>CM075776.1:81862059-82584559 GCA_037974665.1 Ehretia macrophylla
ATTTATTGGTTAAATTTTTTATTTTTGTGTTATTAAATTGGTCCTTTTTTTACTGATCACTAGCTGTTTGTTAAAATGCGCGGCTTATATATTATACGATTGAAGCGATTTTTAAATTAATTTCTGAAATTAATTATTTAATTTATATTTTCTTATTTTCTTTTTTCATTTGTCAATATCAAAATACATGTCTAGGAAATGACAAATATATATGTATGTCTATAATTGGTTTATTATGTACTTTCTTTGTACTTATGCTATTTCTATATATATATATATATGAAACCTGTGGATATACGGGGTTGCCCGATTAATAATATGGGGCCCTGAAGTTAACAGCCCGGTAGACCTCTTTAGCCGGAATTTGTAGCAAGGATTTCACTTTGCCCGCTATTCTTTCCTAAATCCCTTTCACTGGATGTTCGTTCAAACTCAACGCAAATTGAATTCCGGGGTGACTTCGTTTGATGGCTAGGAGAAGAAAAGCAACCTTAATTTTACCTCATTCGGATTTTTAAAAAAAAGAAAAGAAAATGGAAATTAATGAAAAGTCCAATACTACTCTATTGGAGCGACCTTTAGGAAGCACACTTAAGACTTAACCAGCTGAGCTGCTCCTAAAGATTTTGGAATATAATTACTTGCTTACTTCTTATCATGATCTCTTAGAGCACCTCGTCTGGTCATTATAATATCTTGTCGCTGACATCAGAAATGTACATATTTGCTTATTTTGTTTTACGACCACTTAGAGCGCCTGACTAATTATTGATATCTGTTATCAAAAGCATTAGGAATGTACCCACTTGCTTATTTGGTATCTTACGAGTACCCAACTAATTATTATAATTTGTTATCACGGACATTAAGAATGTAATCACTTGTTTATTTCATATCCTAATCTATTAGAACACTCGACCAATCATTGTAATTTGTTATTGTAGACATTAGGAATGTATCCCACTTGCTTTTTTCATATCTTGACTCTTAGAGCACCTGAATAATCATTATAATGTGTTTTTGCGGAGATTTGGATTGTATCCACTTGCTTGTTTCGTATTCTAATATCTTAGAGCAGCCAAATAATCATTTTTATATGTTGTCGTGTCGTGGACATTAGGAATGTGTCCACTTGCTTATTTAGTATTCCGACATCTTAGAGCATTTTGCGGCGGGGACATTAGGAATGTACCCACTTGCTTATTTTGTATTTCAACTGGTTAGAGTGTCTAACTTATCGTTATAATCTATTTTTGCAGACATTAGGACATAGCCACTTGATTATTTTGTATAATGTACTTTTAGAGCACTTGACTAATCTGTATAATCCGTTGTTGTGGGCATTCGAAATGTGCCAACTTTCTTACCTCTATTGTTAATATGTAGCCTGACAAAGATTCATGTATATGGATCGCTGGAGTGGAATATTGAAAGTGCCCTTGTATGCGAATAGCAACACTGTTTACAAGGTTGCTGCATCTCTCTGCCTCTCATCCTCTACGAAAAGTCTTGCAGTAAGTTCTTTCTTCTTAGTTGAACTCTAAAATGATTGTTTGAGTTTACATTTTGTCGACTTCTTTGCACACTGTTTTCAAATTAGTGTTGCAAATTGTAATGAGGAATGGCATTGTCAGATGCATATAGCTCTCTTTAGTATTGGAATCGGTTCTTCGTTCTCTATCCTATATCCTGACAGGATTCTATATGTAATATGTGAGGCAGGTGCCTTCAGCAAATGCTATCTTCTTCAGTGGAGATAGAGTGGAAGGGACAGGAAATCCTGTAATCGAGAGGCTATCAGATCTACAGAGAATAGCTGATTTATTAGTTTCCAAATTTGGAAGCTCAGTTAATGCATGGGTTGTTGAAGCTGCTACTTTTAATGGGCCTTTTGCCATCTATAAGGACTTCATTCCATCTGTAAATGAGTACGGTGAGCCAAAATCATATGATGCAACTGGATTTCCGGCTTCTTCATCAACTGCCCTGCTCTTGTCAAATTGCCTAAAAGAGGTAACACTTGCTAATCAATTTTTACTCTCATTTCCTCCATGTGAATTGTGCTGACCAATCAATGCATTCTTAATTGATTAAAGTAGTTGAAGTTCATGCACTGTGATTATTAGCAGAGAAATGTGATGTGGAGAAAGAAACAGTTTCTTTTCTTTTTAATGCTCTCTAAATATCTCATATAAGCCTGGATGATCTTTATTGATTAGTATTCTTGACCGACTAAAATCTCTTTTTCTTTTACCTCCATGTGAGGGCATTTCTATTTCATTTTCTTTAAGCTATTAAATGGAAGCATTTGTGAATTCATCATTAGGAGAGTAAATGATACATGAAGAACATATTGCATTAACTACTTAATACTGCAAGATGCATCAATTGCTTTAGTTTGAAGCCTATCATCCTTCTCTGCTCTCAGGAGTAAGATTAAGTTAGACTTTTGGTATATGCTATTACTATAATGCATACTTTGTTTGTTTTCTGACTCCCCACTGAAATGTATCATGGGAAGTCCTTGAAGATTGTTAGTTTAGCCCTTTTCTAATTCCTTGCTCACATATCTAACACGTGTAGTTTCTGAATATCACCCACTTCAGCTCTGAACAAGGGATCATACTCTCAAATCATAATGTATAATGATGATTATATTTTCCTGATCGTTTTTGCAAGATTATATGTTTGATTTCCATTTATTTTATCTTGCTTGTACTAGTTGATTTAAATTCATATTTTGTCGCTGTCAGGCAAAAAAATTAATTTCAGGAAAAGGAAAAGAGCCATTCCATGCTGAAGTTTCAACGTCCTATTCATCTAAACCAAAAACTTTTATCCTTGGATTTAGTAAGGGTGGTACTGTCCTTAATCAGCTAGTGACTGAGCTTGCCTTTGTAGAAGTTGAGTCCATCCAAAACACAGAAAGAGCGAGTAAAAAAGCGATGAATGGAAGACCGACTGTTGGAGAGGAACATCAGATAATACCCACTTCAAAAGAAAGCCTCTTGAATAGCATAGCTGAGTTCCATTATGTAGATGTTGGCTTAAACTCCGATGGAGCATATCTTAATAACAGAGATGTTATTGATAGAATATCTGAGCGCCTCAAGCATTGTGCATCTGCAATTCGTTTCGTCTTTCATGGAACCCCCAGGCAATGGTGTGATGGACGACGCATTTGGATTCTGAAGGAAAAGGATGAACTAGTTCGGCTTCTTAAAGGAGCAGCTCGGAGGAATATGGGGAAATTATTCATACGTGAGAGATTATACTTCTCTGGTACACCTCCTAATCTCCAGATGCATTTTGAAATCATTGAGAATCTCGATGTTAGTTGACTAAATGAGATTTTGATGCATATATCTCTTGTAGTGTATCAATAATATTACAGTTTCTGTCATAGGCAATTGAATGTGAAACTAGGCGTATTAACAAAGGTAATTGATAAGCAACGAAACTGCGCAATACATAGCAGCTTTCTTCTATCCCTTTCCCTTTTTTTTTGTTCTTAACTTGAAACATGTTCTCGTCTACTTTCACCTTGGAATAACATTTCACTCCATTTCCCAGTCCACAGCAGACGAAAAGGGGTTGTTCCCACCCGCTTCATTCGACTAAAGACGCACATTTGGCAGGTTGAACGTTTATTTAGACAATTAAGGGAGACTTTTTTCCTTCCTTACGACTTACCTATGTCTTGAAAATCCTTTGGTGACGGCTCAGAAGTAGCTTCGGCGTCATTAGTCACTGACTGCTCCCTTTAACGACTCTGCCTCCTAGATGAGACAGACAGATTGTAAGAGCGATAGGTACAGGTTGAGGCAGATGACCAGCTAGGGAAAGAAGGGGTGGGGGGTGGGCGGGGCGCGGTGAGTTCAGGATACTGGAGTATCTTCCGGTTGAACTTGGCTGGGAATGATGCACAATGAATTGGCAGCACTTGCAGAATTGATAAATTAAAAGGTATATGAAGATTTCAAGTCTAATATGATACGCATGCAAATGTTACTAAACGTTAGTAAATGTTATTTGGCAATCTAAATTTCATTCATCTAATCTCAATGGGGCAATTTACTTATGAGGTGTGAGGGTTGTAATTCTTACGGGCTACACAAAAATGTTTAAAGTATCACAAAAATATTTTGATATATTTTTTTTTTAATCTAAAGAGCCATTGACTCTACAATGCCATTCGTTTTTGTCTCTATAACCATTTAATTCACGTTGATAAAATACTTTAGATCCTTCCTTGTCCATTCTTATTGAAAATTTTCTAAAATCAGCCATTTCGGATAGTTATTTATTTGGGATCTCCCAAAGAGCATGAATTGTCATTCTATCTTTGTGGTTTATTTTTCCACGAGCAAATGAGAAAAATTGACAACTAAGAAAAAATATTTTTTTTTTTGAAAAGTAAATAATTTTATTGAACTAAAATGCAAGGTGTTTTGAGAGAAGGCCAGGGAAAGAGAGTATATTAGGACTTATGTCGAGAGTTAAACCTGTCTCATAAACATTAAAGTGGATGTAATCCTTTTCAGTCACCATGCATAGTGGGAGACAACCTCTTGCAAATATGTAAGGTAAGGTTGTGATAATAAATAGATCTGATCCTTCTCGGAACCTTGAGCATAGTGGGTGTTTTGTACACCGAGTTGCCACTAATATACAAACTCTTAGTTGAATTGAATTTTGACGCAACAATAAAGTTTTTTATTTTTTTGAATGATGTGATAACCTAATTGGCGAATCCTGACCAAATGCAGCAGTACGTCCTTACATATGCACCAAGTCAGTTAATAGCAAAACTCTAGAGCCGTGAGAAGTATCGAACCCACAACCTCACATGAGCAATTTCACTCCCACCACCACTAGACTATGCCCCTAGGGCGTCGCAACAATAAAGTTATTATCATGTAATCTAGAAGTCACAAATCAGTGTTGTGGAAATAGAGTATCTTACCAATATGCTAGATAAGGGCTTTAGCAATAGACCTCAAAGTCGAACCAGTCATCCTCCAAATAATATATATAACGAGAGTTTCGTGCAATGGACCCTTTTCAAAAGCTTTTCCTAGTTGGAACTCAGGATACGACCCACCCCTAGCATCTCTAGAAAAAAGACTTAAAAATGGTCGGATTAGACAATGTACGGGACTTGAAATCTTCATATACCTAACGTTTATTGGACTTCTCCCCCTCTTTGACCCTCCACGCCATGATAGTGCTGAAACAAATAGACGAGCTTTTGACCTTGGTGTCAGTGTTAAGATGATAACAGGTGCGTAGAACTTCTGCTTACTAATCCCTCACCAGTGGTCTCATCCATAATTGCCGTGCTAGTTAGGCCGAAGGACCTGCAAAGGAAAGAATGATTTTGTAATATAAAATCCAAGATCTAGAAAGCAAAAGTAGATTAGTGCTAAAACTACGAAACACTTTATTTGTTGTATTTTCAACCTTCATTCGACAAATAATGGTGTTATTAAACAGGAGTTGTAGAGGCTTGCAAACTAAATTACCTTGCTGAATACACCATAAGTGGTCGGATCTTCATGCATAATCACATAAGTAAAAGATGTTATTTCGTGAATCGTTGAACAGAGACTTATTCATTATAAGTTGTCGGTACTCCTCAGATTTAGATTTATTCAGGATGGGATTCTTTTGTAAATCACAATTCCTTGCAGAGGAAATATCAAGATCAAGTTATAACGGGCACAAAGACTACGGAAAATCCCATTTTGAAGATTGTGTCTCGTAATCTTAGTGTGTTTTTCACTCTCCAGATTCAATTGTTTAATCCCAGCATCCCGAGAAGACATCCACACGGAGGTGTTTATCGTCACTGCAAAAGCAACACTTTAACTGAAAGGCCAACTTCTTGGAAAGAGATTCGACCTTATATTTAGCACACTTCCTTAGACGGAGGTTAATTAATTTATCTGTTGCATTCTAGAGAGGCCAAGAACATTAAAGAAGAGACATTAGTGTTGTCAGCTGGACTTGAATATAAGATCCCTGAGTCCGCTCTCATGCTGTCATTCTCAGGTGACCAATTGGCAATCGCTAAAGAAACAGGAAGACGGCTCGGAATGGGCACAAATATGTACCCATCTCCGTCCTTGCTTGGAGATTCAAGGGATGAAGCTGCTGCAGCTTTACCAATTGATGAACTCATTGAGAAAGCCGATGGTTTTGCTGGAGTCTCTCCCGGTGTGTCCTTTGGTTTTGAAATTTAATCACCTCTTTTTCTTACTTTCTTCAGGAAAAACTCTCAAGCATACTATCTGATACTTTTACCAAACTCTGTGCTCAAACCTCTCAGAACATAAATATGAGATCGTAAAGAAACTACAAGCAAGGAGGCACATTTGTGGAATGACCGGTGATGGTGTAAATGATGCACCTGCCTTGAAGATAGCGGACATAGGAATTGCAGTTGCAGATTCCACAGATGCTGCTCGTACTCCTGATGATATAGTCTTAACCGAACCTGGATTAAGTGTAATCATCAGTGCTGTCTTAACAAGCCGTGCAATCTTCCAAAGAATGAAAAACTACACGGTAAACACTCTTTTATGCAATAATCCATGAAGAAATGATTTTGTAACCACAGAAGTGAAGAACTAATACTAGCTGTTATCTCCATTTTCAGATATATGCTGTCTCTATTACCATCCGTATCGTGGTAAGCTCTCTGTGACATGTATGAACTGATATTATAGGCAACAATGTAGTCTATTGTCTTATGACCTCCTGGTTACATATGCAGCTAGGATTTATGTTGTTGAATGTATTGTGGGAATTCGACTTCCCACCTTTCATGGTTCTTGTGACTGCCATCCTCAATGACGGTCAGTCATACTAGATTGAGGAACTTCGTACATCTTATAAGATGGCATGACATCTAACATTGCTTCTGTTTCTTGCCTAACGTAAATGCTTGTTCTTCAGTTACAATAATGACAATATCCAAAGACAGGGTCAAACCTTCTCCACTTCCTGATAGTTGGAAGCTCAGTGAGATATTTACCACTGGGATTGTCCATGGTAGTTACATGGCTTTGATGACTGTTATATTCTTCTGGGCAGCGTTTGAAACCAACTTCTTCCCGGTAATTTCCAAGCCACTTCTTATGTTGGATTATCAACAAATTAAACTACTCTGTATCTTAGGAACGCGATTTTGTCAATGTTTCGAGTCCATAAGCTCCTGATTTTCAAAATTTTTCCAGAGGCTGCTTCTCTTCACATATTTGTCTAGTATGTGTAAGTCATGACATTTTCTTTCCATAGATTGGTTGAATATCTTTCATCAACTTCTTTTTGCTTTCAGAGCCTATTCAATGTCAGAAGTTTCAACCGGCATCAAGTCAATATGTTAAACCACGAGGAAGCGAAGCCACTCCACCAAATGATGGCATCTGCTGTTTATCTTCAAATTAGCACCATCAGCCAGGCCTTAATCTTTGTGACTCAATCTAGAGGATGGTCTTACAGAGAACGTCCCGATCCCTTGCTTGTAACAGCTTTTATTATGGCACAGCTGGTAATAAAACTTCTTCACTCATTTACATTCACTAAAACTGACCATATCACGAACAACCTGAGATGGACTGAACACCACTATCAAATTATATTTGCTTCACTAGTAACAATCACAGAGAATCATGATTGCACCTGATGAGGCGTGTTGAAGACAACATATATATAAAATAAATCTCTCTGACAATTTGAGTTTTTAGATGAAATGGTCAATTTACAGTATTGTAGTCTAGCACGCTCACTTTAGCTTACGTCCTAATGCTAAATTTTACAGATTGCAACTGTGATATCAGCCACTGCAACCTGGAGTTTTGCTGGAATCAAGAACATAGGTTGGGTTTGGACAGGGGTTATCTGGCTGTACAATTTATGGACTTACATGCTTCTTTGATCCACTCAAATTTGCTGTTCGAGATGCACTCAGTGGAAGAGCTTGGGGACTCAGGGGCGGAGCCAAGAGTTTAAAATTAAGGGGTCAAGATTCAAATAAGAAAATTCATGACATTAAAAAAAAATATATGGGGTGGGGGGCGGGCAGTAAATTTTTTTAATAATACTATATTGATTTTTTTAATGACTAACTTTTTTAAAAAAATACTACATAGATTTTTTAGAAAAAAAAAATCTTAAGGTGGCCCCTCCTTAGTTTTGCCACAGCTTGGGTTGTATTGTTGGACTTACTATGCGTCGTTCTTTTTTCTTTTATTTCCTATTTTGGTGGTAAACATGAAATTCATTCATAAGATAGAAACACCAACCAATTCCATGACGGGAGAAGTCTCGATACAAAATGGAGCTAAGCTAGTTAGGAATATTGCTAACACAATCACATGACAATTGGTTGCACCTAACTCACTTAGCTACTCAATCTACAGCACGATTTGTTGACCTTTTGATTAGTCAAAGACTAACTAAAGGTCTATTTGACAAGCATTTTTGTATGAAAGCTTTCAATAATTAGTCAAAAAAGTCCAATTTTCTGTATGAGATGCAGGAAAATTGAAGTGAGACCATTAGGTGGTGATTGCTATCCTGGAATGAATTTGAATAAAAATAAAAAATTTAATGAATGCAATGAACTTGACAAAGTGTATGTTATGCATGATATGCTCGATGAATAAAGATAGAAATTAATGTATTGATTTCAAATCGATATTTGTAGTTAGTATACTAGAATAATATTATGAATGACTTGTATAAGATCATAGGATTGCCTTATTGTTATTATATAAATATTATTATTGTTTTAAAATAATAATAATAATAATAATAGCAATACTAATAATGATCATCTATTATGGCTAATAATAATCATAAATAATATCAATAAATAATAATAATCTTAATAGAAAAAAAAATCATAGTAGCGGGCTATCCCCAAATTCAGAAATTGACAATTCATATGTTTTCTAGGTTTGCAAAAGTGGATTGTAGATAAGGAAATAATTTTTGTAATATGTTATATTTTGAAATGACATTTTGATCATTTGATAAATGAGTTCATTTTCAAGAGTACGAAAATGGGCTAATTCGATGTGTGCTATCTTATGGCTAATTCTAAATTGGGGTGAATCACATTATCTAAATAATGAGAATGTCATAAAACGATTAGAGTTAAAAATGTCATTCAATTTTCAACTCATTCTAACATATAAATCGCCATAACTAAAGATATTGTTGTTTCAAACGATTTTGGTGTCAATGTTCTTTGTGCACTGTACAAATGTTAAAATGGGGGTGGGGGTGGGGAAGATGACGATCTGCAGTTCATTTTTTTTTTTTTTTTGTGAAAACAATGGGTGGAGAGAAGAAAAGAAAGAAAGAAAAAAGAATATGTATTTTATAAAGGTATTTTTGTTTAAATAATTAATAATTTAAGTTTAAAAAAAAGTAATAGTTGCATTTGAGGTGTGTGCATCACACTTGCGGTTAAAATAAACGAATTTTTGATGAAGATTTCAAAAACCACAAAAAAGATGTTTGGTTGTTTTAAAAGTAAGGGAAAGAAGGTCTAGTGCAACCTAGAAAAAGCAAAGGTCCTGTGCATTTTATTTTTTATGAAAGGTTCCTCATATATGAGGAACACTCCGATCTAAATTGTGTCCATAAAAAAATGGGAAAAAAAAGATATTTTGATTAATCAGAGATATTTATTTCTCTCATACACCTACATATGTCAGATGGTCATCAAACATCAATTAATAATTATAGTCGCGTATAGCGCAAATATCGTACAATAAACTACTCTTTATATATGAAAATGTACTAGCGGTATCTTTCTATTTTTCATTCTCTTCTTAGGCAAAGCTTTCCATTGAAGTCACTGCATGCAAAGATGCTGGAAATGCTTACTGCCCGCTGGATATAGAATTTTACTTGTGGTTAAACGCACTCCAGGTCAAGTTTATTGGCTGTAAAGTTGAATGACTTTTAACAACCAATATTAAGATATTACTATGGTAAAACTGAAAGAAGCGAAAATGGATCAAGTGATTGTTAGCATTAAAGAGATTCGTCATCTTCGATATAGTTAGAGTTTGGACTTGGCAAATGAGCTCTTGCCACGGGAGAAGAAAGCGGGTGTGTGTGGGTTGACTTATCGGCACGGATATACTCATAGGAGAAATAGTATATAATCCTAAATGTCATGATTTGTCTGACAAAGTCGATCAGTCTTTCAGGATTGATATTGTTTTTTACAAGGGCTTTTAGCAAAACCTCAATCATTTATTTTCGGTGATGTTCCGATGTTATCAATAGAAACGTTAGTAAATGTTATTTGACAATCTAAATTTCATTCATCTAATCTCAAAGGCCAATTTACATATGAGGTTAACTCACACAGGTACACAAAAATATTTAAAGTATCACTATATATATATATGTATTTGTTTTTGTCTAAAAAGCCATCGACTTTACAATTCCATTCGTTTTTGTCACTAGAATTGTTTAATTCACGCTGATAAAATATTTAGATCCTTCCTTGTCTAATCTTATTGAAAATTTTCAAAAATCAGCAATTTCGGATAGTTATTTATTTGAGACCTCCCAAAGAGCATGAACTATCATTCTATCTTTGTGGGTTCATTTTTTCACGAGAGATAATGAGAATAATTAACAACTAAAAATAAAAGATAAAAAACTTATTGTAATTAGCACAAAATAAAAAAAAAATACATAAAAAATTCCTCATAATCGTTAAACACTAATGACAAATTATCCTAAATCACTATGTTAATATTCTCATTCACAAATTTGCAACTGATGCCAAGTTCAGCACGTTTAGACAAATTTTGCGTATACGTTAAATAAGCCTTCGGGCATCAAACATTTATTCCTATGAGCAATGGCCCAATAAAATCCTTGCAGAAAATTTAAAAAGAAGATTCACCGGTGAAGGCACTTATTTGTTAATTTCTAATTATAAAAAGTCGTTATTTGAGTATTTCACTTAACTCTTTGGTGTCGCTTGTGTATAATTTCTCCGGCATGGGTTTGCATAGTGGAAACAGTCTTTCACTAGTATGCAAGGTGTTTTGAGAGAAGGCTAGGGAAAGAGAGTGCTTTAGGGCTTATATCTAGAGTTAAACTTGTCTCATAGATTTTAAAGTGGATTCAATCTTATCCCGACACCATGCAAAGTGGGAGACAACCTCTTGCAAATGTGTAAGGTAAGGATGTGACAATTAGTGGATTTGACCCTTCTTCAAACCTTGGGCATAGTAGGTGTTTTGTACACCGAACTTACATAAATTAACGCAATAATATATATTTTTTTTTGGAGGATGTGGGAACCTAACTGCCAAAGTCTGACCACCAGACCATCAACTAGTAAACTCCCGAGTGTAGCAGTACGTTTGCACACATGCACTAAGTCAGTCAACGGCGAAACTCCAGAGCAGTAAAAAGTATCAAACCCACGACCTTTCAAGAGCAACTTCACCCTATTACTCCTAAACTATACCCCTGGGGTGACGTAACAATAAAGATATTATGGTGTAATTTAGAAGTCACAGATCTGCATCATGGAAATAGCCACTTACCAATATACTAGGTAAGTACTATAGAAATAAACCTCAAAATGGGTCCAGCTATTCTCCAAATAATTTGTATAACGAGAATTTCGTGTAATGACTTAGGAACTCTAAATACGACCAACTCGGGAGGCCGGGATCCTTTCTCCACAACATCCACCAATAAGAAATCGGCAAATAGCCTAGCTAGAAAAGAGACTTAAAAATGTACGGATCAGACAATATACGGGACCGTTGTATCCAAGACATGCAAAATGGAGGCAAACTAAACATACATTTAAATTAAGACAGCTGCTTATTGTAATAAGGCGGCATTATCTTCACAATGCTTTACGGCAAATTGTCTTCATCCACATGGACACTTCATAACACTTCATATTCTTTCATAATCATGTTATTTTATTTATTTATTTATTTAGTTAGTCTCTATGTTACATTTTTATCCAATTACAAAGTTTGTGTGTGTGTTTTGACATGTGATATAGAGTATATGTTCAAATGGTGCTCTATAAATATGTCATGTTTGGTTTCACTTTTGGAATACTCTGTCCCATTCTTAAGCCATTGTCAAAACCAAAGGCTTTTGGCAAAAGTTCCATAGAGGGCTCTGTCAAGGTAGGTAATTTAAAACTTCAAAGCTCTTTTTTTAAAAATAAATAATAATAAAAAAATTCAAAGGGACGCGTAAGCTAATTTTATATCACTTTCAAAATGTTGTATACTCTGAGAATTGGTCTCGAGATCTCTCGCATCTTATTTTTTTGTTGTTCTATGAATGGTGTAAGGCTTCTTCTTGATATAGTAGTGTTGATCAAGGGCGAAATTAGGATTATTGTTTAATAGAGGATGAGAACACGTAATTTAGTTCTTGTATACAGATAATTTTTTTTTAATAAGGACTAAATTTATTTTTTAGCCTAAAAATACTCTAGAAATACACACGTTTTCAAAATATACACACGTAATTTAGTTATTGTATATGGATAATATTCTTTAATGATTTTATTGTTGGGATCAATGGAGTTGCAACCCCTGCTAACTCATGAATGGATCTACAGCTTGAGTGTGATATCCCCATGTTGGCACATAGTTTATAAGTTGGTTTTTTAGGTTTAAGTAATTTGTCAGGTTGATCATTTTGAATTAATAAATTTGAGACACAAGACAGTTATTCTCAAGTATAAGACACTAGTCTTGTTTGGGCCCGAGGACGGACAAGTAGTATGTTGAAAATTTCATAAATTCGTTTGGAATGATATATTAATATTATGATTAAGACATATTTTTGGATGTCTTGATAAGTCACATATTACTCCATGCAATAAAACCTGCAATTGTAGTAGGTTGAATATATTTATCAAACTTTGAGTTATATTTCATAATGCAATTAGATATTGTATTCTATGCTTTTGTTTTCCATAGATTCACAAGGAGTTTTGAATTATTCACTTTGTTTCGCGGCATGTGAACAGTCTATTAGTTTATTAGAGATTTCATCTTGAAATTCTATTTTCCAGAAAGCATAAAGCAAGACAGAATCTGATGATTATTGGTTGATATTATCTATATGCAAGTCGTTCAGTAAATGAAATAATCTTTGAACATATCGAAAGAAGTTGTTTCCGTTGCTATAATCCTGTTTGTCGAAAAAATGGGGACAAAAAAAAAGGAAACTAACCCAAGTAGCTTCTTCATTCTGTGACTACTACAAGGAATTCAATATAATTTGGAACTTTCTGCAGAGAGTGCAGATTCTTTACCGAGAAGTTTGCCTGGTGAGCGATATAGCGAACGGAGATCGCTATCATGGACGATAAGTCAGTTGCGCTTGATGCTGTTATAATCAAGGAAGCTGTTGATCTGGTATGAGCTCAGATTCTTAGAGAGTTTTTCGTTATCAATCACATTCTGAAATCCTTACTATGTAGCCGAGTCTTGATTCTTAGCTTTAACCGGCACACATTTTTTTCTTGAATTATATCGTACTCTGGATCCTAGATGCAAGACTTCATATACGTGAATCTGACACTACAAAGTTCAATATATAGGAATCAGAAGCGATGAGTTATTATATAGTACTAAGAATTTGTTGTGATATTACTTCGTATATATGCATTTTTTTAGGGATAGCTAGGCCTTATGGTTAACTGAAATTGGATTCTGCGCCGTGCAGGAAAACATACCTCTCGTAGAAGTTTTGGAACATCTCCAATGTACAAGAGAGGGTCTGAGCTCAAAGGAAGCTCAAGAGCGGTTAGAGTTATTCGGATACAACAAACTCGAGGAGAAAAAGGTTAGGAGGCTTTCTCCGTTTCATTATATTTCTGCTTTCCTTGTTTCTCACTCGTTGGTCGTTGTTTCTATGTACTTATTTTATCTTTTGATTTCTTCTTCTATTCAAAGCTTATGTATTTATTTTGTTGTCTACGCTTATTACATAGGAAAGTAAAATACTGAAGTTTTTGGGCTTCATGTGGAATCCTCTTTCATGGGTGATGGAAGCAGCAGCTTTCATGTCCATTGCTCTTGCACATGGAGGGGTAGGGATCTATTTTCTTATATATTTTGACAATTGAATTTTATTATTCGAGAAACTGGCGATGCATGCCTTCGCATAAAATTCATCCATAGTCTACAATCAACTAAAAAGGAGAAGAAAATGGAGTCAATTTTCTATTGAGAACAATAGCTTTTTCAAATTTTCTATTAACATTGCTCCTTCCCTACAGGACAAGGGCCCGGACTATCATGACTTTTTGGGTATTGTGATTTTACTCCTTATCAATTCCACTATCAGTTTTATCGAGGAAAACAATGCTGGCAATGCAGCTGCTGCTCTCATGGCTCGGTTGGCTCCAAAAGCCAAGGTCTGTCTCATCCTAAAACAACGAATTCTCAAAAAACAAAAAAAGTTGCCTTTCAGCAGTTCTCTGTATTTCCTTTGAAATTTCAGCCGTCACTATAAGTTTGTTAATCATGTCAACAATTTCATTAACTATGTATTACTCTTCTAGGTCTTGCGCGATGGCAAATGGAGTGAGGAAGATGCTTCTATCTTGGTTCCTGGTGATATAGTTAGTATCAAACTTGGCGACATCATCCCAGCTGATGCACGTCTCCTAGAGGGAGATCCATTGAAGATTGATCAGGTACTCAATCCTATCGTGGCTCACAATAAGCAGAGTCTATGTCTTGCATTGTGAAATTTCATGGCCAATTTTTGACTTATGACCACAAAGTGTTGCTGCCTTGGTTAATCCAGTAAATATTGGCTGTTTCCACAGAAAGCAGCGCAACAAGAGTCATTTTCGAACTTACTAAGACTCCAAAGTTGGGAAACTCTTTTGAAGCTACTGCTAATCGGTTATAGACTTCACTTCTTGGAAAAACATAGTTCTAAAAAATCAGGAAAATCATATACTTAAGCAGGATTATGATTGCTAACATCATTTAGTCGATGAGAGCTTAGACTTTCCTCTGCTTAACTAATTAAACTTTCACCAACCATTGATAGATTAAGCATAGAAGATTAAAAGTTTTCTTGTGAGATATGTTTTCTTGATACGCAAATATTATAAACATTCATTTCTTGTCTTAGGATTTCAAAAAAAAGACGAAATAATCAAATTTCAAAAGTACCTGGATTAGAAAAGACAGATTTGAAATCACAAAATGAATAAGAATAGACATTTAGGCCATCTACTAATACTTGATGGGATTGACATTCTGGTGAGGAAGTATATTAAGCTGACAAATTATTGGGGTCTGGCATCGACCACATCTGTATCTATGAAATTCAATCAAGTTATGGTACTGTTGCTTAGATCATAATGCTGTAAAAGATGATATTGACTATACTGGTTTATTCTCATCAGCTTAACTTTTTATTTAATGCAGTCTGCTCTTACTGGTGAGTCACTTCCAGTGACCAAAAATCCTGGTGATGGGGTTTATTCTGGTTCAACATGCAAGC
This sequence comes from Ehretia macrophylla, assembly GCA_037974665.1. NCBI lineage: Eukaryota > Viridiplantae > Streptophyta > Magnoliopsida > Boraginales > Ehretiaceae > Ehretia > Ehretia macrophylla. The sequence goes on from CM075776.1 coordinate 81,877,618, forward strand.
AAGGTGAAATTGAAGCGGTTGTCATAGCAACTGGAGTTCATACTTTCTTCGGGAAAGCAGCTCATCTTGTAGAAAACACCACGCATGTGGGGCATTTCCAAAAGGTTAATCTCTTATGCTATAAAATTTTTGGCCCAAAACAAGGGGATTTAGTTTGGACTATGAATGTATTTGTAATAATCTTATTTCTAATTTTTACTTGGACTTTCTTATCTTTCTTAACAAGTTTCAAAATTTAATCTCATATTATTGTCAGGTTTTAACAGCAATAGGAAACTTCTGCATTTGCTCAATTGCTGTTGGAATGGTGATTGAAATCATTGTAATCTATGGGATTCATGATATGGGCTATCGTACTGGTATTGATAACCTCCTTGTATTACTGATCGGTGGTATTCCGATTGCAATGCCGACTGTTCTTTCTGTTACGATGGCTATTGGATCCCACCGTCTGTCTCAGCAGGTCTGTTAGACCACTAGTGCATTGCAAAACACTTGAAATCTACACTTCATTAGAAAGATCTCTTCAATTTAACAAAATCTGAGAATTTGGAACTTGAAATGATGTATTTACATGCTAATGCAGGGTGCAATTACAAAGAGAATGACAGCAATTGAGGAAATGGCTGGGATGGATGTCTTATGCAGTGATAAAACAGGAACCTTGACTCTTAACAAGCTTACTGTGGACAAAAATATGATCGAGGTCACACCTTTAGATCAATTCTATTGGCTTTAAACTCTAACCTCATACGAGTTAGAAGCATTGAGATTATAATGATGTAATTTCAAATATACAGCATGTTTCAATTTTAGGCTAATTTTAATGCCATTCATGTCACTGCAGGTTTTTGCTAAAGTTGTTGACAAAGATACAGTTGTACTAATGGCTGCAAGAGCATCAAGGTTAGAGAATCAAGATGCCATCGACAATGCAATCGTCTCAATGTTGTCAGATCCTAAAGAGGTACTTAATCAATAATTCGGTAGGTGTAGCCACAATATAGATGGTTGGCCTCCATCCTGTCGATGTGGGAGATGAGATGTTTATCAGGAGTTGGTATTAAATTAAGTTTTCGCAGTCTCATATTTTTCCTTGTGAAAATATTCTTGACACCTTTTCATGACTTTGGTGATTTTCTCAAGGCAAGAGATGGAATCGAAGAAGTTCACTTCCTTCCATTTAATCCAACTGACAAAAGGACAGCTCTCACATATGTTGATAAGGCTGGTAGGATGCACAGAGTGAGCAAAGGTGCACCCGAGCAGGTAGTATATCTACTTTAAGTATCAGCAGCTATAGTAAGACTAAAATGAGAATATCTAAAAAAATTTAAATGATGCTCTTCAGATTCTTAACCTAGCACATAACAAGTCAGAAATTGAACGAAGGGTACACACAATTATTGACAAATTTGCAGAACGTGGTCTACGTTCCCTTGCAGTTGCTTACCAGGTAAAATGATTTGCAAACCATTTTGCTTATATTTATTCTTTTTGTTCCTCAATGTTCAAGCAACGCCTGGTTTTTATCTCCTGTAGGAAGTACCTGCAGGCACCAAAGACAGTCCTGGTGGCCCCTGGGAGTTTATTGGACTTCTCCCCCTCTTTGACCCTCCACGCCATGATAGTGCTGAAACAATTAAACGAGCTCTTGACCTTGGTGTCAGTGTTAAGATGATAACAGGTGCGTAGAACTTCTGCTCCCTCACCATTAGTCTCATCCATAATTGCAGAGCTAGTTAGGCCGAAGGACCTTTTTAAGGAAAGAATGTTTTTGTATTACAAAATCCAAGATCTAGAAAGCAAAAGTAGATTAGTGCTAAAACTACGAAAAACCTTATTTGTTGTACTCTTCAACCTTCATTCAAGAAATAATGTTGTTGTTAAACATCAGTTGTAGAGGCTTGCAAACTAATTACCTTGCTGACTACACGATAAACGGTCGGATCTTCATGCATAATCACCAGTAAAAGATGGTATTTCGTGATTCGTTGAACAGAGACTTATTCATTATAAGTTGTCTGTACTCAGATTTTGATTTATCCCAGGATGGGATTCATGGTAAATCACAATTCTCTGCAGTGGAAACATCAAGATCAAGTTATAACGGGCACACAAAGATTATAGAAAAATTCCAGTTTGAAGATTGTCTGTCTCATAAATCATAATCTTAGAGTGTTTTTCACTCTCCAGATTCAATTGTTTAATCCCAGCATCCCGAGAAGACATCCACACGGAGGTGTTTATCGTCACTGCAAAAGAGACACTTTAACTAAAAGCCCAACTTGTTGGAAAGAGATTCGACCTTATGTTTAGTACACTTCCTTAGACGGAGGTTAATTAATTTATCTGTTGCATTCTAGAGGCCAAGAACATTAAAGAAGAGACATTAGTGTTGTCAGCTGGACTTGAATATAAGATCCCTGAGTCCGCTCTCATGCTGTCATTCTCAGGTGACCAATTGGCAATCGCTAAAGAAACAGGAAGGCGGCTCGGAATGGGCACAAATATGTACCCATCTTCGTCCTTACTTGGAGATTCTAGGGATGAAGCTGCTGCAGCTTTACCAATTGATGAACTCATTGAGAAGGCCGATGGATTTGCTGGAGTCTTTCCCGGTATGTCCTTTGGTTTTGAAATTTAATCACTTCTTTTTCTTACTTTCTTCAGGAAAAACTCTCAAGCATACTATCTGATACTTTTACCAAACTCTGTGCTCAAACCTCTCAGAACATAAATATGAGATCGTAAAGAAACTACAAGCAAGGAGGCACATTTGTGGAATGACCGGTGATGGTGTAAATGATGCACCTGCCTTGAAGATAGCAGACATAGGAATCGCAGTTGCAGATTCCACAGATGCTGCTCGTAGTGCTTCTGATATAGTCTTAACCGAACCTGGATTAAGTGTAATCATCAGTGCTGTCTTAACAAGCCGTGCAATTTTCCAAAGAATGAAAAACTACACGGTAAACACTCTTTTTAGCAATAATACATGGTGAAATGATTTTGCAACCACAGAAGTGAAAATCTAATACTAACTGTTATCTCCTTTTTCAGATATATGCTGTCTCTATTACCATCCGTATCGTGGTAAGCTCTCTGTGACTTGTATGAAGTGATATTATCGGCAACAATGTCAGTCTATTGTCTAATGACCTCCTGGTTACATATGCAGCTAGGATTTATGTTGCTGAATGCATTCTGGAAATTCAACTTCCCACCTTTCATGGTTCTTGTGATTGCCATCCTTAATGACGGTCAGTCGTACTAGATTGAGGAACTTCATACATCATATAAGATGGCATGACATCTAACATTTCTTCTGTTTCATGTCTAACGTACATGCTCGGTCTTCAGGTACAATAATGACGATATCCAAAGACAGGGTCAAACCTTCTCCAGTTCCTGATAGTTGGAAGCTCAGCGAGATATTTACCACTGGGATTGTCCTTGGTAGTTACTTGGCTTTGATGACCGTTATATTCTTCTATGCAGCGTATGAGACCAACTTCTTCCCGGTAATTTCCATGCCACTTCTTATGTTGGATAATCAACAAAATACTCTGTATCTGAGGAACACGATTTTGTCAATGGTTTGAGTCCATAAGCTCCTGATTTTCAAAAATTTTCCAGGGGATGCATCTCTTCACATATTTGTCTAGTATGTGTATGTCATGACATTATTTCCGTAGATTGGTTGAATATCTTTCATCAACTTCTTTTTTGCTTTCAGAACCTATTCTATGTCAGAAATTTCAACAAGCATAAAGTCAATATATCAAACGACGAGCTCAACCAAATGATGACATCTGCTGTTTATCTTCAAGTTAGCACCATCAGCCAGGCCTTAATCTTTGTGACTCGTTCTAGAGGATGGTCTTACAGAGAACGTCCCGGTCTCTTGCTTGTAACAGCTTTTATTATTGCACAGCTGGTAATGAAACTTCTTCACTCATTCACATTCACTAAAACTGACCATTTCACAAACAACCTGAGATGGACCTAACACCAGTATCAAAATATATTTGCTCACTAGTAACAACCACAGAGAATCACTATTGCACAATGAGGCATGTTGAAGCCAACAAATATATAAAATAAATCTCTTCTGACAATTTAAGATTTTAGATGAAATGGTCAATTTACAATATTGTAATCTACCACGCTCACTTTAGCTTACGGCTCAAAAATGCTAAATTTTACAGATTGCAACTGTGATATCAGCCACTGCTACCTGGGGTTTTACTGAAATCAAGAGCATAGGTTGGGGATGGACAGGTGTTATCTGGCTGTACAATTTAGTGACTTACATGCTTCTTGATCCGCTCAAATTTGCTGTTCGATATGCACTTAGTGGAAGAGCTTGGGGTTTGGTGGTGGAGAAAAGAGTAAGTACTACAGTCTTTTTTTCTTTTCTTATTTTTTTGGGTCATAAACATGAACTTTTATTCGTAAGATGGGAGAAGTCTTGATACAAATGGAGCTAAGATGGCTCGGAATATTCTTTTTTAGGTTGTAAACATGAGCTTTTATTCATAAGATAGAAACATAAACCAATTACTGGAGAAGTCTTGATACAAATTGGAGCTGAGGTGGCACGGAATATTGCTACATCAATTACATGACAATTGGTTGCACCGAACCGATTTAGCTACCCAATTTGCAGCACGATTTGTTGATCTTTTGATTAGTCAAAGACTAACTAAAGGTCTATTGACAAGCATTTTTGTATTAAGGCTTTCAATAATTAGTCAAAAAGGTCCAATTTTCAGTTGTTTATTAAGTTAGCTAATTGCCTATCCCTTTAAGCATAGAAATTTGGCAACTAGAAACAAGTTAATCATAATGTAGAATATATCCACCAAATATGGAAAATTTTGCAATGCCATTTATTACATGCTTACTTGCCTTTGCTTTATTAAGATACATATAAGAATTTTGTCATGTGGCTTAGAATCTCGAGCCAACAAACGAGATCCATGTCATAGGTTTGAAAATAATTGTCCATGGGACAAATCTATTGGCGCTGGATGGTTAACTCGGATGATTATCCAAACCCAAAACACCAACTTTAAACAACTCTTGTGATGCCCAACACTGGTGTAAGACGTGATAAGTACATGGTTTATATTTGAGTGTCATGGAATTAAGTTATAACTACGTAAACCGGGCTTACGGCACCAGTTTTTAGCATATACTGATTAATCTGATTTTATTTGTCACACCAGACTGCATTCAGCACTCAAAAGGACTTTGGAAAGGAAGTTCGTGAGGCTGCTTGGGCAGCTGAGCAACGCACACTTCATGGCCTCCGCTCAGGTGAATCAAAGCTGTTCCTTGAGCGAGGTGCATTTAGGGACATTAACCTCATGGCAGAAGAAGCTAGAAGGCGTGCAGAGATTGCAAGGTGAGCTTGTCGAACTTGCATGCTAAATCACTTAATATCGTAATAATCTAATTACCCGTTATTATTTATATTAGTGTGGTAGGTCTTCTTGTTCCATCATCTAGCTTATGTTCTCACTTAGTATTTAAACCGAAAGCCTTTATAAATTACTATGGTTTTCACCTATTATGGACAATGTAGGAGATATTTTTTATTTTTCTCTGAGAATCATTAGAATTACCACTGCTTAACTTTGAATTGGTCTCTAACATCAAATATAATGTGAATAACTTGTTCTTCTCTCTTTGAAAAGGGAGCGTTTCCAGTCTTGATTGTACGTCTTATCCATATAACTATCGGAAGAGTCAATAATATAATATGAGGAACTATTGGACTTACAAATAGTAATGTATCACAGCAGCTCAACGTTGACATCTAATTTTAACAAAACACAGATTTTTTCACTTTATCCGTATGATTATTATGTCTTCTTTTCTTCACCTCTCCATTTTCCTTGTTCATTTGTTTGATAGCAAACTTTTGATTTGAACAGGTTGAGAGAGCTTCACACCCTCAAAGGCAAGGTGGAGTCATTTGCCAAGTTAAGGGGCATAGAGATCGATGCCATGAACCAACACTACACTCTTTAAAGTTTGGATTTTCATTTGGATTTCTTCAAACTTTTGTAGCAATTTATCCTAAACGTCATTTGTACGTGTCAAATAACACTCTTCTAGCTGCATTTCGCTCCCAAATCATCTTCTATTGTTTTGATTGACATTTCATAAAAGCCAGTCTGACGCACAAATTAAACTTCTGCTACGGATCTGTTGTTGTTGTACGCTATTCTATATATTGGATAAATTCATTTCAAATACATCTCTCTTGGAGTAGCCTTGCTTTTTGCTTTCTATAAAACCAAATAATCAAGGAAACATTGTAAATGGAATTGTAGGGAAAAAAAACAACAACTTTACTTGTCAATTTATTCGATAATGTTCTAGTTTCCTGCATGATGTGAAAACAGTTTCACAAAAGTCTTTTTCAAAAAATTTCAATTTGAAACTTCTTATCAAACGCATTAGTTTCAACTTTAAACTTACAGGAAGCGTTTTTAAGTATTTCAAATTAAAATGGGCTAAACAAACCCTTAATTTTTACCCTAGGAGATGATACATATATATGCATCATCATGTGACTCAAAAAAATGCAAGCTATAATTGGTTACTATATATGTTTTATTTTCCATGCAACTCATTCCACTACAAGAAAAACTGTCAAAAGTGACGGTCCATCTCCTTTTTATTGCCAAAAAAGCAATGAAAATTTTAATGCATAAATGGTGGCAATTTGGAGACGATTTGTAGATGATTTAGATACGTCGTCTCCAAACCGTCTCCCAACAGAGACAGTTTAGAGACGAACAACAAATACTGTACCCAAACCGTAATCATGCAACTAGTATGTAAGATAAGTTTGATGTAAACATTGTGAAATAAAAGTCTGGAATCAATTCCATATTGTGAAGGGAACCTAGTAATGGGATTCCTTGCTTGCACTGCTGTCCTAGAGTACTAGCAAGCAAGACATTAATTCCAAACTTCATTTTTGCCTTCAATGAATGGTATTTAACAGTAAATGTAACAAACACCTCACATAAGGGGTGTATGTCATATATACAAGAAGATTTGGGATCTTAGGTATTTAACGGTAAATATAACAAACCGCTCATATAAGCGGCTTGTGTCATATATACAAAAAGATTTGGGGTCTAACTCTCCTTTTCTAAAAATGCAAATGGTATCAAACAAAAATACTTTTAAAAATATACATATTTTCAAAAAAAAAAAAAAAAAAGGCCATTATCGAGATATGAAGTTTCTTTCTTCCTTTTCATTTTTTCATTTTTTTTTTTTTTTTGCATAACTTGTTGGTCAAGTGGAGTTCTACCACAACTTGGTGCATTACTCCAACTCATGAAACTTACCCATTGACATGAGACTAACGACATGGAACTTACACAATGAAAGACCTGATAATAATCAAACCACAAAATCTGCTTTATATGTCCTAAGTCTTAACTAGCCAATTTACCTGCTAGATATGATATTTTTCACGACAAACGAGTTGCGTGTGAAGAGTTTTCTTCTTTCAAAAAATTGAACCAGTCTACAAAACGACAACTGTGTAAATTCACAATTCATATGACTTGCAAAAATCTAAATTGACAGCCTCTTGTTTTACATTTGCATTATTCTTACCATGAAACTAAGACATAAATAATCATTAAAACGTACCGTAAAATGATTTTATCCCACACTATATATATCTTAGGTCAGATTCTCTGACCAATAAATCAACTGCGACAAGCCAGGAATCAAATTTCATATCTTGTAAAGGGAACCTAGTAATGGATTCCTTGCTTGCACTGATCTCCTAGAGACTAGCAAGACATTCCAAACTTTACTTTTGCCTTCAATTATTTAACACTCACTAATATTGTATCTCCTTGTCCTCACATCTGGAAAATATGGGTTTGTTCATGAGCTACATGGGAAAAGGTTAGTAATTTCCATCATTTTTCTTTCTTTGATTTTTTTTTTTTTTTCTCGTATCCGTAAAATAAAAATTTTAATATTTCCATAGAAAATTAGTGAAAATAAATTTCTGACAAGGATGATAAAGCTTTGATCTTCAATCATAGGGCTGCCGACAACACAGATGTTGAGCTTGGTGATGGGAACGCTTTACAAGCAATTCATACAAAAAGATATACAAGATTTCGAGGATTTCCATAAGGCAATTCTTGATATTTTTAGGTAAGAATAGAAAAGGGCAACACGAAACAGGGTTTGAAAAAAGGTCATAACATTATAGGCTGCAAACTTACCTACCATTTTATAAAAGGGTGTTTCCACGATTCTGTCCCGTGAACTCCAAAGAAGCAACTTGAATATATAGCTAGAAAGGATTATATATGCCATGATCAATATGTTCAAGATTGTCATTTATGTGCATTTATGTATTGTATCAAACCTTCGAACTGATTAGTTCTTCCATTTCGTTCAGCACTGTCAATTCAGCACTGCCTGGAAAGCATTATGATGTGCCTCCGTTGAAAGAAGTTCAGGTAATCTCCCTTCGCTGCTTCTCTCTTTCTTGCACACCCATCCATGGGGGGAGGGATATGATTCACGGCCAGGTATCATTGGGTCGAAACGTGTGTTCCATCTCAGGGAGATGTAATCCCCCACTAATTCTGAGGGCAGAACAATTAAGAAGTTGGTTGTTTGTAATTTTTCTCCATAGATTTTAGGTTGAAAAATTAATTTAACTCCACTGAAAAAAAATTCATATATATATATATATATATAAGTGTTAACTTGTGTATTTTTTAACTCTATTGAACAAAAATCATGGATCTGTCCTGGCACACATCAATGCACTACTAACCCTACTTTTGTTAGGGAAAATTAAGCATATGGTCCCTATTATTTCACCAAAATTTTAAATTCATCCATATTATTCAAAATTAATCAAGTTAGTCCCTATAATTTTTCAAAATATTTTAAATTCGTCTCTATTGTTTAAAATTAATCCTTAATCCCTATTATGTCCTAAAATATTTCAATTTAGTCATTGCATGTAATCCCTATTTGGGAACTAAATTAAAATTTTTTGAAAATAACAATGACTAAATTGGTTAACTTTGAATAATAGGGAAGAATTTAAAACTTTTAAAAATAATAAGGACTAAAATGACTAAATAGATACAATAGGGACGAATTTGAAATTTTTAAAAAATAATAGAGACTTAAATTGACTAATTTTTAATAATAAAGACGAATTTAAAACTTTGAAAAAACAAGAGTGACTATTTGTGACATTTTCCCTTTTTTTTACAAAGAGCAGGCTTGTTATGAAGACTGGAAATCTGCAAATGAATCAGAAAAGAAGCAGTTGTTCATAAACTTCATGACTAACAAAGTGAACCTGAGCAAGTTAGATGATTCCACCCTCATCACTGGATTAGTAACACCACCTGCAGCTATGGCGGCGAAGAGAGCAGGTGAGCAGGTTCCGCAGCTGAAACTGATCAAGGCTATTCCTGACGTCCTCTTCGTGCCTTCTGCCACAGTACTGGCTCTCATTACCGTTAAGCTATCAAGAAACTTCTTCTTGGAACGTGTGGCATCTTGAATATATAACATCATTCTGTTAGCAAACAAGAATCAGAACATGTTGTTGTTGTACATCATATTTTCTTTCATACAATGTAATACACTTACATGGGCACTTGAAATACGGATATGAGCAATAATTATGACATCATGTTATATGTCGGTTTTGTAAGAAAAATGTGTTCAATTTATAAGAATTTTAATTCATATTTATTGTCAATACATAATTAAATATTTTAACTCAATTAATTAGATTTAATGGATTAACAGACATCAACCACACCATACTGTGATATAAGCTGAGATATATGCAATATAATAGTTTTTAGGTCAAAAGCACACAGTCAACTAAAATAATTGATCTTACTGCCTTTTAACTAAACTGAATCAATGAGAAATGAAGTGACATTATAATCTCTGAAAGCAAGAATTGGCTTTATGATTTACATATGCAATCTACAAATCAAAAGATAAAAAGGTAAATATCTAATTTAGTCTATTATTTTTAATGTTTGTCTCGATTTAGTCTATATATTTTAAAATGTACTTTTTTAGTCTATTATCTTTATTATTTGTCCTGATTTAGTCCATATCTTTTAAAATGTACTCTTTTAATCTATTATCTTTATTATTATGGTTCACGTTAGTCCTCTACCATTAGTCTATCTAAAAATCTGACGGAATAAGTAAATGAGTCGTATTTGTAGAGGCAAAATTGTTCGCACACTAAATTTTTTTTTTTTTGATTTCATAATACACGCATCAATCAAGTGCTCTCAAAACTTTTACCAAAAAAAAAATGCTCTTAAAACAACACAGTGTCTAATCCTTTTTCGCATTATATTCGTGATTATGTCTAAAAGAGTCCAATTTTCCCACTCTTCAATCGTACAGTTAGTCTAGAGGGCTGTAATTTTTTGTGATTCTGTTTGAAAGAGTCTAGTTTGTTGAATATTGCATTGTGTCACTGTAAAATTTTTGAAGAATCTGCTGTTGACACTGATTATTTTGGTTCAAGTTGTGGCACTGTGTTGGTTTGAGAGTAATTTTTTTTGGTAAAAATTTTGAAAGCATTTGATCGATGGGTTTATTATTAAATCAAAAAAAAATTAGTGTGTGGACAATTTTACCCCTACAAATATGACTCACGTGCTTATTCTGTCATATTTTTGGATTAAAAAATGGTGGAGGACTAACGTAGATCACAATAACAAAGATAGTAGATTAAAATGGTACATTTTAAAAGATATGGACTAAATCAGGACAAATAATAAAAATAGTAGACTAAAAGAGTACATTTTAAAATATGTGGACTAAATTGAGACAAATATTAAAAATAATAGACTTAAATTAGATATTTATCCAAAGATAAAAGCATATAATGATTTCAAAATACCAGTAAATTGCAATAACATAAATATATATATTAGCGAATATCCAGTCGTGTATAATCATGCATAATCGCGAAAGTTATCAGTTCCGGTAGAGTTAACCTATCACTTTTTGTTAGAGAGACTAATAGTTAACACCTCTTTCAGCAACTTTCTTAATAATTACGATTTAATCATGAATTGATTTTATTGTTTAACATTTTCTAGTTTTATAATTTTTTAAACCCATGATACTACTGACGGTGGTATTATCCGAAATATTTTTGGGATATGGGTTGCTGGTTTTGTTGTTAATTTGGGAATAACTTTATGTTTACATACCGAGCTTTTTGCTTTATGGAAGAAACTTATACTTGCTGAAATATTACAAATTAATGAACTCTTAATTGAGACGGACTCATCTATTGTCCTCAATCTTGCAAAGGATACTGTTTGTCTACTTAGCCTGTTTCGATCTATTATTGATGAGTGCAAGTCTATCCTGTCGCACCATGCTGAGTTCATAATATCACATATTTTTCGCGAGACCAACTACTATGTCGCACCATGCTGAGTTCATAATATCACATATTTTTTGCGAGACCAACTACTATGCTAATTTTCTGGTAAATTATGGGACGCAACAACCTCTTGGGTCGTCGTACATCACGGATCTTCCAAAATACCTCAGGGTACAGATTGGGAGAGAGTCAAAGGCAAAAACAACCCTAGGAATGTAATAGTAATAGTATAACAAGCTTTTCACCTCGTTTTGAAAAAAAAAAAAATCTTATACATATTAATTGGATAAATAATTTACTTTTATAGAAGAAGGAAAAGGGGAAAAAGTGTTTCTTTTCGACAAGATCACCAATCATATGTTCTTTTTCCGATCGAAACAATAGGGCCGTTACGCTCCTAGAGAAGCTTTTAAATCAAATTAGATGATGGAAAATGAGGATGACCATAAATCATTCCTGACCCAATTGGAGAATCTTCATGTATTCGATGTTGTCTATCACAAGGAGAATCTTCCGCTGGTACTCGCCTACGAGGATGTACCTGATGAGGTCGAACTATTTACCAGTCAGTTCAACCACAGATTGCAGGCAAGAGAACGAAGGTCTCTTCCTTTGTTCATGCTTTGATCTTGTATATTGATCAAATTGCCCATTAATTTTTTTTTTCATTTTTTTTTTGCTTTCTTTTCTATTTCTCTTTTCCACTTTTTTTTTCGCATCATCAGCTTTCCTGGTATTGTGCACGTACACACATACTACTAGAGAAATGCATAAATTTATAAAATCACAAAACCTTTTAAAATGTTGGATGAGCAACCTCGTCAGGGTTTGTGTGCGCTTGAGGGTGACCATGAGAGAATTAGAACAAGAAGTTACATGCTGCCAAATCCGTTGTGTTTCAGGCAAGCCGAAGCCTTTGGTAATTCGCTTGCGTGGATCAAACTTTTTTTTTATTTTTTTTATTTTCTAACTTTAACTTTGAAAAGACAAATATATCCGTTGCTTTTTATGCGGGAGTTTAGGTATTTGTTAAAGCTCATGGGATTGTTTGGGATTTTGCCATAAATTAATGGGGCAAAATGGCATTAATTCTATAATAGCTGTTGTTGATGTTGGTTTTTTTTATATGCGGTATGTGATCTGGAACATCTCATTATGTGATTTTTTTAATTTCCTTATAAACAATGCATATATTTTGTATTTTTTTTTAATGCATTCACATGTAGCATGTTTGTGAAAAATGGATTTCTTAAGTGATTACGGATGGTTGGATATATTATCCCAGTGGGCTACCTCTCCAAGGAGTAGATTTGTTTGGTGTAAAACACTACAATCACTCTGACTTGAAAGCATTTACCCACGATATCGAAGAAAAGTGTGTGATTGGCCGAACTATCTTTGGAAGAATTCTCGAAGGCAAGATTCAGCATGATTCCGTAACTAAAGATGTCACCCTCAAAACGTGGGATATTGCCTTCAACCCACGACCCGTCACTACTTGGCATCCCTTGAGACTCAGCGTAAGGAAATAACCTCTTTATTATTTTTGCTCTATTATTTTTATCTCCCTCTTTGCTTTGCTCTATTATTCTATCTCTATTATATTATCTCAGCCTATGGAAATGTGTGTTCCTCAGAATGAAATTAAGCTTTTGACAACTGAGCCATTGAGATCACATCGAAATGTGGCAAAACTGATTGGGTACTCCATCGACAAAGTATTTGCTGTTGTCTATGACTTCAAATCAAATAAAAGTCTGCGTAGTATGCTTCAATCTGGTAATTTGGTTGGTTTCTAAATTGTTTGTTAAATTCACAAGATTGTCTTTTTCCCAACTGATTTTTATTGCTGTTACTGTAGAACATTTTGGTTGGCATGCGAGAGTGAAGGTGGCTATCCAAGTTGGACGTTTGATAGAGGATCTTCACAAGGAGGACATTATAATCGGGAGTATTGATCCTTCAAACATAATGATAGATGAGGTAAGTTTGGATTTTCCCATATGACATTTAAGGTGATAAAATGGATTGACTCTGAAGAATAAATTTAGTATTTTTCAATTTCATATGCGATGTTGGTGTGCAGGAAGATAACATAAAGTTGTGTGAATTTGGTCTCCGTAGTAAGATGCAAGAGACAAAGGCTGGAGATGTTCATTGGTGGAGCAGTGGTGGGGTATATAGTATTTATATTCCTGACCTTCGCCCAGGAGGTATACATATTTCTCTATGTTATTGGTTTATTCTTGTTCATGTCTGACAAATAGCAATTTTTCCCCTTAATTTGTGATCTTTCTAGTAAATTGCATCAATCCTTTTATTTCCCTTTTTTTTTATTTTATGTATTTATAGTGTCTTTAAAATGGAATGAAGATAAACTTGAATATTGTTCATCATCAGTTATATGTAAGCTAGTTATTGACAAGTGCTACTCTCATGGTGAATATTTTGAACTAGCTAGATTGTGAAATCCAGAAAACTTTATGATGTCTGATGCTTATTTCATCATGTTTATTGAAATTATGATGTGGTGGATGATGGATGACTTTTTATGCAAGAACTTATGTCTTTATTTACATGCCCAAACTCAATTAGATCAATTTGTTTTAGTTACATGATTTAGCATCTCACTCTTATGTCACACAATTTGTACTGCATATGTGTGGGCATGCAGTACAAAATATCTTTTGAAAATTGCCTGGTCATTAGCATTTTGAGAGCGCCGTATGGTTTCTATAAAATATGCACAAATACACACCTAATGTTGGAGGCCTTTGGTGGTCTTTATTCCCATTTGGACATGTAGTTGGATGAAACTTCAATCTGGTTTGACAATGTGTAGTTTCAAATCTGCCTATGGGTTCGTGGCTTTATTTGAGTAAAGTTGAATATGCTGCTTGGGTATGTGTCTGGAACCAAAATCACAGGTCAATGTGACTGCATTTGAGATTTGCTAAGGTTCCAAAATAGAGATCTCAATTGTGTTTGTTTTTTACATAGGTGCATGTATATGAGGTTTTATAGAACATGTTGTGAGGTATTTTCCATTCTGGTACCCCCTTGGATAAAATGATTTGCTCCCTCAAACATTATGCTGACGTGTTTTTTACATGCTGCAAATTATGGGATCCCTTGAAGATCACCCAATCTAGACAACTTGATGAGGAGAATAGTTCTACTTAACTGCTTTATGAACTTGATGAGGAGAATAGTTTTACTCGATTGCTCTCTGAGTCGAGTGATTGGGGTGAAGTAAAAGATTGCGGGAATAGTTTTTTGGTGCTTATGGAGATAATTTCAAATTTGCCTTTGGATGTGTGGCTTTATTTAAGGCTCCGTTTGTTTGCAGTAAAATATTTTCTTGAAAAATATTTTTTAAATTTTTTGGTATTTGGTCACACGAAAAATTTAGTTAATCGAAAAATATTTTTCGGTCAAAGAAAATTTTTAATTCTAAAGAATGGAAATTATTTTTTTGTCCTTTGAGAGAAGATAATATTTTTCGAAATTCACCCACTTCACCCCACTCTTACCCCAACCCCCAGACATTCTAGATTCCAAAATAGAGATCTTAATTGTGTTTACGTTTTCTCATAGGTGCATGTATAGGAGGTCTTGTAGAATATGTTGTGAGGTATTTTCCATTCTAGTACTCCTTTCGGGAAAAAAGGATTTGTTCCCCCAAAACATTATGTTGACGTGTCTATTACATGTTACAACTTATGGAATCTCTTCAAGATCACACAATCTACACAAATTGATTTGGAGAACACTTTTACTCAATTGCTTTTTGAACTTGACGAGGAGAATAGTTTTGCTCAATTGATTTTTGAGTCAAGTAATTGGGGTGAAGTGAAAGATTGAGGGGATATCTATTCGGTGCTTATGGAGATAATTTCATGACTATACAATTGATTATTGTTAATTCTTTAGAAGGTCATTGGTATTTGGATTTGGTAAATGACTTTTTTGCCATATAATTGCCAAATGTGACTTAGTTGCGATTGCACGTCCACTACCTTCCGGAGTAGGGAAGTGCGGACTGCAAAGGAGAAATAAAGGAAATTGACTTCGATTTGTATTTTAGTAAAAGATGGGGCTTCCTAGTGGGGCAAAAACCATTTTGGTATTTGAGGTTTGGTATAAAATTTAAACTGGTCCTTGAGATTTGTAAAAAGGCTAAATAAGTTCCTCCTATTATTTATAACTTAATAGTCAAATATTTGATCAAATGAAAAGATTTAAATGCCCTTACTTTAGTGGTTGGAGATTTGGAGGGAAGGAAAAAAAAAAGATTGGGACCATACAACAAGTCCAATTATTTAAGCACTCAAACCATTTTTTCTCGTCATTTGAAAACAAAAAAGAAAAAATAATAATAGATGAAAAAAATATAAATATTAAATGTGAAAAAATAATTCACATGTAACGAATTCCTCATCTATTATTATTATTTTTTTTTTTTTTCAAACGACGAAGAATTCGTTACATGTGAATTATAGTGAATTTATTACAAGATTATACATTCTATTGTCTAATATTGCACTTCAATACATTTTTCAAGTTAGTTAAAAGTCAGACAATATTTGTAGTTGGAGGATATATATCCAAAATTTAAGACTTTAAAAGCCACAATTAGTGGCTACCCGATACTAAATTCAACTTTCGGGGACAAGGTAGTGGTTATAGATATACTTGACTTTCTCTTTAATTTATATTTAATTTTCCACTATTATAAATATTAAAAATTAGAGACTATTCAGTCATAATATTTCTATAATCTGAAAATGATGAAGGAGATTACATAGTTGATCAAATAACAACCCAATCAATATTACCAAAGAAAGAAAAAAAAAAGGTGTATTCTAAAAAAATTAAGAATCAAACTCTTCTAAGTAGCAAGAATTTTGTTGTTGTCGTTGTTTTTTTTTTTGGGTGAGAAAGAGCATGAATTGAAAGTGAGAAAAGAAAAAAAAATGGTTCGAGTGTTTAAATAGTTGTGCCTGCTGCATGGTCCCAATCTTTTTTTTCCTTTTTCTTCCCTCCAAATCTCCAACCACTAAAGAAAGGGCATTTAAGTCTTTTTATTTGGTCAAATCTTTAACTATTAAGTCATAAATAATGGGAGGGACCTATTTAATCTTTTTGCAAACCTCAGAGACTAAAATAGTTTTTGCCTCTTCCAAGTGGGGAGTTAGTCTTAGCCATTCTTCAAGTGCAATAGAATAATCTAAAAATAGGGATGCCACCCTTCTATCCTTCTTGCTCGCGTATAGGATTGTTGTCTTAAATTGGATAAGAATCCATCTTCTCTTCCTGTTAAGCATTTTCTCATCTCCAATTAAAAGCTGTGATAAATATAAATAAGAGAAGAATGTAAGGTGCACGATATATTGTTTTTTTTTTCTGTTTCTTTTTTATTTTTATTTTCGTTTGAAGTTTTTGAGGATTATAGTGGCGTACCGAAGCCAGTGACAGTTGTTAGCTTCGCAAGAGATTTGTGCCCTTTTCACCCTTTCCCGCGATTAGACTGTGTGATCCCTTACAAAAGGTGATAATCTTGATTCCTTATGATTACTTTGAATTTATTAAACATCTTAAGGACTTTCAACAAAAGTAAATAGTATTATTAGATCCATTTAGTTAATCCCAGTGAGTGTGATAAAAGCCTAATTTGGTTTAGCTTGGTTTAGATCTTTGGGCTAGATTAGGATAGTGGTAGTTACTATTGGCTTCTTACGTGTGCAAATTTTAGATGATATGTTCATATGTATCAATTGTCAATTAATGATCTTATATGTCCATTTGTGTTGAAAACCGCAATTTATAAAAAGGAATGATTCTTTAGTCAATCCCAATGTTTGTAAATTGTTTTGATATATTGTATGATCATGTAGGTAAGTGGACAAAGGAAACAGATATTTATGCATACGGTAATCTACTTCTAGAGCTGATAACTGCTGAGCAATTTGATATAATTTATCTTATTCATGGGGGAGAAACTCTCAAGTGTTGGGCTTCTGACAAGCTGTCTGGTGGCATAGTCTCTCTTGTTGACAAATCTTTCATAGAGGATGAAGTTATTGGATCAGAAATTACTCAATTGGTGATGAATTGTTTGATCGATAATCCCCACCAGCGTTGCAAGGTGAAAACCGTTGCTGACAAGTTTGAGGATTTGATCAGACTTCAAGAGGGTAGTGTGAGCAGGAAACAGAAGGCGGGCTAGGTATCTTCAAATGCATATCTTTTCACTTTGTACTGGAGCGCTAGTGGACACGGGGAAACAATATCGACCATTTGTTCAAATTGATACGGTTCAGTGGTTAAGTAGTTACTTTTAAAATTGAGGAATGCTTCACCTCTCAAGTTCAAATCCTGCTGGAGTGCTTCATGGGCTTTTTTCTTTTGCCAATTTGCTTAGCTTATTAAGGAAAAAAGAAAGATTGTGCGCCTAAGAAGAATCGAACCCGCATAAAAAGTTTCATTATTTCAAGAAGTTTCATTATTTCAAGTGCTAAACCGGCAACGCTACCTTATATGTTGTGTATTTCTATCATTATTAATAATTTAAAACATTTAACTGGATTTGATTGAAAAGATGAATGTTTCATCTTGATTTTGCTTATTTCAGCGGAATATTTTCAAAATAATAAAGATTTTTATATGTATTAGGGAAAATTTAAATATATTCATATGCTAATATGTGAATTTTTTTTTCAACTGTAGAGGTAGTGAAAATCCATCAAGTTAAAAACAATCATTATATATAGTCTTTTTATAGCTTACTTAATTGGTTATTATTACTGATTATAGCTTAGAATGTAAAAAAAATTGAATAATTATGCTCCTTCAAAGAATGTCTTACTTCATATAGTTACATATTTTGTGTGTATCTCTATGGATGCAGTTGAATAGAGTTATTACAATTTTTATGGTATTTAATAATATATTACGTCAACTGAATGATTATTTTATTAATCGCATTTCGCTGAGATTTTTTATATAGCTGGGTACATGGTTTCTTCCCTTCTAAGCTTAATGCTTACATGATGGTTGTAACTTAGTGTACAACATCATGTAATATATTATAGTTTATTGGAAATGTGTAGCAAATTTGTGCTGGGGAAGGGACTACTATTGATATTTAGTGTAATAAATTACTCGAACTATTTGGTCCGTCACTGCGAATGTATGCCACGTAGCCACATGCTATTTTAACCTTTTGAACTTGGAAACTAGTACGATGAAGTAAGGAAAATTGAAAAGTCTGATTGCTTTGGTAATTTTGACAAGAAAAAAGATTGGTTTGGTAACATTTAAAGAAATCTTGATAAGAAGTTGTATCTTTTATCTTTTCTTGAGAGAAGAAATCGATGATTCATATATGTTTGTCCTTGTAAATTGCTTAAATAAATGTAACGCGATTGAGATTTAAAACCACCAAATTAGACAAGAAATGTGTCATTAGTCGTCCACAGACAATCTCGATTGGAATGGGAACACATGAAAGCATGGGCCATCGATTCAGACCACGTGGACACCCGTCATCTCCTTCCTCGTAACAAAATTTCAGGAAATTTACAAATACTCCTTGACTTAACGGTATAACACTCGTATTGTTTATGAAAAATTGCGAGTTGGAGTCTCGTAGATTACATATGTATATATGTACAGTCTTAGATCTTCCCTTGAATCGAAAAAAAAAGTTCAAGAAATGTATGCACATTAAAATTCATGTATATATATATATATATATATATATATATATATATATATATATATATATATATATATTATCTTAGCCTATGGAAATGTGTGTTTCTCAGGGGCTAAATAGATTAATTTTGAACAATAGCGATGAA
Organism: Ehretia macrophylla; assembly: GCA_037974665.1. Lineage (NCBI taxonomy): Eukaryota > Viridiplantae > Streptophyta > Magnoliopsida > Boraginales > Ehretiaceae > Ehretia > Ehretia macrophylla. The sequence goes on from CM075776.1 coordinate 81,896,947, forward strand.
TTTAAAATTTTATAAAAATAATAGGGACGAAATTGAAAATTTTTAAAAAATAATAAAGACAAAATTCAAAAAAATTTAAATAATAGGAGGAAATTGAAACTTTCGGAAAATAATAGGGTCTAAATGTGACATTGTTGCTTATCATATCCATTTAGCCAATTCCAATTAATTGTCTTGTTGAAAACTGCAATTTATCAACTAGAAGGATTCTTTAGTCATTCCTAACATTTGTAAATGGTTTTGATAGATTGCATGATCATACAGGTAAATGGACAAAGGAAACAGATATTTATGCATACGGTAATCTACTTCTGGAGCTGATAACTGTGAGCAATTTGATATAATTTATTTTATTTGTCGAGGAGAACCTCTCAAGTCTTGGACTTTGGATAATCCTTTTGGTGACATAGCATCTCTTGTTGACAAATCTTTTATAGATGATGAAGCTATTAGATCAGAAATTACTCAATTGGTGATAACTTGTTTGAGTGATGATCCCCACCAGCATTGGAAGGCAAAAATTATTGCTGACAAGTTGGAGGATTTGACCAAACTTCAATAGGCAAAAATTGTTGCTGACAAGTTGGAGGATTTGACCAAACTTCATTAGGATAATGTGAGTAAAAAACAGAAGATTGGGTAGGGCTAGGGATCTTCAAATGCATCCCCACTTTTATGTAGTGTGGCTTTATGCTCCTTTTTTTTCAAGATTGAATTTTCTCTTATGAATGCATGTCACAGTCTATCTAAACCTTTTGAACTTGGAAACTAGCATGATGAAGTGAGAAAAATTGAAGAAAAGTAGAAACCTTTTGTAGCAAAGATCAACTTTGTTTCTGTGATTATGTGGTTTTTTTTTTTGCTAGATTATTGAGACATAAATATTATCTGTTTAATCAATATTCAAATCTACGTGAATGTGTGTGTAGATTTCTTTTCAACCACATGATTCCTTTTAGTAAATTATTTATAATATCTCTTTTTTCTCTATTATAAACTGAAGGTAATAATTTAATTTTATTTATCTACAACTATTGGAAGTAGACTAAAAATATTCAAAGTTATTGTGCTTATCAAGGAACCATCCTTAAGTTGATTATGTTTGTTATCTTTTAGGTAATCGTTTAAATTAGAGCATCGAGTGTTTCTAATTGTTTGTTATCTTTCTAACTTGTATTACACAAGTTTACGAGACGATTCAAAAATAATTTACAAATGTTAAGTCTTCTCCTTATTTATAGGCTTGAGAGAAAGTAAGGAAGCATCTGAAGGTAGACATTAATCTATATGGACAACTAGGATCGTACCTCCAAATTTTTCTAGTTAGAATATTTACAACTTATACAAATATCTCTATCTCTAGAGAAATTTATATAAATATCTGTTGGATGACTTCATTGGTGACATCAGCATCCCTTATGAAGTTCATTACATTTTGAATGGGAATAAGACATCTAGGTCCCTAACTTTTTAGTATTGGGACACATAGGTCCTTGAGTTTTTAAAAATCTCTTGAGAGGTCCTTGATCAAAGGATAATTTGGTCTTTTTCTAAAATAATTGAATAGAATAAATAAAATAATTTCAAACTAATTTCATAAATTTAATATATTATACACCTACCCCAAAAAATAAAAAATATTCCAAAAATATAATAAATTACATCACCACCACCACCACCACCACCCTCAAACCCACAACTTCACCATTAATACCACCAAGTCCACCACACACCACACTCCATTAACATCACCATCACTACCACTACATACATTTGACATACTTTTATATATAAACTCCAATCCAACCATTAACATCACTACCACTATACCACATGCCTATTTCAAACCCCACCAACACCAACTCTACAGTGACAACCACCATCAACTCCACCTCTTCAACCAAAAAAAAAACCCAACTCTATTGTCAACCACAACATAAATCCGACCACCAACAACAACTCCACCATCAACTACACATTAGTAACCCCCACCCCAAAAAATCGCATCCCCACAACCCACCCTCTCAACATGTCTCAACTCAACCCCTAACCCGCTACAACCCGTACAACGAACATTTTTTTTTTTTTTGGTTTAAGGTGTGTATAGATTAGTTTTTCTTTTTGTTTAAGGTGTGTATAGATTAGTTTATATATACATATGGTGTATGTTGGAGTTGGTGATAAAGCTGTGGGTTTGTTAATATGGTGTACTGTTAGCGGGAGTGGTGGTGGTGGTGGTGGTGGTGATGGTCACTACAAAAAAGCTGAGCATAGGCGGCACATATTAGGCGGCGCTTCAATAAGTGCCGCTAAACATATTAACAGATGAGGTATTTTGCGGCGCTTTTAGTAAAGCGCCGTTTATACTTATAAAATAACGGCGCTTTAGAAAAATCGCCGTTACTTTATGAGTGGTATTTAGCGGGAAAAAATCCCGCCACTATGGCTAGGATAACGACGGCGCTTTTGTCTAAAGCGCTGGTATACCATAAGACCAATAGTGGCATTTCCCTAAAGCGCCGCAATATGGAATCAGAAAAAGCGGCGTTTTTCAATAAGTGCCATTATAATTCTCTCAAAGCCAGCACTTTTATAGAAGCGCCGGGTTTTAATGATATAAAGCGGCGGTTTTGGTGAAACGCCGGCATAGGTGCTATATATATAAACCCTCACAGATTGCAACAACTCGCAGAAAACACTATCCCCACCAATCAGCTCCATCATCTGCTTCTTCCAGGTTCATTTCAACTCTTTTTTACTTCTATGTACATATATATATAAGCATGTATATTTGTATTTGTCTATTTGATTCTTGTTTTTTGTGTGTGTATAATCATAATATATATATACATGTGTATGTATATATACACATATGCACATATGTATATGCCCTCATAAGAACTAGATAATGTATGATTGTTATCATCATTATGTATATTTATTACACATATTTATGAATTTTAATTTGGTAATAGTCCTTCATACATTTAAAATTTTCTCAAATAATTAGTTGTTTTATCCAATTATTGAAAAAGAAAAGAAAAGGAAATTTATTAACATTTATTTATTTTTTTGTTTCATCTTACAATAGCACAATCCATCGATGGATAAAAGTTGGATTACGAAGCCAAGATATAGCATTGAATATATTAATGGAGTAGATAACTTTCTTGATTTTGCATTTACTCATAATTCAAGGACAAAGATCTTGTGCCCTTGTATTCGGTGCGTCAATTGTTTATTCCAATCTCGGCACATAGTGAAAGAACATTTAGTATGTCATGGAATGATCAGTGGGTATACCAAATGGATTTATCATGGAGAAATTGTTAGAAATATAGATGTACCACCTCTTGTTGATATGGAACCATCAATCAACAATTCACTTGAAAATCATAATAATATGAATGATTTAGTGAGGGATGCTTTCGGAATTCATGATAGATCGGATTTTGTAAATGAAAGTTTAGAGGGTGAAGAAATACTTGAAGATGAAAATGAGGATGAGGATGAGGATGAGGATGATGTTGATATTGATATTGATATTGAGGTTGAGCAACACAATCAATCTGAAAATGTACCTAATGAAGAAGCTTCAAAATTTTATAAGTTTCTTGAGGAATGCAACCAAGAACTCTATCCTGGTTCCAAATCAACAATATTATCATTCACAGTCGAGTTAATGCACTTAAAATGCGATAACAAATGGACTAAGAAGTCAATTGATAGACTTCTTGAATTCTTGAAAAACCATTTTCCACAATCGAGAATGCCTAAATCTTGTTATGAAGCGAAGAAGATGACAAATGCATTAGGCCTAAAGTATGAAAAGATTCATGTATGCCCGAATAATTGTATGTTGTATAGGGGTGTTAGAGCATCGCAACAATCTTGTCATGTTTGTAATGCATCTCGATGGCAAGAAGACAATGAGGATAGTGGAAGATGTATTAAAAAAAAGACAGCTGCTAAAATTATGAGATATTTTCCTTTGGTACCAAGGCTTCAAAGGTTGTACATGTCTTCAAAAACTTCTTTTTCAATGAGGTGGCATGATGAGGGTCGCACAAAGGATGGACTTTTAAGGCATCCCGCAGATTCGTCAGCGTGGAAAGATTTTGATTATCGATATCCTAGTTTTGCTTCTGATCCTCGAAATGTGAGACTTGGATTAGCCAGTGATGGTTTTAATCCTTTTGGATTGATGAGTAATGCGTACAGCATATGGCCTGTAATATTGATTCCGTACAATTTACCCCCGTGGATATTCATGAAACAATCTTCATTTATTTTGTCAATGATCATCCCAGGTAAAGAGTCTCCCGGAAATAAAATAGATATTTTTCTTCAACCACTTATTGAAGAGTTACAACAATTGTGGGAGGGGATAGAAACATATGATGCAACAAGTAAACAAAATTTTTTGATGCGGGCTGCATTGATGTGGACTATAAATGACTTTCCTGCATATGCTTGTTTATCAGGTTGGAGCACTAAAGGAAAATATGCATGTCCATGTTGTGTAGATAAGACGCAATCAAGGTGGTTAAAACATGGGGGCAAATTTTGCTATTTAGGGCACCGTCGTTGGTTAAGTGATTCACACAGGTTTCGTGCACAAAAACAGTATTTTGATGGGACAGAAGAACGAGGAATGGAACCTAAGACATTATCTGGGTCGGATGTGATAAGGCAATTAGAAGGGGTTAGTTTCATTGATGAGTATACGATAAATATGAGGAATGAGGCAACTACTTCTAAAAGCAAGAGAACAAGAGTTACAAGTATTGAAGATGATTGTTTAGATGAGCAACATATGGAGGCGGGTGACAATTATGTTAGTGAATTAGCATTTTGGAAAAAGAAAAGTATCTTTTTTAAGTTACCTTATTGGGAGTTCAATTCATTGCGCCATAATCTTGATGTCATGCATATTGAGAAAAATGTTTGTGAAAATGTACTTGGAACATTGTTAAACATCAAAGGAAAGAGCAAAGATGATTCAAAAGCACGACATGACTTGGAGGACATGAAAATAAGGCCACAACTTCAACCTGTGAAGTTATCTAATGGAAAAGAGTTTTTCCCTCCTGCATGTTATTCGATGACTAGGAAAGAAAAAGATGTATTTCTGAAGGTGCTGAAACATGTAAAAGTGCCTGATTCATATGCATCAAATATATCAAGGGGTATTAACATTAAGGAAAGAAAATTACATTCTCTCAAGACCCATGATTATCATATCTTGATGCAAGACCTACTTCCTGTTGCATTGCGCTCATCTATGACCAAACAAGTAACAAAACTTATAATTGAATTGAGTAGCATTTTCAAGGCCATATGCTCTAAGACAGTCAATGTTGAAGAAATGGAAAAGGTGAAGTCTCGTGCAGCATTACTGTTATGCCACATGGAGAGATGTTTTCCTCCGTCATTTTTCACTATCATGGTTCATTTGGTCATTCACCTTGCTGATGAGGTGAAGGTTGCAGGTCCAGTTCAATTTAGATGGATGTACCCAATTGAAAGGTAACTTTTTCATATTTAAATACTCAATAACTATATTTTTTTACTTTATGTATTTATCTTTCATATCTTGTAGGTGCTTGAAAATATTCAAAAAGTATGTTGGTAATAAAGCTCATCCAGAAGGTTCAATTGCCGAGGGTTATATTGCACAAGAGTGTCTCACCTTTTGTTCAAGATATTTTGATGGCATAGAGACCATGTTTAATCGGCCACGCCGAAATGATGACATTGATCCTGTAGAAAGAGAAAAATATTTGCTTTCTAGTGGTGGCAAAGCCATTGGAGCACATGAGATTAAAGATTTGGATGATTTATCATTGGTGCAAGCACACAGATATGTTTTGCTACATATTGATGAAATAAAACCATATGTTGAGTGAGTCATTTGTTCTACCACCTTTAATGTATTTATATATTTACAACGGCCTTATACATATGATAATGAGTAATAACATTTGTTAATTTTGTGCAGAGAATTTAAGAGATACAAGATTCAAAAGTACCGCCCAAAAAGATATGGTACTAATTCAAGCGTATTGCAAAAGTTGGTGGTACAGGAATTTCATACATGGTTCAAGATCCATGTAAGTATATATTTCTAAATTATTTGCAATAGGTATTGTGATTAAAATCTAATATTATTAAAAAAATTGAATAATATAGGTATCGAACATGGGCCATGGAGATCTATCAGATAAAATAAGATGGCTTTCTATGGGTCCTTTTAAAACTACAAAAAGATTTAAAGGCTTTATTCACAACGGTATAAAGTTTCATACCAAAGATTGGAATAAGGGGAAAAGAACACAAAATTATGGAGTTGTTTTGACATCAATGACACCAAGTGTTGCTTCTGCCCGAGATCCAAATCTCGTTGAAGGAGAAATTGAGTATTTTGGTGAACTTACAGATGTAATTGAATTGGATTATTCTGGACATTTAAAGGTTGTGGTTTTCCGATGTAATTGGGCTGATGTAACACAAGACAGAGGAGTCAAAAAAGATGAACTTGGATTTACATTGGTTAATTTCACACGATTGTCACATACAGGGGAACACATTACTCATGAGCCATTTGTTATACCGTCTCAAGTTCGGCAAGCTTTTTATGTGCAAGATCCTTTGTATCCAGAATGGCAAGTTGTGATAAAAACAATTCCTAGAGATGTGTTTAATCTTGGTGAGGAGGTTATATCAACTGTTGTTGATGATGATGATGATATTGATGATGTTACTTTCTCTGCTAGGAGTGCTCCTCATGCCCATCAAGAGTTGGAAGAGAGTGATTGGCTACGAAATGATGTTACTGAAGATTTGTTGAGTGATTTTGTGCAACAAATATAAGGAGATTGCTTGAGTCAACAAATTACATACTAGAAGACCTGCCATCAAGGTATATTAGTAAACAATATAGCTTTTCATGTTTTTCTTTTTGGTTTTTGGTTTTACTTTTTGGGCATTTTTACTTCTCTCTCCATTTGTTATATCTTGAGATTGCTATATCTTGAGATTAACTGTTGCATTGCATGAAAGGAATTTCGAAAACGCCCCCGATTATCTATATCCCATCCCTCACTGAGTAATTGTAGTTGCTCATTCCTTTTTTTAACATGTTTCAGAAGGAGCTGAGGTTGGCTTGCTTGGATGGCTTGTGTGAAGATTGTGTTACTGTTGTGTATATGTTCTATTTTGAGACCCTGGGTGGTCTTGTATGTATTTGTGTTGTTTGAAGGATTGTATTATGAAGTTAGAGATTTGTATGACTTATTAGCTAGCAGTTATTTAACTGTTTGGATATCTTGCATGCTTGGTTGAGTTAATGAAAGATGGTTAGTAGACTTAAAATATAAGAAAGTAAAGTAGATAAGATTAGAGTGGTCAGATAAAAGATTTTATAACATAGAAGTTCATTAGCTTATGAGAATGCATGCTTGTATGTCTTATCTTGCTAGTAGGAAGGCTCGGATGGTCTTAGCAGCTTTGAAAGTTATGAAATGAATGTCATATAACTATTTCTTCTGTATGCAGGTAACCAGTTAGTCCACGGTATAGAGGAGACTCTGTCCGTTTGTCCGGTCCGGACTGACCCTTTAGCTTGGGGCTGGGTCGAGGCGTGACATCTGATATTGTCTGTCTCTTGATATTTTTTCTTAAATTTATTTTTTATTTCTTGGGTTTTGAATAACATAAATATAATAGGAGCATTGAGGGGTGGAGGACTAAGCAAGGGCATTATTTACTCTTTATTTTAACTAAGAAACTAAAATAGGGAGACAGTTATAGATGAGTTAATAGAATTAAGAAATTAGTCGATGTTAAACAAAATAAAAAAGGAAAAAAGAAAAGCAGCGTCTAATATTTTGCTTGACTTGTATTTTGCTTGACAAGTCTTAGGTATTTCTCCCCTTTTTGATATTCTGATTTGACCACCAAGCTTTAGCTTTTGACCTTTTCAACCAATAAAATTTGTGCATGAGGTAAAGCTAGATTAACCATGCCAAGTCAGTGTACAAAGTGGTCCATGAAAAATGCTCTAATTTAATTTTTTATTAGGCTTTGGAACTAGATGTTAGTGTTGTAGTTTGCTATTTAGGAACTAGTTGCAGGTTTGATTAGGCTTGCATTTGTTAGTGAAAAAAAAAACACACACACACACAAGAGTGAAAAAGTCGTAGGCTGCAAAAGGATTATGTTTGATTAGGCTCGAATTTGCTATGATTTTGTGAATGTTTATTAAAAATCAACCAGAGTAGCTTTGACTACAGTCGCATTTGCTGGCTTGTTAATCTATTATGAGAACTTCGCATTTGTGCAACTTTCTTGTGTGAGATATTAATCTAGCTTAAAACAATTAACATTGGACCACTTCGTGTGAGATAAATTAGTTGGGTTTATGAAGGTTTCTCACATTTTGACCAGAGTAGTTTTTAGCTTGGAATTGTGACATACTAATCTAGCTTAAAACATTATACAAAAAACTTTTCCTTGATTTGAGTGAATGTTTATTAAAATCAACCAGAGTAGATTTTAGCTTTAATGTTTACTTCTCTGCAGGAAAGAGTAATATTTTCTATGTGAATATTCTATGTTTACTTCTATGTAAATATTCTAAGAAAGCTACAAAGTGAGACAAACTTTTATGTTTACTTCTATGTGCATATTATAAGGCTGTATAACTTTGACCAAAAAAAAAAGAAAGAGAAAGGGACAAAAGGCTTGGGATTATTAAGTGTAATATTTTCCCTATTTGTATAAATTTGGATATTTTGCCTTCATCGTTTATTATTGGGATTATAATAGTTGTGATCAAGTAGATGTAAGTTATTTATTTTCATGATCCATAGTCAATTTAGCAGACAGATACTGAGCTTCACCAGTGAACAAATGATATATGACAATATTTTTTTCTTTTAAGTAGAGGTTTTTTGATGGAATGCCAAAATGATACATATTAAAGTCATGCACAAAATGAAGAGAGATTCATTTTTTATTTACAAAATCACTTGTAACCATTTGAATACTCAAAATGTTGTTGGATGTGTGTTTTGTCTTAATTGAAGATTTCCTTCACATGATGGCTAAAAGAAGACTAAATCCCGGTGTGCCATCTTCTTCAAATGCTGCTGCAACACAATCTCCATCTTCTGACACCACATCCACGATTCTACCTACAAATGTGGAAGACATACCACCTTCTACAAATGGTAATTAATTTTTATTTTACTTAGCTACTGTTTAAAGTGAATGTTATAATACTCATTGGTATAATAACCTTTTAAATTACGAGTCCTGTTTAGATGCCCTTCCTAAGCGCCAAAAACGAGGACCCACGATGATGAAAAAGTTATGGAAGATTAATAACCCCAATGAGAGATTACAGATTATTAACAACAAATATGGCCAACCTGTTGGGCCTAATGTGGCTATTTTTGAAAGTGAATGTGGTGTCATTGCAAGAAACGCAGTGTTATCCCCGATAAACCATAGATCTTGGAGAAAAGTGCCTAAAACCAACAAAGCTCAACAAATTGAACACTTGCAGGTAAAAAATTATGAAATTAATCCATGTTTTTGGCCTTAATGATTTTCAAGTTTAACTTATTACTCATCTTATCTTTAATTTTTTCAGCGATTTTTTGAATTTAATGAAGAGAAAATGAGATGTTATATAAAAAAATCAATTGGCAAGAAATGGAGAGAGTGGAGACAACATTTGAGAGATAAGTACTTTGACAAGGATAAGCCTATGGAACATAATATGCAAAAGGAGATAGATAAATTGGATGCAAGAGTGGATCCCCCACAATGGCAGTGGTTGGTTGCTTTATGGTCAGACTCAAAGTATCAGGTGCATTTCAGAGATTTCTTGTAGCATGGTTTTTAAGTTTAGTTGCTTTGCTACTTGCTTACTTGATGAATTTTGTTTTTCTATTTACAGAAACAATGTGAGAATGCAGCAAAAAATAGGAAGCAACAAACTGGGCTCCATACATTAGGAAGATTAAGTTATGGCAACAAACGTTATGACATGGTACATAGAAAATATTGTATTGGACTATTACAATTTAGCATAATTATTAGATAACTTTGCATGTTCACTTTTATAGGAAAAGGATGGGACTAAAGTGGGTGAAATTGATTTATATCGAGCTACCCACAAGAAGAAAAATGGAAATTTTGATGATGATGTAGCAGATTTTCTGGTATTTTACTTATGATTGTTGCGTTGTTTCCCATTTTATGTCTTTTGAATGTTTTAATTATTTGTAGTTCATATTTTTAGGAGATGTGTGATACAATGAAAGAGCAAAGAGCTTTGGAACTTGAAGTGGGGCAGGATGACTATGATTTACAACTCGAGGTTATGAGAGAATTGCGAGGAAATGAGCGCCCTGGGAGGGTTAGAGGTTTTGGGTTGGGACCTACACCGAGTATGGTCTATGGCTCAAAAACATATTCTGGAACTATGCATAAGAAATTGGAAGCTGAAATGGAAGAGTTGAAGAAATCAAATATAGCTTCTCAAGAGGAATTGAAAGAGTTAAGAGAAAAAAATATAGCTTCACAAGAGGAAATAAAAGAGTTGAAAAATCAATACCAAACTGAGATTGCAGATCTAAGGAATACAGTGGATGCTCTCATAGCTTCAATACGAGGTGTGCCATCTCACAGCCAGGTAATAACTCTATCAAGAGATTGTGTGATTACTATTGTACCAACAGATGATGCTTGGAGTTTGAGTGACTTGCTTATTATTAGTTGCTATGCCTAGGTGCCTGAGTAGAGGATATGAGTATGCAATGCTTGAGTTCAAGCTCTGCCTGTGTGCTAGTGTCTATTAATAGGCTTTGTGGATCCTTATGTGGGGGCAAGAAAACAACTCCAACAGTCAGGCAATGGATGCCATTTATGCACTTTTAACTTTGGTTTTTTTTTTTTCTAAAAAAGTAAGGAGATGTATTAATCAAAAAAAGTACAAAAGAAGTGGGTAATTACCCCAAGTAAAACAAAGGGCCCCTGTTAGCAAGCACTATACAAAAGCTCCAACAGCCTTTCCTTCATTTTTGCTAAAGTTGAGAGCTCGCTACTTGCTTGCCATGGCTGCTTTCTACATGCAGCGAGCTGTTGCTTCATTTTTTTTTCTTTTTGTTAGTAAAGCTCTTTCAAAGAGCTCATTGCTTCTATTTTTTTTTTAGTAAAGTTCTTTCGAAAAAGCTAGTTGCTTCTAGTTTTTTTTTTTTTTTTTGTAAAGCTTTTTCAAACTAAGATGCTTTCTTCTGTTTCAGGAACTCAAAGATGCTTCAGTGCCTCCATTTTCAAATGCAAATTTGCTCTACACTGCATCTTGCTTCTTTCTATGTATATTGCAAATCCACATAGATAACTAATACTTGTTTTTGTTTTCTAATGGTATAGGTATCCAAACAATGAATGAGGACCTTGATCTCTCATTGACAAGGTTGAAGGAGCTCCCAAGTGCTATTAAAGATGTTTTATGTAATATGTTTTGGTTAAGATGTCTCTTTTTGCTAGGAACCTTCTATGTAATATAAAAGATTGCCGACTTAGTTTTGGATTTATTACTTTATATGTAATGATATTGTGGATTTAGTTTTTGAATTTATTACCTTTAATGTGAGATTGTGGATTTACTTTTTGGATTATTGTATTTTATGCATTATCTTTTATCATTGAAAGTTTCTCAATACTGGAGATTTTTCCTGCTAATTTTAAGGCACCATTGAATGCAAGTGGAGTTTGGATACCCATGAAATTTCAAAAAGAAAAAAAGGTCATACAATTGAGGAAAGCACATTGGAATATTATTCAAAATCAATTACTGTGAAACATTAAAAGGATATCCCCGGCGCTTATATGGAAGCGCCGTAAAATGTTAGACTAATACGCGGCGCTTTTGCTTAAGCGTCGTAAAATGTTAATAAATATCGCCGACGCTTATATAGAAGCGCCGTAAAATGTTAGACTAATACCCGGCGCTTTTAAGTAAGCGTCGTGAAATGTTAATAAATATCGCCGACGCTTATATGGAAGCGCCGTAAAATGTTGGACTAATACCCGGCGCTTTTGAGTAAGCGTCGTGAAATGTTAATAAATATCGCCGACGTTTATATGGAAGCGCCGTAAAATATTAACCTAATACCCGGCACTTTTGAGGAAGCGCTGTGAAACGTTAATAAATATCACCGACGCTTATAGAAGCGCCGTAAAATATTAAGCTACTACCCGGCGCTTTTTAAGCGCCGTGAAACATATATAATTCCCAGCGCTTAAAAAGCGCTGTGAAAAAAGGACATCCCCGGCGCTTATGAAGCGCCGCTATATATCTATATGTACCAGCGCTTTTTTAAAACGCTGGCTATACCTATGGCGGCGGCACATTCACCGGCGTTTCATTGAGCGCCGGTATTAATTTATGCGGCGCTTCGCAAGCGCCGCTAAAGATAAAAATAAACGCCGGAAATTTCATAATTTCCTGTAGTGGGTGGTGGGTTGGAGTTGTTAAAATGAGTGTAATTTGTTGGTTTTTTGGGGTTATGTTTTTAATTATTTTAAGTTTTTGTATAATTTATTAAATTTATGAGGATAATTTTAAATTAATATGTCTTTTTTTTATTTAATTATTTTAAAAAGACTAAATTAGCCTTTGGTCAAGGACCTCTTAAGAGATTTTTAAAAACTCAGGGACCTATGTGTCCCAATACTAAAAAGTCAGGGACCTGGATGTCTTATTCCCCATTTTGAATGAGCTAAAGGTACGGCATTTTGTGTAGTAACTTTGCAAGTTCCTTAAATCTGTAACAATTACAAGTTCTTAAAATTTTCTTCAACTTAGTGGGTCATACCGCGCCATTCTAATCAACAATGACTAATAAATAAAAATGCAAATTTAACATACAACAATAACGACTAATAAAAAAATAATGCAAATTTAATATACAAATGTGGAAAAAATCTCAAATTTTATTAAGATGAATATGTAAATTATTAAACAAAAACAAAAAAATGTCTCACAAGTTTTGTTACTTTAATTTATAACATACCGTATAAAATAAATTAAGATAGATAAATACCTCACAAGTTTTGTTACTTAGATTTATAAAATACAAAACCGCAAATTAATAAATAACTAAGGGTAAAATGTAATTTACCCCTAAATTTAGGCGAAAAGTCATATATAGTAGCAAAACTTTCTTTTTGAAAGTTCATTTTACCTCTCTATAGTTTTGAAATTAGCAATGACAATACAACTCTTTCTTTTCCTTTTTTTTTTCTTTCTCCTTTATCGCGGATCATTTTTTTCCCTATGTCTTCGACCTCCATCACCACCAAATATCCATCTGTACTAGGGTTGAATCAAGTAAGAGGAACTAATTTGTGGGAAGTGCTTGCATTTGGCATCAAACCATTCTGCTCTCACAAAAACATGACCCCACCATTTGTAAAACTTACTTTAAATTTTAAGACCCGAACTAATTTGTCCGAACTACAAGAGGCGTTCTCGTGATCATCACACTATCAAGCTACTTCTTACTAGAACGTGTAGCATCATGTGAACATAATTACGTTAACCAGAAAATCACGAATCGAGAACAATCGAAAAACCAGAAGCCGAATAACCAGAAAATGCTGTTGTATGCCTTTTTTTTTTTTTTTTTCGGGTCATTGCTGTTGTATGTCATATTTTCATAATATCTATGCCTACTATGTGGGCACTAGAAATAATCATATGAGAAATAATGCTCTCCTTAACATAAATTTTGATCAACATCTCATACATAGAGCGAGGAGGGGATGCAACCACCACATCAAAGGTGGTGAAAGAATATATATTTAAAGATGCTACCAGCCAAATATATAGAGTACACAGATCCCACGATAACTTTGATGTGAGCATATGTAGGAGTTGGTTAAGCTAAACAGATTATACTGAATAAAATCTAAAAAATACAACAACCAAAAATGTTTCTGATACCATGAAAGAAGAAAATATGTTTCTGCATATATATATTCAAAGATGCGACAAACCAAATATATAGAGTAGACCAGATCCCACGATAACTTTGATGTGACCATATATAGGAGTTGGTTAAGCTAAACAAATTACACAGAATAAAATCTTAAAAATACAACAACCAATATTTCAAAAAGAAGATAATCTCAAGTTATTTGTTATCAGGTGGCTTTTGCTATAATAACATAAATAGGTTTTGGCGATATGAAAGGTTAATAATACACCTTTTTTTCTCTTTTACCCCCTACACCCATCCCGAAATTCGAACCTCGGCCACCATAAACAGATCTTGATTCACGCATAAATTCCAGAAACTATAAGCATGGGAGGTAGCCACCCACCTGGACTACCCCAGAATCCCAAGGTTAATAATACATTAGCAATAAAATGGTTGAATATACAGAGATGCGCACGCACCATATATATATACATGTATATGAATAGCTGATATGGTAAAAGAGTCTTCATTCATCTATGCATATTCAATTTTATAATGTATTCATATCTGATCACCATATTTACTAAAAATAATGCAACAAATCCAGCATTTACATTTTTTTTTAAAACAAGTAAAAGAAATGAAAGAAAAAGAAGCAGCGGGGAATTATATTAACCTATGTTTGATGAGATATCAAATGTCAAATTCAACTAGATGAGCTGCATATATATAGATAGGGTGAAATGCACCAGACATTCTTATACTTTAGCGAAAGTGCACAACATTTTCCTATAGTTCAAAAACTCCCTGAACTAGTCCCTATATTTTTTTAAAGTGCACAACACCCCCCTACAGTTATAAAATCCATCATATTTAACGGATTTTATAAAAAAGACGTAAATACCCACATTTTTTTTCTCTCTCTTTTGCCATTTCCTCTTTTGTTTAGGCCCAAAAAAAATTGTAATTTGGTCAATTCATATAATTATTTAATGAATAAATTCGTTAAAATTCAAAAAAAATCTCACTTAACGCGTGTGAAGTACACTCTCCGTTAAATTTAACGAATTTTTTAATGGTAGGAGGGTGTTGTGCACTTTTGAAAAACTACAAGGACTAACTCAGGGGGTTTTTAAACTATAGGGGGGTGTTGTGCACTTTCACTAAAATACAAGGGGGTCTGATGCACTTCACCCTATATAGATATATACCCACCAACTCAAAGACGAACTGCATTGTCGTCAAAATTTGTGCAAGCAAGAACCAAAACAACATCGTCTGCTAAGGTTTAAATACGACAAGGAGAGATAATAAGGAGCAATTGGGTCAAGGAAATGAACGTAAAAGCAAGATTGAGAGCCTCACTATCTCTAGTAAAATCAACACAAACCAGAACCAAGTCAAACTAAGTCTTATGTTTAATCGATCTCACTTAGTGAGATCGACTCTACTAAAATCAACATAGCTGGGGAAATCTGCCAGGTGACATGGTGTGTCATGCATTTTCGCATTTAACCCCAGATCCCCTGTAGTCGAGCGAAACTAGCACCATAGGGGGTCTAGCGCTAGTTTTTGGATCACAGAGAAGTTGTGACTAGTTTTGCTCGACCACAGAGGAGTCTAAAACTATTCGCCCTTATCAAAATTATAATTTTGCACGTCTATGACTCAAGAGTTAAGTCCAACCTATTACACCACTATATATTGTTTTGTAAATTGAAAGATATCCATTAGCAAATAATGAGAGATGAAATATTGTGATATGAGTAAAAGAGTTTTTTATTTTTTGGTCAAAAGAGTTACAATTTGAATGGATAAAAGTAGACTCCATAAGACCACTGCACTAATAAGGAGTTTGATAATTTATTTGCGAAGAGAACAAGCCAAAATTGGTCCAAATATTTTCTCTAGGATAATTCTAGCTAGTCAAAAGATATTTTAAATATTTTATTATTTACTAGCTTCTTTCTAAACAATATCTTCATGATATTTTTCTTAGATTATTCTAAAGTTTGGGGTAGATTATTCTAGCATGGGGTCAAAATTGGTCCAAATAATTTCTTTTTTGGACCAAATGAATAAATATTAATACTAGCCCAAATTCAAGTTTAATTTCGAACACTAATAACCTAATTTATATTTCTTAGGAAAGTAAAAGTAATAATGTTTGACTCAAAATTAGTTGTCACCACAGTTCAAGAGTGTATTATGCAACATCGATCGGTGTTGGAATTACTAGAAGTGTAATAATCTTTCACATGATTAAACTTAAGTTCAGATAATGAAAGTCATAATATTTTTATCTTCACTATCCTTATAAGAGTGTGAAGCAGGAAACATTTCCAACTTAAGTTCGAAATTAGTCCGGTGCTCTTTACTAAACGACGAAATCATAATCATCAATATCGTAGAAAATAGAAGATAGACCATACATATTTCCTTTTCTTTTCAACTTGACAAAGAGAAATGTTCCTTACCGCTCCGTTATTATGCTTATTCAATCTTTATATTATTCTAAGACCCAAAACGATACAAATCAAAGGCAATACTCAATAGTATTTCGGGTTCTCAATTTTTCCAGTTGGGAGTATATATATATATTATTCTGAAATGATTTAGTTTGTCAATGAGTTATAATACTGTGAATATTTCCATATAAACCAATAAAAGTTAATATGTTAGCTAAACTCTTTAATACATAACTACTGAACATTTATAAGGATATTTAATACAAACTAATGTTCTAATTAATATAAAGAGCGTTGTTGTTGTGCCCCGTGAAATAGAAAGCTTCCATAAGGATGAATTGCGGGCATTTATTTCGTTTTGTCTCGAATATGGTCATTATTAAGGTGAGGAACATTGAATTAAGAGGAGTAAAAATTGAATTTCACTCGATTGACTTTTAGAGTGAGGAAATGGTGAAAGATAAAGATTGGATTTTACTCCAAGGGTTGGGCAAGGATTGGGAAAAGACATTTTCCAATTTGCATATTTATTGGGATTAACTCCCATAATTGAATTTCAATTTTACAATTTACAATTTTATTTAGGACAGAATTAAATCAAAAACCTATAATTTTTGTATCATATGTAGGAAGTTTGATTCTGTTTCATCTAATTTTTTGCCAAATAATTCACCTTTTGTCCCACATTTAACTTTTTCCAATAATGGAAATCAAGAGGCGCTCACCTTTCACGACTTGCAAACTTCTTCCAAAACTTATTAAACATTGCAAGTACTCTTCGACTTTTTCCACTACTCCCATATCACTTCGATGATTAGATAATATTAGAGATATATTAATATTTATAAAGGGAGTCTAAAAATCACGTACTAATTGGGTGGGCCTTGAAGGGCATGAGGAAAGACAGTTGTTGTCTTTTATTGATCTATATTCACTTTAAACCTGCGTGAATTTATTGACAGATTTCTTAGATTTCTTTTCAACCACGTGATTCCCCCTAGTAAGTTGTTTAACAAGGTAATAATTTAATTTTATTTGTCTACAACTATTAGAAATATACTACATATTCAAACTTATTGCACTTATCAATTGAACCATCATTAAGTTGATTATGTGAATTTTCAGACAAGAATTTAAAATTTTTGATAATATTCTTTTTTAATTTTCACGTAAGTTCTTTGATTCTATGTGACATTTTAAATTGGAACATCAAGAGTTTTTAATTTTTTGTTATCTTTCTAAAATGGGTTACTTCGAAGAGGGAGGGGTTGAACCGGATATATGGAATGTAATTGAATGATTATAAGTCAATTCTTTTAGATGATTGATTCTTGAATCCGATTGAATCTAAGATGAATGACTGGTTGGTTTACGTTATAGAAGAAAGACATGTATATGTGATATTAGACTGATATTACACGCACTTACTAGACAATTCAGGAATAATTTACAAATATCAAGTCTTTCCCTTATTTATATATGCTTGAGAGGAAGCAAGGAGGTGTATCCAACAGTAGACATTAATCCATTTGGACAACTAGGATTGTAGCTCCAAATTTTTCTAGCCATAATATTTACAATTTATACAAATATTTCTATCTCTAAAGAAATCTGTATAAATGTGATACGAATCTGGTCAACATGTGCCAAGACCCAACACTAAAATTGGTAAAACAAACCCAAGATCTTTCAAGAATGAATGGAAACTGCGACCATTTGCCTAGCAAGGTAAGAACCTTGGTATAGTGAAAATGCCACAAACGGGGATGGAAATCCGTTTGATAAGTTGAGGTTGAACACCACAAAGAAACCTTGATAAGTTCGGATGAGTTTCTTGAAAAACTCAAGAGAAAATAATCTCACAATTTTTAATAGTCAAAAACGTCTATTAAATTACCTTGAAAGTCAGCCTTATATAGGCAAATAACAAAGAAGTATCCTACTTGGAAAATATCTCATAATCTTTATCCTAAGTAGAAAAACGTGAATAGTAACTCCTACTCAAGAAATACTCCTAACAACCTTATCCTAACAAACTAACTAACTAGGCAAAAACGTGAATAGTAACTCCTAGCCAAGAAAGACTCATTCCTAAGCAATAAGTTGACTTTAGATTGGAATTAGAGTTGGATTAAGATTCCAATCTCCTAACTAACTCCTAATTTCGTCCATATTGGACTCTAAACAAGAAACTAGACTTCCAATTAAACTAAAACTCCAAACTAAAATAGAATTATAAAGAAATCAAATCTTGACCAAATCTTCCAAGCTTCTTGAAACTTCTTGAAGAATCTTGAATTTCTTGAATCTTGAAATCAGAATCTTGACTTAATTCTTTGCTGGAAAATTTGCCCAAATGGTTCATTGAATGTGGATGTGTATGTTCAACGAACGTGGACATGTATGGCTGGTTCTTGGCTCTCTTTTGGATCAACTTGGATGAGTAAAACCAGCCTTGATGTCCTCATCATTCCCCCCCTCTTGAGAAGGATTTGTTCTCAAATCTTCCGAGTTCAAAGACTAGCCTAGGTGGTAGACCATGTAGTATGTCCTCAGGAAACACTTCTTCAAAATCTTGCAAGAGAGAAACAACAACACTAGACAATGCAGAGTCAAGTTGGTTAGTATTTGAAAGAGCCTCCTTGTACATGAGTACAATCATCGGCCGTTTTGAGATCAAACCTCTCTTAACCTCACTTGCTTTTGCATAGAAATTTCTTTGTTTTCTCTCTGGTTTTACCTCATTGGCCGAGCTCTTTTCTTTTTTTACTACCTCTCTAGCATCGGCCTTGCTCTCTTTCTTTTCACTCTCATTCTTTTGCTCTCTCATGTTCTTTTGATCACTCAATTTCTTTTGATCACTCAATTTTTGCATCCCAACTTGATCCTCATAAACTTGTTTTGGTGTCATCAGAACTAGAGCGATTGTCCGCTAATTGAACATGAATGAGTACTTGTTGGTGAAACCATCATGCTGCACACGTCGATCAAATTGCGATGGTCTTCCTAAGAGAAGATGTCCAGCATGTATAGGTACCACATCGCACAATACTTCATCTTCATACTTTCCAATTCGAAATGGTACAACAACCTGGTTGGTAACCCTTACTTCACCAAAATCATTCAGCCACTGCAGTTTGTATGGACATGGGTGCTTAACTGTGTTGAGCCCTAGCTTTTCAACCATAGAAGCACTAGCAACGTTAGTACAACTACCACTATCGATAATAACACTACATACCTTGTCTTTCATGTGGCAACGAGCATAAAAGATGTTCTCACGTTGTACTACTTCGTCATCTTCTTTAGCTTGCAAGCTCAAGGCTCGTCGTGCAACTAGTCCAAGCATCTCTTCATAATTTGCCCCAAACTCTTCTTCGCCCTCTGCGATATCCTCTAGTATAGGCATGTCATCAGAATGCGTGTAGTCTTTAGATTCAATCTCACCACTTTCTAGAACTAACATTGCTCACTTGTTTGGACACTGACTCGCTATGTGACCTATCCCCTGACATTTAAAATATTTAATCTCACTAGAACGAGTTGTAGTAGGATTTGATTTACCTTGGAAAGTCGTGGCATTGGTAGATTGTTTGGGCTCGGGCTTGGCCTTGGAAGTGGACGGATTATCCTTTTTCTTTGGGTAGTTCGTCCTCCAATGTGCACTCGAGTATTGTAGGGCATGTCTTGGTCGTGTGCCACCCCACTTTAATTGTTTCTCCACCTTAATTGCCATATGCACCAGATCTTCTAACTCAACATAATGATGCAACTCGATGGTGTTAGCAATCTCTCGATTCAACCCATTCAAAAATCTAGCCATTGTCGCCTCCCGATCTTCCTCTACATTGGCTCTAATCATAGCCATCTCCATCTCTTTATAGTATTCATCAACATTTTTGTTACCTTGGTGAAGACTTTGCAGCTTGAGGTATAGATTTCGATAGTAGTGACTTGGTACAAATCGTCGCCTCATCACTTTATTCATCTCATCCCAAGTTGCAATTGGACGATCTCCATTCCACCTCCTATTAATACATAATTGATTCTACCACACAATAGCATAATCTGTAAACTCAATTCAGCAAGTTTTACCTTTTTCAACTAGAAATAGTTGTGGCAATCAAACAGCAACTCTATCTTCTTTTCCCACTCAAGATAGGCTTCAGGATCACTTCTTCCTTGGAATGCAGGAATTTTCATCTTTATGCTTCCCAAATTGTTATCAACACAATCCCTAACTTCTCTAATTCGACCATGTCTTTCATCGCTGCCCATAGACATCCTATCAAGCTCCTCATCTAAACCTCCCTCATCGACTTCATCAGCATCTTCAACTCTTTGGTGCAACTTGTTCCTCCTTGGTGCATTCGGAGCAATTGGTGGTTGTGCCCTTTCAGTTCTCTGTTCTACCCTATCCAACCTCTCATGTAATTGTTCTAATTCAACCCGCATCATCCGTCTCATCTCTCCCATCAAAGCTTGCATCTGTAAATTCGGGACTACGGGTTGTTGACCCTCTCCATTTATGTCATCCTCTTGATTATGAGTCATGATTGAAATTTCACTCCCTCACATGTTTCATTCACTCACTTTGGCTTTTATCCTCTATTAATCTCACACACACTGCCTTTTACCACTCGTATTCTTTTTAAGTTCTCTAGAAACTAACCAAGAATATCAAGAAAAGATCCAAAGCAGCGTATCAAATTGTCACTTATTCTGAATTTTCTCTTTTTTTTTGACAGACCTCTAAGACTTTGGAAACAAGTTTAGACAAGGAAAATTAAACAAAACCAAAGAAGGAAACCTAGAGAAATAAGAAAAGTTGAAAAAGATCTATTCGAAAACACAAAAACACCCAAAAACCCTAGCAAACGATGAAATTTGACCCTACGAGAGTAGTGCCCACAACATAGCTGTAGGTTATGCTCAAAATCTTTTTACTGTTTACTGTTTTTTCGATTTTTCAGCTTCGAACTGTATTTTTTTTTTCTCTCTCTTTTCTTGACTTTTCTTTTATTTTCTTGATGTTTCTTTTCTTTTCTTGATGTCACGGAAATAATAACTATGAGCAAGTAATCAACAATTCGAATCTAAGGTTTGACCAATTAGGGTTTGGCCGCACTTTAATGAAAATCAAGAAACGAAATTGAAGCAAGAAACAAATTTGAAGACACACAAGAAACGGAATTGTAAAACAAGACTCAAGAAACAAAATTGAAAAGAGCAAAAATCGGAATCAAGACACAATCAAGAAAAAAAATTGAGGAAAGACACAATCTAGCCAATTAAGGTTTTGTCCTAATTGAAAACCTTAACCCTACCCACGGATTTTATGAGAAAACAAGAAAAGGAATTGAACGACAGAAACGGATTTAAGCAAGAAAACAGAATTGAAGAAATACAAAATCAAGAACGAAAAAAGGAATTAAAACCTAGACCTAGACACACGAAATTGACCAAGAAAACAAGAAAATGATAGGCAAACCTGATAAACCTAAACTCTGATTACCAACTGATACGAACCTGGTCAACATGTGCCGAGACCCAACACCAAGATTGGTAAAACAAACCCAAGATCTTTCAAGAATGGATGGAAACCGTGACCCTTTGCCTAAAAAGGCAAGAACCTTGGTATAGTGAAAAAGCCACAAACGGGGATAGAAATCCGTTTGATAAGTTGAGGTTAAACGCCACAAGGAAACCCTAATAAGTTCGGATGAGTTTCTTGAAAAACTCAAGAGAGAATAATCTCACAATTTTAATAGTCAAAAACGTTAATCCTTATCCTAAGTAGAAAAACGTGAATAGTAACTCCTACTCAAGAAATACTCCTAACAAACTAACTAACTAGGCAAAAACGTAAATAGTAACTCCTAGCCAAGAAAGACTCCTTCCTAAGCAAGAAGTTGACTTTAGATTGGAATTAGAGTTGGATCAAGATTCCAATCTCTTAACTAACTCCTAATTTCGTCCATATTGGACTCTAAACAAAAAACTAGAGTTCCAATTAAACTAAAACTCCAAACTAAAATAGAATTACAAAGAAATCAAATATTGACCAAATTTTCCAAACTTCTTGAAAATTCTTGAATTTCTTGAATCTTGAAAACAGAATCTTGATTTAATTCTTTGTTGGAAATTTCGCCCAAATGGTTCATTGAATGTGGACGTGTATGTTCAACGAACGTGGACATGTATGGCTGGTTCTTGGCTCTCTTTTGGATCAATTTGGATAAGTAAAACCAGTCTTAATGTCCTCATCAAAATGTTTGTCAGATGACTCCATTGGTGACATCAGCATCCCGTATGAAGTTCTTAACAATTTGAATGATCTGAAAATACGGCCTTTTGTGTAGTAACTTTGCAAGTTCCTTAAAACTGTAAGGTTGTCCTTACCAAAGTCTCTAAAATAGAGACTCTAATATCGTACAATTATTACGTAATATAATTCATTTGTTAACATTTTTAGAGACTCTGTACTTTTTAGAGACCCAGACCCACTTTTATTAAGATGAATATGTAAATTATTAAAAAAAATACAAATAAATGTCTCACGAGTTGATGAATATGTAAATTATTAAACAAAAACAAATAAATGTCTCACGAGTTTTGTTACTTTAATTTATAACATACCATATAAAATAAAGATAGACAAATGCCTCACAAGTTTTGTTACTTAGATTTATAAAATGTAAAACCACAAATTAATAAATAAATAAGGATAAAATGTAATTTACCCCTAAATTTAGGCGAAAATTCATAGTAACAAAACTTTCTTTTTGAAAGTTCATTTTACCTCCCTATATTTTTTAAATTAGCAATGACAATACAGCTCTTTATTTTCCTCTCTTTTTTTTTCCTTTCTCCTTTATCGAAGGTCATCTTTCTCCCTATGTCTACCAACACGCGCAAACTACACACCATCTTTTTCGAACATGCTGTTGTATGTCATATTTTCATAATATCTATGCCTACTACATGGGCACTTAAAATAATATTTTCATATTTTCATATTTTCATATTTTCGAACCTCGGTCACCATAGGCAGATCTTGATTCGCGTAGAAATTCCGGAACTATAAGCATGGGAGGTAGCCCACGTCCCAAGGTTAATAATACACTAGCAACAAAATGGTTGAATACAGAGATGCGCACACACCATACATATATATACATGCATATGAATAGTTGATATGGTAAAAGAGCCTTCATTCATCTTTACATCTTCCACTTTATAACGTATTCTTGTCTGATCACCATATTTACTAAAAATAATGCAATAAATCCTGCATTTACATTATAAGAAAAAAAGGTAAAAGAAATGAAAGAAAAAGAAGCAACGGGAATTGATATTAACCTATGTTTGATGAGATATCAGATGTCAAATTTGACCAGATGAGCTGCATATACATATACCCACCAAATCAAAGACGAACTGCGCGCTTTACTAAATGCCATAAGTAGTAAGTCGAATAGCTTAGGACTGCCTCCTCCGGCCAGAAGCAGACTTCCGTCTCCCCTTCCTCCTCTTGCTCTTAGGAGCAGTAAGCTTGGAAATAGAACGTAATTTTGGAGCTGGCTGATCACCTGCCGGGAGATCTGGATCTACGCAAGCAGGAGGAACAGTGTTTTCCTGCCTTTCTTTAGGTGCCTGAGCTTTTTCCATAGGCTGAATCTTGACTTCCTCAAAATTATTCATCTCCTCCTTCACTCTCTCATTATATATCAGAATATCATCTTCAGCCTGCACATATAGTTGATAATCTGAGTTGAGATGATTATAAACAATTAAAAAGAAAAGTGTGCATTGTCGTTAAAGATTTGAGCCCAAGATAAAAGTGCAACTGCATTGCCGTTAAATTTGCGTGAGCAAGAACCAAAACAACATTATCCTACATCGTCTGCTAAGGCTTAAATACAACAAGGAGAGATAATAAGGAGCAACTGGGTCAAGGAAATGAACGTGAAAGCAAGATTGAGAGCCTCCTTATCTCTAGTAAAATCAACACAAACCAGAACCAAATCAAACTAAGCCTCATGTTTAATCAATCCCACTAGGTGGGGTCGACTCTAGTAAAATCAACATAGTTAGGGATATCTGCCAGGTGACAGCCCCAAGAGATTTTGCAATAGCGGAAAGGAAATTACTTCAGTGTTGTTAGGAGGTATCATGATGGTGTGGTGGTCAATGAGATCCAAGTTGCAAACAGGGTGGAGTGTCACGCATTTTCTAATTCACCCCGATGATCAAAACATCATGCAATAATTATGGAAATGGGTCCCCTTGGCGCTTCATTTATAGAAGTCTTACATATCAATCTATTAGTTTGCAAAATTTACTGAGTACATGTCCAACCTTGACAGCTCCAATGGAAGAAAACAAGGGGATACTATTAATTCTCATATTGAGAAATCTTAAAGAATAACATACTGGTAAAATTGCTAAGCTAAGACAAAAACTAGCACAGAAACTTTCACAAGACTGTGTGTGTAGAGAGATAGAGAGGGAGTAGTGTGGAAGATGGAGATTGTTACCCATAGAAAAGAGACTTACGTGGCACATAACACCAAGATGAGACTGATTTGTGCTTTCAATTATATCCGGAAGATGAGTTATCTCTCCATGACTCGACACTGCACTTTCAGGCAACACCCCATCACCCACACTATACTGTGATATAAGCTGAGATGCAATATAAGAAGATCCTGCTGCCATTCTGTCCCCATTGTTTGGAGGAGAAACAGGATCGCGAGCAGCACTCGTCAAAGCATTACATGGTCCAAGAAAGCTTGTGTTATCGACATAAGAGAACTTTCCAGCATTGTCACTTATTACCTTGTCTATTCTAGTCCTCAGCTGGCAAACCTGTCCCTGTAAAGTCCCAATCTTACGAAGCATTTGTTCCACAGATTCATCACCGTCTCTGGACTCGAGCCATAACAATTCATTGTCTAATCCAATCTCATCATTGTAGTTGATCTTCTCTGTGGAAAATGCAACAGAATAATGCTGTGAATGAGTAACTCGAGTAAATGCACGAGTGAAGGCCAAAATCTTCACATTAAAATGTAAACTATTTGCACATAGTTTAGGCCAAAACCACAGAGTCAAAAAATTACTTTATCACCATCCGATCCCAAAATGAAACCAAAATGTGTCGTAACCGTAATCTTTAATGTAAATCCTAATACGCCATAAAGGAATTGCTCTTATTACCTTTAACTAAAAAGAATCTTCAGAATGAATTGACATTAAACTCTGAAAACAAGAATTGACTTTATCAATTACATAAGGTGCGGCCATAAAATAACAGATACAAGCATATAAAGACAGCTTATTACTAGTAATTACAGCTAGCGGTCAGCTAGCAATGATACAAATATATTAGCAAATATCTAGCAATATACCTTTCTCAACCAGCATAAGTATACAAAATTTCTGAAGAATCCCAAGGTGAATTCCCTCAAAACAGGAAGAAAATATGAGAAAGAGACATCTGCTGGAAATCTGACATAATATATCTTTACACAAAAAGTTCCAATATTCACATTTGTGCACCATATCACAGTCTATAACTGACAACAGAATGTGCTGATATACAGAGGAACCAATAATTAATAACTCATTCTGCAACTTTCATAATAGGTTATTCAAGGAGAAAATAAAGCTCCAACTAATTTCTGCAGTGATCTTTTTTGAGGAGTTCATTATTTGGACAATAGGCCTTCTAGTATACCCGGCACTCTAGCAGTCTAAGTCTCTAACTCATGAATGACATTATCATGTTGTCCTGTTTTGTGTTAGCTGTAATGATGTTTTTCCAGATGCAGATGGTGTATGACAAGCTTACCTCAAGGGATTATCTGTTGGAGTTCTAGGTAAAACTCCTATGTTTCTCCCACATCTACTTGTTCTCATCCTGCACACACCAAGCTAGTTTGGAGACTTGTAATTTACCCAACTTTTTAAAGTGCGTCTGAACGGCTTCAATTTAAGGCTTCTCTTTGTTTCCGTTCTTAAGGTGACTTATATCAAGAAGTAAGACGGGGGACATTAAAAGAGAATCACTACCAAGACAAAACACGGTATAAATTGATAGCCTAAAGTCGATCAATGCTGAGGAGAAATAGAGCTGTCTAGCAAATATTCGTATTTCCTGGGCAGAGTATTAAACATGTCACTAGCATGATTAGAAGCACAAGCTACAAAAGTAACAGCAGAATATCTACAGAAACATGTATAATATTAGGATCTTTATGAAGTAGTTGCTGGGGGGCACTAACACTTATAGTATATACCAAACTATAATTCCAACCCTTCTAAATCCCACCGATAGTGTAGGATCCAGACAGCAAAGATTTGATAAGAAACGAGCAGTCCTAATTACATAGCAACAAAATAAACCATAGTTACTGACATCATACAATGTGAAATTCCAAACCCTTTTGGGATCAGAGGAAATAATTTTATTGTTGTTTCATATTATGTCAAACGGTCTTCTTGGTGTGTAAAATATGCGATATACACACACACATAAGTTATTTTGCCAATGGTAAGGACCCAAATGCCAAAACATATGCGACAAACACAATTATAAATGTAATTCAATATTTAAAAACAATGCAATTCATATCATCATTATATTTGTTCTCTGTCAATCATCAATCACCTAAAAAAAAAAAAATCATCAGAAACAAGATATTCTGAAGGGGTCATTCTCTTACCTACATTGCCCCATTCATCATCTAAAGAAGCACCATCACCCGTAGCTTTCCCGTTCTCTGCAACATACCACCTATTAAGGTCATAAATGAAAAAATATAGCACATTATGAAGAAGTAGAAAATAAGTAGGATATAACTTTCTACCATGATAAGAAAACAAGTTATGCTGTGACATATATGCTCTCACGTCCATTGTGTCTTCAATCCTTCTTCTTTTCTTTCTCTTTAAAACTTTACGTCTTTCACTGCCACCGGAAAATGGAATTGACTTTGTACTAAAGTCAGTCATCAAGTTATCTACTTGGATCTGCTCTGTTCGATTGTACTCTGCAAGTTCACTATCATACCTATGTCCTTGAAACTTAAGCTTCTTGACTTGCAACTCAACCCATTTACAACGCCACATAAGAGGTTGTATAAATGTCCTCCAGTGAGATGTCAATCTTTTCTTCCTGTAATATCACCGAATAAAAATACGCTAAAATTATGAGGCGTGCGAAAATCAAGGTTAAAGCCAAGATTCATTGGTGATTGTGGAGTAAAGTAAATGAAACAGAAATTAAAAGGTGTAGACAAAATTGACTTCAAAGTTTCAATATGGAGGCTAACAACTAAAAAATTTACCAGACCAATTATTCCAACCCCCACCCCCCACACAAAGGAAAGAAAAAAACCACACACACACTCATACAGACCAAGGCATCACTTCTATAATGAATGATAGCAGATAACGGCATAAGAAAAAATTAGTATCAATTCCAAATGCATGAGCACAGGAAATTTCTCATGGTGTAGGAAATGATCTATTGGGAATGAACCTTAATCTCTCTGGTTTATAAAGGAAAGTTACTTAAATTCCAAGATTTTACGAGTTAACTAGCTAAACTATGAACAGTACATCTGAGGAATAAAAAATGCAGAGAAGAGAATGAATACTCGGCATCCTCACGAAAATCTGAAACAACTTCAGCATCACTTAAGGCTGCACCATTCTCGATTCCAGAGATGTTGTCAAAAGAACTTGAACACTCGGTTGTTTCTTGGAATTTTTCTTCAACAAGTTCATTGCAACCAGAATGTGTAGTATCCACTATATCAACTTTCCCATCCTCATCTCCACGCCTTTCAACAGCTTTTTCAACCAAGGGAATATCCATTTCAAATGTGCAGTCTTCATAATTGCTAACACATGTCAGATGCTTATTTTCAATTTCTTTGACAACAGTCCCATTCTCCTTATTAACCGGAGCCTCCATAGTACTTGCTGATCTACCTTTGTCCTCTAATTCAGGACCCATGGTGCAACACATAGAAATCATTCCATTTTTACCAAATATTACTGAAATATCTCCAAACGGACTCCTGCATCATGATTAATCATAAACTCAATAACTAGGATAAGGGCTCCGACTTTGCTTTCATATAAGTTATTATACAAAAAGAATAAAAAAACAAAATGGAAACAGACCATCCACCAAAAATGCACATTGATATCATTTGATCCAAAAATATTGCATTCTGGAGTTACACATATGGCATGAAATCACATGAGCAATCAGCTTCAAAATATTTTATGACTAATCATGAGATATAGGTGTGCTAATCATGATTCTCACAGGAATAAGTGTTAATGGTGTACTTAAACTAATTGTGCTCTGTATAAGCAAAGTCGACTCAAAAAGATTGCTTAAACACAGAAGTTCTGAAAAAGAAGTCCAAGAATGCCAGAACTCTCACACATGTACCAAAAAATTACTTACATAGACCCCAAATTGGGTCTGACCCTTCCTCATCGCACGCAACAGAAGCATTGTGCAGCCGACTGCTCTTCTTTCACATAACTCGTAAATAATAAGAACATTCTAAGTGTCATCTCCCATGCCCAAAATCTCAGTCCCACGGGCAAGTCCCTATCGTAGACTTGAGAACAGAACAACTGTCTTGGTCGAAAACTATCTTCCGAAATAACCACCATGCCATTAGTCCGAGTTATTACTTAAAAATACAATACCAATTTATAAACTACACGCCTCCCACCTATAGGTGACATCACACCAAAAGACAACAAGTAAATTTCATGATTTTCACATACCCCAACAAAGAAATATAAAGGTGGATTTATGTAAAGAATAAATCACAAATAAATAATTGAAAAGGCCTATTTTTTTCAATTAAAATATCCTCAGCAGCACAAACCCAAAAACAGAAAATAAAAAAATAAAAAATTTACTTGTAAAGTATTTTTTTTTTCTCACAACCCAATTAAGAAAAAGAAAATCAAACTTAAGCACAAACGTATGATGAAACTACAAAATATTTAACAAAAGTTTCAATTTTTACATAGAAAAAAATAAATTAATTAATAACCTTTACTAAGTCAAAAACTTCACGCTACACAAACCCACAACAATATTACTTAAATTAGATTTCTAAACTTATATAAGCAAAAAATAGGGAAAAAAAAAAGAAAAGAAAAAGTAATCTCTAAAGACTCAATTTTTTTTATTAGTTAAAAAAAATAA
Organism: Ehretia macrophylla; assembly: GCA_037974665.1. Classification (NCBI taxonomy): domain Eukaryota; kingdom Viridiplantae; phylum Streptophyta; class Magnoliopsida; order Boraginales; family Ehretiaceae; genus Ehretia; species Ehretia macrophylla. The sequence goes on from CM075776.1 coordinate 81,926,667, forward strand.
CTTTTAGACCATAAAAAAAAAAAAAAAAAATAGAAAAATAAAGCAAAGATTGAGAACTGGTACCTGGGTAAGCTAAAGATAGTGAAAATCTGAAGGGGGTTTGGCTCAGGTACACCACAAGCGCACGTTAGCCTTTGCTAGTGATGAAGCTATTTGTCTCTCTGTGTGTATGCGTGTGGTTTTTTTCTTTTTCTTTTTCTTTTAATTTTGTGTGTGCGTGTGTGTGTGTGAGAGAGAGAGAGAGAGAGAGAGAGAGAGAGACCTTATGGCAAATTCAGTGTCAGCTTTGGTGTTTGTACGGAAGTGTAGAAGGAAAGTTCTTGGGACCGAGGATTTGGTAATGATTCTGTTTCTCGTGTGTCTGTTTTCTGTCCCTGAAAAAAAAACAAAAAAAAGAAAGGGCCTAACCTAAGGAAACATTGCAATTTTGAACGGGCCAAGCCTGCAAATATAAAAGCCCGAACACAACAAAGCCTACGATAATAAAATTTGTGTTAAGCCTAAAACAAAAAACTTGGGCTGAACCCAAAAACCACATCGAAGGGGAAGAACTTTGGCCTAGTAAATTGATCAAGTTCGAAGGAGCAATGCTAAGGCGCTAGCCTATATTCTTGTCCACTTGTGAACAATTCGACTTTTATCTTACTTTTTCAATGCTTTAGTTTCTCTCTGTTGCCTTTCTATTTTTTTAGTTGGTTCTTATTTTCAAGCAACAAATAGAGTTAGTTATGGTTTAATATTTTTAATACAGTTTTTTATTAGGAGAATAATATGAATAGTCTCTATTATTTTCAAAAAAATTAGTTTAGTCCCCATTATTTTCAAAAGTTCAAAAAGGTCCCTAATATTTTTTTAAAGATTCAGTTTAATCTCCATTATTTTAAAAAGTTCAAAAAGGTCCTTAATATTTTCCAAAAAATTTAAAAAGGTCCTCAATACTTTTCAAGAGACTTAAAATGGTCCTCACTATTAAAACAACCATTAACTTTGATAGACTCTCTTTCATAATATAGTCTGACACGTGGTAGAATTTAATTGATTTGCTACTAATATGCAAAACAACGTAGTATGTGTTATCTTCTTCCTCATGCCATGCGAAATTTTTTTTTACAGATTATGCATAATCTTTAAAAAATTGTAACTCCTTTAATTATTGTCCAAAATTCACAAAATTTGGTTCGTTAGAATGAAAATTTCAAGGAGAATTCATAATCTGTAATGGTCACGTGATTCAAATTTTAAAAAAAAATTATTTCTTTTACCGAAATTGCCCTTCAAAGACTGGCCACGTGACACGCACGCGGCTACTATTATCTCAAAGTTAATAGTTTTAACAGTGAGGATCAGTTTGACTCTTTTAAAAAATATTGGGGACCTTTTTGAACATTTTAAAAAATATTAGGGACTAAACTGAATCTTTTGAGAAATATTAAGGACTTTTTTGAAACAATAGGGACTAAACTAAATTTTTTAGAAAATATTTGAAATCTTTTTGAACCTTTTGAAATAATGGAGACTAAACTGAATTTTTTGAAAAATATTAGGGACCTTTTTGAATATTTTAAAACAGTGGGGACTAAATTGAATTTTTTGAAAACAATAGAGACTATTCATGCTATTCTCCCTTTTTTATTTGTAGTAAGTGGAAATCTTAATTCTGATTGGTACCTATAAGTGAACCCAAGCACTCGAAATCGACTCATTAAAAGATCATTTGAAATTGTTTTGTGAAATTACTAAGCCAAGCTTAATTAAAAAAATTCAAATTAATTAATTTGAAAAACTTAGACCAATATTTTATTATAGGAATTAATATATAGGCAAGTTGTCAATTAAGTGGTGCTCAACTCATGGTCGGTTTGGTTAAAGCTTATTCCAAATCAGTTCGTTGAGTTATTAAAGCAAATTTGATCAAAAATGTTACTGGGATAAAAGGTCAAACTAAGCCCAAAATTCACTATTACACCTAATTTTTTGGGCCACTTATGTAATGATTCTCAATGTTGTTATGTTTTTTTAATTTAGTCCCTAATATTTAAAAAAATACAAATAAGTCCCCAACATTTGTCAAATTCAGGTTAATCTCTTTTGTTAAAAATAAAATTAGATTTACTAGATATACACAATGTTATAAGGGTAACATAAATAATTAATATAGTGTTTAAATTAATCATTATTGTTACATAAAAGTTCAATCTAGTCTCTAAAGTTTACAAAGAATTTAATTTAATCCCTAAAATTATATTGTTTTTCCTTTTTAATCAATTTCTCCCTCTTCTTCCCCAACTCCTTAATTATTCATATCTATCACATACACAAAATCATACCCTTATACACACACATATATATAACCTCACACCCACATATACACGTCAATACAACCGCACACACATATATATACATATACACACACACAACACAACCCACACACATTTCTACCCACACAATCATGGGGCTGGTTAGGGTTCGCGAGATAGTGGTCAAGTGGGGTGAGAGGTGACGAGAATGAGGTCAATGTGGGTCTGGGGTGGGTAGGGTGGAGGAGTGGGAATGGGTGTTAATCGGTTAGGGGTGAAGGGTTGGGGTAAAATGGTAATTTTAATAAATTGGTTACTAATGCCTACATGATTTGCGCTAAAAATTATTAATAAACTAAAGACTTTGATGTTCCATAGCAAACTAATCAAGTGTTATGCATAATGCTTGTATGATATTTTTTTTTTTTGGTCAAATGCTTGTATGATATGGCACATCAAAATTTTCAAGAATAACTTATGCCGTAATTTCATAGATGTTCAATTGAAACCATAACTCTTGTTGCAAAATTATATTTATAAAATGTCTAGAAAACCACTCTAGCTAAACTTTTCTTTAAAAAAAAATTGTTTGTAAATATGTATTGGAGACTGGAGAGGTCCTTAATCTACGTCAATGACGTAAACAAGAGATTTGTGATGTATATGTTGATATATTAAAGAAAAGTAGAAAACAATTGTGGCAAGAACCAAAACTTTATTTAAGTGATTATATGTATTATCTTTTACTAGATTGTATAAGTGCTGTTTGTTTAATTTCTAAAATCATTTTCTAATGCGAATTTAAATATTTGTACTACCATGAGGAGTCTGAGTTGTATAATACATTTATTAAACATACAAATCTACATGGATGCGCGGATAGATTTCTTTTGAACCACGTGATCCTCATTGTAAGTTGCCTTATAACATCTCTTTATTCCCTATTATGAACTCAAGGTAACAATTTAATTTCCATTTATCTATAATTGTTGTCATTCCTTCAAATGTACTAGATGAGTTCTTGAGAGAAAGGATTGACAATGATAATCAAATCGGTGAAAGACGCTTTGGATGGTATGTGAGATCCTTTTTCATGAGAACAATACGTTGAATCTTGAATTCTAGAACTTTGTTTTCATAGTTAATATAGATGGTGAGATAGCTAGTTCGCAAATAATAGGAATACTGCAGTTATTTATTTTTGTCGAGTTATCAAAAAGAATAAAACAAATTGATAGAGTTAACACAATGTTGTCATGTTATTTAACAAAGCGAATTTCGATCCATAGAAATTGTTTAGATATCTGAATATTGTTTGCATGCGTGGATATAGCATGGACAGAATATAACCATTCTAGGTTACTTCGTATATTTGTGTCAACTCTTCATAACGTAATTAGGGGCAATTCTTGTCTTTTCTAGAGTTCAAAATTAGTGATTAGGAATAGACCAAATATTCAAAGTTTTTGCACTTATAAAGGATTAAAGGAGACCATCCTTATGTTCGTTGTGTGAATTTTCAGACAATAGGACAAGCACTTAGAACTTTTGATGATATCCTTCTTTGATTTTCATGTCTTGTGTAGGTGACAATTCAAATTGGAGCAACACTGAAAAAAATTTAAAATGTGTCATGTATGTGTTGCACTGTCTACAATGTCATAATGATAAAATGAGACGTGTATGTAGATTTCAAGTTAAATAACATACTTATTGACGAGATAAAAATTATTTGCATTATTCCAACTAGGTCATCCAGCTCTTCAAAATCCCTTTAATGAGGGGAAATTTAGTCCCTTCACAATAATTAAATAAAAAAAATATTAAAATATTAAAAATTTGTTATAAAAATAATTGCAAAACATACAAAATAACACAAAAGAAATATAGAGAAAACTAAAATTCTTATTGATTGTTGAATATATATTACATTTCAATGAAATTCCTCTATTTATAGAGTTTTGGAAGCTCCTAGTTGCACAAGCGTTGATGTAGTATAAGCTTGTACAACTCAAAAGCAGATTGTTGGTTGCAAGCTACCACACAATCTGTTGCAAATCAAAAGTTGCTGACGTTGTTTAATGAATATCTACCAATCGATATTTCATAATACTCCCCCTTGGATATTCACCTTAAGAATGTGTCTTATTAAAACTTTACTAGGAAAAAAAACCCTGTAGGATAAAAATCCTAGTGAAGGAAAAAAACATAATATTTTTTGTATACGCTTTTGTACTGCCTCATTAAAAACTTTACTAAAAAAATCCAGTGGAACAAAACTTGTGCGAAGTGAAAAAGAGTGCAGTGCATATAAGCTCCCCTCATGTGAACATATCAAGAATGATCACAAAGTTTACACATGCTTATCTTGATAGCTAGTTCATCATTGACAATACTTTTGTGGACGCTCCAACAACACTTTCACTTTACTGAATTTGATGAGAACTTATGTCATGTCATAGAGATATTTATAAAAGTTATAGATATTATGGCTAAAAGATTTTGGAGATGCGATCCTAGCAGTCCAAAAAGATTAATGTCTACCACCGGTGAAAGACTTGGCATTTGTAAAACATTCCTGAATTGTCTCATAAATGTGTATAATACAAGTCTCATTCTCCAAAGTCTTTAAAGATCATGTAATTAAACTTAGTACGACTACTAAAAAATAACAAACAAATATAAACTCTTGTTCACACTCTTAAAGAAATCACAACTTTGAAAAAATAATATTACTTTTTAGACTCTTACACATTTTACCCTTCCTTTTCCATGTCTCAAATCTCTCTAATTTAAAGCTTAAAATTAAACGTTTCTGTCAAGAGGCTTAAAGATTAAATTTTTTTGTCAAGTTAATTTTGTAACATAAAAGGATAGTATCTTTATAGAGATAGTGCTCCAATTAATTAAGGACAATATGAAGAAAATAAAAAATTTCCTTACTAGAATATCTTGAATAGATGTTTGTCACAGTAAAATTATTCTCTTTTGTAGAATATAATACCGAAATCAATAAAGATCGCATTCATATCTTGCATATACAATCTTGCAACAATTAGTTGCACATTAAGAAGTCTTACTTCAAAATAGAGAATGCCATGCAGGTCTTTCATGGCTGGCATCAGCAACTAGGCATATAAATATATGTTCCTTGATTTGTGGTATATAGAGAAGTTCATTTGTTCCACCTTGTAGTTCTTATCTTTGGCTCTGGATTGTTTTAATTTAGTGGTAGTTGACGATGAGACATACCCCCTAGATGAGGTGAATTACAAGCTATGAGACTTGATCTTTTAACAGTTTGAATGAGCTTCAAGTACTATCTTTTGTATTAACTTTACAAATTCCTTAAAATTGCAATAATTGCAATGCTGACTATCACCACTACATGTATATTTATTTTCTTGCAAACTACAACAATAAAGTGCATAAATGGGAAGTGCAGCCTATAAAAAGGAGCAACGCTAAGGCGTTAACCCATATTCTTGTCCATTTGTAAAGAATTCCACTTTTATCATTTTCAATCATTTAGTTTGCCTTTTTTTGCCTTTTATTTTTTTAGTTGGTTCTTATTTTCAGAGAACAATAAAGTTAGTTACGATTTTCATCTTTTAATGGAGTTTTCTGTTTGTAATAATTGAGAATCTTAATTTTGATCGATGGACACCGTAGTAGCTTGCACACCTACTTATAAGTGAACCAAGCACTTGAAATCCGACTCATTAAAGCTCATTTATAATTGTTTGTGAAATTACTAAACCACGTTTGTTTAATATTTTTCAAACTTAAATTGAGTACGACTCAATATTTTATTGTAGCAAATATACAAATAAGTTGTCAATTTAGTGGTGCTCAACTTATGACCGTATTGATTAAAGTTAGTTCGCTAAAGTTATTGACTCAAATTTGATTAAGATTGTTATTGGGATAAAAGGTCAAATTAAGCTTGAATTTCACCACTACACCTACTGTTTTGGTGTCAATTATGTAAATGGTCCTCAATATTGTTATATTTTTTTAAATTTAGTCTCTAATATTTCAAAAATGCAAATAATCCCTTTTTTGTGGGGTAGGTTTTGCTTCAACAACCTAGTTTTATCCAAGCCAACCACAATATATGTCAAATTAAAGTCAGATTAATCTATTTGCCAAAAATACAATTAGTTTTATTTGATATACACAATGTTAAAAGGGTAAAATGAATAATTTACGTAGTGTTTAAATTATCTCTTATTGTTTCCTAAAAGTTCAATCTAGTCCCCAAAATTTATAAAGAATTCAATTTGATCCCTAAAATTATACTTTTTTCCTTTTTTAATCCATTTATTCTTTTTCCTCCCCAACTCCTTCTCCATCTCTATCTCCATCATACATATGTACATACACACATATGGAGCATACACAATCACACCCATATACACACATATATACATGTATAACCTCACACCCACATATACACACACTAACACAACCATACACACACACACACATATATATACACATACATCGAGTACGGGTATCATGCATACACAGTACACACACAATCAAACATATAGCACACACAACCCACATACAAACCCACACACATTCCTACCCACACAATCACAATCGTGAAGTTGGTTAGGATTCACAAGATATAAAGTATGGGTGAGGGGTGATAGGATGGTGTGGGCTGGGGGTGACAAGAATGAGGTCAAGGGTAGGGTAAGGTTAGGGGAATAGGAATGAGAGGGTTGACAGGTTGGGTGGCGATGGGATCTAAGGTAAAATGGTAAATTTAATTGGTAAGGGCAGTTAATTCATTTAACAAATTTTTTGTTAAATATTTAATGGTAGGATTTATTTGGATATATTTAGGAAACATTGAAGACCTCTTTGAATTTTTTAGAATATAATAGTTTATTTTTTAAAAAAGAAACAATATGTTACCATTAGGGACTAATTGCATTGTTAACTTTTTTTGTTTTTGTTTTTTTGGGTAGGAAGACACATTACACCTAACTAAAAGAAGACACTATGATTCACATGTTTCACACACAAGGCATGACCTAGAAAAGTCCACCTAATGGCTGTAATTTGGACAAAATAAGTCACCTGTATTTAAAAAAAAAAAAACTTTTACTAAGTGAAGAGTTAAATGAAAAATTAATGATCGAAGGGATTGAATGAGTTGTTCTTTCATTGAAATAGAAATGTTAGGTGGTAGTACAAGTCAAGAGTTAAACCAAAAATTGATGGTCAAAGGGAATGGAAGAAAAATTCTTATAGCCAAGAGTTGGGTGAAATGATCAATTAGTAACTTGTAGTTTAAAATAAAATGAGTAGTTCTTTCATTGAAATGAAAATATTTGGTGAAAATTAAAGCAGTAAGACATAGAAAGTCCGGATAGATCGACATAAGATAGAGTTCAAGTTTTATTTTATTTTATTTATTTATTTTCGCTAAGTAACATAAAGCTCAAGTTACTTAGTATTGACTACTATTTCTATTTTTGTTTTTGATTGATTTTATTTTACAACTAAGTATTTTAATTTTAGGTAGCGATTGGTACACTTGAATGGATTTAGACAAGAATGAAATGGACCAAGGAATGAAATGAAACTCGGAATGGAATGAACTTGAGAATAACAATAACATGTTTAGTATACTCTAGGAATGAAGAGTAGTAATGAGAATGTCTTGTATAATATGACAGTATTATTTTTTTATTGTTACAGTATTAAAAATAAAAATAAACATGTACATAACCGTAAACTATATAAACATACTAAATAATAATTATAATAATAATAACAACAACAACAATAAATAATAATAATAATAAACAAATAATAATAATAATAACAACATCAATTATTATTGTTGTTGTTGTTGTTGTTATTATTATTATTATTATTATTATTATAATATAGGTATTATTATTATTTTTTTTTTGTTTCTATTTTTATCATTATTATTATTATTATTATTATTATTATTTTACTCAATATTATTATTATTTTTATTATTATTATTATTATTATTATTGTCATTATTATATTGGTATTATTATTATTATTATTTATTATTTTATCATTATTATTATTATTATTATTATTATTTTAATCTATATTATTATTTTTTATTTTGATATTTATTATTATTATATTTTTATTTATTTATTTATTTATTATTATTATTATTATTTTAATCAATATTATTATTTTTTAGTTTTATTTTTACTATTATTTTATCTTTATTTTTACTATTATTTTATTTTTATTTATTATTATTATATTATAATTATTATTTTTACTTTTATTTTTTTATTTTTATAATAATATTATATTTTTTTAAAATAATAATAATTATTATTATAAAATATTATTATTATTGTTATTATTATTTTAATTATTATTTTTGTTACTTTATTATTGTTTTTGTTATTATTATTATTATTATTGTAAAACAAACTATATATAAAAGTTATGTTATATGGGGGTATGTAGTCAAATTTATTCTCAAACACATGAGAATGGGCTAATCTCATGTGTTTGCTCTTAAATGACTATTTTCATGTACGTTGTAACGCCTCGATCCCTCACGAGATCGGGACTTCTATTTATCATGCTATTCTCACCCAATTCCAAACCTCGGGCACGAAATTTAGGGAAAAACGGACGGAGTTTCCCTTATATATAGAATTATCTGGAAACCTGCAAACAACAACATACAACCACGAGACCATAATCCATAACTTCAATTTGTTTCATCCCTATCAGCATGCAAGTCAACTAAACCAAAAAGTAAACAATTGAAGTTATTACAAACCACTAGCACCTAACTATCACCCAAATCTAAAATTTTAATATTACATTTCTTAAGATAACACAAATACATATATGACCATAAAGTCTCAAATAGTATATAGGCATATAATGTACACATTATTCCTTGTTCTACACACTGATAGAGCAGGCAGGCCACACAGGAGGCAATCCCATTTCCAGCTTATAGCACTGATCCTGAAAGGTGTTAGAAACGAGGGTGAGTATACAACATGTACACTCAATGAGGGAGATGATGCAGCATACCGAGACGTGCAATATGATATGCAATCACAATAAATCATATATATATAACATAAAATAACAAGATCAAATAGCCAAGTAATTAACCACATTAAAAAGGATACGGTTCCACTTCAATTCAATCTTAAACCACGAGCCACGAACTTCACACAAGTGCCGGTAAACTCTTACTCTACCAAGTTGGGATACTCCGGATGTATCCCGATCCTACGACCCTTTCTCCTGAGGTAGGTTTATATGCCCAACAGGTGAACCACGCCTCTGCAGTAATGGAGTATACTCAGCAAGAAAAGTAATAGGCACCATGGTAGTCGAGGGAGCATGGCAAGCCCGATGCCACCCGTGTTTCTTGACGCTACCATGTCCGAAAAGGTTGCGCAACCCCAAGTCAAGGTCACGAGAGCCAAGTAACATATACATGATAATTTACAAGCAATATAAGCAAGATAACAATATAAACTAAATAACTAACATTTATAGCATGGCATTATCCAACATAATTTATATACAACAGAGAAATGCAAATAAGCTGCAACTCCCTCACCTTGGGTCTGGCTAAATACGCAAGAGAATAGCTCTGATTTACTCCAAACTTCCTCAAATTAGCTCGAATATACAACCCTAAGGTGTTCATATAAGTTTAGCAATTAACTATATCAATTCCAATTCAACTATTACTTAACTCAACCCTACAACATTAAAAGCTAGATTTATAATCACTTATTCACACAAGTTCAGAACCCACACACAATTAAGCTACAATGTTCACCTTATCATATCATTAGACAACATAAGATATATTAGAAGCATCAAATACCATTAAGTTAAGATCATAAGTTATAAATTCCAATTACTTTTAATTACAATAATCAATAATCATATAACTAGATGAGTTATCCTTATAGTCCTACTTACTTAGCATACAATATTTTTTAGAGTTTGATCTTAACAAAGTACAAGTAATATAAACATTATAACAAGATATAAGCATTAAATATGAAAATAACTATACCAACACAAAGGGGTCAATGACTGATGATCACGAAACTTCACGAAATGCTCACAAATGGCATATAATAATATGTAAAGGCAAGATATACAAGCACCAAAGCTAATTCAAAGGCTAAGCATGAAAACCTCGAGTTTTCATTTTGTTATCCTAAGTCATTTAACTCCAAACCGAAGGCTAAGGCTCAAAATTCACCAACTAACTATTCTAATCTTCTAGTTACACATTATGGCACACTTAGAACCCTTGAAATCATTCATTAACCCGAATTAGCCACAAAAACCCCGATTACCCCTTTGTGTATTTGTACTACAAGTATCTTAACCAAAGCTCAACTAAGAGTTAGAAAAACACATTTAGTCCCTACTTACCCTAAGAACACCAAATATATCAACCAAATTCACCCGGATTTACGTTTGACCCAAAACCCCTTTGTAACACAAGCCATTTTTCTTCCAAACACAAGTTAATGTTCTAGTTAGACGAGCGGGCAATTCCATACTTTTAATTATCCCTTATGGCACCCCTATGACCCTAGAAACTACCCAATTACCTGCGTTTAGCACAAGAGTTCCAATTTTTTCCTTGTGAGTTTGTAGTACAAGTACCCTAACCGGGACTCAACCGAGGTTTAGCAAAGCATATATAGCACCTATATAGCCTAAGAACACTAGATGTAATGGCCAAATTAGCCCGGATTTGCATTAACCCCGAAACCCCTTTTTAAAAGTCGCATATTTCATGTGTTAGCCAATTTTTTAGCAATTCAACGTCATGTAGCTATTAAACTATCTTTATTAACATCTAAGACACATACTAGAAGCAATGAATCAATCCATATAGCACAATTCCATAAAACCCTTGAAAAACGTCATTATTCATGCCATACGATCAACAAACGAATTCAACCATTTAAACTATGAAACAATAGCATAAATAAGGTCTCTACTACTTATATTCAACATACATAAGCATCTTTAAGCATTACATAAACATTTGATAGCAAATCCATGAATTCAAGAAAAGAGCAACATTTTTCAAATGCAAAAATAGGTATCAAATCCCTAACCTATTGCGCGTAGGAGCTCCTAAGAGGCTAGTAAATAGCCTAAACCACTTGCACCTAGCTTGGCTTGGCTTGGAATGAGGATTTGTTTAGCAAAAATCTCTCATCCTTCTCCTATGCTGATTTTCGGCCCTGCTACAATGTTTTCAGCTTTTGCACTCTTTTTTGTGTTTTTTTGAATTATGAAGTGTTATGTGAGTATATATTAAGTTGTGGTTATGTTTGGGTGCATAAGTTGACTACCAAGATGAGTTTAACTAGCTAGAACCAAGTCCTAATGTGCCATTTAATGATAGCTAATTGAAACACATAGTTTTGTTATATAACACTATTCCTTAGTTTCAACAAATCATTTCCTAAACGAAGGCTCCTAATGCATTTAGCTCAAACGCACATTTTTCTCATTCCTAAAATAATTAAAATGATTTATGAAAAATGCTAATTCAAGGAAATTAAGTAGTTGAAAAATTGAATGAATAGTAACCAAAGAAGACAACAAGTAAAGCACAGAAGAAATGCGCAAATAGTAGATACAACAGTTAATAAGGTGTACGGTGATGTTCTCAGGCGTCACATACGCGGGAATGAGATTCTCAAGTTTATTATTTTATATCAAACATGAGAATAAAAAAGAGTTGAAAATGCCATTATAGTGTACCAATCACTATCTTAAGGTTTTCACAACTAATTTATAATACTGGTTGGAGACTTCATCCCAACTAAAGATAAAATTAAAGCGTTTTCAAAAATACACATAATTCATTATTTATGTCAAATACAAAAAGAGAAAAACCAAAAAAGATAAAGAATTAAACATATTTATCAGCTTTACTTTTGCAATTGTCAAAGTATGAGCTATACTTTTTTTTTCTCTTTCTCTTATAAAAATTGCCAATATTTGAATCTTGTAAAATGTTTAATCTCTCACTTAAATCTGGTAAATCGCATTAAGAGTTGGTATTTGGTGATGTTTAGATATAAACCTTACCATCATATGAACATCTCAAAAAGTCTAATCTATAAGTTGGAGTGTATAAATTATCCGAACATAGTGTTTGAAATCAATTCATATGAGGAATTCATTTACAAATAATTCTCTTATTTGGAACTGAAAAATAATATTAAGTCAATTCTGTTATTGTGAATTCAAATTGTATTTGGAACACATGTAAAATTAGAATTAATAGTTGTATTTTACTTAAATGCCCTTATTTTATTCAATTGAAATTAGGCTATCATATAAGTATTATCTTCTCAATCTATTATTGATTTATGTTACTATCACAAACATTCAAAATAAAAAATAAAAAATAAAGAAATATTTTCAAAAAAGTTAAACATCACAAAATAATCATAATAACTTTAAGTTCAATTATAAGTTTAACATGAAAAAATAACTTTAGGTTTAACTAATGTAAGTTATTCATCCAATTCAAATATCAATTCAACATTACATCTAACGGGCATTATCATGAAATAATGTTTCACGTGACTTTTCTCAATTTTTTCTTCATTTGGTCAGAATTACTAATAACATAAATCTACATGGAAAACATAGAAAACTACAAAAATTTGAAATCGATTGTATGAAGAAACTAAAAAAGATTGTCCCAAAAAAGAAACATATGTCCCTGAAATAATAATATACATGGTAAACCTAGGAATTACATACAGAGCCCTTTAATTACATGTTATTATCTTAAAAATAAGAACGAACAACGATAGCAACAACATAATTGTGATATCCTAAACCCGGCACGCATTTAATTACATTTAATTATGTGTTTAATTTAGTTGAGTTATTCATTTCTGCACTATTTTCATATTTTTTTAAAAATTATTCAAATAATACTTGTTTTAAATATTTTAAATGAATATTAACTATTTTGATTATTTTTAATACTCGGTTTTACTTCCTCGTACTTATTTACTTTATTTTCAACTAAATGAAAAAAGTAGCTCCGAGTTGGGGTGAATTTTAAAACTATTTTACATGGCAAAATTTTATTTTTATATTATTGCTTATCATTCTATTAGTGATTGTTTATTGACCGTTCGATCGTAGCGCATCGAAAATGAAAGTTAGAGAAATATTTCTCGGACTTAGCAAATAGTGAACTTAGTATTTTTAGCTTAGTATTTAGTTGATTTTCATTTAATTGCAATGTTTTAATTTGAGTTAGACTAAATGATAACTAAATAGCCTTAGTTGACCAATTTAACTTGAATTTTGACCTTGTTAAATGACCTTTTTGCCCTTAGTACCTTTGTCATCTTTTAAAAAAGCAAAAACCAAGCAAAATAGGCATAAAAACAAATCCCAAAATTCCCTTTATATCCCCCCCCCCCAATGGCTGAGAGTTTCAAGAGAAAAAAAAAGATTTTGATTTCAATTTTCTTCTCCAATCACACATAGAATCGAGCAAGGATCATGGCTAGGGTTCTGACAGGTCTTCTTCTTCAATCTCTGTGAGGATTCATGCTATTTGTGCATTTTTAATTAAGTTCTAATTTTTGATAAATTTCTTAGATTTGATATATAAATAGTGTTTAAATGTCTTTTGTTGCTTGTTTATGCTTCTATAATAATCGCAGAGCAATGTTTGATAGTTATTTAGCGATTTTTACGGCTAAAGTTGCAAAATTAAATTGGGGAAGAATAATGAATAGTAAAATCCTAGATTTTCAAATTTTCGATCTGAATTGTTTTTTCTTGATTTAGTTAGGTGTCATTAGTGATAGAAAGATTAAATGTGTAATAAAAATGGATTACCTTTTGTTAAAATTGAGAAATATTTGACCAAGTGTTGATCGTGCTCGAATTGAGTTGGGGGTTTGGCTTGTGAGGGCATGGAAGCACTTTTGGCGCTGTTGTGGCGTTGATTGGATGCTCGGTTAGCATAGCTGTAGTTCAAACGCGCTAGGTGAACTTCTTGGTTTCGGTTGGAAAAATGAGGGTCCGTGCCATAGAAACGTGCCTTGTAGTGCCTAAGTGAGGGTAGTGAATATGGTTTCTCAATCCCGTAGCTCGTTTGCTCGTAATTGCCTTTGGAAGTTAAAGATTGAATAGTGTTATCTAAAGATTTTGTGTATTGAACTTGTATTGTTTGTTTTGTTATTGTTCTAGTTGCTATGATTTATTGTAAATGCTCGCTATATTTAATTATTGCTACTAATATGCACTTTGATGCCCTCGCTCGATTATCGTCATATTTCTCGTACTGCATTGCATCGTGTCAGGAGCGTGGGTGATGGGCCTCTCTGGGAAGTCTCGGGCTGCTAGAGTTGGGTTGTTTTAGCTCCATGTCCTATTCCTATTCTCGCTAGGGATGCCGCCCTGGGAGATTTGGGTCGTAGATTTGTCGAGGTACATCCGGAGTACACCCAGTTGAAGTTATAAGGTGGATGCACGCTTATCGTCATCGTTGTCAACATCAAGCTCGAGATTGATGTATTGCTTGTGGATTGGTACATTGCTCGTATGAGTGAACCGTAACCTTCAAAGTGTGGTATAACTTTGGTTGGTTATGTTGGTGATTTCCTTGATTGTTTCCTTGATTGTTTTTAATGTTTATATTGATTGTATTCCTTTATTGGTTATACTGCCTAACTATTCCTATATGCATTGTATGATATTCTTCTCCCCACCTCGATATCTATTCCGCCCTCACTAAGTATACGTGTTTTGTATATTTACTCCTCACCACCACATTTCAGGTATAACAATGTTAGAAGGAATGTTCGTGCTTGTGTTGATTTCTCTTTGCTTGGGAGTCAATGTGTTACGTGGCGTGGCTTGCAAAGATGTTATTTTGAGTTGTATGAAATCAATGTATAAAGAAATGTAGATTAAGTTTACTTAGAACACTAGGGTGGTATGATAATCTACTTTATGTAATAGGTTAGTATAGTTTAAATGCAAAACATGAATGTATTGTCTAAAGGAAAAAGTTAGGTTAGTTTGGTGTTTGGTTGATAATTGTATGATTTGTTGGGTATACTTGTTGAGAACCAAGACTCAGATGGCCTTGAGGAGTTGTGTATGTTTGGACACGGTATTGGTTTGTTTATATTTTGTGTGCAGGTAAACTGTTCGCCCTATAAACAGGAAAAACTCCGTCCGTTTTTTTTAAATTTTGTGCCCGAGTTTGGAATCGGGTTGAGATTAGCTTGATTAATAAAATTTCCGGTCTCGCGAGGGGCTGGGGTGTTACAATAATAGTACTATAATAATAACAAAAAAATATTACATAATACAAAAGATATCGCGAATAAATTTGCAATAAAAATCAAACGAATACCTGAAAGAAGAGTGAATAAAATAAGTTGATTTTTTTATCTTTTTGCCGTCAATTTGGAAGAAGAGAGAAGGGTGGGAAAGAAAAGTGAAAAAGACATTTTTTTTTTTTTTTTAACCTGATGGTAGTTTTGTCCTCAAAAGATTAGTAACATAATTAAAAAATATGGATTTGCAAATTCTACCTTTTGGGCTCGGATTTGATTAAGCCTTGTGCAAATTCAATAATTGCAAATATTGAATTTGTAATTTTTTAAAAAAATACAACCAAACAAAAAAAACTTGAATTTGTAAATGAATTCCACAAAATTACCTTAAGACGTACGAGTTTGAAGAAGTTTACATAGAAACATGTCTTGACACATGGAAGGGGAGATATGATCTGAACTAAATATATTAAATAATTATTACCATTTTCTTTGATGTCAAAGAATATTCTTGAGAAGCATTTCGGATTCAAATTATGTTTAAATTTTAAAGACACGTGACCTTATTTAAAAAAGACATTATTTGAATTAATTATTTAAAGTTAATTCTAAAAAATTACTTTTTCACTAATTTTAACTCAAGACATAAATAAGTTCTCTGACATTTCAAGTTTAAAGAAACAAGAAAACCAAGTTCTTCTCTTTTTATTAGTTTTTAATTTTGCTCCATATTTTTGTCATATTCTATGATATCTCAAAGGTCAGCAAGCAAAGTTGCATCAATAAAAGTAGAAAGTGTAAATGCATAATTTGGTCCCTTATTTTTAAAAATTGTGTTATTTTAATTTTTATCTTTCAAAATATATCATTTTAGTTTTATATCTTAACAATTTGTTCTAACTTAATTCTTATCTTTCAAAATATACTATTTCCCGTATCTTTATTATTTGCCCCAACTTAGTTTTTATTTTTGTCTTTATGGTCCACGTTAATCATCTACCATTTTGAAAAATAAGGATTAAGTTGGGATAACTAGTAAAAATTCGAGACTA
This sequence comes from Ehretia macrophylla, assembly GCA_037974665.1. NCBI lineage: Eukaryota > Viridiplantae > Streptophyta > Magnoliopsida > Boraginales > Ehretiaceae > Ehretia > Ehretia macrophylla. The sequence goes on from CM075776.1 coordinate 81,943,386, forward strand.
AAATAATAAATTTTGAAAGATAAGGATTAAGTCGGGACAAATAATAAAAATACAGAACTGAAAAAATATATTTTAAAAAATAAAGACTAAAATAACACAAATTCTAAAGATAAATAATCAAATTGAGTATTTACCCAAATAAAAAAGGACACATTGATTGGCGTGTTAGACCACATGCTCAAACAATGTGAACTAGAAGTAAAGATTTTCTTATCATATCACACAACGTTATGAATAAATTTAACAATTATAAAATTTTCATATTTGATTTTGATAAAAAATTATTTATATCATTTTATTATAATTTTACCAACAATTTATACCACTTAAAATTTTCACATAATATTTTAAAGTTATAAGTTAAAACGTTACCAGTTAGAACCATTCTTTTAACTAGTACACCATCCGTCTGGTTAATGTCAACCGTAAGTGCACACCACTCTCAAGTCAGCAATTTGCACTGCGACACCCTATCTTGAAATATAATTAGTTGGCGCGTTCTCCTAGTTTCTTGTGTCCCCCCCACCTACCACCTCTATCCATTTTTCTTGTTTTCTGGAGACCTCCACCTAAGTTCCTGGAACTAAAGATCACAATTAGATACTACAAAGTGTGTTAGTGTAATATAGTGTATCACTAGTATGGCTTTCAAGTCTTCACAAGGGCTCTTCATATTCATATTCATTGCCACTTTGACTTTGATGACTGTGGCAACTCATTCTCTACCTTTTGTTGTCTTCCATGGTAACTTTCTTGCTGTTGTTTGCTGTCTTGTTTCTTTTTCTTATGCAGTCAAGTAGGAACTCTTCGGTTAGTAAAGACTGAGGTTAGTGTCTCGTATATTGGTAGAACCCACATGTCCGGATGCTATTTTTAATGTGAAAGACTGATCCAGGAGTTTTCCATGAAGGATAATTGATTAGCTAATATGATCAGCTAGTAGCAGCCTTATGTGATATATGTTCTGTCAATTGGTTAACTCCAATATTGTTTATCCTTTTTACTTTTTTTGCTTTTTTACAACAGTAAAGTTGTTGTCGTTATGCTAGACTTTGAGTTGACAACTTTTTGTAAACATATAAAGTAAGGCGACGTACAATAGTCTTTAAAGTGGGTTTGGCCCTTACCCGTGGATAAACCGAAGTCTGGTGTCCACCCTTCCTTATTTTGACTGTCACAATAAGTGCTTAATGCACTTTAGAACCCTCATGTTTCTCTATTTCTGCCATATGGTTCACAATAAGGAGCATTGTTTTTCTCTAGTTAGCACTTGGCAGTTTCCATCTCTTGGGAACTCTTGTTTTAGAAGGAATGTTTTGTGTTCTTACTGCTTTGTTGCTTAAGCTTGTTCTCTTCTTATGCTATTATAATGCCCCCACGATGTTGTGACACATGATAAGATGTTGTGAGACGTGATAAAAGTGTGGTTCGTAAGTTAGTAATAACTCGGGTTAATTATTTTTGAGTTAATGATTCATTTACCATCATTTCCTTTTCAGATTTGGGATTTTGCCAATATCTTTCATGTTTCTTGTTTTCTTGTGGATAAGTTAGTGCTTATAGACAATGTATCTCAAGACAACTAGCTCCTCAAGTGTTATCAATTTACTTTTTCAGTAATCACTTACTATTGAGTAAACTACATTTCTCACATCTAGTCTAATGTGTATACTTAAAAAAAAATTCTACATATATGTATCTTGTGTGTGTAAAAAATAATGAACTCAAATAAAAATAAAGGAAAAAGAAAGAAGTAATTAAAAGGGATGATTAATCTCAATTGCTAACAACCTCTAGTTTAATACATATTATATTGCATGAAAATTCTTCCATTTGCTAACCGGACCATCCGGATAGAAGAATTCCCCATATGTAAGAGATGAGAGGAGTGGAAATTCTTCCATCTGGATGGTCCGACTAGCCAGATGGAAGAATTTTCATGCACTTCTTTTTTCTTCTCGTTAGAGTTATTTCACAAAGACTTGTCAGGTTAAGGAAGAAGTGGGGAACAGGTCGAGTTATACTTGTTCAAGTTGACTCTATAGTCATACAATCCGCCAAGCCTAAACAATTGAAGCATAGCAGAGTTCAGCTATTGAAGTTGGTCCATCGGGTGCTTGTTGATGATCTAATGCATTGCTGTTCATATGAACTTCAGGATTGTTATTGCTTCTGTCTTGCAATTACATTAAGAGTTTTAAGACTCCTATAATGATATAGTTGATGTTTTCATAACCAAAAGAAATGGAGTCTATATTTTCCTAAATTAGTTTTTGGCTTCAATTATGGCAGGAATATCCGATGAATGTAGTAATGGAGGAGTCGCATCTTTCACTAACCTTCTAAGCAACTGGTCTGGAGCGCAAGGATATTGCATGTATGCTCTTATTGCATCGAAGCTTTATTAGGATATAAGACTATTGTAATTGAATCGTTGCTTTTCGTTTTGTTTCTTTCATTGCATTACCAATACTTGTTGTTGGAGAAAGTGGTTATGGCGTGCACATATATGTAGCTGCATTCATCTCATCACTTTACTGCAATACTAAATATGGTTGATTTCTTGGAATCCAACTCCATGGACAGTCACTTCATCAAGACTATGCACAAATTGAAAATGCATTCACAATCGCGTAGTCCTAATCGTGTGCAGGAGAAGAGACTCAACACTTGGTTGGTCTTTATAGTGCTCATGTACTTTCTTTTTGCAGAGAAATTGGCAATGGAGCATGGGATTCCTGGTTCATGCCTTTCCAGGAACAGGTAAACGTTGTCCATTAATCTGGCTGCTATAAAATTTGTAGTGTGTGTCTATGCTTAAAAATACTGACTTATTTGACTTTGTTATGCTGCACTTGGTAGACAGAAATTGCTTGTGACAAGGTATGAAGCTTCTTTGTTATGTGTTTATTTCACTGACATGGCTTCCGCTAATCACTTCTCTAATCAGCACACACTTTTTCTTCAATTTACAGGTGAAGCAAATTAGTGAGCTCAAAGACGGCTACAACATTATTGGACTATCCCAGGTGAAAATTTTCTTCTTCATATTCCAACCCCACGATCTTACAGCCGATCCCACCTATTAGGAAAAGGCTGGGTTTGATTTTGTTTGTTTGAACCCCACAGCCTTATAGATGCTATCTGTTGTCCTTATGATTATCTTAAGGGCCTGTTGATGTTTGGTGATTTTCTTATTCAATAGGAGAGGCCAAAGTCTTTAAATGCTCTTTCTCAGATTTAAAAAATTTAACGCGCACCTCAAACAAATACTCACGATTTAGATCATATATTGATGCAAGCTTTTAGGTATGTAACCTTTTAAATCAACACCATAGGCCAGGACAAAGATTAAGCACAGTCAGATAATTGATGAATCAACTTTAAAAAGTTTATGGATTTGGATCTAAACATTCTAAAAAGATTCAGAATTTACCATACACCACCAACATTAAGCTCAACTTAGGGTGTTTTACAGTTACATCTACAATCATTCCAATCTGCACGAGTAGTAGCATATCATAAATTTGCAGAATACATCCAAACCAGTGACATTCTTCTGAGTGACATCTGCTCAATAATGTTGTTGCGAATGGTAATGGATTGTGGAAATGGAACACTATGATCGTGAGCTGTGTAAGACAAGGTAAACATATCAATGAAAAATTTGGAATCGGAAACTGACATGCGATATCAGTTCTGATTAATGAATGTGCATTATCCTCTATCTATTCAAAATACTTGCAAATGTTGGTTGACATCTTACTTTATTTCATCTTCCAGGGTAACTTGGTTGGCAGAGGGGTTCTTGAGTTTTGTGATGGAGCACCTCCTGTAAGCATTAAATTGAAAACTCCGCTACTCATAGCATCATCAATCTGCGATAATGTATTGTCATTTTAAAAGTTTTTACTGTAAATAAAATGATGAGAATTATTGCTAGAAACAAATAATAGAAAAAAGAGGATTCCTGGCCAATCTTCATTAATAGTATAGTACAGCAAACAAAAGAAATCCAGTGCTTTAGATGGAGTGAAATCCTTTTGTTGCTGCCATAAATATCATTCAGTAGAGGAATGCTACTTCTACTTGTTGAAATGTGATCAGCAGAACAGATACCTAACACTTTGAGCATGTCCTGTCTCATATTTACTTACGGAAATCTTAATCTTATGCGTTGCTTGTAGCATCATGTGATTTCTGTCTGCTAATGGTGTTTGCCCTTTTGCTCATCTATCATCTTATGTAAAACAGGTGAAGAATTTTATATCTCTGGCTGGTCCTCATGCCGGGGAAGCTTCTATTCCTTTTTGCGGAGTAAGTGCTTTGTCCTTAGGCTGTGCAATTCTTCATATTTATGTGTGTGTTTATCTGTGTCCCTATAGTCCATGGATTACCTTTTTGAAGGCTGCAAGTATTTGGACTTTGCCCGTCTAATCTCACAGGGCCTTGAAGTTAACGGCCAAGTAGTCTATGGATTACATCTTCACACTTGTCATAAAATTTGGATGGTGTGGAGCACTATACTCACCTTGCTAAAAGCTAAAATGGCATGTCATCATCCAGTTAAGCTCAATGAAGTTAATGTCCTGAAAGAGGAAGGAAACAAAAAGATAAGGAAGCAAAACAATAATCAAGATTATATGCAGTAAATATTTCTGACTATTATTATAAGATCTTAAGAGAGAATCATATTCCTAAATTTTACTTTCAGTAATATCATCTTTTATAGCAGTTTCTTTTAAGTCTTCAGCATTATGTTAGCGGAATGCTAGGAAACAAGGTGTACACAAAGCAATTTCAGTTGTATTTCTGGAAGATTTAGAGTGAAATATACATGTAACCACAACTTCTTTCTGCAGTCTGGAATGTTTTGCGTTGTTGTGGATTTTTTGCTCAAGTTTGCGATTTACAGCGACTTTCTCCAGGTTCGATTTTTCTTTCTATTTTGTCTTCTTTCTTTTTTTTGGTGTGGCCTCTAAGCAGCCGTTCCCCAACAGAGGAGGGAAATAAAAGGGAAAAGAAAAGCTCCATGAGAGGAGAGGAAAGGAGAAGAGAATTTATTATAGCAGTTAACCAAAATTATTTCTCTGCCAAATGCCATTATAAAGTCACTTCTTATGAAAATTCATGTACTGATGATTTCAGACATTGCTTCATTTTTCTACTTATTCTATATCTTTTTTCTTTCTATTATTTGTTTGTTCCAGTAACGTCTGAATTGTCAAACACAATGCAATTGCAGGAACACCTGGCACCTGCCGGTTATATTAAAATCCCAACTGTAAGTATTTTCATTTGTAGAAAATTTCGTAACAAGAAATTTAAGGCTTTGAGCTAGGTGATAATAATGTTGTATTCAGATTCAAATTTCACATTTGGATAACATTTAGCTACTTCATAAAAACCAGGCTTATGAATTCCATTTTCTTTTTTCTGTTTTGCCATTATCCAGGACATAGACGACTACCTAAAATGCTGTCGATTTCTTCCAAAACTTAACAATGAAGTATATAAGAATGCCACGTACAAAGCACGGTTTTCCAGCTTGCAGAATTTGGTGCTTATCATGGTAAGCCATAGATCTTCCTCATGTTTTTTCCCCTCTGGGTTGGTATCTTTTTTATAATGGTTTTTTCCTAGGCCTAAATTGTTGTTGATATGCCTCATCAGTTTGATGACGATGGAATTCTTGTGCCAAAGGAAACATCTTGGTTCGGATATTTTCCGGATGGTTCCTGGGATACTGTCTTGAGTCCGCAACAGGTAATTTGGTTATATTGGCCTGAATCAGGATTGTTTCTATTAAAATCTTTCCATATATTATGAACACAGCTAGCACTGAAAACTAAAAAGGTTTCCTTAGGGGGGAAAAAAAAAAAAGATTCACCATTCAAAAAAAAAAAGGTATTCTTTAGCAAATTTTTGTGCTGCGTAAAAGAAAACTTCATAAAACCGAAGTCACTTAAAATCAGTTTTCTGTAGCATTTGAGAGCGGAAATTTTCTAGTTGAGGAACGTTTACTTGACAAGAATAATATCTTCTGATTAAAAGGAGGATGTTACTATGGTAACGTAGCTGAGGGCAGAGTTGAGGGTGTAGCAAGGCATGAACTTTCCATTTCCGGATATTCACAATCCTATGTAGCATATAGTGGATGGCTTAGGAGGATAGGATCCTGATCTATAACGGATATACTGACAGTGCTGTGTAAAACAAGAAACGGTTTTAGAAAGTGATACGACTGATGCCTGGCTCGGCCTGATAGGTGAACTCAGATGCAAGCAAGTTATCGTTATCAGACAGCTAAAAGCAGAGAGTTACTCAACCTTACTGAAAAATGATCAATCCCCTGAGCTTAGTTACCATCTATAACACAGTTTCTTAATTTCATCAGATACAAGAATTACCTATTTGATTAAGATTTTCGATAGGTGACATTATGACTGATCCTTTCCTTAAGAAGCTAAGCGCACGATTGCCAACTCTATAATAAGTGGCTATAAACTGAACCTTTTATATGCTTGAACTGCTGTAGACAAAGCTATACATTGAAGATTGGATTGGTTTAAAGACGTTAGATGAAGCTGGAAAGGTGAAGTTCATAACAGTTCCTGGGAAACACCTTGAGATTTCACTGCAAGAAATGAAAACTTACATATTACCATACTTGCTGGAGGAAACGCCCGAACAACTGACAACAGAATCATCATCATCTCTCTGGTCTTTCATTGATGGACTCGTTCGGCTTGAAGACAAAAAGCTTAAGCTACACACTCCAGTCAGTCTGAATTAATTTACTATGTTTCCACGCAGATTGGTGTTTACGGAAAAAAAGATGAGTGGAAGAAGAAAGAATGAAGAGCTTAATTTTTTGTTCAATCATTCTTTGCAGATTTATCTGTCATAATTGGTGAGCTACATTATTATTCCACTATTGTAACATGAAACAAACTATAGTGTGAGCAATGTCACCTACTGAATGCCATTGACATCTGAAACTAGAAACTTTAATTTTCTGGGCCATTTTGTGTACGCGCACCGTCTCTTTGCAGTTTCAGTGAGCAATCGCCGATGTCTGATGTTCGGCTGGAAAGTTCTTATTCTTTTACCACTATGCATGGGTTCTTACTTCCCCTGAACGAAAAATCGAGAACATTAAAAACACATCTTTCTTTTTCCATTTCTTCATCATATTGATTTTTTTTCCATTTAGATTGCATAAGGTTAAGGAGGAAAGTTGTTGACCTCTCAATTTCCACCTCTTTTTCTTCTTGATTCTTTTGTCCCTTAAAATGTGTTTTGAACTTCTCAGCATGTATCTTCTATAATCAAGCTATTTGGATTGTAACCTAATATTAAGATGACAAACGCTAGATGTTATCCTGTTTTTATTATACATTTATCATCTCGTATATGTGTATGCCTATCTTGTTTTTATTATACATTTATCATCTCATATATGTGTATGCTTAGCCGGTGACTCGGTGTACCAACTAAACAAGTTTTTTTTTATATTTATCTAATTTTTTTTGACATGCCAACTAAATACAAAGATAAGAGGTAATAAATGGGCGATGAAAAATGAACAATATCTAACAGTGTGTTGTCAAGATTTTGGCTGTTCAAAACAAAGCAAACCAAACTAAACTTTATTTTAATAAGTGAGGGTCGATTATTTGGATTTAATAATGGTGCTAATTATTATTGAGAGTCATTTCATATAAAAGACAAGAGGACACCGTCTCACCCTTATGCAGAGTCCTTGATCATAAGGAGAAGCTTAATGTGGAAGGTATAAAGTTTTCATATACATCTAAACCTTGTCCCCTGAGTTGACAAAATAGATCCACATAATAAGTACAAATGGTGAGTACAGAAGCAATTTAAATGTCCTTGTCTAATTTCCTTCTTTTCTTAGTTAATCCAATCATGAATAGAGATAGATAGCTAGATAGAATATTGTTAGGGTAATTTTATCCCTTATTTTTTAATATTGTGATACTATTAATTCTTTAAGTGATTTTTATTCAAAAATAGACGAATTTCTTACTTGATCACATATAAACCTTACATTTAACTTTTGTAATCCATGTATTTTTTGATGAAAATCAAATAAAAAATGAAAATATTGCATTTTGAAAATCAAAGATGAAATTATCAAAAATGGTTAAAATAAAAAATGACGGATGTTATTAAACATTGTTGTTACCTTTATATTTTCTCGTGTCTTTTAATTCATTGACTCTTTTCCTTTCCTTCCCTTTCGTTTCTTTTCCTTTACTATCCAAATCCCTCACACGGTGTATTTCCTCCAAATATCCACACAATTTAACAAATGTCTCTAGATTCTAATCATGTCTAAACCATCTGAAATGGCGGAACGTTTAGATTTCCTAGACAATGAGAACTGCAAATCCATATCATAAGATTTATAGCAAACCTTTTCTACCAAGTTTCCTTTCACTCTGAAAATGTTGGAACACTAAAAATTACATGCTGGTAAATATCTTACTGATAAACAGATGCCTGAAGAGCCCAAGGAACATCATGATCATAAACCAAAACTAAGCATTACCGTACTAAATGGGATCGACAATATAGATCCGATAACGACACTCATTTTTTAATGATGTCCCAAATCTATATGACATAATTTGACATGATTAGACAAGTTGTCGACTGTCTAACACAAACCACCTCCATTCGGCCTTAGGACTGAGATGCCAGGGTTCAGCACCCAAAGATAATAGAGTAGGAATCCTTACTGACAAGATACAGGCAAAACAAAGATTACTCTTAAAAACTCTTCAATTCATAGATACAGGATGTGCTGTTGGCGAATGAAAGACAGAAAAAATTGTCCAAGTACTGGCCTATTGAACCAACCCTCCTGAGAAACTAACCTATATTACCATGTCTGTGATTAAACCGAGCCGAATAAGGTAAAGAAAGAATTAAAAAAATAAGTAAAAAAAGACAACAGCGACTCATGACAGCCTAGTTTCACTAGATCTGGACGGACACACAAGTTGCAGACTGAAAAGTTCCCACCATGCTTCAATCTACAGGATGTGAGCATGAAGATGTTGGATTTGCCCAACGACTGATGCTTTTTCAACTTGAGGTTGTACTATTAGCACAGATCTACTATTTATATTGATGACTCTAATTGATGGTGCTCAAGATTGCGAAGCAAAATTCTTGCAAAGATTCTGGCTTCCAGAGGGGCACCTGTGGCTGCTGCTGCAGCACGCAGAAACCGTGAAGCTCCAGCATTATGCAAAAGGCTTACATGATGCAGAGCATGCCGCCCACCAGGGATGGTAAACTACAGTTTAACATTTACAAATTATTTTAGTGATCTGGTGAAGTTTGACAAAAGCAATGTACTACGATGAGAGCGAGTGTGAACATTGTTCAGAGAGAGTGAGAGGGAGAGAGGCAAACTCGTCTACCTGAACAAGAGCAAATGCAGCACATGACTTGAGTATAGGTGAAGGGTTGCGTAGCATGACTACAAATCTTCCAATCTCAGCGCCACTGGGGAAAACAAATAACACAAACCCAAAAACTATTATTGAACATGAAGAGAGAACATAGAGAAAATAAAGGATACAGAAGACATAGCAAGTAACTCGACAGAATCAACATGTATGCTGGTTTACCAACTTTTCTTTTGTTGTTCTAACTAAAGCATTTTAACAGCTTATAAGCATACATCATCATGAAATATGATCAGTTTGACATACAATAGAAGATACCGTTGATGAAAGAGGCTAACAAGCAAAGTAGAAGTACCTTCACTGATTAATTAAAAACTACATTTATCTTAGCATTTTGTTCAAATAATGACATCGATCTTCAGGGATTTGTCTAAGCATCCATTCATTAGATGGCGAAAAAAACTATTACGCACGTTAAATTTAAAAGTTTTTGCACCAAGTACCACTAGAAGAAAAACAAAAATCTAGAAGTTTGGATCCCAAGTTCTTTCTCAGTTGTAACTTGTCAAAAAGCGTCATAGGAGCTAATGGACTTAAAAAAATAATAATAATAATATGGCCACATATTATGAAGAGGAGCTGAAGCTAATGAACCTTAAATCCTTAAAAGAAGAAGCTAAATCCCTTTATAGATATATACACACACACACACATATGTATAGAGACAGAAACACACATAGAAGCAGGTTACACTTGTGTGGATATATTAGGAGTTCGTTTGGGAGGCAAAGTATAATGAACAGATAGAAACTTCACATAATTTCTGGGTGGAGGCGGCGATGTTACAAACCTGCATCTTAGATGACCTGCTTCTTGAATACGAGCTGACTCTGTTAGTTGTGTCAATAATGCAGGAGATGATGATACAGCAGCAGCAGCAAAAGCTTGCCGATCAGAAAAAGCAGAGACAAATGCTTCAATGTGTTTCAGTGCCATTCTTCTAGCCCCACCCAAGCTTACACTTTTTGTAGTGCTTTCTGATGAGGTCCCTACCAGTGCAAATTCATCCATTCTGCAAAAGCATGCAAATTAACTTACTTGTGAAAATAGTCATACATAACGTTTATAGTTGTCGTTTATATGCCCAAACAGTCACTTCCCCGAATAAGCCAAAGGCTAGGTCGTGATGCCAATATGGCACAAAGATCACTATATTTCAGATCTCAAATGTTTCCTTTGCTAGATGAAGTTAAGGTCCAAATGTTCATGGAACAATAGACAAAAAGGTTATTTTTCGACAAGATCTTGAAATCCTGATAGCATATATAATCAAACTGGGCTAAGGGCCTGCTAGGTCTTCTGAAATTATTTTCCTGGAAAACTGATCAGTAATAATTAAAATGACAAAGTCAATACTGAAATTCCAGATATTGGAAAACACGCACGCTGATTTCAAGTCAAGTCAGCAAAGATAAATTGTGACTTCCTATGTTTTCCAAAATTCATTGTCTATTTCCCTGACACTCTAGTCCATTGAAACCTCGTTATGTACCCCGCTTTCCCTTCCACATCTAAAATGAGCCCCAAACTGAATGGGGCCCGAAGATTTTAAAATGAACAGTAACATTCTCCAATGTATCCTGAATATGTTTTGAGTACCTTCCATCAAACATGTAGGCCAACGCCAATGCAGCCATGAAGCGGGCCATTTTTGATACAGATGAAGAACAAAGATGTACTAGAGCAGGAACTCCCCCTTCCTCCACTATTCGGAGCGCATTGCCAGGATTGAAAGCAAGGTTCCAAAGAGCTCCAGCGGCAGTTTCGTGCACATCCTGAGATCAAATGAATAAGTTAAGCTTAAGCTCAATCCAGGGTGGATGTCGTTCAAAACATTTTGACCAGGTAGATTTGGCTGTGCTACATGGAATTGTTTATACCCAAACCCCCAGCCAAGAGCATTGGATGGTTTTATCTTGCATAAATTAGTAATAACATATGTCTAATGTATTATTTCATCCTTTGCCCCAAGGTTCTTCATGTTCTTTTGCTCATCCCCCTCCCTCCTACACCCCCACCCCCCAAAACCAACCCCTAATGTGTTTTTTGTAGTTCTTGTTCTGTGAAGGGAAAGAACATCGTTATGCATAGATGACCTTTTTTGTTCTGAAAAGTGTTGTCTTATGTTCATTGGTTTAAGATATGGAGCTCCCTAGCTGGGTTGTTCTTATAGAGTTATGCTTAGCATTTCTGTACCTTCTTTTGCACATGGGTTGCACGCCTATTGCTTTATATATATTGATTTACCTATCAAAAGAATAATAATAATAATAATTTCGCCTTCCCAGGTTAAATACCTCTGTTAAATTTCAAACAACCCAAAGTGCTCACTTTCTGTAATTGGGATCTTCGACTCCTGATAATCTAATACAGTCAATTATCATCTTCATGAACCCATTTATTCTCGCATCAGTGTTTCATAATCGAAAAGAAATTTGTGGTCCCACTTTCTTTAAGTCTGTTATATTTAACTTTCACCTAGAAGCGTGCCAAGTCAAACTAGGATTTAGATTTAAGACGAGAGAGCATTGAATGAGTGATATATATTAGTTTTGAGACCTAAAAGTTCTAAATGGTTCGAATGCCCTTTACATCGCTCTACCTATTCGTCATTTGAGAAATCTAGAAGTCAACAAGTAAAAATGATGAGAGATTCACCACATAACTTTTCACCAAGAATTTGTTGAACGACATTACATCGATGCATACCATGTCTGTCTGAGTCCATGTATCACAAATTAAATATTGTATCTCAAGCAGGAACACTACACTATCATGGGCAACTATACCAAATCCTTGATCCTATTAAATAAGATGAAAATACAAGAAATTTTCAGATAAAATAAAAAATTACGTTTCTAGGGGGGGTATTGTTCATCTATATCTATCCCAATGAGCCGTCTATCGAATCGTTGCAATTGATAAACAGTAAACTACATTTACATAGCAAGGGATGCCAATAAACCAGCGTTGGTCTGAGTGAGATATCAAACTTAAAGAAGCATATCTATTAAAATTTGCTCTCATCATAAATCAAGAGAAATGCTCAAAAGCACTAACCATGGCTAGAAATATAGACACATTAAATTTCAATTATCGAATTCACCACATATCAGGAGACATGTTCAGTAAGCACTTCTTACATTCTTTGTCAACCATGGGCATAATATGATATTTACCTCAGTGTTAGATCGTGCCAGTGCTATAAGCGGAGCCACACCTCCTTCTCTTCCGATAGCAATGCTAACAAAGGCAAAAGATCAAAGGAAGTACATTAGGGTTTGGAAGAAGCAACAAAATGGAAAAGATGTAATGGGAGTCGAGCCTGTGATGCACTAAAGATACTGATGGGATAATGTACGTAAACATCTAACCAGCCACAGTTAACAGGACAATATAAATTAAATACATTTTCAGCAATACAGTGTGTCCAGCTAGGCATGTCCATGCGCTTCTGATGGTATCCCCAAGTATTTACTAGTTGGCTCGCTAGAAATCCATGGTTCAGTGGCACGCAAGCATGTGTACTGTACTAGAGCATAGTAGTTGAACATTAGGCTTGCAAGACAAAGACAGCTCCACCTTCCACTGAATCTCATATTGAGTGTTTGGAAACTACCAAGGAAGAACAACAGAATTTCCAAGACTAACATCCCCTTGTAATAGGATTTGGGTTCTTTCTATAGAACAACACTTTTACCTTGTAAAATTATTCGAGGGCTAGCTTCTACAGTATACGTGTCCTCCACTCTGTCTTTCATGTTTATTAGGACAAGGGTGTCAAGGGTCAACCACTACCCAAAATATACCTAGTATGCCTCCAGTTGGGACCTTCACTACCATCCATATCAGTACTAGGACTCGAAACTTGCTCTTATAACAATTATCATACCCAGAGTCCTACAGACCATGTAGAGTTACCCTTTACATAGGTCCATCAGCTTCCTAAATATAAACAAATTTAACAGCCAGAAGCAGTCATTGGCATTAACTAAGAGGCCCTCTACATACATATAAGGTGCGCATGACTCTTCTTACTTCCTGATGTGGAATTGGGTATCACAACTATAAACTACTAAATAATGTTAATTGAGCACCATTCAACTAATTCACAAAGGATATGAGCAAGAAACTGTGAGAAATCACTCTCACAGTCCAAAATATTCAAAGACAATAAAGTGGAGAATTTGTATAAACTAGAATACTATTGGAATATCAGCAGCGGTGGCAAGAGTTTCTAAATATCACTAAAGGTGATTCATCTTACCTATTTGCTTCTGACACAGACAAACCCCAGAGTGCACCAGCAGCCCTCTCCTGAAGGCCAGGTGATGCATTTGAACAGGAACGTGCGAGGGCAACCTGACAAAAACATGGCTTGAAACAATCACACATGCTCTAAATTTTCCATCTAACATAAATTATTTCGGAGATCAAACATTTCACAGGATTAGTTCCTTAAACAGTGACACAAGGTTATCTACTGAAAACCAGATGCAAGATTTCTTTCAAAAATAAATTATTGCTTGCCAATTGTTAAGAATCACGTCCATCCATGTGTGAACCATCTCTCATCTAGGTAATTGTAAAGAATCATGGAGTTCAGTTCTAAAACCAATTGGTACTAGGTGGAGTAGCCTAGAATCTTATATGGTGATTATAAAGAAGCAGCTTTTTGAAATATGTGACCTGACATTGAGGTGAGTTGCATGGTAAGCTGATATTGAGGTGAGTGAGTCAACTAAATGAGAGATGGGTCACACATGGATGGACATGACTAGAGTAAGGCCCAACTCTGATACCATGTTAAGAATCATGAAATCCCATTGTAAAACCAATTGGTATATTGTAATAGTAATTGTATTAACATTAGAAAATATTTGAGTCAACCCCTTAGGTAAAGGAATAAATTACTAGAATGAGGCAACCCCAGACAAACAGGTATAGGATGCACTAAATTACAATCACCCACTTTGGCATCGACAGGAAATCTATGACAATCACAAAACCAGACCAAGTCTTATCCCACTAGGTTGGGTTGACTAAAATCTATAGTATTTCATAAGAAAATATAAAAGTAAAGGATAAAGATTGTGACGGAGAAATTGCAGAAATGTGCCTACATGAAACTCGATAACACTTGCAAGAAAGGAAACATAAAGGACAAAAACCAAAATAGAAACCGAAAAGATTCTACCCTGCATGGAACCTTGAATGAACAGGTTCACTGGAAAGTTTTTTTTTTTTGATAATGGTTCACTGGAAAGTTTATGAACCTGTAATGGCCAAAACCTCTCCTGCATTTATTTATCTAGGTTTCTATGATGATGCATTAAAGTCATCAGAAAATGCATTTGCAAACGGGATTAAGCTAAAAGCATAAAAGAAGAGTGGTGGGGAAAAGTCAAAAACTTGAAATAATAGACAACTCTCCCCACAATAGATTGAACTACAATTGTTGGCATTCTACTGATATCCCCATCTAAAAGGTGTGTAAAACAGTTGACGAGGGTAGAAAGATGACGACAAGCAAGACATCAAATTCTTATATTTTCTTTTATTTTTCTTTTGGCAGGAGGCAGGCATCTATGGGGATTGTAAAAACATGAAGCCCTCGACTTGATGGAGCCAGATCCCTCCCTTTCTTTTGATGGAAAAGTGTACACTAACCATAAAATCTCTATAAATGCAAGGGAAAAAGATGGAACAAGAAAACTGGAAAATGATGAAACAAGTAACCCCTTTTCCTTAAGTTTGCATAAAATTCTGATAGCCTCCAAGAAGGATTTATGCCATATCAGTTTAAGTGCTTCAGATAAGTATAGATTATCTAAATCCTGAGAAGGATACAAGGAATCCCAGCAGATATACGATTAGATTCACCTGTGCATGTAATACCAGAATTCTCTAAAAGGGAAGTCAGAGGAAAATTGATGAAAGGACAATAACAAAATTGGCATTTAAAAGACAGCCGCAATGCACGCCCCTTCAGGGCAAGGCAAAGTAATTCTGCATCGATGCAATGGGGGAAGGACATTAGTACAAGAAGCATATGCCTTTTGGTCTGAAATAAACTTTTTGACTCCCGATGTGGACTTTCTACACAAACACGTCACTTTTTTCTGCCAAGTCAAGGCACTAGTCACCTTATTTGATGCTATGCATTAATTTGCCTACAAGAAATATGTGGAAGATGGCTACTTTTTACCATGATAGAGAGAAAGAGAGATATTAAAGCTTTAATGACAAAACTGTCATTCACTTCTCTCTATATACCAATTTTGAGGAATTCGTTTTCATATCTCATGTCAATAGCAGGTGGTCATTGTTTATATTTCTCCCCACTTTATATTTCACACACATTTCTATTTTCTCTTCTATTTTCTATTTTCAAATGAATTTTTCTACAATTTTTTTTTTTTTAGAAGTATACTAAAAAATATTATATATATGAAACCCCAAAATGCATATGCCTCATGCCTCAAGCTTATGCCTCACCTCATTGGAGGGTCTACGCATTCGACTTTTCAAAAGATCAGCAAAACAATGTAAAAGCAAAATCAAAGAAGTCTGATTGAATAGCACATAACCAGGCATTTGGAAGAAAAATCAAGATATGATAGAAAATCTGATCGAAAAGCACATGTCCAGGCATTTAAAAGCAAAATAAAGATATGCTAGGAAGTCTGATCACAACGCACATGTCCAGGCAAACACACAGCTTGCTAAAATCAGCTTATAGTTGCATTTGACCTATGAAGTATAAATGAGTATATTGGATGCAAATTATCAAACCAAAATCTGTCTGCAGCTAGAATAAAAAAATTAAGCTAACCAAAATCAGAAAATAAAGAATAAAATGAATTTTGAACATTGGGCTCATCAATGAACTAATTTTGCAGCTGGCTATAAAAAGTCGCCCTAGGTCCAGCTAAAGAGTGAAAAAGGTTCAACGAACTTATGCAAATTGCTTCTAACTGTGCATTCCATTTGCACCAAAGATAATCTTTTTTCTGTTTTATCATCTTTTTTTTTCTCCCTTTCGATAAGTGAAGGTGATGTTTTCAAAACTTTTAGCAAGAAAAGATGGTGTTTTATAATTATCTCCTATACTTTGTTGGCATCCAATCCTTCTTCACAAATGCCAGAAGGCCATGAAGAGCAGCCACAAAAGACTACTACATAACGAAGACTATCACACAAGCTAAAGAAATTCTAAGTTTGTCTTTCAACAATTATTAACCCCTCCAATCCAGCTAGAAGAAACATAATTCTATAAGATGCTCCACATGAAAGACATAAACATATAAAAGATATCATAGAGAGGCGAGGCTTCTGCTGAAAAATATCATACCAGAGCTTCAACACCACCAGCTGCAGCGATTGCTTCTCGATTTCTGTCATCAAATGACAAATTCCACAATGCACCAGCAGCTTCTTGCCTGTTTCAGAACCGATAAATAAATCACATGAAAAGCATAAATCAACATAAATACCACCACAAAGATCCTATAATTGTTATACAGGCATAAAATTCTTCATGACTGCTTTGATAGCATGACTGACAAATAAAGGAGCCCAGACAACAGAAGTTTGTAATCTTACCAAAACGATCAATTTGGATTCAAAGTTGTGTTGCTAATTTCCACAGGTAAGCCAATGGAAGACTATATCTAGCAGTGAAGTAGATCTCCTTCTACCAGCAAGTACAATTGAAAATAATACAGACAAGAAGTCTTGAAAATGCATATATTGCAACCAACATGCAAGAGTATCCTATCCACATTCATATTACCCATGGTCTGATGCCTATAGTAGCTTTATTTCCATTAATACCCTCCATTCTCTCAATGGGTCTATGGCTGGGGGTGGGCGGATATGTATAGACACGGGGAATATTTTTATCACTTACATGATAAAGTTCAGACAAGGTGAAATTGGCAGTTAAATCAAACATTGATACCGGAACTCTACATGAAAATTGATGATATCATTACTTCCTTATTTCCACTTGACTGCAAGATGATAACTATTGTTAATAAGCATATCACCAAGCCACCTTGAGTAAACTTAAAATTTAAGTAATTACTCACATCAAGTGTTTTCACAAAAAAGAAAAGCCACAAAAGACAAATTAAGGCATACCATAGATCACTTCCACGTATTAAACAAACCAACCTGACTCCATCATGGGATGAACGAGTAAGTTGCACGAGCGCTTCAAGAGCTCCTGCCTCTTGTCCAACAGCTGCATTGTTACTATTGCTGTCTCCATGAGCAGCCAAGTTTGCCAATGCACGAGCTGCCTGGATAGTGAGACCACGTGATATTGGTTAAATGCTGGCTAAGATACTTCTATTTTCACAGATATCAGGAAATGGCAAACTGATCGCCAACGCAGCACTAGACTGGAATTGAAATTGAATGATTTTAAAAAGCCAACTACAGACACTACCTAAGACTAAATGAATGCCATGATGAATGCTAGATCGTGCTGAGATGTTACAATGGCATTGTTAAATTTATAGAAGACATGGTGATACATATGATCAGCACGCCATTCGAAGCAAGACTGATGATATGAAAAGTTTAGAAGTCAAAGCAGGTAAAAAAGCTAGAAATTCTGCATAAGTATTGCAAATTGACACATAAAAGTAACAGGGGACAGCACTCAATAACTCAGACAACTTACATTACCTTCAGGCATGATAGCTAGGAAGATTATAGATCTTCTGGGGCTTGAACACCCACAAAAAAAGAGTTTAAGACGTATGTAATTGCTCAAAAGAGAAAAGGAGAATAAATAGAAACAATGAAAGTCTGCTGTTAAGTAACCACCTCATCTAAAAGGTTAAACTGTAAGAAAAAGGTTAATTTTATTTATTTATAGTCTTCAACAAGCCCCCTCACATGCAGGCAAGATTGTGCCTTGCACGTGGACATATTCTAAGCAGGACTGTACCTTGCACGTGAACATCTTCTAGGCTGGATGCAGCCTTGCATGAGGATATGTTCTTGTGGTGGCAAAACTTGAACCCAAGATCTTTTGTTAATTAGGCTCTGATACTGTGTTAACTGACCACCTCATCTAAAGCTTAAACTGTTAGGGAATGGTTTATTTTAACTTCTTGCATCAGGGTTTCCTCATATCAATTAGATTCATACACCGTAGTTGCAAACTTCTAACATGGAATGTGGTACTTGCAGATGCATATTGAAAAATGTTTCCACTGATTTTTGAAAATGATGGTACCTGCTCTTGAACTCCCTCAACCTTGCAGCTTCGCGCAAGAGTAACCAAAGCATGCACACCACCAACTGATGCAACCTCCATGCTGCACTTGTCATCTGCTGCCAAATTTGCCAATGCTCCAGCAGCGCGTTCCTGAAAACAAGAAAAGGAAATTGACTTTAATCTATTAATGCATAGATGTGCAAACCAGCAACCACTTTGGACACGGACTCAGTATTAGCTAACACACTAGGCATATACACAGATGACAGAACCCACATGCATGGCAATACAGATGTGCATATGCAGGGGAAAAGAATGACATACCAAAACTCCCTCGCCGCCAACAGACCATTTGAAGATAAGATCAACTAGAGCTTTTATACCACCCGCTTCTGCAATGGCACTCTGGAAAGAGAACTTTGTTTAGCATAACTGACTGTTAGAGCATTCAGAATGAATAACAAATTAATAACCTTATGCTCTTCTCCCACAGAAAGATTCCAAAGTCCTCCTGCAGCCTCTTCAGCAACCAACTTGTTCATAGACCGAGCCAAATTTGTCAATATATTGATACCTCCTTCCTCCGCCACAGCTTTTGCAACGTTGGCATTCACAGATAGGTTTGCTATAGCCTATGCATCCAAGGAAACTGAACCTCAGAACATTTTTCACCTTTTCTAATAAAACAAATTTGAACTATTATAAAGATGACTTCACTCTGTTCTACGATTAATATCATCCTCCTAAGCCTACATAACACGGAAATTAACCAAACGCATTGAGTACAAGCTAATTCAGACTAACTAAAATAATAAGACTATTGCTTTCAATTGCATCATCTTTAAAAATCTAACCTTTGCAGCTTCTGACTGAAGCCCCTCCCTCCAAGATTTTGCAAGCTTTAGGAGAAGGAGTATGCCACCACCTCGCATAACTGCTTCAGCCCTTGGACCATCTATACTAGCATTTTCATCATCAATGACTACAAATGTTGCAAGGCCAGTGGCTGCCCTTTCCTGAACTTCCTCCTGTGTGCTTTGCATCAATGTCAGCAACAGAGATGCACCTTGACTGAGCCAGAAATTATCCGAACCTTGTGGAGTGCTCTCAGCGATACGTAAAAGCGAATGGGAGAGCACCCATTCAAGCCAACACATAATGTCATCCAATTTCCTGTCCTTGGTTATTGAATTCCTCCAGTCCATGAAAACATTCCTCTCTTTCTTTGTAGTATCGGCGAATAGGGAAGATATTGCTTTAAAAATATCTGCAAAAAGAGCGAGTAGCATTTTACCTTTATGATTGTTATTGGAGACAAAACTGGCATCTTCCTCAAGGGCTGAGCAATTTAATGAACACAAAATTTTTAAGCTTCGTGAACTTGAAAATAATCTTGAGACAGCAGAAGGTATCACATCTGTTCTTGAAACGTCTAAACCTGTTAAGTTAGGCAGCCGACTCCAACACTCTGCAACCAAACTCCATTTTAAATTCGTACTCCCTGCAACCGAGAGGAACTGAACAGATTCAACAGACCCTAGTGCTGTCTCATCCACACTTAAGCAGTCAATAAATGCAATGTCTGTCAAATTTCGACAATGCCTTGCCAGAGCATTTATTGCATTACCATCAACTTCACGGGTACCTGAGAGTCGAAGTCTCTGCAGTCGAGGACAGCAAATAGCAATTGCTTTAATTGCATCACTACTAATCCTTTCACAGAAATCTGGCCCAAGCTGGAGGCTCTCTAGTGCCTCATGCCGAGCTGCAATTACAGAAAGGGTAGCATCAGTTATTTTTCGGCAGTAGTCACCACTAATCTCACGTAAGTTCCTAGCCTGAAGACTTATGATTGAATCGGCAGATTCAGCACCACGAAACCGAAGCTTCTGGAGATTCCTACATCGAGAGGCAAGTGATGCTGCCGCTTCAGCATCACACTTGTGGGGCCGCAGATCCAGAGACTGCCACAAACATGGAGATGCACCCAGAGTTCTCCACGTCTGGCAAGTTGATGCCAAGCTTGCACGATCACGATAATTCAGACACGAAAATAGTTGTATTACAGTATCATCAGGCAACCTAGTCCAATCAACCACCCCTTTCTCATTCAGACCAGCAGCTTCATCAATTTCTGGGCAATCCACCTTCTCTTCAACCCTCCTTGCCAACTTCCTCCGCACCCTCCGACTCATATCTCAAGCAATTCCACAAACCAATTCTTATACAACACAATTGACAACTCTATACACTCAATGCCAAAGCCAGAAACCAACAAAAAGCAGACAACTGATCCCAAAAGCAACACCTTTCTGCTCGAAAACCTTAACTATCAAACGGTAACAGTGCAACGCAGACAAATCCAGAAATCACCATAGTGAAACTCTACCTAAAACCATTCGGAGTTTGAAAAACAGTACGGAACAAGATGATCCAGAAAGCAACACCCTTCTGCTTGGGAACCTTAACTCTCAATAAGATAGCAATGCAACACTGGCAAATCCAGAAACTATCATAGGTAACTTCAACCAGAAACAAATCAAAGCTTGAATAGCAGTAATGGAACAAGATGATCCAGAAAGCAACACCCTCCCGCTTGAAAACCTTAACTGTCAAACTATAGCAATGCAACACAAACAAATCCGGAAACTATCATATTTAAGTCCAACCAAGACCATTCAAAGCTCGAAAAGCAGCAATCGAACAAGATGATCCAAAAATGCTGCCTTTCCAACCTGACACCACACAAATTCCAGCACAAATGATGTTAATACAACAGCAAACTCACAATCAATCGCCTTCTTACACCACCACAATTACTAGTACCAATTGTTTTCAAACCAATGCTAAAACTATCAAACACCCATTAAACATTAGCCCTTCAATTTCAATGTACACATCACGAAATCACTCAAAGCTTCACATAAAAACCCAGAAAAGCAATCAACTTTAATCCTCAAAAAAGAAAGCCCTAATTCTTCTCAACCCACTAATGAAATTGCTCAATTGCTCAACACAAACCAATCTCTATACAAACACACATACACACACAAAATACAGAATTTCACCAAGATTTCACATAAGTCCAGCAAAATCCAAGCCAAAGATTATTATGCATACCAAGTAAGTATAAAGTCAATGCCTTTATTCAAACCTGAGTGGTTTGGCCATATGGGTCTTATTAAAAACCCTTAAATCTCCATGTTTGGCATTGAATCTTTCACCATTTTAAGTGAATTTTGCTTATACATATATATTCTCAATTTGTTTAGCTTTATTATCATATATGCATATATATGCTTCTATGTTTGTATATGTATAGAGGTGGGTGGGGGGGGGGGGGGGGGGGGGGGGGGGGGTGTTGGAGACAGAGGTGAGGAAGGGTAGGAGAGAATTCAGGTAAGTAAAAGCGAAGGCTTTAACCAAACAAACCCTCAAAGCATTTCTGCATAAGACACCTCTCTCTCTCTATATATATATACATATTTATGTATGTAATGCTTTCTAAAATGTAAAGAAATCTACAAATTACATATGTAGAGAGAGGAAAGGAAGGATTATGTGTATGTGGAGATGCTTAAAATGGGTGCATATTTTTTTGTCCATTTTTTGTTGGTTTTTCGTCATAATGTGGTTGGTTTTATTTAGATTGAAATGCAATTAAAAGTTAGTGGATTATAATGATCTTTTTTGCTTTTTTATGGTCAGTGAACAATTGCCATTTTGACACAAAAAAAAAAAAACAATTGGCAAAAATCTAAGCAATAGGTATTAAAATACAGACCATATTGTATATTTTGCGTTTTTTTAGAAAAAATATTATAACAAATATGACTCATGTTGAAATACGTGGTTAACAGTTGAAATCTCGTCCGAAATTATGCATATGTATCGGTTTTAAGTATGGATTAAAGGAATGGTTAAAGTCTAAGGGTAGGGCAAGTAGAGTATTATTTATATTTCCAATGGTGCATTTTTTGCTTACATTTATGTACATTTTTTGTGAATTTTGTATTGATGATGTTGGCTTTATTTACTTCAAAATGGAAGAAAAGGTTTGTTGATTTGGATATTCTTTTCCTTTTCTTGGCAAGTGAACATTTGGCTAGAATCTTTAGTATTTTGTCCGAGATAATGAATTCAAATTAAGAAATTATCTTATCTTTTTTATTGCTAAGTGAAAAATTAGTTAAAATATGCAGTTGGGGGATTAGAATATAGAAGAAAAATAACATAAATGATTCTAAAATTTTGAGTTTTCTTTCAAAAATAACATTGAGTAAGCTTGTTAAACCAACATGTATCCTAGCTCCCAAGACTCTCAATTCTAAACCTTTAATCCAGGATCATGCATTGGATATTCAATCCCAAATCATCTTCTCCAGCTAATGAGATTTTCCAATCATTTGACATTGCCTTGACATAATTTGAGGTTAAGCAGGAGTGGCCACTTCAATAGAAGCAAAGGTTCAAGGGTAGAGGTTTCTCACACAATATATTATGCTTTATTTGTTTCCAATAGTTTGACCTATCCAAAATAATTGTTAGCCTATGAATGTGGTTAGGGTTGGGTATGGCGGAGTAAGATCACTCTAGCCTATTGATATTTTGTTTACTTCCTATTATATTCATTAGAGTAGAACTACTCCCTCTTTCTAGGAGGATAGTCTTTTTTTTTTTTTCCGATCAAACCTTCAATTTAGCAAACAATTGAGTGCCTACTCCTTGGTACCCTTGCGTTAGGTCCTTCTTGCCTTGGTCATTTGCTTGTGAAATGAATTAATTGTTTTTCCCTCACTCTTTGAGCAAGATTTTATAGTTGACTCAGAATTAGCTCCATGAAAGACTCAATCATTTGAAGAATTAGCTCCGTGAAATACTCAATCATTTGACACTTATTGTAAAATGAAATGACACATAATACTATGCTTGTTCTTTTCAAGCAATTCCAATTATTTGTATACCAGTTTTAGGGTAGGGCTTAAATTTCAAAGAGTTGAGGAACAAGCTCCTAAGCAAATGGTAGTAGCTTAAAACATTCAATAATTTGCCTCTTGGAAGTCCCTTTTGTCTGAGAGAAGGGATAGAGTGTTATATCTTTTTTCTGTATTTCTTAAAAAACACGGTGTTGTTGCCCTAAACTTAGAAAAAGTCGTCCTCATGAGTAGCCCGGACATGAACGCACATTTGATACTATGTTAGATGTAAAATCAGAAAAGAACAAGCATTGAAATGTTAACTAGTAAATAATGTGCATTAAATCGTTATATATTTTAATATATTCATCTATTTTTCTATTGGACTTGGCTGTATTTAACCTTTTTTTTATTCAAGAGAGACCTAAGTCATACAATACATATCAAATGATGTCACTGAGAAAAATTAATCTCCCAACTTCTCGCAAGCATAGCAAGGAGCGTACCACTAGGCAAAAGGCCATGTGGTTGTATTTACCCTTTGAGTGTTGCTATTGGTATTATTCCTTTCTCCCCCGATTGGAATAGAGGAAATCTTATTAGCTTGAATTAACACTATAAATGTAAGACTTTATACTATGTACTAATACATCAAGCTATTATACTATCCTCTCTTCATATTTATCTCTCTCATCCTATAAGCTTACATAATATGGTACTTAAAGTCATGAGAAATTAGAGAAATTAATTCCTAAGGTAGATATTGGTACGATGAAATAATTTTGGACAATAATGAAATGACTCTAGAAATTGAATGAACTTGAAAAATGATATGTTATGTTTTGTATGCTATAAAAATGAAGATAATAACGAATATATTGATTCCAAGATTCAGTATAACACAACAGTAATAGAAATAATTATATAAAATAACAACAATGCCCTTTTGTTGCTATAGATATATTATTGTTTTAAAAATAAAAATAAGTTTTATATTAATAATAATGGTTAGTTTAAGGCTAGTTTAAGGCATATATTAATTGTCGTTATTTTTAATAATAATAATATTATTTGTCATTTATATTTATAATCATATTTATACTATAGATTACTATTTTTATTTCATTATTTCATACATATTATTTATAATGATAATAACAATAATTATTATCATATTTATTATAATTTATATTTATTGCGATTACTATTATTTATCATTCATTAATATTATTATATTTATATATTTTTATTGTATATTTTTATTTATATCATAATTTAATATTTTATATTATTCTTATTATTATAAATATAATCATATTCATTATTATAATTAGTTAATATATATTATTATTACTATTGTAATTATTCTTAATTTTTACTATATTTTATATTTTTATTGTTTTATATTATTATCATATTATGAATTTATTATCATATATTATATTATTATTACAGTTATTTTATTATTATTTATCATTAATGTTATTTTATTTTTATTTAATTGTATTATTTTATATACTATTTTTATTTAATAACAATAAATAATACTAATAAATAGCAATAATAATAATTATGTCGATAGTAATTATGTTTCTTTGTAGTGTTGTATAGTGTGTAATACGTTGTTTAAGGGTATTTTGGCCACTTGAGTAATAAGTTCATTCCAATGCATATGAGAATGAACTATTCTCATGTGTTTTGTTAGGAATGAGTATTTCCATGTTTGTGAGAATAAGATTACCGAGGGAATGAAATTCCTGAGTTCATTCTTTTATATAAAGCGTGAGAATTAAAGAATTGAGAATACCATGCTATTCGCAACACATTTTGACATACCAATGGCTACCTAAACACACCAAATCTCCTTTATCCAGACAAAAGAAGCCTTACCCATCGTCTTCCTAAAACAAATAGAAAAGAGAAGAGACCAAACCTAGTTTCAATGTTTATTGTCTTATAATAGATCCTAGTTGCACTATTCATTGTTATGACTTTTCATCACCACCGGGAGGTTCTACTAGCCGTTGACATGGTAAGGCGAACCCAATGGTAGAAGCCCTATTGCTATTCGACCTGTCAACGCTACTAAGAACCTGTAGGTTTGCCTACTTTAACTTATGAAAGATAACGAGAATAGATTTTTCAAACGGAAGGTTGGAGACATGTCGAACATCATCTTCTTTGAGACCCTAACTCATATCTACAATTACTCATCCAACATTACCATTGGCTTAGCTAAGAAGAGAAGACTCCAACACAATACCATAATTGTCAATTGCGAACACATCCTCTCTAGAGCTCAATCACGCCAAACCCTAGCTCATGTCATTGATCTACACTGTTTGAGGCCTTCGATTGACACGTGAAGGGTTCAATACGAGTTATGTGAAGAGGTGGCTACTATATTGTTGGCCATTATCCATTAGCCAAGTGTATGAACTCACATGCCATCTTTCGGTGTATGCTTCTACCACTAATAACTTTGTCTTTAAATCCCAAGTTCATTTCTACAACTACATGATTTTTTTTCTATCTTATTCATGTCTTTTTTTTTTTTTTTCTCTTTGCGAACAGTGATGAGTAGTTATATAGTTGGTTCTATTATGTTCTTTTTAGTAATTTCTTGTGTCGTAGGAGTTTTTTTGAGGATTTAAGTTAATACAAGTTAAGCTACTTTATGCTTGTAGTTTTTTGTTTTCTTGGTTGTGTAATGCTCTTTTGAAGCCCAAACCAAAGACATCGAAATCGTTTAAGTAACTACTCGGCAGAAGTGTTGTTAGGTAACTGCACAAAGCTTGATTTTATCGTTCTCTTTGCTTTAGTACAAGAATTTGCATAAAGCTTGATGGAGACATTAGAACTATACAGATTTGGGAGTTCTAAATGCACAATACCCAACCATGCATGACATGTTAATTTAAAACTCCAATTTCAATGTAGACAATGCTAAATAGCTATAATTATCTTGTACATGGTCTTATTTTCTTCTGCAACTATCTTTTTTTTTTTTACTGCATTTATATATATCTCGTGTTAAATTAATGTGATACGAGTCTCTTGATAATACTAAAAGTTCTTTGTTTCACATGTGCCTATACTTTTACAAGCTTGTGAACTTAAAATGTCTTATAGTCATACATTGTCTTACAACAAATTCTCTAGTTGAAAACTTTGCTAAAGATTTTGTTTAATTTTAATCAATGACTATGTTTAGTTACTTGAGTCATAAGTTCAATTATGTTACTTTTTATGATTGGAAGAATTTTTAATAATACTAATTATACCAATAAAGTGTTAACTACATTACTTTCTTAACAAATCGAATTGCAAAATGGCATAACACATGCTATGCATGAAAGAAAAATAGCCTAAGCACAAATATTAAAAAATTGAATCTATGACCCCAATATAATTGTTGCTTGTTCAACTAAACAAGAACAATGCTTAGAGCTTTGTACTTGAAGTACTAAAGCATTATAACCAAATAGTCCAAATGATGTAAAAGCATCGTAGTACTATTATTTTTCTTTAAGAATTAAGTGGCACCTTCCTCTTGTACATTTAGTACACTGGTCTAGCAAATTTGGTTTATTTGACATATGTTTTTCAAGGAAATTTCTTAGAACAAAAGAGTATTTGTTACTAATTGCCTTGTAACCTAGTGGTCTTGGCTATACCCTCATAATATAAGAGGTTCATGATTTAAAGTTCTATTAAAAAGGTATTATAGGGTTTGGAAAGCCAATTTAAGACCTGGATTTGAGGTACTTTTTTGCAACTAAATTTATAATTGGGATTGACTGTCTTCTTTACTTCGACAGATGTAGTCAATCCCAGCTTGCTCCTCCCCCTGCTTTTGCTCTCTAATGCTGTTAAGTTGGCCAAAGGTAAGTCTGAAGTTGATAAGCCACATTTTATCATTGTATGAAATACTTTCTACTAGCAGAAAAAAAGATTAGGCTTAATACTATGTTGTGGGATTGGAATATAAACATCCTATGGTATGCAACACATGATATATGATCAATCAAAATTATATTCGATAATTTAATAATTAATGAATGACTTTTTTGTTTCTCATTTATTATTGTGAAGAATATGAGTAAAATATATATAATTCTCCAATTAATAATTAGCAAAGTATGTTGAAATAATTTTGCACATATGTGATAATGCAAATATAACGAAGCATGTTGAAATAATCTACACATATTACAAGCGATTTTTAAAATAAAATAGTCTATTTAGAAACTTATTAAAATTCTACTGAATTTCTTTTATGCTAAAATTCCTCTTATTCATTTTGAAATTCCTAAGCTTGCCCTTTGAAATATGTACAATGAGTTGTATTTTTACAGTTCAGAGTTAATACTCCTATTGGGACATCTATAGTAGTTTTTATTACATAAGTGGGCATAGTCATACTCACCTCTTAAATTACTCAATAGTACTTGGATCATCGTGTAAAAGTTATCTTAATTTACTATAAACTTTATCTACAATAATGCTTTAAATTTCGAGAATATTTGAGGAGACTCTTTTTTTGGCACTTGACATCGCAAGAGATGACCTTCTTTCACCGGGCCTTTGATCTAATGATATACTCATCGATGTGAGTACGAGAAATCTAAAGATCAATTCTTGTAAGTGACATTATTTATATATAATGTTAGACGACTTAGGTCTCTCTTGAATATATATATTTTTTAAAGTTCTTTCCTTTTATAGAAGAATGGAGGAGAGATACCATTTTTTTCATTCCTAGACTACTTGAAATATGCTTATAAGTATTAAGTATCTACATCTGCAGACTGCATTATTCCATGTTAATCATATGGAGAGGTTGTCTCACTCGTATCATTTGAAATTGGAAGAGTTCTTACTTTATTTCTAATCAAATTATACTTATTATTATTTTTCTTAGTTGAGATATAACAAAGCCAACAGTAATTAGAAGTTAGAATGAATGTGAAAATTAGTCATATGGATTTCTAAACAGGTTAAGAATGTCAACACTTAGGACTTTGTGGGATTATTAAAAAGAACCCTAAAAGTCCTTTCATATAGAATGCATATCAAATGAACAAATTCGATCGATCTAATCAATTTATAATTAATCTCAAGTAATTTGATACCATCTCTTCACTCCAAATGCACATACATGAGCAATTTTCTCTAAATCAAATAAAACATTGAAATACTCG
The DNA here is from genome assembly GCA_037974665.1 of Ehretia macrophylla. Classification (NCBI taxonomy): domain Eukaryota; kingdom Viridiplantae; phylum Streptophyta; class Magnoliopsida; order Boraginales; family Ehretiaceae; genus Ehretia; species Ehretia macrophylla. The sequence goes on from CM075776.1 coordinate 81,972,247, forward strand.
ATATGTATAAAAGATATGTTCCATTTATTTGTTTATACAAAAATGAGCCTTGAGTTTTTGATTAGAGAAAATAGTTCAATTAGATATAAACGTTCGTTTGTTTTGACATATTGATCCCAAATGTTTCAAATCGGATATTTTAGTCTTAAACATTTTACATAAGAGACATCGTTAGTCCATTAGCTCATTTCTGTTAAATTTGTTTCGCTAACGTCACGTAATTCGTATGCATATAAGGTTAAATTGAGGAGAATTGAGGATAGAGTGATGTTTGTAAGAATGAGTTATAAGTTAATTGACCAATTTAACCTTGTCTGCTTTTAATTATTTTTCTTCACCAATTTTAATAATTCAAATATAATTTTGTACTATTTAATACTCCCATGAATCATCTTCAGCCCTCGGACATGAACCAGGTTGTTCTGGAATTAAACAAAACCACCAAAACTACATTCCTGTCTAGGTTCACTTTCAATTTCCACTTCTTGCACGTGGGGACCAACTCTTTTGCAAACAATGGAGCCCACAAAACACATGTTCAAATCATAGCAAGTAAAAACAAATATCTTTTATGTGAAATTGAGTTGGGGCATAATAATTGAGTAATAATTTGTTATAATTAAAAATTTTAAGTTTTAATTATGACATTGGCTATTATTGTCACCAAAAAGAAATCACTCTCTCTATATTTTTTTATGATGAAGAATTCATACTAGGTTGTATTGCATTGAATTTCATTCAATTGTTACAAATTTCGAGACGTAGTAATGCAAACTTAATGCGTGTTTCGGGTCGATTAATAGTGAAACAGAATTTGTAATAAGAGGATATAAACAACTCCAAGGGTTAGATGAGAGTGATCGAGTAACAAATGTTATAGCAGAAGTCCCAAATTTAAACCTATATCCCCTTTAATTCTAAAGCTTTTGTTAGAATGTACTGTTGCATCACGGGCTTATAATTATGTAGTAAATCTAATGTACTCCTAGGCTCCGTTTGTTTACCGTAAAATAACTTGTTTGTGTAAAATATTTTTTATAGAAATTATTTTATTGGAAAATAAAAATTTTATAGGGCTCCGTTTGTTTGGCATAAAATAACTTACTAGGAAAAAATATTTTATTGAAAAATAAAATATTGAAAAATATTTTTTAGTACTTGGATGTATCGTGAGTTTCATAAAATATTTTCTCCTCTCATAGTCCTGTAAAATATTTTACAAAATTTTGTACTAATTGTAATTATTGATCAAAAAATATTTTATGATTGACTAATTTTACAGTGTTATCAAATACTGTAAAATTAAAAAAAAAACAACTGCAATTATTGATCGAAAAATATTTTATGATTAACAAATTTTTCAGTATTACCAAATATTATAAAATTTAAAAAATATTTTACGACAAACAAACGGAACCCTAAATGAAAATTTTTCTCATCATAAGAAAAAAAAAAAAAACTCAAATCCGTAATTTATAAATTACTAGTTAATCACTTCATTTAATTCTCGGAGCAGGGAAAAACAAATCCTGTAACTGGACAACCATACTATTATAAGAAAAAGCGCGCACACCACTCACACACGCACACAAAAATCTTCATTCTTCCAACAACCTCAGAATAATAATTGCCAACGTGACAAAAAAAAACACTTTTCTTCACTTAATCTCTCCGTTTTAGACACCAATGATTATAAATCCACGGAGAGAAAAAATAAAATAAATTTTTTTTATATATATACACACATTTACATTTTTTAGATAGATTTATTTTTATTTTTTTAAAAAGATGAGGAATAAAAGGAGTGGAGAGACGACGTCATGCTTCGCTCATTTCTGGTCATCGGCGCGGCGGTCGAAGGAGCTAGTTCTGCCGTCGGAAGCGGCCGTCAGTACGATTTCCGGCGACGAAGGGTTAATCCGCCGTTTGGGACTGTTTGAGCTCGTTCTCATCGGCATTGGCGCCTCCATCGGCGCCGGCATCTTCGTCGTCACCGGCACCGTCGCCCGCGACGCCGGCCCCGGTTAGTAGCAAAGAGTTGACTTTTTGACTTTTTAATCTGCTGTTACATTTTTTGCTATAAGCATTTGAATTGATTTCATTGGTTGATTTTCTGTTTCTTTTTCTTTTTGTTAATTTGATAATTTACTATCCTGCCAAAAAAGAAAAATTGATAATTTACTTAATTTTTTAGAATGTGTTTGGATAAGCATTTACTTAATCTCGTAGGTAATTGTTTCATAATGACTTATCTTATAATTGATTATCAATACTCCGAAGCCTACCAAAGAGTCAGCTGATTGGTCCAGCAGTGATATGTTGTTATCACAGAGAGTGAGTTCGAACCGTGGCTTTGACCTCCATTTACAAAGAAAAAGAAAAAGAAAAAAAAAGTTAACCCAAAGCCTATATGAGCTGAAAGATGGGTAAAATGCAAAAAAAAAAAATGCAAAAAAAGCCATGTGCTGTCGAAGTTGCAAGTTAGTCACTGTGATACCATAATAATCTAACAATCCCAATTTGTAATAATGTGTCTCACTCCCGTGTCCAGTAATGACATAAGCCTTGTTTTTTTTGGAAACATTCCTGTAAACAATGGACGGTATTAGATTATTAAAGTAACATGGGGTCTAAGATGCAATTTTGGCAAAACACAAAAGGGTTTTTTTTGCACTTAATCTGCTAAAAGATTCAGCTTTGGTTACTTTATAATTTTTTTCGTGATAATAAAATCGAAAACAGATTTGAGAAGGTTACCACACTAGGAAGTTCTAGTACGTGGTAGTGTGATATCCCATATTGGTCTGAGACATAATATAAGAGTGGTTTATAAGTTTATGGCGTGGGTTTAAGTAGTTACTCGTGTTAGTAATTTTGGGCTAGTATGATTGTAATCCAAGACAATTGTTCTCAAGCTTATGAAAGTAGTTTTGCTTGCGGGCTCTGGGTTCTGGGCCTCTGGGTGATGATTACAGCATTAAAACTTTATCTTTTTGGTTGTGCCCTACTTGGTTGATCTATTCGTCACTAATGTTTGTTTCACTTTTCCGATGTAGGAGTTACAATCAGCTTTATAATAGCTGGAGCTTCATGTGTGGTAAATGCACTGTGCTATGCAGAACTAGCATCTCGCTTCCCTGCAGTTGTGGGAGGAGCATATTTATATACTTACACAGCTTTCAACGAGCTCACTGCTTTTCTTGTGTTCACTCAATTGATGCTTGATTACCATATTGGTGCAGCTAGCATAGCACGTAGTTTAGCAAGCTATGTAGTTGCATTATTAGAGCTCATTCCTTTCCTCAAGGGTAACATTCCCGACTGGTTAGGAGGTGGTGAAGAAATTTTTGGAGCATTATCTATTAATGTTTTAGCTCCGATTCTCCTAGCAATTCTCACTTTAGTTCTGTGTTTGGGTGTTGGAGAATCTTCCATAGTAAATTCGATCATGACTGTAACAAAGGTAATTTCCATACTCTATATTTTCAGCATATATATTATGAGTGAAGCCAACTGGGGCACTTCTTCACTGTCCGTCCTTTTTTTTTTTTTTTTGCTCTTAACTCTTAAGGATAAAGATTTAGATTTTCGTCTTATCCTGCTGTGATTTTCCCTGTTCTCTTTGCGTTACCTAACTATTCTTTATGTTGATCCATCTTCTCAGCAGCCTTGTGAAAGGTCTCAAAATTTTAGTCAATGATATTATAATATGGATGCCAAATCATGTATGTATAGCTGTAATACCTGTGAATAGCTATGAGAAATCTCCTTAACTATGAAGAAGAAGTAAAAAAGGGACATTCACATGATACTCTTTCGGCACATGTGACTTTAATGCATATATACATAATAGTTTCAATGGTTGACTATAGTTCAGTAGCATGGAAGAGAGATTGTCCTGTGATATCTGGACTGCAGGTCTAGCAGTTCCGGGAAAAGCTTCTAAACAATTTAAAAGTTTATGTTTCTGTCTACTCACTATCTTTCAGGGTCTTATACCTGGTTTCCAAGACTTATGTTTCGGCTTTCTGTCTTCCAATTTTGAAGTTCATTTAAGGTGTCTTGTTATTATCGTACATGAGCATTATCCTGTTGGAGTTTTAAGTTTGCTTTTATGCTCTCGCTCTCCCTCTCTTTCTCTCTCTCTTTAATTTTTTCTTTTTGCATGTTGTGTTGCTATGAGTTATGTAGTTGTGCACTAGGCTTCTATGTCTTCTTCGTCTTGTATTGGCGGACAAGCAGTCTTGCTCTTAATTCTTGTTTGATGTTGCTGGCAATTGATTTGCATTTGAGATGGTTAGCGTTTCAGATAATAGTTGTTAAGGACTCTAATGATTAGAACCAAAATGATTGCCAACTGTATGTCATGTAAAGATCTTCCTTCACCAGATGATTGTGCTGCTATGACTGATATATGAATTCTTGAGGGAGAAGGGGACTAATATAAGTGAGAAAATAACAGATGTTATAGTTATGCCTATAGTTTTTTGTGATCAGGGTTGATGTTAAAATGTGTTGACTGCTGGATAGTAATAGCTCCAATTCAGTTTCGCTGATGACGTATTAAGGTTGATGCAGGTCCTCATTGTTCTTGTTGTCATCCTTGTTGGAGCTTTTAACGTTGATGTTTCAAATTGGACTCCTTTTGCCCCAAATGGATTTAAAGAAATATTGACTGGAGCAACTGTAGTTTTCTTTTCATATGTTGGATTTGATGCTGTTGCCAACTCTGCTGAAGAATCAAAAAGACCGCAGGGATGTGCAGATATTCGTCCTTTGTGCTACTTTATCAACCATCCACATCATTTTGAGACTCTAGTTGTTATTTTTGTTTGTATCTAATCTATTTTATTCTTTACTTTTACAAATGTGATATTACAGCGTGACTTACCCCTTGGCATAATGGGAAGCCTCCTCGTTTGTATTGCATTATACGTTGGTGTCTGCTTGGTGATTACTGGAATGGTACCTTACCAATACCTTGGGGAAGATGCTCCCTTGGCTGAAGCTTTCTCTTCTAAGGGCCTCAAATTTGTATCAGTGCTAATCAGTGTCGGTGCTGTTGCTGGACTTACAACAACCCTTTTAGTTGGGCTTTATGTTCAGGTAAAATATAGGTTTTTGCTTTTATGTCTTATTGTTAGTCTTTTCTTGTCGCATACAAGTGGTTGACTATTTTTCTCATGAACAGTCTCGGTTATACCTTGGACTTGGAAGAGATGGTCTACTTCCTTCAATATTTGCAAAAGTACATCCGACACGCCATACTCCTATTCATTCGCAAATCTGGGTTGGCATTGTTGCTGGAGTCTTGGCTGGGCTGCTTAATGTGAGCGTGCTCTCACACATTCTGTCAGTTGGTACACTGGTATGTATTTTCCAGTATCAATGTTTTGAGTGGGCAACCTTAATTCGATAACATGTTCTACTCTAGGCAAAAGCAGGATGGTTTTGCTTTGCCTTTCACATAGTTGGCGTTAATCGTTGAGTACATCTTATTGATTTGCTTCTCCGATCAACACCTCCTTCTCCAGAAAAGGAGAATGTTGATGAAGCAGTAAGAAAGTGTAAAAATCCCCTACCATGCTTATAACTGATATAAGAATAATATTTAGTACTATGGTGACAGATACTTGAGCAATTTCTTGTTTCTTCCCGTATTTAAGTTGCTTTAAGTTCAACTTATATGACTTGGTGGTTCATTTCAGACAGGTTATTCTGTCGTCACAGCATGTGTGGTAAGCCTCCGCTGGAAAGATAGGCCTGCCAATCAGTCTAATCGGTGGATTTCTTCCAGAGCAGAAGGTCTCATTTTCCTCGCCGCTCTTGCCTGTTGTGGTTTCGCTGCTGGAGTTCTTTATCGTTTTGGGGCTTTGTTTGTTTTCATTATCGTAGCTGCAGTTCTTGCAATTTTGTGTGCTGCTGCTCTTCATTTTCGCCAAGTAAGTAATGTTGGATGCCATGCTCACATGCTGCTGCAGTTGATTATTATGAATTGCCTTCTATTTTGATTTAAAAAATGTTTAAGATGAGCAGATACAATGACTCTGAAATATGTCCAAAATAAAGATAACATGCCTAAGTGTTTATCCTATTGATTTTATGGAACACATTCACAACATGAAATGGAGTCAATAGCACCAACCAGCTTGATTAACATTTCGTATCTTCAGATGATTATGTTACAAGTAACTTGAAGACAGGGTATTAGCCTAGCATAGAAGTTGAGTCGGAAGTGTCTGGTATTCCACCATGTAGCTGTACTGTAATATGCAATAGTGGGTGGTCTGGTTGTTGATGACAGTGCATTATCATGCTTGTGTCAAAATTGCAGAATAGGGAGATACTCGCATGAGCAGTTCTCTGCCTTGATAGATGTTTTAATTGTTTTAAGTGTTAACTTTATTTCTGTTGGCAGGTTTATACAGATCCACCGGGTTTCTCTTGTCCAGGAGTTCCAACTCTGCCGGCTGTTTGCATTTTTCTGAATATGTTTCTGTTTGCTCAGGTTTGTTTAACGAGTATATATATATAATTATAATTTTTTTTTTTTTTGGGGGGGTGGGGGGTGGGGGGTGGGGGATGGGGAGAGGGGAAAGGGAAGATAGTTTGATTATAGTACTGCAAGCTTATTTGCTTCTTAAAATTTATCTTGCAGTTGCATTATGAAGGCTGGGTGCGATTTATTGTGTTGAGCATCATTGCTGTTGGCATTTATGCAATATATGGCCAGTACCATGCCAATCCTGTAAGTTCAGACGAGTCAATCGTATACCATAGGGCACCTGCAGAAGAAGCTCCATAGTGACGCCTCCTGCAGTCCACAATACTCATTGAGATGGTGCTGCTGCTTGTATTTTTTTCTTGTATTTCCTCTGAGCCATTCAGATTGTATCAACAATCATTCCTTTCTACACGCTATCCTGGAATCTGATAAGATATATAATACACGAGTAGTTTGACAATGGAATGATAAATTAGCATAGGGTCTTTATCTTGTGAATGACATTACATTTATGTAGCAATATGGCAATAATATACTTGTTTTACACATCTGTTAACAAAAGCCGCTTAAGGTCTCTGACCTGTAGTTATGTTCAACGTTGCTAAGGTAATATTTCAATTCTTCAGTTCTGTTTGGATGAACATTTTTTCCATTCAAAGGACCGATTCATGAATTTTTAATACTCGTGATTCCATTTACCATCATTTTAAGCCCGAATTGACTGTTTATTTCGCTTGTTCCCTCATTTGTTTCTGTCACATTGTTGACTCATAATTATGACGATCTTAGCAGTTGATTACAGAGCAGAATGGTTCCCTTTTAGTTTGTAAAGTGATGCAGGCTGATGGGCACTGGCTTCCTGCATACATAGAAGCATGCTCGTGTCATTGTCCTCAAATATGATCTCATTTTCTGAGACCTAATATGGATTCTCCTGATTTCTTTTGTAGGTTTCTAAGGATGATGATGATAAGCCTTAGTCAAAGCTGAAATCGACCAGAAAAATTCTCAATAGGGATGGTAAGGCTTTGTTGTACTTCATGAATATTCACTGAATCCTTGTTTTTGCTTTTCCATATTTGTATCTTGTTACTGAGCTTTGTTAAAATTTTGCGAGTAACATGCTGGTGCTACAATTAAGCAACAATCGTGGTAACCGATCGGTCTGACTATTATTATGCTATTTTACCTTGATCATAGTTTTCGAATTAGCACGCTATAATCATATGTTAACATTCATCTCTAGTGTGTTACGTGCGCAAGCTCCGTCTTTCTTTTTGCTTAGCAAAAGCCAAGACATATGATGTACTTCGAGAATTTTCCGAGATATAGAGGTGTCTCACTTTTAATAAGGTTAACTATAGTGACATAAAACGACGTACGTGCAGCCCTTGTGCGTTGGTCGTAATCTCGTTTTTTCGTTATCTTTTGACCTCTATCATGTCCTTATTATCATTTCTTTGTGAGCTTTGCAGATGAAAGGCGCTTTCATCTATGACAAAGCTCTCCTAGTCTACACGATCGAAAAACACAGGAGAAAGGATGAAGAAACATTGCTCTGTGCACTCTATTCTTTGGCAATGTTGAGGTTTGTTGTGAGGTATGACATACCATAGAATAGCATAGTCATGGTTGGTTTTGTCTAACGTCGAAGAGAGGAAGTCATTCTGTTACCCTCTCTCCGTGTGTTCGTAACAATGGCATGTTTGTTCAAGGAGAAGTTGTCGTGTCATGTTTCCGACAGAGAGATACTCGTTTTATACCTCTTAACAGTGTCGTACGAAAAGAAACTTATATATATGTATATAAACAACATTTTGACAGTCTCTTCTCTGGCTTGGGAGATTTTTTTCAGTGTCATTGTTCCTTCCTTCTGTGTGATTTTGATCTTTAAATCATCCAGAGCAAATAATATGGATTTAAATTCCCACATGATTAACAACGCTGTGAAAATAGATGATACAGTTATAATGAAATGATCTAGATTATTGAATGTGGAGATCAAATAACTGCATCATTCACTTCAAGACCAGTGATCTGTCTTATAACGTTGTAACATTATAAGAGGATCCAATCCAAATAGTAAAGCTTTTGAAGTTTCATACCTTTTAGCGATCCGTACGTTGTGAAATGGCTCGGCACACATGGTTTATACATTTCCTGTAAGCTGATTCTCATCAACAATTAAGAGATAGCTAGGTTTGGATTCGCTCTGGTTCTATTACACGCAACCTTTGCATTTTTGCAAAATGTTGTTTTCACGACTCGAAAATTGTGACTTACCTGATGTGAGCTTCGATGTGTCCTAGAATCTAAGTTGCAACTGCATTTCAACTTATGCAAGTTAATTGACAGGAAGTCATGTGAATCAACAACATATGACTGCAGATCAGCAGTGAGAGGAAGAAACCAGATACATTGTGTGAGGAAGAAAGTAAAAGGTGAGTGGGAAACTCCTTTTTTTTTATTTTTTTTTTATTTTTGTATGTATTTTCTAAGGAATTTTCTTGGAAGCAATTGTTGTAAATGTAACCTCGGCTTAATGAAAACTCACACTGGTCTGAGAATGACTGTCGTTTCTAAGTGCAACACATTTTCTAAACCATGGGAACTAACTTCAAAATGATCTCTAACAAGGCGGCTTTCTATCCCAACTAAAATACCTTAAATGGAAATTCAGAGAACAACAGAATATCTAAATCCAGAACTTGTTAGTGGAAAGGTTATGGCAATGAAAATGCCAACTCTACTTCACGTGTCACATGTGACATGATATGCAAAGAGAATTATTCAGTCTGTCAGCCGAATTGTGTGGTTAATAAAAGTCATCATTATATACATTGAAGTAAAAAAAAATGTGTGCATAATCACAAGTCTATATTTCAGGACTGAAATTTATAATTTTTCAGCAAGTACTATACGTTGAAGAAGCTTCGATCTATTGGAATGTTACCAAGATTCTATCTTAAATTAAAATGGTAGGCATTTTTCTCCTTTCGTTCAATTAATAATTCTCTCATTGAAGCTAGAGAAACTTAGATAGTGGCTTCTCATGGAGTCATATGAAAAGAAATATGAGGCATAATCACAAAGGCCATTTGTTATGCCTTGAAACTCCGAATGTGTGAATAAGACTAGTATTACAAGTGCTAAAATAAATGTTTTAATCCTCAAATTTACTCCTAAAATGAGTTTAAATGCATGTTACTAACTTATAAATGACAAACTTAACATGTCTCGCTATAATACGGGACATCATACCATTATTATTTTCTCTTCTTCTGACATACAATTCAGAGAAAATTTCAAGAAAGTTATATACATTTAGAACTAGCAAATGTATGCCCCTTTTAGAATAAAGAGAAATAGATTTCCACATAAAGGGTCACAATAATATATATAAGATGTAGAATGAAAATACCACGATTTTAACCTCTATTGTAAAAAGAAAAATGAAAATACGAGCTAACAGTGCCATTTAAAGATTTCTATGCACACGCATACACATATACATACTTGAGAGAGAGAGAACAGAGAAGTACATGGATTTGTAAAGGAGAGATGAAGAGAGAGACAACTTGGTAATGCTTTGTCCGAAGAGCTGAAAAATCAAGATTGAAATTAGACAGTGAACGTGAGGGACTGCAGTTGACTTTTCTGTTGGCAATGGCTTCTTAGCTTTATGGGCTGAATTACCATTCTATTTTTCCCAAATAAATATGAATAAACTCATACATCATGTACCATGAATTTAAAAATAAAAAAAAACATACTTTTACGAGTAACAATATGGCCATTTCAAGAACATGCTTCCTTAAATTTCAAAATTGTTTTCTTGTGTTCATGTGTAGTACATGTTATAATTTGTAACCATGGATAAGTTAAATCCTTTTTTTAGAAGAGGTATAAAGCTTATAATTTAATTACATTTTGTGAAGATTCCATTATGCTACCTTATTACGGATTGTTCCACTAATTTCTAGACTCGAATTCCATCAAAATCACATCCGAATTGTTGTTTGAATTTTTGTTCCTTTTCGTAGAATATTGTATTTAGTAGTATACAAAAATAAAAAAGATGACAAATATCTGATCCTTCATTAGTATACAAAAATTAATAAGATGACTAATATCTGATCCTTCATTTAGTTATATGGTGAGATATCATCTATTTAAGAGATAAATGAAGATCCTCTATTTACTCCTAGATGAAGATAATTCCTATCCATTTGTAGAATCATTTTAGACTTTTCTTTTCTTATTCATGTTTCACATAAAAAATTGGTGACGCTTATGTGAGGAAAATTTATTGGAGGAAGATTTATATGTTGTGAATCGTTCATTGTTGTTCTCTACCGTTTAATTCGATCCAATCATTTTCACCTTCCCTAAATAAGATCATGGAGAGCTCCCAACTAACTCAGAAGAAGAAAAGCATTACCAAGGGACTATATATAACCCACTAACTTTATAAAATAGAGGAGAAAAATAATAATCTAACAAATCTGAGAAAGAAAACAAATAATATAGGTGTTGTCTTGTTTTAAGTCTTTTTCTTGGATATCTCATATGCAAGTTCTTTTGTCACGCCTCATGCCTAAACCCTCAAATTCGTAAGCGAGACTAATGTTGTAGGCATAAAAAATAATTATTTGGACCTCTTTTCTACTGGTCCAAAATGACTAACCAAAATTATTCCTTATACACAGTCACACTATATTCTACCAATGTGGGATATTACACACACTCTAAATCACACAGTGGTTCTTACGGATTCAAGAGGTGGCCTTCATCAGCCTTCTAGGTGTAGCACTTTGCCGCACATAATACTTAACTCCTGAAACTGGCTAGTGACCTGGCCAGACCTCCAGGCCCACAAGCGAGAATAGTGTTGTAGGCATAAGACATAATTACTTAGACCCTCTTATCTACTGACCCAAAATGATTAACCCAAAATTTTCTTTATACCCACAACACCCACTTATAAATTACACAATCACACTATATTCCACCGATGTGGAATATTACATCTTTCCAACTTGATTCTTGTTTATATCACTATCGACCAAATTGTATTGAATTAGAAACGAGTCCAAAACAGGCATTATTACTTTTCCGTCGGGAAAAAATGTGTTACTATCAAATTCCTATACTTGATTTGATTTGACCAACTAATTAGACCAAAATTAACTAAACCTATATTAGTAAAGAAGGAGAATCTCTATTCTTTCTAAGTTAAGCAATGATATTATGAACATCACCGCAATAGGTTAAAGATCATTATAACGACTCTTAAATTGATGCAACAACATATAGGTTGCGTGCGAAAACTTTGTAATAAAATCACGTAAACTCTTGTAACTTGAAAATCCACAAACTTTGAAGCCTCATTAGCTGAATGAAGTAGGACTATTTTCTTTTAATTGTTAGTCATGTCATGCTACAAAATCTGACTTTGAGATCTCCTATTTTTTTATCATTGAAATCTCTTGTTTTACATTGTTGTATCTAATGGTGATTTTGTTGTGACTATTTTGATATCATGGGCGGTTTCAATTTAGAAGTGTACTAGTATAGTTTCAGAGTAGGTTTGTTAATGATTTGCCTTCTAACTTGGTTCTTGTCCAGTTTGGGTTGTTTCTAATTTGGGCCTGGTCTGTTTATTTTTGGGCTTAACCAATCTCTATATTTTTCTTAATTTTAGGTTTAGTTAGTTTTAGACTAGTTACTTACTCTTGTTCAATATAAATCCAGTTTAAAAAATAAAAATAAAAATCCCTCGAATTTGGGCCTATAACTCACCACCATGACATGTTCATGTCACACATACACAACTCTCCCTATTGTACATGCCAAAATTAGTCCACACTCAAAGTCTAGTTACAATGGGTCAGCCCAACGGATGACAGGCCTAGCATAGGGCATTGTATGGGGCCATTAGCGTAAACACTAGGACCTCGGCCCCGATGTCCAACAGGTTATCATGGCCTGAATATTAGCAGCCTAAAAACCTACTAAGCAATCATGACATAAGCATGCTAACCAAACAGTTGCAATTAGACTCCACTAAGATCGACTGGTCATGAACAAACAGGTTACTCGCGATTTCATGTGTTCCCATTCTAATGTGTTCACTGATTGTCCGTGGACGACTGACTGATGAGACGTTTCTTTTCATCACAACGAATTTTAACTTGTGGTTTTAAATCTCAATCACGTTAGATTTATTTCAGCAACTTACAAGGACAAGGATAGATGAATAATTAATTTATTATCTCTCAATAAAAGATAAAAAGATCGACTTCTTATCAAGATTTCTTTATATGTTATCAAACACATTTTTTTTTTGGTCAAAATTACCAAACCAATAAGACTTTTCAATTTTCGACACTTGGCATGTATTCATAAGAGAAAATTCAATCTTTTTTTTTTTTTTTTTTTGTTAAGAACATCAACTAAATTTCATTAAAGAAGCAGTACATCATCAACCAACCCCTGTGGGGTGGAAATCAGACAACAAAAGTTCATACAACTGCCTAGGTACATTAGCACACCAATCTAACGGGAGATTGCCACTAACAAAGCATTTAGCAACCCAGTCAGCACAAGAATTAGCTGATCTACGAACACAGTGGAACCTAACATAAGGATTCCTAGCTGCAAAACTGCGAATATCGTCCACGATTTGCCTAGCCTTCCAATGAATAGGAGCATTTGGACTTTGAATCGCATTCAAGATCAATAATGCATCATTTTCAATAGAGATGCTAACACCACTGAAGCTTCTTGCAAGTTGACACGCGTGCCAAACTGCAAGGGCCTCTGCTTCATCAACCGAGCCGCAACTGAGTTGCCACACATTACCAGCGATTAAAGCTCCTCTAGAGTCTCTACAAATAGCCGCAGTAGCTGCACGTTCCGAGCCCTAAAACGCTGCATCAACATTAATTTTAAGCACGCCATGAGGAGGGGGAGACCAAACTGGACTGGTGCTTTGAGAATGGTCCACATTGAACCCAGACGGAGCAGGTTGAGAGGAATTGGCACTAAGGAACTCAGCAATATTTGATTGAACCTGGAGGATGGCATTCGCCACATTGATGGGTTTACCATTGAAGATAAAAGTTAACTTGCACAAATCTGGTATTCTGTTCAGGACCATTCCGAGCACAATCTTAAAATAAAGGGGAGTATCTCTAGCATGTTTGATAACATATCCTAAACAATTAAAAGTCACCCTACATAAAAGTTGAGGCATTTGAAGATGCCTAGCCTGTCTTCTTCTTTCTTACTCACACTACCCTGTTGAGGTTTGGTTACATCCTCCAACTTGTCAGTCACAGTTTTCGCCTTGCAACGCTGGTAGGGATCATCGCTCAAACAAGTCATCGCCAATTGAGTAATTTTTGATCCAATACATTCATCATCTATAAAAGATTTGTCAACAAATTGAGTAATTTTTGATCCAATACATTCATCATCTATAAAAGATTTGTCAACAAGAGAGGTTATGCCACCAGACAACTTGTCACTAGCCCAAAACTTGAGAGTTTCTCCCCTACTAATAAGAAAAACTATATCAAATTGCTCAACAGTTATCAGCTCCAAAAGTAGATTACCGTATGCATAAATATCTGTTTCCTTTGTCCACTTACCTGCATGACCATATAATATATCAAAACAATTTACGAACATTAGCATTGATTAAAGAATCATTCCTTTTGATAAATTGCAGCTTTCAACAACACAAATGAACATATAAGATCATTAATTGACAATTGATACATATGAATATATCATCTAAAGTTTGCACATTAAGAAGCCAATAGTAACTAGCACTGAATCTAGCCCAAAGATCTAAACCAAGCTAAACCAAATTAGGCTTTTATCACAATCATTAGGATTGGCTAAATGGATCTAATAATACCATTTACTTCTGTTGAAAGTCCTTAAGATGTTTAATAAATTCAAAATAATCATAAGCAATCAAGATTATGACATTTTGCAAGGGATCACAGTCTAATCATGGAAAAGGGTGAAGAAAGCACAAATCTCTTGCCAAGCTAACAACTTTCACAAGCTTCGTCACGCCACTATAATCCTCAAAAACTTCAAACAAAATAAAAATAAAAACGAAAAGAGAAAAGAAGCTATATATCGTGCACCTTACATTCTTCTCTTATTTATATTTATCATTGCATTTAATTGGAGATGAGAAAATGTTTAACAGGAAGAGAAGGATTCTTATCCAATTTAGGACAACAATCCTAAGGGTGGCATCCTTATTTTTAGATTATTCTACTGCACTTGAAGAATGGCCAAGATTAACCAACTCCCAACTGGGAAGCCCCATCTTTTCCTGAAATATAAATAGAAGTCAATTTCCTTTATTTCTCCTTTGCAATCCGCACTTCTCTACTCCGGAAGGTAGTGGTCGTGCTATTGCAACTAAGTCACATTTGGCAATATGGCAAAAAAGTCAATTACCAAATCCAAATACCAGTGACCTTCTAAAGAATTAACAATAATCAGTTGTATAGTCATGAAATTCTTTCCATAAGCATCGAATAGATATCCCCTCAATCTTTTACTTCACCCCAATTGCTTGACTCAAAAATCAATTGAGTAAAACTATTCTCCTAATCAATTTGTCTAGATTGGGTGCAATAAAGCTAGTATTCATCAAGGATTGAATAATGTACTAAGTGGTTATAATTTATTCCGACATGGATATAGGTGAGTGTAGATATGAAATCTGTCAATTAGGGATCTTATACGATCTATTAATCGAGTAACTGGAAATCCTTGTCCAAGGTAAAATAGTGGAAGCCGTTCCACGAATTATTCATAAGTTGCCGATTAAATAGATTTGGGTATATGATTGAGTAATAGAGTTTAGCGACCCTATCCATGACTCTAGTTCAATCGGAATAATTTAGACAAAAGAAATTGATTGCATGATATTTATTTAGGGTTCGTATATTCACACTTCATCATTGGTTGAGTAGTTGTGATATACTGCTAAGTATTACTCACGACTTGCGAAAATTGAATTAGAAGAGTTCTAATTAAATATTAATTGGATTAATATTATTTCACTGCCAATTAATTATGAACCTGAGATATCACACACAAAAGAGATTCGGAATTAATCAGCGGGAAAAAAGTAAATTGAATATTGGAAGAGTCTAATATTTAATTGGACTTAAGATTGATTAGATTGGAATATTAGTCCAATCATTTAATCAGTCCAAGTCTAGTGTTTAGGACTGACCCAAAAACTTGACCTAACTTGTCAAGTGTTTCCTATAAATAAGAAACTATGACTAACAGAAGAGCTAGCACAATTTCAGTCTTTCATAGCAAATAATTTTCTCTAAAACTCATAGTGGGGGTTTTGCTGATTGATGGTTCGGATCTCGTGTAGATACTTTCGGAGGCTTCACAATTGGGGAGCTCTGAATCGATTCAATCTTTACGATAGATTCGACACCATTAAAGGTAATCATAAAATCCCCCTATGCGTAATTAATGTTGATTATTATGCATGTATGTAATCTATGTAAATAGCCATGAACGTGATGCATGCGTATTAATATTTTTTGCTGCGTTTTATTCAATTAAAATTTTTAAATACCATGTACGATTCCCAACAGAGGTTTGTTGTGAGGTATGATACAACATAGTATAACATAGTCATGGTTGGTTTTGTCTAACGTCAAAGATAAGTAGTGATTCTATTACCCTTCCTCTGTGTTTGTAACAATGGCGTGTTTGTTTGAAGAGTGGTGATTCTCTCACCCTTCTCTTTCTATGTTTGTAAAAATGGTGTTTTTGTTCAAAGAGAAGTTGTCGTGTCATTGGTGGAATGAAAATGATTACTTGCCTAGTTAAAAAAAAAGTTATTGCGTCGTGTTTCTAACAGAGAGATACTCTTCTTCTCTCGTTTTATACCCCTCTCTAATAGTGTCGTACGAAAAGAAACTTGTATATGTATATATATTACATTTTGACAGCCTCTTCTCTGGCTTGGGAAATTTTATTCAGTATCATTGTTCCTTCTTTCTATGCGGTTTTGATCTTTAAATCGTCCAGAGGAAATAACATGGATTTAAATTACCACGTGATTAACAATGCTTTGAAAATAGACGATACAGTTATGATGAAGTGATCTGGACTATTGACTGTGGAGATCAAATAACTGCATCATCCACTTCAAGACCAGTGATCTATCTCATAATGTTATAACATTATAAAGAATGCTTTTAAAGTTTCATTATACCTTTTAGCAATTCGTAGGTCGGGAAATGGCTCGACACACATGGTTTATACATTTCCTACAAGCTGATTCTTATCAACAATTAAGAGACAGCTATGATCTTCCCTTCTAAAATGGCTACTGCATGTAAATTATGAGTTAGCATGGCCATTGGCTAGTCGAGGACATTTTGGCTCTATTGACTGTCTTAAAGGTTTGGATTCGCTCTAATTCTGTTACATGCAGCCTTTGCATTTTTGCAAGATGTTGTTTTCACGACTCAAAACTCGTGACTTACCTGATGTGAGCTTCAATGTGTACTAGAATCTAAGTTGCATATGCAATTCAACATATGCAAGTTAATCGATAAGAAGTCATGTGTATCAACAACATATGACTGCAGATCAGAAGTAAGAGGAAGAAACCAAACATATTGTGTGATGAAGAAAGTAAAAGTTGAGTGGGAAGCTCCATTTTTATGTATTTTCTGAGGAATTTTCTTACAAATAGTTGTAAATGTAACCTCAGCCTAAGGAAAACTTACACTGGTTTGAGAACGACTGTCGTTTCTAAGTGCAACACATTTTCTAAACCATGGGAACTAACAAGGCGGCTTTCTATCCCAAATAAAATACCTTAAATGGAAATTTAAAGAACAACAGAATGTCTGAATCCAGAGCTCATTAATGGAAAGGCTATGGCAATGAAAATGCCAACTCTGCTTCAGATGCCACATGTGACATGATATGCAAGGAAAATTGTCAGTGTGGCTAATAAAAGTCATTATATACATTGAGGTAAAAACAATGTGTGCATAATCACAAGTCTATATTACAGGACTGAAATTTACAATTTTTCAACAAGTACTATACATTGAAGAAGCTTTGATCCACCAGAACGGTACCAAGATTCTATCTTAAAATCAAATGGTAAGCATTTTTTTTCTTTCGTTCAATTAATAATTCTCTCATTGAAGCTAGAGAAACTTAGATAATGGCTTCTCATGGAGTCAGAGGAAAAGAAAAATGAGGCAAAAACACAAAGGCCATTTGTTATGCCTTAAAACTCCGAATACCTAATTAAGACTAGTATTACAAGGTGCTAAAATAAATGTTTTGATCCTCAAATTTACTTCCAAAATGACTTTAAATGCAACTAACTTATAAATTACACACTTGATATGTCTCGCTATAATATGAGACATCACCCTATTAATCTTTTCTCGCATGCCAATGCATACTTCAAGTCAGTCAAAAATTGGACAATAATTATGACAGAAGTGTATAAGTTTGAACTTAAGATATGTGATCATAACAAGTCGATGCCCAACCACTCTCTCTAATCCTGGGGGACAACAAAACACTAATATTATCATGTAAAAATAGCAAAGAATCTTCCAGTTTCAGCTACACTTCTTTATATGTTCACGGAACTATTTTGTGAATGAAATTATCATTTTGTGCCAAAAAAAAGATAACATGCACCATTTAGAATAAAGAGAAATAGATTTCCACATAAAGGGTCACCATTATATAGAAGATGAAGATTGAAAATACCACTGTTAAGTCCGACTTAGTCATTTTACATATTTTGTATTTTGTACTTTTTTATCTTATTATTGGACTCTTTCATATAGTCCTACTTAGATTTAAACTTCTTCAAATAGTTGTAGATAAGTGGAAATATATCTCTTGTAACCTCCAAAACCAATCTCTGTTGTAAAGATTGTTTATATAATAAATGCAATACAACTAATGGTTAACACAGCAAAATACATTCTTTCATGGTATCCTGAGCCAAGGTTTTTTTTTAGCCAACATAGGACAAAAGTTCTTAGCCCTCTTTTTGTCGTCATGGCCTCATCATCTGCCTCCTTATCGTTTGTCTCTCTTGGTATTACAACCACCACTGCCTCTTCCCTACCTACGCTTGATCGTATCCATCAAGATATATCTTTTAAACTCAATAGCGACAATTATCTCTTGTGGAAGACACAAGTTTTTCCAGTCCTGCGTTGTCATGGCCCTTCGTTGATGGCACTTTGTCGAAGCCAGCTACACCTTTTGATCAAGTTGCGAAATGGGTTCGTCTAGACCAAATGGTCATTGACTGGTTGCTAGTCTCGCTTTCGGACTCTGTTCTCTCTCAACTGGTTGACAAATCCACCGCTCATGAAGTCTGGTTCACATATCAAACTCTCTATAGTTCCGAGTCTGAAGCTCGTATTCAACAGCTCAAGACGGAGCTTCAATCTCTTTACAAGGGCTTCTTATCTATTCAAGGTTATGTCCAGCAGGCCACAACTTTCTCTTTAGCTCTCTCCAGTGCAGGTAAAAAAGTTGATGAAGACGATTTAATATTGTGGACTTTACGAGGACTTGGGTCTGAATTCGACCCCATTGTGGCTGCTATCAACTCACGCCCTGTTTGCCCCACGTATGTGGAGGTTTGTGATCTCTTATTTGATTATGATCTTCGCCTACAATCCTCTGCTTTGTTGGTTGATAAATCTGCAGTTTTTTATTCTCCATTGTCATAGCCGTCCAATGCACCTAGCAACAAGGACGAGGTCAAATGGTCGAACATGTTTCTCCTCTACTGTTGTATGCTACCGTTATTGCCATCCATACCACAAAGTAAACACGTGTTGGGCCCCTGAAGATGTTATCGCCTTTACTGCGAATGCTTTCAATACAATGACAGTCACTGATCCGAATGATCCCAACTGGTATTTGAATACATGAGCCACTTAAAATATGACTCTGGATGATGCTAAACTTTCTGGTAAGACTCCTTATAATGGCTTCGATACTGTTATGGTTGGAAACAGAGCTGGCTTACCCATATCTCAAATGGGTCATGCCTCGCTCTATCTCTCTAACGGGTTTATTGTCCACTCTCCTGTTTTGCATGTTCATTCTCTTGCAAAAAGACTTATCTCTGTTGCACAATTCACTCGTGACCATAATTGAATTTTTGTTTTTAATGCTGTTGGTTATTGTATTAAGGATGCGAAGATAGGACAACTTTTGCACTAGGGACGCTTAGTAATGGCTTATATAGCTTGCAGCAACATACCAAACAATCTTTTCTAGTGAATAAAGCTAGTCCGATACTGTGGCATGCACGTTTGGGGCATCCATCTGATCAGAATCTGCGCCGACTCGGTCATATTCTGTCATTTCCGTCTAAGTCTTCTGATACTAGTGTTTGTGGTAGTTGTCAGCTTGGCAAGAGTCATAGACTCCCTTTTAAGAATAAAAATAAGTGTTCTTCGACTTTAATGCATATCGTGCACTGTGATGTATGGGGACCTTCTCCTACAATTTTCTCAAATGGTTTTCGATACTATTTGATATTAATTGATGATTGTAGGTGTCATTCTTGGTTTTATCCGCTTGCTCACAAGTCCTATGTGATTCATATATTTCCTATATTTATTCGCATGGTTCAAAAGTTATTCAACTTTAAAATAAAATACAAACAATTAGATGGGGGCGGAGTATTTGTTAATCATCAACTCAAACAGTTATTTCAGGATTTTGGTATTATTCATCGTTTAAGCTATCCCGGCACTCCTCAGCAGAATGGCATCGCTGAGCGAAAACATCGCCATATAGTTGAAACTGGCTTAACTCTATTAGCGCATAGTCATTTGCCGCCACAATTCTGGACTCATGCATTTTCAACTGCGGTATATTTGATTAATATATTACCATCTCATTTGCTTCAATTCAAGACTCCGTATGAGCGTGTTTATGGTACATTGTCGCAATATTCAAATCTCCGTGTATTAAGCTCAGTGTGCTATCCATGTCTCACA
Source organism: Ehretia macrophylla (assembly GCA_037974665.1). NCBI lineage: Eukaryota > Viridiplantae > Streptophyta > Magnoliopsida > Boraginales > Ehretiaceae > Ehretia > Ehretia macrophylla. Next base: position 81,992,833 of record CM075776.1, read on the forward strand.
CCATTTGGGCGACAAAACTTTCAAGAGTTGCAAATGTTTGTTTCTGGGATACAGTATGGGCCACAAAGGGTACAAATGCTACAATCCAGCTACTGGCATGATCATCATCTATTCGCATGTCTGTTTTGATGAGCAAAATTTTATTCCATCTATCACTGCATGCGTTAATTTACCTACATCTTCTACAGGGTCTTCCTTTTGCATTGCACCTTTTCCCTCAAATTTACTTCACAATTTCACCACAGACTCTAATGCACCTTCTACTATCATTCTAACTGACCTAATGCTCAATGACCCAAATACTCACTACAACCGCACGCTTCTAGAGCATAGTCCCATCTTAGAATCTTCTACACCACATGCTCAGCAACCTTCACGTGTAACCCTAACTATAGCCCTTACTCTCCATGCCAATAGTCTTTCTGATATCCCAAGCGTCGACACTCTCCTGATCCCACTCAAAACTCAAAACATCATACAATGCCCTTGCTTACTCCTCAACACCCAATGGTGACTCGTGCCAGAAAGCCAAAGGTTCCCTTATCTGCCCGTTACATCCTATTTCACTGCCTCCTTACCATTTCTCATAACTTACCTCCTAAACCTTCTTGTTATACTCATGTAGCAAAAGATTCGAATTGGCGTGCATCGATGTCTAAAGAATTCAATTCTCTTCTTAAGAACAAGACTTGGTCCCTGGTACCTCTCTATCAAGATATGAACATAATTGGCTGCAAATGGGTTTATCGTGTTAAGCAAAAATCGGATGGCTCTTTAGAACGCTACAAGGCTCGCTTGGTAACAAAGGGCTATAATCAGTAGCCAGGTCATGACTTTGATGATACATTTAGTCCAGTTGTACACCCAGGAACAATAGGTTTAATTTTGGCTTTGGTTATATCTAACAATTGGGGGTTACGACAATTGGATGTGAAAAATGCCTTTTTACATGGCGATCTTTCGGAGACAGTTTAAATGCACCAACCCCAAGGATTTATTGACTCTTCCTATCCGGATCATGTATGTAAGTTGCATGAGTCACTTTACGGGTTGAAACAGGCTTCTCGAGCCTAGTATCAAAAGTTCAGTAATTTTTTATTAACTTGTGATTTTATGCACTCCCACCATGATGCTTTATTATTTGTTCGACATTCCCAGGACCATATAATTATTCTCTTGATTTATGTCGATGACATAATCATCACAGGTAGTTCGCACACAGTTGTTTATGATTTTATCACAATTCTCTCATATGCATTTGATATAAAAGATTTGGGGTCACTGCACTTCTTTATTGGAATAGAGGTTCACTCAAACAAACAAGGGCTTACTATAACTCAAACTAAGTACTCTATTCAACTACTCACTCAATTTGGCCTTGATGGTGCTAAACCAATATCAATGCCTATGGTTGGCACACGACTGCATCTTGACGAATGAGACTTATTGCAGGATCCTACAGATTTTCAAAAACTTGTTGGTGGCTTACAATACTTGACTATGACACGCCCTGATATTTCATATGCAGTGAACTCTATATGTAAATTTATGCACTCTCCTCGCACTTCTCACTTGATTGTTGCTAAGCGTGTTCTGCGCTACATCAAGGGCACTCTTTAGCATGGCCTTCACTTCACACCATTATCTTCAATGCAATTAAGTGGGTTTAGTGATGTAGATTGGGCTGGTTGTCCATCTACTCGAAGGTCTACTTTTGGGTTTGTAGTTTGCATTGTTCCAAACTTAATCTGTTGGAGCTCCAAGAAGTAACCCACTGTTGCGAAATCTAGTGCTGAGGCGGAATACTGTGCACTTGCATCCCTCACCTCTGAAGTTTTATGGGTCATGAAAATCATGAAGTTTCTTCGCATCTCACCAGTTTCGACTCTTACATTGTATTGTGATAACATTAGTTCCATTTATCTCGCAACAAATCCAATTATTCACAATCGAAGTAAGCACATTGAAATAGATGTACATTTTGTGCGAGAACGAGTTAGTGATGGTACTTTGCGTGTACAGTATATTGGCACTAAAGAACAACTTGCAGACATTTTTACAAAGCCATTGTTTCATTCACAATTAGAGCTCTTGTATCTCAAGCTTCAGGTGGCTGCCCTCCTTCAGCTTGCAAGGGGGTGTTAAGTCCGACTTAGTCATTTTATATATTTTATATTTCGTACTGTTTTCTCTTATTATTGGACTCTTTCACATAGTCCTACTTAGATATAAACTTCTTCAAATAGTTGTAAATAATTGCATATGTATCTCTTGTAACAAGGGATGACAACAAGTATCCGCTCTACCCGAAACCGACGGGTAACCGCTCGATAAAAATCCGATAACAAAAATCGATAGAGAATTTGTTAAAATTTGAGTTTTATAAGAGAAAATCGACGGGTAATTTGATAGGTTTTGGTTATAAGCTCGAAAAAAATCAAAATCCAAAAACCGATTAATAATAATAAATAAATAATTTTATTATTTATCAATTGACAAAAATATATATAATAGTCACATGCTTTGGCCAGGATTTGAACACCCAACCGTACAAAAGTTATTTGCAAGACTTACCAGCTACACTACAAGACTTATTTGTCTTTTTTACTCCACAAAATTTATTTGGTTTTCGCATCACAACTAACTCACTCTTCCACACAACTCATAACTTAATAAAACGTGTAAACCATAAACTAAGCTACATACTCCCAGTGCCTCCACCATCTTTTTTTTTTTTTTTTTGGGTCAAGCAACGCCTCCATCATCATTATTTTCTTCTTCTTGTTTTTTTTTCTATCTCTATTGAAAATTATCGATTTTTTGCACTAAAGCACATTTCTTTCTTCTTGCTCCGCCTCTAACGGACCAACAACAAAACAAAATAACAAATCCTTCAATTTCTTATCTTCTCATCTTTATCAAGTTTGACCCACTCGCCGCCGCCTCCCTCCATCTCAAGAGAAAGTTTCTTTCTTTGTTTTTTTTTTTTTTTTGAGATGGGGGTGTAATGGAGTGTGGCATAATGAAGTAGAACCAGAGAAGCTTTGTTTCTTTGTTAACTCCTCTTTGTCTATTTATTCAATATAGCATATGATCTTTATGTATTTTATTTTTAATATATTTTTTATTTTGAGCTATGCAAATCTCACTGTGTTTACGTTTCTTTGCTTTCTCAACTGTTTATGCGATGTGTTGTACCCTTCATGATGTATTTGTCCACCATTATTTTATATAAAAGAATTCAATAATTTCAGAGTTTCAAGTTAGTCTAAATATGATGCTCTTCAATTTCTTTTTGCTAATTGCATGACTCTTTTTGCATTTATTTTCTTAATTTTTTTAAAATTTAAATTGTTATATTATATATCATTGAATTTTTCTACATTTTTTGAATTTTTTTAACATTTTGTAAGTTTATTTTGTTATTGAAACTAATTTTTTAATATTTTTTAAAATTATAGGGTTCGGTTCGGATAACCGTGGTTTTTTTAAGCCTATCGATTTTAGTTTTGGATAACAATTTTTAAACCCGTCGATTTTCGCTTTCGATTTTGATTTTGTCAAAAATCGTAGATAACTGACCCGTTGTTATCCCTACTTGTAACTTCCCAAACCAATATCTGTTATACAAATTGTTTTATAAGGAATGCAATACAACTGAAGGTTAACACGGCAAAATACACTATTTCAACCATAGCATCAATCTCTATTATACCAAAAAAAATAAAATGAAAATACGAGTTAACAGTGCCATTTACACAAAGCACACATCTCTACAGTATCTGCATATAAGTATTTTTATGCACACACACATACACATACTTGAGAGAGAGAGAAGTACATGGATTTGTAAATGAGAGATGAAAAGAGAGACAACTTGGTATTGCTTTGTCTGAAGATCTAAAAAATCAAGATTGAAATCAGACAAAGAACATCACGAGGGACTGCTGCAGTTGACTTTTCTGATAAGGCAATAGATTCTTAGCTTAAGTTGTTCCATGAAAGTGTCAACTATTTTATCTTCAGTTTAATTGGTTATGGGCTGAAATACCATTACTACCCTCATGAGTTTGAGCGTTACTACTATCTCCTCCAGAGGGTAGGCAGGGGTAGCGTGGTCTAGATGTTTCCTTTGTGTTAAGCTTCTCTAGTTTTTCCTTTGTGTTAAGCTTCTCAAGAGGAGACATAGGGAAAAAGAGAAGAAATTTGTCACTGTCATTTGGTTTAGTGTTATGATTATCGCTTTAAGTGTAAAAAATTTAAAAATCGATTCTCAAAGTATGAACATATAACTCTTATTATTAAATTTTCAAAATCAAAAAATAGATCTAACATGTCGTTTTTGTCTATCTCTCTATCTCTCTCCATGTAAAACTTCTCATTCTATTTTTCCCAAACAAATATGAATAAACTCATACATGATGAATCATGAATAAATAAAAAAATTTACTTTTACGAGAAACAATATGTCTATTTCAAGAACCTGCTTTCTTAAATTTCAAAATTGTTTTCTTGTGGTCATGTGTAGTACATGTTATAATTTGTAAGCATGGATGATTAACATTCTTAATTTAGAAGAGGTATAAAGCTTATAGTTTAATTACCTTTTATGAAGATTCTATTTTACTACTTTATTATGAATTGTTCCACTAATTTCTAGACTCGAATTCCATCAAAATCCCATCTGAAATGTTGTTTGAATTTTTGTTCCTTTTCTTAGAATAGTGTGTTTAGTAGTATACAAAAATTGATAAAATGGCAAATATCCGATCTTTCATTTAATTATATGGTGATATATCATCCATTTAAGAGATAAATGAAGGATTTTCCATTTACTCCTAATTGAAGAGAATTCCTAACCATTAATACAATCATACTTTTCTTTTTTTATTCATGTTCCACAATTTAATTGGCAATGCTTATGGGAAGAAGATTTTGTGGATCGTCCACCGTTGTCCTCTACTATCCGATTCAACCCAATCATTTTTACCTTCGCTAAACAAGATCATAGAGAGCTCGATCGATACCCAACCAACTCAGAAGAAGAAAAGACCATCATTACCAAGGGACTATATATAACCTCACTAGCTTTGTAAAAGTGAGGAGAAAAAAAATAATCTATCAAAATTGAGAAAGAAAACAAATAATATAGGTATTGTCTTGTTTTAAGTCTTTTTCTTGGATATCTCGTATGCAAACTCTTTCCAGCCCAATTATTGTTTATACTACTATCAACCAAGTTGTGTTGAATAAAAAACAAGCCCAAAACAGGCATCATCACTTTTCTATCGAGAAAAAAAGTGTTACTATCAAATTCCTATACTTTAAGATTTGATTTGACCAACTAACTAGACCAAAATTATCTAAACCTATATTATTAAAGAAGGAGAATCTCTATTTTTTCTAAGTTAATCAATGATATTATGAACATCAGTGCAATAAGGCAAAAAGTTAAATAGAGCCATTATAACGGCTCCTTAAATTGATGCAACAATATAAAGTTGCGGTGTATTTTTGATCTACCCCTTCCACTTTAGCATATATGAGACTTATCATACTTATTAAAAAATGAGACTTAGACCTCTTCTATAAAAAATATGTTAATTCTTCTGTTAAAACCACATGAAATGACATTCCTACCCTCACCAATCCCTAACTTCATCACACCTTATCCAATTTCATCCATTCTTTACCCTAAAATAACCCGTAACTTTTACTGAAATACCATAACCATGCCCTGCGCCTCACATCACCTAGCCACCCTTACGCAAAATTAAAATAGAAAAAAATTTGCAGCTGTATCCCTCTTCCTGCACTACCCTCTCACCATAACCATTTGTCTCATACTTCAAAAAAAATTAATTTTGATAGTTTTCATTATCTTCCACCCTTCTCATATCATTCAAAACCCTAGTTTCTATCATTGCCTTTTTCACCTCGTGACAATCATTTCTATCCCAATTCTTACAATAGACGACCAGTGTATGACCACCAGAGCGTATCTCCTTAAAACCCTAGTTTCATTTTTGATATGCACACTTCCCAACACCTTCTTGGCGTGTGACCTGCACCATTGAAGTTGCCGTGACATGGCAACCTTACTACTAGGAGTCCACCACCATTTTTGTCGATGGGTAACACCCCAAAAACCCAACCCCAACTGCCAGCTCCAATATCACCACCACTAATCCCCTGCATTCCACCCCAATTAGTGTGTATGTGTCTCTCAAAGTGTTTGTAGTGTCTGAGGTAGCGTGTGTGATTTGTGAGTGTGTAAGATGTGAGTTGTCGTGGATGTGCCTGAGAATGTGATGTGTCGTCTGGATGTGAAATATGTGTATGTGTATATATTTATTTTGGTGAAATAACTATGAAAGTTCTTCTTTAGACGTTAAATAATTTTTTACAGAGAAGGTGTAAGTCTCATTTTTCAACAAGAATTGGTCTAAGTCTCATATATAAAAAAGTAGAGGGAGTCTAAATTAAAAATCCCCTATAGTTGCTTGCAAAAAAATTGTAATAAAATTAAGTAGGCTCTTGTAACTTGGAAATCCACAAACTTTGATGCCTCATTAGCTAAATGAAGTAGTACTATTTTCTTTTAGTTGTTAGTTATGTTATGCTACAAAATTTGACTTTCAAATCTTCTCTTTTTTTATCACTGAAATCTCTTGTTTGACATGGTAGTATCTAATGGTGATTTTGTCGTGACTATCATTTTGATATCATGGGCGGTTTCAATTTAGAAGTTTACTAGTATAGTTTCAGAGTATGTTTGTTAATGATTTGGCTTCTAACTTGGTTTTTAGGTTTGACTTGTCCAGTTTGGGTTGTTTCTAGTTTGGGCTTGGTCCATTTATTTTTGGGCTCAACCCAATCTCTACATTTTTCTTCATTTTAGGTTTACTTAGTTTTGGGCTAGTTACTTGTAATTACGTACTCTTGTTCAATATAAATCTGTTTCCAAAAAAAAAAAATCCCTTGCCAAATTTGAGCCTATAACTCATCGCCATGACATGTTCTTGTCACATATACACAAAACTACCCAATTGTAGATGCCAAATTAGCCTACACCCAAAGTCCAATTACGATGGGTCAGCCCAAAGCATGATAGGCCTAGCATGGGGCAGGGTATGGGGCCATTAGCATAAACACTAGAACCTTGAGACTGACGTCCTATAAGTTATCATGGTCTAAATATTAGCAGCCTGAGAACCAACTAGGCAATCATGACGTAAGCATGCTAATTGAACGGTTGTGATTAGACTTCACTAAGATTGAATGGTCATGAGTAAACCGACTACTCGTCTATACCAGATGGCTACTCTGTTCTCAAGGTACATGCATTAAATGCTTTTGCACCATGTACGCTTGATGACGTGTAGTTCTAATACGTGTGTAGATCAAATACGTGTGTATTCACTAGAATGTTTCTATCAATTGCTAGTACCTACTTGGTAATGAGTATTGTTAACGAAGAACAAGAAGAACAACCAAAAGAAATGATGTTGGATTACTAATTTAAATTATAGGTTGCTCTCTCTATAGTTTTCTTTCTCTTTCACATTATATATATAGTAATGCTTTCTTTGTAAAAGATGTGGTAAGACTTCAGTCATGTAAATATTATATAATTTAGATTTGAATTATCATTTTAATATTATATTCTTTTTTTATAGACTGAACATTTTTTGAAGGGTTTCAAATATTTATAATAAAGTCAATATTGGAATTTCAATAATCGATCTTCATTTAATTATAATAACCCTTTTTCCTTTTTTAAAAATATTGCCAAATTCAGCGGAGGACAATGGTGATGGGTCCTTGGCTCATCATGATACAAAAGATCTCAATTACATCAAATACAGATTTCTTCATTCATAAATGGGCCCCTTTGAAAGGAAATAATTGTAATCAAGCACAAATTGTCATGAGATTCCAAATTCCGTACTCTTCCTCTATTCTTTTTTTACACTTATGCTACCCAAATAATTATCTTATATGGGACCCTAATTATTATAAAAACACTCTATATGAAAGAGATTATGAAAGACTAAAAGATTTGCTTGCATCTCCTCTTTTGCCACTTTGCTAAATGATTAATTAAACTGGGACCAAATGATGAAAAGATCGATAGATTATATATGAAAGAGATTAGTGATGATGACGACGTTACTCATCACTAGCACATAGTGACCATAATAAAGTATAATTGGAAATGGAATTGTTCCCCTTTCTGAATGCTTCCACAAGGAAACATATGTTTTTGCGAGTTTAAAAAATAGATCTTATTTATTTATTAATTTTTCTCTCTTCCAAATTAGGTGAGGATTTCCATTTCTTTGTTTGTTTGTTTTTTTTTTTTTGCTTGCATTTTATGTCAGGAAGAAAGCAAACATTTTATGAATATATTTCTATCTCAATCATTAACAGCTTGTTTGGATTGGATTTTTTAAAAGAAAGAAAAGGATGGAGAAAGAATGAGGCAATTGAAATTTTAAAGAAGGGAAAGATTATGGAAGAGTTTTTTTATTTTTTTTAATTTTTTTCCTCAACTTTACTTTCCTTTAAAGGAAAATGTCCCCATGCATCTCCAAAAAGCAGAAAATGAAATATTTCTGAAAACCATGTACTTCACGTGAATCTTTTAAGATAAAACCAAAGTTAAAGGCTAATAAAGAGGTTCACCTTAAGGTAGCTCTTTTGTGGCTTTTCAATGCATCAATCATTATGCTCATCATTATTATTAGCGTTGGGGTTTATGCACAAAAATACACGGGACACACACATAACATGTTAAATCAACATGGTTTAGACTATAACTTGCCTCTTTGGCCTATCTCCGGAAAGTCTAGTATGCAAAATAATAATTACAGCAATCTAACTTTGTGCACGAAAAAAAATATAAATTTTCCTCCAATTGGCTTTAATGCATAGAAAAACTTAAACCCTCTGTACAATCGGCTTTTTCTAGTGTTATCTCATTAGGATTTAGAATTAATTATTATCTCTACTAAAATTAATTATTATCTCTACTAAATCACTAGAATTCTACTTATCTTCAATATGAATTTGGATGTGGAACTTGAGCCAAAACCAAACAATAGTTTATATTATTCTAAAGTTGCTATTTAATTAGTTTAAATTGATATAATTTCTCTTACATGGGATGGGTCCCACTCATAAGTGAGATTTAAATTTTCTCTCACGGAAGGATATCAGTTCAGACTAATTGAAGAGATATTTCCATTATACTAGTAATAGGGTAACTAATTTTAGCAGGTGGATGTGATGTAATAGGCAATTATAGGTTTCTATATATAGCAATGGTGGTAAGTTTAGGGTCGGCTGAACTTTGAAATCATAATGATAATTAAACAACGCGATAGAAAAAGGGACAAATCTTGCATTGGATCTTCTTATCCGGCACTACACAAGCATATGCTGATCATAGATATGCAGAAACATTTGTCAAACGAATATATTTACTTACTTTCTCACACTTTGTCTAGAATGTATGTGCTGAAAATTCTTCCCTCGAGCCAAACTGCCATCCGACCGTAGTAAAAAAAAAAAAAAAAAAAAAAAAAAAAAAAAAAAAAAAAAAGAAAAAAAGAAGAAGACCCCACATGATGTTAAAAGGTTGGCCATTGGTAAATACCAACTCATATGTGCTAGCTGACATTCAAGTGGCAACAATAACAGAAAAAAAAATGTAATTTACTTCAAGCTGCAAATTCTACTTGGACCAAAGAAGAATCTTTGCCAAACTCTATATTTTGATTATTTGAACATGGATTTACACATTTTGGCTTGCTACATCAATATCAAGTGGCTCGTTCAAGTTCAGACTTGTGACCACCCCATATGATGGTTGTGAAAGTTATTGATGTTGACACAAAAGGACTTTAAGAAAGTGTTCACTGTCACGTTCCAGACTCGGAACTTGAGACTCAAGCTGGTTAATTATTTTTAATGCTATAATACTAATCTTGTTTGTGAACTCGGTTTTGAGTATGGAGCGTGACAATTCACTTCTAGTAGCATTCCCATAAAAATGGATCTTCCAGCCGGAAAATTGTATCTGCTGCAGTAGGCCATGATGAAGCATAATGATCATAATATCTATCGTTATGATCTGAAAGATCTGGTAGGTCAAAAAATGTGTCATCATCATGATCAGTTGCAGCTGAATTTGATGATGTTTGAATATTATCCAATATCAAGTTTGTAGATGAATGTGAATTAGGTAGCTTGGCACGGCTAGGCTCGGCTTCAGCTTCTACTTCAACTTCAACTTCATTTTCATCTCCAAACGTGGCCGCCGCGGCCATGACAGCGGCAGCCTGGATGTCCTTAGGTGAAGTGGAGACCGGACGAGGTAGTAGATGTGCCAAATGAGGGAAATTGAGATAAGCTGAATGGCCTTTGATTGCTAAAGCCGCTACATCATGGGCTCGAGCAGCCATTTCAGCTGTGGGAAATGTTCCTAGCCAGATTCTTGATTTCTTCCTTGGCTCTCTGATTTCTGACACCCATTTTCCCCAGTTGCGCTTTCGTACTCCACGATATGTTGGATGTTTTTCGTGATTAGCTTCACCATGCTTCTGCTGCGCGACGATATCTTCATTATGATCATTTCTCGTTTCTTGAACCTTTTTTGAGCTTTTCTTATCTTTGCACTCCTTTTGAGGAATAGTACTTTGGTGGGTTAATGAAGGGTTGGAAGAGGATGAACATGAGGATGTGGTTGTTGGAGATAGACAATTTGAAGTTGTAGAAAATGTGGTGGAGGAAGCTGAAGTGGCGTAGGTAGAAGATGAAAAGTAGTGATCTTGAGCTACACTTTCTATGTTGATTTGCTCTTCCATGGTGGGGGGTGGTAGAGGCAGGAGAGAATGTGAACCAAGGGACTAAAATAGAGAGGTCGGCTTCTATGGCTCTACAATAAATTAGGCTTTAATTTATATAAAGCAAAAGAAAAAGGGAAAGACATTCAAGAGTTGGGTTGGAGGTCGGTAATAATCGATTGTAATTAGAGGTTTTAAATTTAAACCATAATTTCGACCTCTATGGTATAAAAGATTAAAAAAAAAAAAAAAAAAAAGAAGAATGGTACCTTAGCATAAGGGGACTACAGTTCAACTATTTTATTTTATCCATGTGGAATTTTAATATATTTTATGGTCATGAATCCTCTGTTAACACTTCTACTTTTCTTACTCTTTGGCTTATTCTAATTTAAGTTAGTCTAGCATATAAATAACAGTATATTGATGGTTAACCATTGATCATTTTCCATGTATGAGCATATGTGTTTTGGCATCATTTTGGTGCATTAATTAGTTGTAGGCCATTTCCATTTTGTGCTCATTGAAAGCATGTAAATTACATCAAATCTGTGTAGGGGCCATTGTAGAGTTATGTATGATGTACTACGTACAATAATTCCATAGAGTGAGACAATCTCTTTAATTCTCAAATTTCATACATAACGAAAATTTGGTGCATTGTATTATACTTTTATAACTTGGGTGAAGTAATCAATGGTCGTTGTTTATAGGAAAATTTTAGCATAGTTTAAACTGGCATGCCTATTGGTTTCTCACATTATTAGTAAGACCAACATCAATTTGTAATAAACTGGCCTCAATCTAGAAGAGTTTCCCCTTCAAGTACAGCTAGGTCAATGAGGACAAGTTTTATGTTCAAGTTTTGTTTTTCACATGTGGGAGTTTGAAGCTCACAATTAACTATGTTCTGGTTGGTAATGCCAGGCCTGTGAATATGTCCTCTTCAAGTTGCTCTGATTATTTGTCAAAGCTTCCCTAGGCCATGCTTGCTATATCGTTGTCATTTGTATCCTTCCTGGCAAATTGATTCATTGATCTGATTCCCTTTTGTTGTCTTCCTTCAGTGAGTTCTTATTTTTCTTTCTTTATTTCAATTTTATTCGAAAGTACTCTTTAACTCATTGAGCATATTGAATGTTTCAAGGGCATTTTACCTATTGAAATATGAACCATATTTACAAATCTTACATGATTAGCATCATCGAGAACGATAATACTTTGCATCATCTAAGGTAATATTTTGTTCCCTTTTTTATACTGATATCTCATGTATATTAGATCTCCAATTTTTCGAGGACGGCAAGAAATTAAGTCACAAGGAGATAATGCAGCTTTCTTTGTTCTCATGACAAAGTGAGGAGCCCTATCATCCACCAATAGAGCCAATTTTTAGTGAAGATCTGCGTGTATACTCGAGTGGGGGCGGCTAGGTCAACAAGGGGAAAGCCTTGAAAGGTATACAAGTGTTGTTTTTTCTTTTAGCATAAGGTTTGCCTCTTATTAATGAATTATGACAGGTCATAAAAATTTTTAAATTATGAGTCAATAACCGTAATTCGAGTACTTAGCCCTAACTCTTGACTTGAGCCCAATCATTCTCTACCACTCTCACTTCAACAATGTGCGGACTGTTGACTCTTCATAATAAAAATTTCTTACTGTCTATTATCAGATAATATATAATATTAATAGTCTAAAAAACCATTTTTTTTTAACATGTTGGTATAAACTTCTCATGTGGCCTTTGTTGTCAGGGATGAAGACAAGGGACTCTACAACCTCACACATGACTATATATCAATCTATTGCATCCACCAAATTATAGAATCGTGTACATAACCAAGATTTTCAGGAGGTTTTGATGCATAGGTGGATCTTGAAAATTGATAGACTGAAAATATGTGCCATGCACCATGGTACACATGGGTCACATGCCAGTGGGTCCAAACTATTGGGTCCTATAGTTAATTGAACAAGTTTTTCACCAAAAAAAAACAAAAAACAAAATTGAACAAGTTCAATGTAGTATATTAACCTCCATCGAAAAAACATGTAGTATATTATCTTCTATGGAGTTTACCTTGTATGTCGTGGTATGAGTAAGGATCTTTTAATAATATTATAACGTAATGAATGAAATATAACGATTATAAATTATTGATTTTAATTCATCATAATTATATAAATAATTTACTGCTTATGTGGTCCCCTCAGGATCTTATGTATTGATAATCTTGAGCTCAAGCTTATGGTTCATAGGTGATTTTGGGCTATTTTATATACCCTCGCGAAGTTTTAGAATGAGCACTTCAATTATAGTATTGGGCTCGGGTGATTAAATCTTTGGTGTTATAATTAATGAGTTTTACCATTTTCTTATTCAAATAGTCATTTAAGGAGGTTTGCCTTTTCTGTTAAAAAGTTAACTTATTCCTTGGAATAATAAGGTAATTATTTTGCGAATCAACCACGTTATATTTTTAATATTGCATATTTGTGGACACGATTCGAATTTCTGAATTCACCGAAATCTCCAAACAATATTTGTTAGTCATTAGGTCCTTCAATATTAAAGCTCTTAACAATCTTGGTCTCTCTTCAAAATGTTCAAGTAACGACATGTTAATGTTAGAGATTTTGAGTTTCAATCACTTTAATTTCATTGTATCCAAAAGAGAAAAAAAGGGTTGGGTTCGATGGTCCAATTTTGGTCATGGATACAACCTACTGAGACCATTATTAAAAACCTAACATTTCTGTAATCATGGAAGATGATCTCCACAGTGAAGACAAAAATTGTGTTGATTTTACAATGAATTGGCCAAATGTGTGATCCATTTTTGTACTCTCTTCTAAATATCAACTTTCATTACTGGGGCAAAACTTAGATAGGATTCGAGCTCATACAATTGTCTTCTTCTAGTGTAAGTTGTCCTATAGTAATTAAGAAAACTGAACGTACCTCCCCAGTTCTCAGTTATAAGGATGTCTGCCTAAGTTTATATATATATATATATATATATATATATATAAGCCGGTCAAAATATCTTACGAGCCCTCATTTTTGATTGACTTGGAGCATGCATTGTCATTGCTGTTGTATCACAGATTTTTTAAAATTAGGGTGGATCTAATTTAATTAGTCATACTTAGGATGGCTCTTTGTTATCATTAAAAATAAAATACAACTTATGAGTTTTTTATATCTTACTAGAGCTTATGCATAAAAAATAAGATAACTATAATCTTAATCATTTAGCATCATAATCTATAATTAAAATCGTAACTGATATCCAACGAGTTTGAAAATCACAAATCTTAACCAATAGGTTCGAAAATCACAAATCTTAACTGTAATTGTTAAGTATCCAAAAAACTACAGATACCCATGCAACCATATCCATAACTGTTTACTTAGAAAAAAAATATAAAAAAATAAGGTTAAATAGGAAAGCAATCTAAAAAAAAAATTCAAAAAAGTCCAAAAATAAAATGAATCAAAAGGCAAACACAATACGATAATAAAATTTAAACTAAATTAAATAGTCTTTGCCATATTGACAATTTAAACATTATAAGATAGTTATGTCGTGTGTATGTGTGTATATGTATATATAAAATAAATTAATAATTAGGTTTTTAGTTTTTTTTCCCTTAACGTTTAGTATCAAAACCTATTGTGTTATCTATTGGTTACCCATAAAATCTAAACCCTAATAAAATCACAATAATTTCATATCAAATTTATTATTCATCGAATACTTATTAATTTCAAATTTGATCCTTACCTATTGTTATCTCTTTTAAATTTAAGAGTAAAATACACCATATTCTCCTATATTTTCACAAAATTGCATCATAAACCTTGTGTTTTAAAAAGCCGCGTTATAAACCCTGTGTTATGGAAAACGTTGCATACACGCCCCAAACTCAAATTCTGTTTAACTCTGTTAGTTAGTCTTGTAAAAAGATAAAATTGTCCTCGTTTAAAGATAAATCTGTCAAAGGGGGTATTTGCAACTTTTTTGATTCAGAAAGGGGTATTTATCACTTTTTTAATATTAGAGAGAGATATTTATAACATTTTTCATTTTGCAATATTAGAACCATGTGCTAGTCTACCTTCTAAGGAGATCTACAACCTTAAATTAATAAATATCATATAATTAAAAGAATAAAAAAACGTATAGCTTATATAACAAAATATTGATGTCCACCATAAAAAATATAAATCTTATGCTTGAAATTCAAAGTCATATTGCAACTAGCAATAATCGTACCTTCACTTGGAATCATGTTTTTCTACAAGTAAATTAAAATCTTTAAATCAGTGCAAAATCAACTTCGAATCGAAGGAAAATCACTTTGAAATAGTTTTTCTCTCTAGGATTGTCAATTTTTTTTAAAATTTTTTTATCTTTGAACGGGCAATTTACATTTTTATAAAAAAACATAAGGGCAATTAGAAACCTTATAAAAAACACAAGGGGTAATTTACAACCTTATCGAAAATACAAGGGGCCATTTACAACCTTATCGAAAACACAAGGGGCAATTAGCAACTAATGTTAAAAAGGGTATTTTCGTCATTTTGCATGTGTATATTATACTCACGTTAAAATTGACAGAAAAATAGACGGCGGAGGGTTATATGTAACATTTTTCATAATACAAGGTTTATAATGTGACTTTTTAAAATACCGAATTTATGATACAATTTTATAAAAATACAAAAAAAATATATTACATTTTACTCTAAATTTAATCAGGAGGTCCAGACAAGAGTGGGCAAGGCGACTCTCGTCTCGTGTACATAAATGACAAAGAGTTCTCATTGTCCCCACGCCAATGGTGAACTCTAGGAAAGTGAGTGCACTGACACCATAACGTAACCATTTCATCCCTTATAGGTTTCATAAATCAAAGCCCCTACTCAATTAAAATCACAACCTAACTTTGGGCCATAGATATTTAACACAAACTGCCACGTACAAAACACATGAATCAATGTACATGTATACACAATACACATACGTATACATGAAGAAATCTAACGAGTCTTTTAAAATAAATAAATCCTAGACACTTTTAATAATTGTCACTTGCCATTAAAGACCTACTTGACTCTATATACATCTTTGAAAATTTTTCCATTATGATCACTTAGTGAGAAAGGGCCTTTATAGGTCTTTTATATATATATATATATATATATATATATATATTTTTTTTTTTTTATGACAAATTATTAAATTTTAAGACACGTAATTCTATTCGGAAGAAGTATAATTTAAATTAATCGAATATAATGTCTATTAAGACGAATTTTAAAAAATTAGTTTTTTAGTTGATTCAAACTTGAGATGTGAAGAAATCTTTTACTCTCGCGTCAAGCGCTTTACCGCTAAATTAACCTTTACAGGTTTCCTTTATGATTCTATAATTGATTGTGTATCTAAGCCCTCTTTCATGCGCTCATGGTATCTAATACTTCAAATTCAACTAGACCGTATGGTACAGAAACCACACATGTGATCTACCAACATATAATGACCCAAAAAAAAAAATCGACAACATACTTCCGTGAAGTGATTGCTTATGACCCTTATTGCACGTTTGTCTACAGTCTACATGGTTCTATATGAACAAGTGGAGAGCTCAAGTCAATGACGATATCCGGTGGTTTCTTTTGTATTTTCTTTCTTTCATTTTTTTTGGTCCGTTGGTAGTATACTATGGGTTACTATATTCATTATTCAGGTATCACATCATTAATAATTGATACTAGTAATTTCTATATTGAAGTGCTCTGACCCAAAAAAAAAAAAAAAAAAAAACACACTACGATGTGAATCTCACGAGCCTGGTTGAAAGTCTTGATTTCGTTTGAATCTGATGTCTTTGTTCACAGTGGTGGACCCAGACACCACATTCAAGGTGTGCATTCGTATAGTGAGAGAGTTCAAAATATGCACAAAATGTTCAATATAATAGTTTTTCTAAAAAAATACCAAAAAATATATATATTTTTTTCCAAGGTGAGGATCCGCCACTATTTGTTCGTCCTCTTGTCTTTGGTTGGGACTTCACCCTATAACGCAATGACCTTCTCCCATTGGAAAATTCCCTTGAATAAAACCGGTGTAAGTCTACCCTTTAATTTGTTAGAGTTCGCCTTATCGCTGCAACAAGAGTTCGAGCATCTATCAAACTAGCACTGGTTACTAGAGCAAGGGATAGTTGAAAAAAAGAGAATTGTTATCAAGTGCTAAAAATTAATTAACAACAAACAGATCAAAATATTGATATTACAAAATATTTCTATCAGTGTAAAAATGTAACTTATGGTACTTCTCTTGCTCATTGTAGAATTGTGTAATGAGTTTTCAAAGGTACTCTTTGATGCCAATAATTCACTTGTCCGAAAAGAAATTATGGGACCCTTTTTCCTAAATTGTTTTAATTTTCACTTGTGTAAATTTAAGTCATCATTCTTAAAATTTTCTTGAGCTTCTTGGTTGCAAATCAGGAATATCAATACGGTTTATATATATATATTAATTTATTTCATATGCTCATTATATTATCTTTTGAATTTGTGGTTCTTGTGAACTTTAATTACTTCTATGGCATGGGAAAATCTCATCATGTCTTTTGTATAAGTTAATATATAGTTTATATAACAAAAATTAAGAGAGAATCAAGCAATCAAATTAGAAGTAGAAATGAATACCCCTAATTTCTTGAAAGTAATTTGAGAATGTTATGAACTATTATTTCAAACCATGATCGTATAACATTTTGCTTTTTTTTTTTACCTCAATATTGGATATCATTTATATATATGTTAGAATCACCAAATATCCTCCTTGAAAAAAAAAATAATAACTAGTCAATTGATATTAGCAATAGAAGCAATTCATTAAGCTATGTCTATATTTTCTAAATCCTTTGCTTTACATATTCTGGTCGAGAACTAGGTTTTATGTTTTGGATACACTATCTTCATGCAATATTAAATGAAAAAATTGAATTAATTGGAACTTTCACGTAGTATGATGAGCGGGAAATTTAATTATATTGAGAATATTATCTACTTTTTAATTATAATTTTTTCAAAGGCTTTAGAGGATTACATTTTTTTTTTTTTTTCTGGAGTAGGTTTCAAGGAAACCTGTGTTATGCTTATTTCGATCCTTCCATTTGAAGTATGAAGTTCTGGTATACATTATTTACAAAAGGAAAAACTTTAAAAACATAACCATGTTATTTATGCATAAATCATTGAACCACCAAAATCATGTTATTTATGTGTGAAAGAAGTCATTTATACCACCCAACCTTTGGTCTAGCGGTATGCTCCACGTTGTAAGTATGAGAAGTTGCAAAATCAATTTTTCTGTGTGTTATATATGTTGTAAAGACATTCACGAGGAGATTGAAATATCCCTAGCTAGCTCTCACATTAAAAGCCTCCCTTGCTTCCTACAAATGCAAGTAAATAAGTAGTTCATATTCTCGAATAAAATAATTTAATGTTTCTTATCTCGTATCTATTCCCGTAATTTATAGACAACAACTACGTATGTTTGAAGTCAATAGAGGCAACATAAAATTTGAATAATGCATCAGTACTATTGAGTAACCACATTATTTAAATATTTAAATTCTTATAAAGGAGTTTGTTATATTATTCATGTATTATCTTTACAACACCCCTTTACATGCATGTGGAATTCGTTTTAGAGTCTTGCACAAAGATAAATTTTAATATTTTTAATATTAGACCTTTTGGTATCTAATATCTTATATTATATTAAATGACCACCTTATCTAAAAATTTAAAATGTTACTGAGGAGTTTTTAATATTATTTACTATTTTTGACACGCCTCTACACGTGTAAGGTAGAATTCATTTTTTTAGCCTTACACATAGATAATTTTTAATAATTTCAAATTGGTGATGGTGAGACTTAAATTCAGGGCTTTTTGGTACCTAACATTTGTTATTATATTAAATAACCACCTCATTTAAAAATTTAAACTATTAAAAAAGAATTTGTTATTTTTTATTATGTTCAACAATTAATTTATACAAATGTTCTTATGGTTGATGCATTTATTTCAATGATAGATAAGATGTACGTACTTTATAATCTTGTGCCTAATTTCATCTTCATAGATAACAGCCTTGCACGTATATTAGGTAAGATTCTTTAAATCTACCTCAGTGTTATAATTTTCTTGGTACAATAACTTTATATCAGTGAAAGATAATAAGGAGATAGGAATTTTTAATCCCAATTCTTAATCACGATAAATTATTGTCTTACTACTTTACTCAATTTTTAGGAGTAGTGTGAACTCCATTTTGTGTCTAGCTAGTTGAAGTTATTGCAACGTGATTAATGAGTGGTTTATACTTTTGTTACGTCCAAGAGTTTTTAGCATGTGCCTTGGAATCTCTTCTAGTGATTGAATTACAAATATTAAGGGACAAAGTCTGGCCAACTTTATCTTTTGGTTTCTATTCCTTTAGTTAACTAGCTTTACAACCATTTCAAAAAGTTGATGGTCTATAACTCTATGGCTTATAATCATTTGCTATCCACTTTCACCACAATTTTCACTTGTGCATATTCAAGATCAATTGGTATAATTAAGACATGCTATACTCGAAGTATTGATGTTTTTAGATATTTTAAAATGTTATGCCCATCTATAACACTTAAAAACCTACATAGTCATTATAAATATTAATATATATTTCTTGATTTCTTTAGAGTATATGTTAAGGCTATCTTCTGCACCACAAAATTATATAACCTTAAGATCGATCCAATATGATCTTTTTCAAGATGAATTTCTTATCATCAATGTGATCTTTTGGCTATTAAGTTTTGAATATTATTAACTGTGTAATAATAGATGATGTGGGTCACTTTTCTTAGTGCTGACTGCTGTCTCATTATAAATATACATAATGAATATATGAGTAGCTTAAGAAATTGCAAGCTTCCTCAAGTTAAGAATATATTCAGTTGTAATTTTGATTGTAATGGCGATGCTATTAGCTCCAAACAGGGTAGACAATGTTTGACTTGAAAAAGGCAAATTTGATCAGGGATCGAGATAGTTTTAGAGTTGAGAGTGACTAGTATTTGATTTGACTATGCCTCTTCTTGCTTTATCAGTTGTCTGTATTTTTTGGTATAAAAAATGTGATAGAGCTGTTAATTTTTTTATGGGAATAACTTCATTTTTATATTCTTGAACAGCTTATGATCTTTCATATTCAAGGCTGCATGATCCATTTCCTTACTCTGCGTTAAAGGTATTGTGACCAAAACTTTGTCCAATTATGTTTTGTTCGATTTAGTTTCTAAATGATGATTATGTAGGAACACGCTGCTATGATATGTGATGCATTCTTATTGTGTTAATTAGAGGTACAATAATAATTAGGACTTGATTCTTTTCCAAACTATACTAATTTAAATTGTCTACATTGGATTAGATCTCATAATGCATTATACCATATAATACGATAATTATTTGTACTTTTTTAGTTAAGTTAGTCTCTATCAATAATCGAATTATATGACTAGTTCTTTGAACTGTGCAGCATTTGGCACTTGGGCTACTAAACATCATAGTTTATTTGGTAAATTCTTAGTTCTTTGTTTATCTACCTGATAGGAAAAAGATTATGATAAAAAAAAAAAACAATATGGGAAAAAGATGGGTAACTAGAACTATGTGAGAATCTTTTGAAAGAAATGAGATTACATTACTACAACTTTGGACAATCTTGTACTACGGTAAACATTAAACTCCATAATCCAACAGTTAGCATTGCCGTGGTGAAATTGCTGCCTATTGTCCATTTTTTAATAAGCTTTTCTAAATATATAAGTATCCTTCAAATATTTTTAGATCCAAAATCAATAGAATTCTACCAAAAAATAATATATCCATATACAAATATTATTATAAAATTCATTGACAAAATTATTTAATATCACCCTGTCAATTAGCTCTTATACATAAAAATAATATAATTACAAGAAACATATTTATACTTTTAGGGTCCAATATCTTTAATTCATTCAATAATTACTAAGCTGAATAACTTTAATTAGGCCCAATTAATTAAATTTGGCCTAACAATTGTAATAGGGCCCAATATCTTTAATTGGGCCCCATAAATTTAATTAGGCCCAACAATTGTAATTGGGTCCATTAACATATTGGGCTATGAGTTTAGGAATTCCATTTATTGCAAATGAAACCATTAAGTTTTTTTTTCGAAATTAGTGCAATTCATACTCTTAACTATGAAATCCATATTCTAAGTATTTGCTATGATACATTATTTAACCAAATGGATTCCGATCATGAATGGATGAATCACCGTTTGAAACCCGACAGGCAGCTTAGTAATAAGTTTATTGAAGGTGTACATGAATTTGTTGCATTTGCAAGTAATCAACAACATTACATGGACGATGATAAGATAAGATGTCCATGTGTAAAATGCAAAAATCACAAGTTTTTGGATACGGACAATGTAAAGGTCCATCTTTATCAACGGGGTTTCATGTCGTATTATTTTGAATGGACTTCACATAGGGAACAAATTCATAATTATGGTAATTCTTCTCAGCAGACCTTTACTTATAATTATAATAACACTGACGAAGGAAATACTTATAGGATAATGGTATTTGATGTTGCTAGCCTGGAGTTCATTATGGATCATGATCAACCACGTGAACCACCTAATACGGAAGCATTACATTTTTTCAATCTCTTGAAGGCTGCTGATGAACCATTGTGGGATGGTTGTGAGACTCTAACTCATTTGTCTGCTGTGTCTCATTTCATGAATATCAATTATGAAGAAAATATGAGTGAACAATGCTTCAATAGAATGATCGACACAGTGAGAGAAGCATTGCCAAAAACTCATAATTTACCTGAAAAATTTTACAACTTCAAACAGGAAATGAGGCCTTTAGGATTGGGGTATGAAAAGATAGACGTCTACAAAAATGGATGTACATTATTTTATAGGGATAAAAGTGACCTAGACTTTTGTCCCCATTATAGTGAGCCACGTTACAAGGCGTCAAGACGAGGTAAACTCATAGCTCACAAAAAGTTGAGATATATTTTGCTAACTCCGAGATTGCAAAGGTTATACATGTCAAATGTTACAACTGAACATATGCAATGGCATAAGAAACACCAAGTCGAAGATGGAAATATATGTCACCCGTCTGACGCTAAGGCATGGAAACACTTTGACATAGTATATCTTAATTTTGCTGCCGAGCCAAGAAATGTTTGTCTTGGGCTATGCTCAGATGGGTTTAATCTATACAACTCAAATTCTAAACCTTATTCTTGTTGGCCAGTGATTATGACACCATACAATTTGCCACCGTGGATGTGTATGAAGAACCCTGTCATGTTCTTGACACTTCTTATTCCAGGCCCGAAAAATCCTGGCAAGAACATTGATATATACTTAGAGCCCTTAATCAAAGAATTTAAAGATTTATGGGAAGTAGGGGCTTCTTGTTATGATGTGTCAACATAAACAAATTTTCAATTGAGGGCGGCTTTATTGTGAACAATGAATGACTTTCCGGCGTATGGTATGTTATCTGGTTGGAGTACACATGGGAGATTGTCATGTCCGTATTGCATGGAACATTCAAAGGCTTTTCAATTGACCGCAGGTAGGAAGAATTGCTTCTTTGATTCTCATCGTCAGTTCTTACACTGAGTAGTTCGTTACGGCAAGACAAGAAGAACTTTGTTAAGGGTAGAGCAGAAAGCTCTTGTCATCCTCCTATATTAGACGGTGAACAAATTTGGGAATGTGTAAAAGACTTCCCTACAGCAAGTGAATTGACATCTTATAAAAGAAAAAAGATACATGGCTTTGGGGATTGGCATAATTGGACGAAAAGAAGCATTTTTTGGGATTTTCCC
The DNA here is from genome assembly GCA_037974665.1 of Ehretia macrophylla. Classification (NCBI taxonomy): domain Eukaryota; kingdom Viridiplantae; phylum Streptophyta; class Magnoliopsida; order Boraginales; family Ehretiaceae; genus Ehretia; species Ehretia macrophylla. The sequence continues at coordinate 82,015,690 of CM075776.1, forward strand.
TATTGGCGTTCATATCTTGTGCGTCATAATTTGGATGTGATGCATATTGAGAAAAATGTCTTTGAGAATGTTTTCAACACTGTGATGGACATAAAGGGTAAGACAAAAGATAATCTCAAAGAAAGGATTGATGTTTCAAACTTATGACCATCCCGAATTATGTGTTCAGAGCAAACCAGGTGGTGGTTACAAACTGAATATGGGTGTGTACACATTGTCAGTGGCTGAGAGAAAAATAATTCTAGATTGGGTTAAGGACGTACGACTCCCTGATAGATATGCATCTAATTAATCAAGGTGTGTTGACATGAAAGATATGAAATTGTCACATATGAAGAGTCATGATTGTCATGTCTTTATGGAGAGATTGCTCCCTATAGCTTTACGTGAGGTATTTCCTAAACATGTTTGGGAAGCTTTTATAGAACTAAGTTTGTTCTTCAGTGATATATGTTGTACATCTCTTCACAGAGAAGATTTGGAAAGAATGCAAGAAAATATTGTCATAACTCTTTGTAACCTGGAAAAGATCTTACCCCCTTCTTTCTTCGATAAAATGGAGCATTTGCCAGTTCACTTGGTGTATGAACAATATGCGGTGGTCCTGTATAATATCGATGGATGTATCATTTCGAAAGGTAATTCTATCTTTTTCCTAAATTTATATGCTAACACTTGCATTAAACATTACTTATGTTTAAAGACCAACACTCATGTAGGTTCTTACATCGTTTGAAGAGGAATGTAAGGAATAAAGCAAGGGTTGAGGGATCTATATGTGAAGCTTATCTTTCCCTTGAAACGACAACCTTTTGTTCATATTATTTCAAATCTCATGTGGGAACTAAAACAAGAAATATTGGTCGAAATGACCAATACAGCAATGTGGACTATCCTGATAGATGCTTATCTATATTTACTTACCCAGGTTGTCCCATAGGGAAAGAAAAGAATCGAAATTTGGACGATCGAGAGTTATATGCGGCACACCTATATGTACTAATGAATTGCCAAGAGGTTCACCCTTATATCAGATAAGGTCATGACATTTTGTACATATAATTTAACACTAATACATTTCTAATATGAACCCTACATATTGTTCACAGGATGTTTGAGGAATATCTTTTCCAAAATTATCCACCATTAACGGCGACACAGATTCAAAATAAGATTGACAATCTTTTTCCAAAATGGTTATATGGCCATGTAAGTACACATCAATTAAAGTACATATTGATGGTTTATTTGCGTTGAAGTTAACACTCAACTCTTTGACTTCCGGTAAATTTCGTGCTTTGCAGTTTGTCGGCACTGATGGTATTGATGATCGGGTGAAATGTCTTTCTATGTGGCCAAGTAGGAGAGTGCGCACGTGGTCAAGCTACTTGGTTAATGGATACCAATTTGATACCTTTGATTACGGGTCTTCCAAGTCCACAATGAATAGTGGACTGTTCGTCAAAGGGACATATGATGGTACTACTGAGTACGATGATTACTATGGAATATTGAAGGGCATAGTTGAATTAGAATTCCATAATCCAACACAGAAACATACAAGAGTTGTTGTTGTTTTTAAGTGCAACTGGTATGATATGCAAAAAGGCAGAGGTGTTAAGGAACATCCTAAGTATCGACTTGTCGAGGTCAATGTGAAGAGGGGATTTCTAAAATATGAACCATTTGTGTTAGCAGAACAAGCATATCAAGTGTATTACTGCAAGTACCCTGGTGCTAAGAGAGATCGTGCTGATTGGTAGGTTGTATGCAAAATAAGACCGAGAAATTACTATGACATGCCTCGGGAAAAGTATGGAATAGAAGAGGAATTACATTTTTAGTCTGATGTAATCGATGTGCCTATAGTACTACTAGATGATGAAGAGTTGGCTCAACGTGTTCATGAATCAATTGAAAATATTGAGGTATTGGAAGATGAATTGAATGAGTTACAATTTCAACAAGACGAAGACGAAGACAAAGACAAAGACGAAGACAAAGACGAAGACGAAGACAAAGACGAAGGCGAAGATGAAGATGAAAATAGAGATTATGAAGATTAAGGCGATGATCATGATTACATTGACGATCTTGTTCATGATTGCCTTAATTTAATTTCTATATATTTAGTTTAAGTTGTTGGTATGTATAAAGTTAATTTAAGTTGAACAATGCTTGTAATAGTTTGTATGTAGTTAATTAAGCTTGTGGATGGTTTGAATGGAACACAAATTCTAAATTAGTTAAATATGAAATATTATAGTGGTATGATAAGCGAAATTATGATCATACTATGCTAGAAATGAAGGAAATAATGCATGTACGCTTTAATTTTGCTAAGTAGAAAGGCTCGGATGGCCTTAGGAACTTGGGTATGTTATCATAGGAATGTTATATCGTGTTTTATGGATCAATTGTTCTGAGTGCAGGTATGTGGTTAATCCTATAAATAGGAGAGATTTTTTCCGTTTTTTTCTCATTTTTCGTGCCCAAGGTTAGGGTTGTGTTAACGTTAGTGAAGTTAATAGGAGTCCTTGCTCCTGGGGCGATCGGGGCATGCCAGTGCTAATGACATTTAGTAGATTATTTCAATGTATTAATATTATTGATAAACATTTAATATGATGATAATGTATTCAAATTGTATATGTAGATCTACATTTTTAATGATAGTTGGATTTTGTTCAAAACAGACATGTCTTTAGGTAAAGATAAAAGTAAAGGTAAAGCTAGACGATACGTGCGTCCTAGGGTGTTGCAGCAGTCTATTGCACGTTCAGGTAGTACACATGCATCCCACTCTGCCTCCAATGCTAGGCACACATCTACTTCATCCTCTCAAATACCATCGAGTGGAGGGTTGATGTCACAGACTGGCAGACCGACCAATTTACCCACAGATGATCAATCTCCGGCATCTACTTCATCCACAGGCTTGCCATGACACTTAGATGGTTTGCAAGTCGACTCCGATGACCGGCATATGGTCCGGCCCATATCATCTACTGACCTACCAGAGTCTTCTACTGATGCCTCGCGACGGGCTATAGGATTACATTTAGAGGTTTGGCAGAGGTTTGGATTCCCATCTTTGGAGGCGTACACTGTGTGGCAGATTGATAGGCGCACACACATGACAATATATGAAAATGGGTATTAGAACATTAAATACAATTTTATATAATATGTACATCATTTTCTTTATTATTTTTTCCATCATATCTGTTAGTATACTTTCTATCTTTACCAATTGCAGATGGATACCAGCTGGGGCGGCATGAGAGATCGTCAATATATTATATGCTGGGTTCAATGAGCCTTGGATAAGATAGACTTTGATTCCAATTGAGGTTAAAGAGAGATGGTGGATCACTTTTCAAGTACTAATTAAGTACACAAAATTAATTTTATTATATATATTTCAGTTACATATACCGTGATAATATATAAGTTGTATTACTAATACTTAATATATGGCTATAGAGATTGTACAAGTAGTACTCCTATGATGAACCAGTCATCTGCCAATTATTTTTTAGAAATGTTAGTGCTCGGTTACGGGACCTTTTCTGTAAGGGTCATTACATGCAAAAGAAGAAAAATATTAAGCCCCCTTGGTTGAGTGATAGCAGATGGGATGCACTATGTCAACAGTGGAACACAGGTGCATGGAAGAAGAGGTCAAAGCAAAACAAGAAGAACAGAATGAGTAAGCCATTTCCACATTATGGTGGTTGTGTGGGGTTTCACGAGATCAAGAGAAGAATGGTAATTGTTAAACTAATTATTTAAATTGTATAACTATATGATAGTTAGATATTTAATATAATAATTGTTGTTTGATGAATGTTATTATAGGAATTAAAAAGGAACAGACCAGTGACGAATGCAGATGTGTTTGAGAAAGTACATAGGAAAGGCCCCGATGGTCCATACTCCGACCCCAAGGCTGAACAAACCATGGTATATCAATTATTTATGTTTATTTATGTCATATAATCAATAATGAACATTAAAGTAAAATAACAATAAATATGTATTAATTGCAGGCCACATACAAGGAATTGGTCGAGCAGTCCACAACGGCATCGTAAGGAGATCCAACTACACCACCTATCAACCATGATGCATTATATTTCCAGGCAGTAGGTGGATCGGCTAGAGGACGGTTGTACGGTGTAGGATCGCAGGCTATAGGAGGATCCGCGCACAACGTTCCATCTTCTTCTGGTCGAATCACAGAGGAGGACATGCAGGAAGCCGTCAATAGGGCAACATCAGGATTAAGGGGTCAGTTCATGAGCCAATTTGAACAGCAGAACAAGCGGTATAGAAGGCTTAAGCAACAAATTGCTTAATTGACCCAATTATTGCCCCATCCACCCCATCCGCATCAGGATCAATCTCAGCCTCCCTCAGAACAACAAGGCGATGATGCCCAATAGGATCCATAGTGTCATGGTATGACTTTATCTTCTATTGGAAACCTTAACAAGCGGGTTCAAGTATGTTATGTAATTCTGATATTTTATACAAATATATTGATCATTTTAACTTTTTGTTGTACCTGTTTATAATTTGGATTATGTTAGTCTTTCCTGCATATTATGTTATATGCATATGTTGAGTTTATGAATATATGTCATGTATACTACTGATAGAGTCTTAAGAAGGGCTAATAAAATATAATATTTTGTTGTAAAGAGTTTTAAGGTACATGTGATGTTTTGTTTGCAATTGTGTTAATTAAACACAATCATTAGAAGAAATTGTATATCGCACTCGTAAAATTTGTTTTTGCATTCATTCTCATTTTTATGTAGCGCAATGTTTTGGTTGAGTTGGTTGATTTGTTTTATTATTTGCAGATATGACATGAACTGTCTGAAGAGGGAGAGAATAGTATGCTTAGATATGGATTGTCTTTATGCAAGGATGTCGTGTTGTAATGGAGGATGTTGTAAACTTTTTGTATACAGTTCTCTTTTGGAGCTTATCATACCAGGACAAACAAGCTAGATGACGTTATGATAGATGTATATTTAGTATTTCTTTTTGAATGTATATTGGAAGTGTACTTTGTTAAATGGTGGCACTTTTGATATATTATGGCATGACTTAGCTACTTTGGTATAGATTTGTGTTCTTTTGAATGAATGTGTAGATTGTGTAATTTATGAGATTCAATTATGGGGTTTAAATTTATATTCTTTTGTAATTTAGCATCACAAACAACCTTTGCCTATTGGGTGGATTTGAGAATTGTCACGAATTGGTGACAAAAGAATTTAACTTGTAGCTAAATAACTTTTGCCATGATTTTGCATCAAAATAAATTGCCATGATTTTGCCACATAATTGCATCAAACAAGTTGCCAGGATTTTACATCAAAATAAATTGCCACGCAACTGCAACGAAAGTTTCGCCACATGGAAACAGAACTTTTGCCACGTAATTGCGTCAAATAAATTGCCACAATTTGGCCATGACATAATTTTTTGCCACGCAACTGCGACAAAAGTTTCGCCATATGGAAACAGAACTTTTGCCACATAATTGTGTCAAATAAGTTGCCACGATTTTGCATCAAAATAAATTGCCACGATTTGGCCACGACATTATTTTTGCCACCCAACTGCGACAAACGATTTGCCACAGTTTGGAAACAAAACTTTTGCTACGTAATTGCGTCAAACAAGTTGCCACTATTTTGCGTCAAAACTCTGCCATTAATTGGCGACGAAATCATGCCACTCTTTGGCTACAAAATGAATTTGTAGCAAATTAATCACCATTTGCGGCAATTTTGCGACAACATATTCTTGGGTTTCTGTTCATCGCAAATCTATCACAAAGCGATGTAATTGTGACAAAAAACAATTTAGCCACGCAAGGTTTAGCGACGACAACTACTTCGTCGTAATTTCATCGCAAATATTTATTTGCAACGAAATTGTGACGTTTTCTTGCGTCACAAACTACACTGTTTCTTGTAGTGCACGATTAGTACCTCTAAATCTAATCAATATTAATTCGGGTGACCCTTGTGTTATCTCAATCTTGATTAAAATAAGTCCTACAAGAATGTGAAGTTGTTGATCACAATTAATTAATTAGGTGGTCGATACTTCAATACCACCTCAAAAACGCAACAACCAACGAATCTCTTGTACGTGAAAAAATCGTATTAAAAATAATAAATACATATAATAGATTTCTCTTTAACAATTTAAAATTTTAAACTAATTTAATTCTAGTACGTGGAAAATATACTTCACCTTCATTCCGATGGGATTTGTTCTCTAGACGAACATTGTCTCAAAGTCGAGAACTAAATGATTAGATCATTTATACGTCAACATGTAGTCTTTGTTCTATTCAAATACCTTAAACATTCATTGCAGCTATATAGGAATTCAACTAAAAATTACTTTAATACATTCCTACATTCCACATCATTATTGAGACATTCACTACAAGAAAACAGCGCACGGGCAACAGATTTAGGGGACGGATTTTTTCCGTAGTAAATTGGCTACAGATGGGCTACGGAATTGCTACGGGCAACTAATTTCGTAGCCTATCCGTAGCCAACTTAGATTCCGTTGAAATAGCGACAAAAAATGGCTACAAATTGGTTACGGACAATAATTTTAATTATAAAAAATAATATTCCGTAGCCTAGCTTTGACAAATTTGCTACGGACTAGCTACAGATTATTTAATTAATTCAACAACAAAAATCATAACAAATTCCGTAGCCATGCGGTAACCAAATAACCACGGATTGGCTACAGACTATGTAAAATTCAAAAAAATATTCTTAAAAAATAAAGGACCGGAGGAAAAAATAAAAATAACAAAGTCTGTAGCCCATCTATAGCCAATCGCCACAGATGGGCTATGGATTTCATTTTTTCTGTAGCCCATCCGTAGCCAATTGTCACGGATGTACTACAAACTTTCAAAAGAAAAAAAATGAGGTTTATCGGTTTTAATATGCATTACAGAATTTTGATTACACCTACAACGTAGTAAACTTCACATGAGATGTTAATTTTCCAAATAAAAATAAATTTGGTGTATATTTTATTAGCATGTAAATTTTAATAGAGAAATCTCCTACGAAGTCATTAGCCGTTTAAATCGAAGTTATCATGTCCTCACTTAACATTACGTAAATGTTAATAGATGTTCAGTCTAGGGGTTCAAAAAGTCTCACATTGTGTCTAAATTTCATAAACATAAAAAATATAAAAATATAAACACGTTTTAATACGTTGTTCCTACCTATTAACAAGTTAGAATTCATACTATTCGATGTCCGTAGCCCATTCGTGGCAATTGGCTAGAGATAGGCTACGGATTTCATTTTTTCATAGCCCATCCGTAACCAATTACCACGGATGGGCTACAGACATTCAAATAAAAATGAGGTTTATCGGTTTTAATTTGAAATTGCGGAATTTGGATTGCACCTACAACGTAGTAAACTTCACTTGAGATGCTAGTTTACCAAATAAAAGTAAACTTGGTCCCAATTTTATTATCGTGCGTATTTTAATAGAGAAATCTCTTACGAAGTCATTAGCCGTTTGAATCGAAATTATCATGTCCTCACTTAACATTGCGTTAGTGTTAATAAACGTTCAATCTAGGAGTCCAAAAAGTCTCACATTGTGTCTAAACTTCATAAATATAAAAAATATAAAGATATAAACACATTTTAATACGTTGTTCTTACCTATTAACAAAGTTAGAATTCATACTATTCGATGTCCGTAGCCCATCCGTGGTAATTGGCTACGTATGGGCTACGGATTTCATTTTTCCGTAGCCCATCCGTAGCCAATTACCACGGATGGGCTACGATAATTCAAATAAAAATGAGGTTTATTAGTTTTAGTTTAAAATTACGGAATTTGGATTGCACCTTCAACGTAGTAAACTTCACTTGATATGCTAGTTTACCAAATAAAAATAAACTTGGTCCTGATTTTATTATCATGCGTATTTTAATAGAGAAATCTCTTACGAAGTCATTAGCCGTTTGAATCGAAATTATCATGTCCTCACTTAACATTGCGTTAATATTAATAAACGTTCAATCTAGGGGTCCAAAAAGTCTCACATTGTGTCTAAACTTCAAAAATATGAAAAATATAAAGATATAAACACGCTTTAATATGTTGTTCTTATTTATTAACAAGTTAGAATTCATACTATTCGGTGTCCGTAGCCCATCCGTGGCAATTGGCTACGGATGGACTACAGATTTCATTTTTTCGTAGCTCATAGCCATTTGCCATGGACGGGCTACGACATTATTTTTTCCGTAGCCCATCCGTAGCCCATTCATTAAACAAAAAAAAAAAACTAAAGATGTCTAACAGATATATACCACAATTTGTCAAAAGATATATGTCTATAATTACTACCATAATTTGTCCCTCTTTGACAGTGTCAAAATGAAAGAGGGGCACCACAAACTAATTAAGAGCAATGTCTGTAAAGATTTAAGATACATAATTGGTAAATCAGATATCTAATTCCAAAAGCAAATATAATGATTAAAAACTCAGAGCAAGTTGGTCAAAATAAAAATATTGTCTCGGTGCACGACCACGACCTCCACGACTCGGATAGTCGGCAAACCTGAGGTCTTGTCCAACTCTCTCACCACGAATGTTATTAGCCATGAGTAGAAGTCGACCTTGTATATCCTCGAATTGAGTTTCAAAATATTGGCGATCTTCTGCTATACGTTCTTCCAGACTCTGAAACTGAGTTTCAAAGTATTGACGATCTTCCGCTCTATGTTCTTCCAAAGTCTGAAATTGAGTTTCAAAATATTGACGATCTGCCGCTCTACGTTGTTCCATAGTTTGAAGTTGAGTTTGCAAATGGAAGAGAGTTCTATCATTGTTGTCCATAGAAGAAGATATATCATTTAGTTTTTCCAAAATTAGATCATATGATGAACTAGCAGCACGACTAGAACTAGCACATCTCCTCCTTTTTTGCTCATCTATTTGTGACACTCTCTCCGCATGAATATGTTCCTCCGAATTATCCATTTCCATAGGCATTTCGCGATATAAATTCTCTACCATCTCAACATTACCAATATAACTCAGATTCTCAACAAGGGTAATGTTCTTGGTAACCTTAAACTTAATGAGTGCTTTGGTTTCCTCAAGTAGTCTATTAATTTTTTCTTGGTTTATGTAACAATCTTGATACTAATAAGCTTGTTCCCTATTCAGAGATAGCATATTAAGATACCAAGAAAGATTGAATTTTTTACTTTCAACCCCATCGAATGAAATCCCGAAGTACTCAAAAATTCGGATAAGGGTTACTCCATATGGCAAGGATTTGTTTTTCTCAGCCGTATAAATCATGTAACAAGCAATCATATACGGTAAGTTCACTTGCCTACCACTAACCAACAAATGTACAATATAAGCATCTCCTTGAAGTGTTCTTTCATTATTAATATTTCTATGCATAAGACAAGAGCCTACAAAGTTTACCCAAATTTTTTTTAGTATGGGCAACTCTCTTTTATCTGGTGCATTTCCTCTATGACTAGTTCCATCAAACCCTTCCACCTAAAAAAATCTCAAACAATTTTCTTTGTCTTCGGGCTCCATTATACTTTCTGACCAATCAATGGTGTCATAAGCTTTTACCCTATCGTTTCTCATATTAAAGATTGTAGCTATTATATCCAAGGTTAACTCAATATCAATACCTCTAACTCTAGTTTTCACAACAATAATTTCATCTCTTTCCAAATTAGCATAAAATTCACGGATTAAAAGCGGATAAACAGGACAACAAATATGTAAGAAGTCATACCAACCTTGGTGTTGCATGAACTCAAAAATTCTAGTACCTTGTATGTCCTCATCTATCAAACACTTTTCATACAATATTGGCTTGGCAACCTCGTTGTCTGCACTTGTGGGAGGAGGATCCTATTCGGACTTAGAAGCCTTCTAGAGGACGTTGGATTGTTTTTCTTAGGAGGGTTTTTTTTCCACTTGTTCTTGTAGTAACAACCATGATAAAATATAGAGATTTTGAGGTTTTGGAATGTGGGTAATGTGATTATGGAAAAACATTTGAGATTTAATGGTTAAATTTTGAGTTTAATACAACTTTACCTATTTTTTGGCTTAGGGCTTGAAGAGATTAGGGTTTGGAAGAACTCTTTGTAGATTTTGAGGTTTTGGCAAGCGGGTAATGTGATTATGGAAGAAATTTTGAGGTTTAATGGCTAGATTTTGAGAATTTTAGAGAGATTTTTTTGCAATAGGGTTGAAGAAATTGGTGTTTAGGAAAAATCTTTGGAGATTTTGATATTTTATGGAGTGGGTAATGTGATTGTGGAAAAAAATTTGAGATTTAGTGGTTAGTTTTTGATGAGTTTTAAGAGATTTTGAGAGAGTTTTAGAAGAAAAAGGTGAAGAAAAGTGAAGTTGGGGAAGAAAATGGGGTTTGGGGGTGGGTTTGTTGGTTTTTGTAAGATTTTTTTTTTAAAAAAAGTAGTGATATTGGATTGCCGGCCGGTCAGCTAGCACGGGGACGCGAGACAGGGCTGTCTCGCTGTCCTTGCCGAATAACGAGGCCGGTTGGCCAGTCCGTCGTCCCTCGGCGGCCAGCCGGCTCTTTTTTGAGCTGGTTGGCAGCCAGTGCCGAACGACTGGGCCGACTGGCCTGCCCCGTCGTCCGGCGAGGACAGCGAGACAGCATTGTCTCGTCTCCCTATACCGGGTGGCCCTCCGGTGGGCCGTGACCTACATATATATATATATATATTTTGTGAATGCTGATGTTTTAAAAACGTTTTAAAACATTTTTTCCCCAAAATCACTTTACTCTCTCTATCTAAAAAAAAAAAAAATTAATTTTCTCTCTCACCACCATCACCCCCACCACCATCCATACCCTACTATCACCACTACCACCATCATCACCAAGACTACTACCATCACTATCAAGATTACCACCAAGGGTACTACCACCACTACCAACAAAAGCATCATCACCACCACAAGGTCCACCATTACCACCATCTAGGGCACCATCACCACCACCCATCACCACCAAGGTCCACCATCACCACCATATCTAGGGCACCATCACCATTACCACCAACAAAGGCATTGTCACCACCACAATGTAATCCCTCACCACCATATCTAGGGCACCATCACTACCACGCACCACCACCAGACCACCACCATCACCACCAAAGATATCACCACCATCTCTTTCTCTCTCTTTGCTACTAGTAAGTATTTTAATTTATACATTTTTCCTCTATTTTGTTGTCTAGTATAGACATAGTTATATATGTGTACAATATATATCTCCATATGTGTAATTTTGTTTTTTTGATTTGTTCAGCTCTATTATTTTTATATTTATTGTTATGTTTATTTTTAATTTTTTTAAATGAGGTTTTGACATAAATTTTTGGTAGTATATTTAACATGAATGTTGTATTGTAGTAATATTTGTTTTGATTAATTAACAAAGATTAAGTAGTGAATCATAAATTGTATTTAATTAACTGTATCTTTTACTATTAAATTCTTTATTTGGGATGACCAAATATTATTATACAGAAGTTGAGAAAATGGAAAGACTCAGACAACAGTGGATGAACGATCGATTAACATCTAAGGAAGCATTAAATCCTAAGTTCGTTCATGGTGTAGATGAAGAATTCATTCCTTTTGCGTATAATCAACAAACGTACATGGATAGAGACAAAATTAGATGTCCTTGTGCAAAATGTAAGAATTGTGATTTTAAGGACCCTTATACTTGTAGACATCATCTCTATTCATGGGGGTTCATGAGGCATTACTATGTTTGGACTTCACATGGGTAGCATGATGACCTCTATCAGGATAACAACCATAATGTTGCTGATAATTCTAGTTGTGATGAAGGAAACAGTTATAAGAGAATAGTATTTGATGCATTTGGCCTATCAAATATACCACCAACTCCTAATCAGCCAATTGAAGAGGAATCTAATATGGAGTCAAGATATTTTTATGATTTATTAAAAACTGCATATGAGCCTTTGTGGAGTGGATGTGAGGTCACTCATCTATCAGCAGTGTCTTTGTTGTTGAACATCAAGTCAGAGGAGAATATGTCTGAACATTGTTTTAATAGAATTGTTGAAGTTATTCGAAGAATGTTGCCTAAGGATAACATTTTGCCTGAGAACTACTATAGGTTTAAGAGCGAAATGAGTCATTTAGGTTTGAGTTGCATGAAGATTGACGTGTGTGTAAATAGATGTACGTTATATTATAAAGATAGAGGTCAACTGAAATCTTGTCCAACATGTGGTCACCCACGATTTAAACCTACAGAAGTTGGTAAAAAACGTGGTAGACCAATAGCGCACAAACGATTGAGGTATGTACCATTAACGCCCAGGTTGAGCAGATTATACATGTCTCTCAACAGCTAAACATATGCAATGGCATTATAGACACCAAGTTGAGAATGTAAAAATTTGTCATCCATCCGATACTGAGGCATGGAAACGCTTTGATAGAACATATCCAAACTTTATTTCTGAACCGAGAAATGTACGTCTCGGACTTTCTTCTGATGGTTTAACTCGTTCAACTCTTCTCCTCTACCTTATTCTTGTTGGCCTATGATAATCACACCGTACAATCTTCCACTATGGATGTGTATAAAGGATCGTGTAATGTTCTCGACCCTTCTTATTCCGGGGCCGAAGAGTCCGGGAAAGGGTATAGATATATACCTTGAGCCTCTGATTGAAGAGTTGATTAAACTATGGGAAGTAGGGGTACCTTGTTATAATATGTCGTCCAAGTCTAATTTCCAATTGAGGACAGCTTTAATATGGATAATTAATGATTTCCCAGCATATGGCATATTATCTGGCTAGAGTACGCACATACGATTATCATGTCCGTATTGTATGGGATCTTTTAAGGCATTTCAATTGAATGCAGGGAAAAAGAATTGCTTCTTTGACTGCTATTGGCAGTTCTTACCGAGAAATCATCCCTTTCGACGAAACAGGAAAAACTTTAGAAAAAATATGATAAAGAACTCGGACCCTCCACCGAGATTGAGTGGTGAGGATATGCGGGAAGAAGTTCGGGATCTTCCAAACATAAACGAACTGGGTAAAGATAAAATAGATGGTTTTGTAAGAATGCATAACTGGATAAAAAAAAGCATCTTTTGGGATTTGCTTTATTGGCGGTCACGGCTTGTGCGTCATAATCTAGACGTAATGCACATATAGAATAATATTTTTGATAATGTCTTTAACACTATAATGAACATGAAGGGGAAGACAAATGATACGAAAAATTCAAGGGCTGATATTGAGAGAATTTGTGATCACCCTGAATTATGCATTAGAGATGGCGTGATGAAAATGGCCGTGCATACTCTTCCGATTCTCTCTAGGAAAACAATTTTGGAGTGGGTAAAAGAGTTAAAATTCCCTGACGGATATGCATCAAATATAGCAAGGTGCATTGACATGAACGATTTGAAGTTGTCACATATGAAGAGCCATGATTGCCATGTATTTATGGAGAGATTGCTCCCTATAGCCTTACGCGAGTTATTGCCCAATAGTGTATGGGAACCTTTTACCGAACTAAGCTTGTTTTTCAAAAACATTTGTTGCATGTCTCTTGAAAGAATCGACCTTGAAAGAATGCAACAAAATATTATGATCACCCTTTGTAAGTTGGAAAGGATCTTACTTCCAGCTTTCTTTAACTCAATGGAGCATTTGCCAGTACACTTGGTTCATGAAGCAATTTGCGGCGGTCCTGTACAACATCGGTGGATGTACCCTTTTAAGAGGTTTTTGCATCTTTTGAAGAGAAAGGTGAAAAATAAAGCTCGTGTTGAAGGATCTATATGTGAAGCATATCTTATCCTTGAAACGTCGACATTTTGTTCATATTATTTCGAACCGCATGTGCAAACAAAAACAAGAAACATCAGTCGAAATGAAGAGTCCATGGATTTGGATTACCTTGAAGGGTGCTTACCCATATTCAAATATCCAGGTCGTCCGATGGGGAAGATGATTTCTAAAGATTTAGACGATCGAGATTTCAATGCTGCTCACTTGTGTGTTTTGATGAATTGCGAAGAAGTGTCCCCATATATTAAGGAAGTACATGACTCAACTCTTTAGTTCTATTAATACACATTAGATATATAATCCACTAATTAATATTGTACAGGACGTGTAAGGATGATCTTCGAATAGAGAACCCATCATTTACTGATTCACAAATCAATAACAACATTAACAAAATTTTCCCGACTTGGTTACGTCACCATGTTAGTATTACTCGTCTTTAACGTGGAAATTATATATTTGATTCATTCTGACCTTGATGTTTGTTATTTTCCCTAATTTACCCCTTTCAGCTTGCCCACAATAATATTTTGGATGATCGCATAAAATATCTTTCAATAGGTCCAAGTAAGGTAGTAAGTACATGGTCAAAGTACTTGGTGAATGGGTATAGATTCCACACTTTGAAGTATGGATCTTCAAAGGCAACTATGAATAGTGGAGTCACTGTGAAAGGGACAACGCCTGATAACGAGGAAAGTCATTATTATTGTAACGCCCCGATCCCTCACGAAACCAGAGACTCAAATAACCATGCTATTCTTAACCCAATACCAAACTCGGTCACAAAATTTTAGGAAAAAATGGACAGAGTTTCTCCTGTACTGTAGACATTCTGAAAACTTGTAAACAATCAAATAAAACCACGAAGCAAAATGAACAACATCTGTAATTGAAATTCAAACTTCAAGGCCATCCGAGCCTTAAGAAACACAAGACAATATAAATACATACAAGCATGCAACAATAGTACTAAAATCTTTGTCTTCATTCGCTTATCATACCATTCTATGTTAGCAATTAAACATTCTCATAAATTAATGCCAACCATACATCCGTTCATTCACACCCAAGCATGCAACGTAGCTAGAAGTAGAAGCATAAGTTATTACATGCCACAATTCAATAACACTTGCTACATCCACTTAGCTTTCAAACTTACAACTACTCAAATATATATACATAAGCCCTTAGGCTCCCAAATAGAATAGATAGTAGAACAAGTAAGGTCTTCCACAGTTTATCAGACAATCACTCAAATCTCAAGGAATAGCACACAGCAATCTGGTCAATTCCTCCAACTACATCACCTGAAACATGGTTAGCGAGGTGTGAGCAATCACAATTGCCCAGTGAGGGATAAGGTCTAACGGGGACGTGCAATGCAGCAGTTAGTACAAATAAAGCATTTTACAACCAAAGAACAATTAAAACAATAAGTTACCACACATTAAAAAGGATACGATACACTTTGACTTCTGTAACGTCCCGGCTAAGCGAATACCCCAAAGGGCAGAGGCACACTAGTTACGCCACGAATTGAAATCTCGATGTAATAATGACACTGATATCGATAAGTCGGCATCCCGTTATAACTCCAAAATGGGTGTACTTCGGATGTACCCCGAAATCCTACGACCCAACTCTCCCTGGGCGGCATCCCAAGCGAGAGAGGGACTGGGCAACCATGGTAGCCGAGGTGGACCGGCAAGCCCGATGCTGCCCGGTTTCCCTGACACTACCATGCCCGAATAGTTGTGCAACCACGATGCAATACACTCAAAATAATAACAATAGTATAAATCAATAAACACATGGTTGAGGGACAACAAAGTAGATTGCCCTCACACATAATATATAGACAATAAGTGCACATAATCTAAGTACAAGTAAATAAACTATTATGCACATAAGGATGAAGTCTCCCTCACCTTTACCAAGCTCCAAAATGCAAGATTGGATTCAAATCACCCTCAATCACCTTGAACATAAAGTTAAACATTGTTTCAATTACTCTTTAACTACAACATTCATTAATTGACCAACTAGGTTAGCTAACTCATAGTTTACGCAATTAACATACAACCAAGTAATCATTCAAGTAATATAATATACAAACGATATAACTAACAAGCAATAAAATCATGATATAAGCATGTTCCACAATCATTTAAAAGAGCATTTTAAGCATAGATAACCATATTTAATTCCATAATAGTACTATCAATTTATAAAGTCATTAATGCATATTTATTCTCGTTATAATTAACTCAATATAAAACTCAAGAAAAATACTTAGAACTATGGCAATACAATTACTATAAACAAGAATTCACTTAGAATCTTCAATTCTGAAAGCAATTATACAAATTACAAAGGAGCATATTCAAGATTCACATAAAACTATACCAAAAGCTCCAAAACATCTTGAAACCACATTTAAACACATATGAAAACATGCCAAGGTCTTAGATGCGAGTGACAAACGAATTTACCCTTAAACCCCTTTGTTTTTCATCCGTTTTCCTTCCAAACTCATATCAATGATGCAAATTCAATGGAAAGCTATATCAATCTTCTAATTAACCCTTAAGGTACCCTTACAACCCGCAAATGCGTTCAATTACCCGCAATTACCCCAAAAGTCCCAATTTTCCTCCTATAGCTTTGAACTACACCTACCTTAACTGGGTTTCAAACAAGAGTTAGCATAGGTTCTATAGCACCTAGGTAGCCTAAGAACACTAAAAGTGAAGCCTGAATCCACCCGAATTAGCATTAACCCCGAAACCCCTTTTAAAAAGTCGGCTAATTCACGTTTTATTCAAGTTTCGAGCAATTTGAGTGCACGGGGCTATTAGACTACTCTCATTAGCACCTAAGGCATCTATTAGAAGTATTGAATCAAGCTAATACGCACAATTATACAAAACCCTAGAAATCCCATCACTATTCACCCCTACGAATCAACCATTGATTTCTACCGTTTAAAATGTGAAACAATAGCATAAATGTGGTCTCTACTACAGTATACAACATATATACGCTTATTTGAGCATTGCAATAGCATTAGAAAACATTTCTAACAAATCAAGAAACTAGCAATATTTCTAAAATGCACAAATAAGCATGAAAAACCCTCACCAATGCGCGTAGGAACTCTCGGGAGGCTAGCAAACACCTTAAACTACTTGTTCCTTGCTTGGCTTGGCTTGGCTTGGCTTGAAGATTTGATTAGCAAAATCCTCTCATTCTCCTCCTATGTTGATTCTCAGATTTGCTACAATAATTTCTGCATCTTCCCTTTTTTTTTTTTTGCTTAGTTATGACTTGTTTGTGTTTGGTTGATTATATATTAGGGTGGGGCATATTTGGGTAAGTGTATGGTCTAATAAAATGAGCCTAGTTAACTTAAAAACAAGTCTCTGATTGCAATTTTGTGCTAGCTAACTAAAACATATTGTTCATACGTAATACTATTCACTAGTTCACTAAACTATTTTCTAAACGAAGGTTCCTATCGCTCCCAACTCAAATGCATATTTTTCTCATTCCTAAAACAATTAATATGATTTAATAAAAATGCTAATTCATTAATATAATGCAGTTGAAAAATAGAATGAATAGTAACTAAGAAAGACAACAAGTGAAACACAAAATTAAATGCGCAATTAATGGATGCAACAGTTAAAAATGTGTACGGTAGAATCTCGGGCGTCACAATTATGGTATGTTGACTGATATTATTGAGTTAGATTACCATAATGGAACTTTGAAGCACACAAGAGTTGTCCTTTTTAAGTGTGAGTGGTACGATTCTCACAATGATAAGGGATTAAAGGTTCATCCAAAATTTTGATTGATTGATATAAATGTGAAGAAAAAATACCCAAAGTATGACCCCCTTTGTTTTAGCAGAGCATGCACATCAAGCATACTACATCAGGTATCCTGGTGCTAAGAGAGAACGGGCAGCTTGGTCGGCTGTATGCAAGATAAGATCAAAGAACCAATTTGATGTGTGCATGAACAATGATGATAATGATAAAGATGAACAGTCGGCTTTTCAATCTGATGAGATGAACGTGACATTGGTACAATCAGATGATCATGATGATAGCGTATTGCGCTGTCTTGAATCAAGTGAATGCATTGATGTGGTTGGAGATGTAGAAGAAGAACATGAGGACTATGGCTATAATGATGTTAAAGATCATGAAAGTGACTTCGATAACGACTTAGAATCCGAAAACTATAATGAAAAGTGGTTATTATATCTCTTAATTTATAGAATATATTGTACATATGTGTATATCTTATATTTTTTTGTGTAGCAATCATAGTTAAAGGTGGTAGATCGCAAGCAGATCAGTCACGATCTGGCATGCCATCAACTTCGTCCTCCGTAGCACATGGTGAAGGTAATAGTGAGTCTCCTAGCACTCCAGGGACGTCCGTTCGTTCCACCAGACTATCTGCCCCATTGTCTGGCATCCGAGTGACTACCGAGGATTATCGTGTTAATGCCACGACCACGAACAACGTTGAGCATGAAACGGAATAGCCAAAGCCATCATCACGTGTAGCTGGCACAACAAACTGGCAGCATATAGGATTCGAGCCACTCGCTCAGTACGCCACATGGTTGGAGGATAGGCATACTCACATTCGATTATATAATAACGGGTGAAATACAATTCAATAAAATTGTAGAGCAATTACTTTAATTGTTTGTTATTAATTCTTGAAGTTATAATATGTAAATGCAAGTGACACTAACTTATAGAATTGATATACTTCTTAACAGATTTGTACCTTCTTCGGCGATACAAGATTTTAAGTCAATATTCGCAGGCGGATTCATAGAACCCTGGATTACTTATGGAGAAATTCTGCAAGATGTCAAAGATCGATGGTTTTGCTCGTTTGAGGTTTTTATAAACAATAATGCAGTCAATATATGTTATATTATACACTTGTACATTTATACATGCATATTAAATTAACACATGTTCGCATTAACCTTTTTTCTTTGTTGCAGAAAGATTATAAATGGCACCCATGTGACAGGACACACATCAAATATTGCTTCAATTATAAGGCAGCGGAGAGAATGAAAGACCAATTGGCTAAGGCCCATAAATTTGACAAGCCTCCTAAGTGGATGACATTACAAAATTGGGAGCAAATGCAAGTAAGATGGCGCGACCCAAAGTGGATAGAGAAATCAAAATCGGCCAAGAAAAATAGGGAGAAAAATCAATCGGTACACTACACGGGTGCCACCCCATTTCATGAGGTTCAAAGAAGGATGATATGTAACTAAAATTAACTACTTAAATTTAATATTCTAGTTTTTGAGTAATTACTACTTATGAATTTAATAATGTAGGCGGTGACAATAAACACCCCTGTCTATAGAGCTGATGTTTTCAAGGTCGCCTACAGTAAAGGGGAGGGTGATGATATCCAGTACTCTGATCCAAAGGCTGCTGAGATGATAGTAAGTATTTATACAGTGTATTACTTTTACTGTCATTTAATTTTATTAAATTTATATAATGTATATGTTAATTTAAGTTGCTAGTTAATTTTAATTTAAAAAGTTATAAAAATTGAATTTCATAAGTCTCTTTTGTAATGTATAGGTGGTTAGGCTTATGTATTTCATTATGAGGATTGTATCATTATGATTATGTTGAAGTGGTTGTGACGAACGACGTATCTTTTGGTTATAAGTTGGAGGCCCAGGATTGTGAATTTGGATTATTTGTAGTTGTATGTTGGTTGTTGTGGCTATATAATTGCTATGCAGGTTATATTTTTATGTTTGGGGCTATATTACAGATGTTATAATGCCGAAATTCTATCGCGTCCTGACTTGGTTTTAGGTGGGGTCGAGTTGGGACATGACATTGAGTGATATAAGAATATTAAATATTTATAAATGTTATTTTTGTAGTCACGATATGAGGAGATGCTCCAGCAACGTGAACTTGAGACGCAAGAAGACCCCACGGCGCCACCCGTTAATCCTGATGATATCTTCTACCAAACTGTTGGTGGGGCGAAAAAAGGGCGTGTCTATGGACTCGGCTCGTAAGGAGTCTGCATTGGTAGAGAAACACCCTCTATTCCCACCATCAACACTAGAGTTGGACTCTCAAAAAAAGAAGTCGACAGGCGAGTCATTGCCAGAACGGAGTCCTTGAGGCAATAACTTGATGACCAAGGAAAGGGATAGCAAGAGACGCAGCGACAAGTGAACGAAGCCATGGAACTTGTGAGGCATTTGCAGCCAGAGATTAATCAGCTAAAACAACCACGAGACGAGCCGGATCAACATGATCAATGGTAAATAATTTAGGATTTGGTTTTTTGGACAAATTTAGCAAATAATTTCGAACAATATTTTAATATTTTTATGAATTTAAAAGATGCGTTATGTAAATATTATTTTTTATATTTAATTTTATGTTTTGTTGTGTAAATTTTTTTTATTTTTTAATTTTTACATTTCAAATTATTTTTAGAATAATTAATAATTATTAGGTTATAGAATAACCATATAAAATTAGCCACCGTTTTTCTACGGACAAATGGCTACGGATTTGGACAATGGATTGACCACCGATATGTGGTGACAAATTGCTACGGATTTGCTACGGCTTTGCTACGGACGTTAATAATTAATTAAAAAAATCAAAATTTTAGTTGGTTACGGATGAGATACGGATTTGCTACCAAATATGTGGCTACCGATATATCTGTAGCTATGGGCTACGACCGATTTACGACTGAAACGACAACGAATTTGTTACAGACATTATTAATTAATTAAAAAAAATATTTGGCTACGAATGGGCTATAGATTGGATACCGAATACGTGGCTACCGATATTCTATGGATATTAATCTGTAGCCATGGGCTACGGCCAATTTACGACCGAAACGGCTACGGATTGACTACGGAAATTAATAATTAATAAAAAATATCACAATTTTAGTTGGCTACGGATAGGCTACGTTTATTTTGCTACGGAAGTTATAAAAAATAAATACAAATTAATTTCTAAAATTGGCTACAGAATATCAATTTGGCTATGGGGCTTTTTATTATGGACGGAAATCCGTAGCCTATCCATCACCCGTCCCAATTTGGCTACCGCTAGACTACATATTTTGACCGTCGCCTAAGCCTGTTTTTCTTGTTGTGATTGTATATATGAGATCAAATTTATTCACATCAAATCTTTCTAGAATTCTTTCCATATAAGTTCTTTGAGACAATCCTAACATTCCTTGTGATCCATCATGAAATATTTTTATTCCTACCATAACGATGTCTTTCCCATATTTTTCATTTTCAAAATTCTATGAGAGAAATCTTGAGTTTCATGCAATATGTCAGTACCATTAGCAGCAAGCAGAATATTATCAAGATACAAGACTTAAAAGGAAACATAAATTTGTTCCCACTGATCTTTCGGTATACTCACTGAATAACACTGTAATTCTTAAAACCGAAAGTTGTAATGGTATTATAGAACTTAATATATACCATTATGAAGCTTATTTAAACCCATATATTAGTTTACTAAGTTTACACACTTTATGACCTTTTTCCCTCTATTAAAACCTTCAAGTTGGTCCATAAGAACTTTCTCCTCAAGATCGTCATTAAGGAACATAATTTTCACTTTATTTGGTATAACTCTAAACCATAATGAGTCACTAATGCCATGATTATCTTTAAAGAGTCTTTGAGACTAAGGAAAAATCTCTTTATAATCAATGCCACCTTTTTGATGTAACCTTTTGCAACTAATCTAGTCCTACATCACTTAAAATTGTCATTAGAGTTGTGTTTGCCTTAAGAAACATTCATAACCAACTCTTTTGAACTTTATGGCAATTGACTACATCATTAACTTTATTTAGTTGCACAGGCATTCATCTCATCTTCCTGGGCATCAATCTATTTATTAGACTTTGTACTTCATATGGCTAGTGAAAACGAAGCTAGATCTTTATTGATTCAAATATCGAAATTTGACTCATACTAATAAACCACATAATCTTCATGAATAGTTTATTTCCTTTCTCTTTGAGATCCTAATACTATCCCTTGCAGTTCATATGTGTCAACTTTTTGTGAGTTAGCATTTACAAGTGATGGTTCCTCCTTTATTTGCTATTCAATGTTGTTAAAACGTTCAACAACACTTGGAGCAATAAAAAAAAGCATTAATGGATAAGAAAAATCCATCACAACTTCTCTAATATCCACTTTATGAGATTTATCACTCCCACTAATTTCACCATTCTTTATGAATCTAACATTACTGATTCCACAAAATTTCAACAAATAGACATAATCATAATGTGAAATCAACTGTAAAGTAATGAAATACTTTTCTCCATTAAAAGAGGCTACATCAAAAAGTCTATAAATATTAGGGTGTGTAACTTCAAGAAGCATTCGATCAGTAAAAGGTAGATTCAGAATAATCTCATTCTATACCAATCGTTCTAACCATTCACTAGTAATATAACTAAACATTTATGTCACAAATAAGCAGAACTATTACTTAGCCTACCACACTTAATTTCAATATTGTGTTACTCAATAAGTAAGAATTCATAGAACATACCATCAAGTTTTAGTTTATATAATCTATCATTAAAATATCGAACCCAACAATTATGATATTCTCAAATAAACTAAACATCTATGTTCAATCTTAATATTAAATCCAAAAACAATCAACTTGAATAAAGAAACTAAGTTCCTAAAAAAAATCTTGGTACATAGAACGATAAAAATTAATGTGATGGCTAGCCTTAAGGATTAGACGATAAGTCTTAAACTTTTAATTAGAGCCTTTACATGATTTTCTATATACAAAACTTTAATTTGGATTTATGTTCTAGATCATAAGAATCATTCTACCATATTGAAAATATAAGTGGTAGCTACAAAGTCAAGCCACTAGGTATAAAGAAAAACATCAGTTAAAATTAATTAGAAACATACAAATGAATTATAATTACCTTCATTTTCCAACCACACTTTATATTTTAGGCAATCTATAAAAGTGAACCTACTTTATTACAAAAGTGGCACTTGCAAGCCTAAACTTTTATCCAATGAATCTAAGAATCATTAATAGACTTTTCATTTCTTCTTGATTCTGTTCATTTTAAATTCTTTACAAGTTTCTTGACCCATGAGATTAACAGTGTGACTTAATTGACTCTTTAATCTCATTTCCTCCTAAACAAGCATACTAGCCAATTCACATAATCACTTATCCTTAATAGTGTTATAATTAATTTGAAAAGACTCATATTCAGAAGGCAGTGAATTCAAGATAAAACGCACTAGGAAGCATTCATTCCCAAGGAATTTAATCTTGCTGCAATATTAGTCATCTCTATGATATGCTCTTACATAATTATCGATCCATCATACTTCATGGTCGTGAATTTAGTTATGAGCATATTAGTGAATGACTTATATGCGGAATTGAAAATTTTCTTCCGCAGACCTTAAGTATTCTTTAGCATGATTAGTTTGTAGAATGATCAATTCATATAAACATGATACTTAATCTAGTAGACCGTTTCCAAGCTTTATAACGAATCTTCTCTTCTTCACTGTTCAAATTCGCAATGATAGAAGGTCACCATTCATAGTGCTAAGTCCAAATTTAAACATTTAAGTGAAATTGGACTTATTTGCACCATTTAGAGAAGTCCAATTAATTGAACGGTCAAAGATGAAGCATGCGAATAAAGAGAAAAAACTGCAAATATTATATAAAATAACATAACATCATCATGGATTAATAATTACTACATACTTAATGTTGACAACATCATGGATTCAAATAAAATAAAATATCATAGTGTATTAAAGTCCTCATTTGGGTAGAAACTAAAATACACAAATCATAAAGTAAATGCCCATATACTAGCATTATTAGACAATTAAAATAATTTAATTTGTCTCATCATAATTACTATTCACATGATAAATGATTCACCTTTGGGTGAGTCTAAAATTCCAATGAATAATAAATGTCAAATTATCCATCAATTCACAATCTCAATAATAGGTATTCTATAATTAAATGAATAATTGACTAAGAGAAAAATCCATAACCTTTATAGTTCGGCCACTTTGGTGACTAACGAACTAACATAAGATAGATTTAACTTTAATAATAACTATTAATGAATAAAATTCATAGCTTTCTTGGTTGGCCACTTTGGTGACTAATGAACCAACGTAATATGAATTTTAAATTCAAAATAGTAGTTGTTGTTAATAAATAAAATCCAAAATTTTATGGTTTGGCCACTTTGGTGACTAACAAACCAATTTAATATGGATTTTAAACAAAATAATAATTGTCAATGAATAAAAACCAAATTTTCTGGTTTGGCCACTTTGGTTACTAACAAACCAACTTCATCGAATTAAATTCAATTAACAATCGTCAACTAATAAAATCCAATAGTTTTCCAGTCTAGTCACTTTGGTGACTATCAAACTAACTTAATATGGATTTTAAATGTAATAATAATTGTCAATGAAGAAAATCCATGAACTTTCTAATTTGGCCACTTTGGTGACTAACAAACTATCTTAATATGGATGTCAAATTCAACGACAATTAAAACATTAATGTCACATAATTTTAAACTTTCCTTCCTCTAATTCATGTGAGCCCATAAGTAGAAAGAAAATATTTTTCATGAGCAAGATGCATTCTTGTGTCTGTGCAACAATCTACTACTAAACTAGTGACATGCACACATTGAAGCAAATTAAGTTGCATGTGAAACAAACTTGACAAGATTTGCTTTAATATAAAATTACATTAATGCTTGTGCATCAGTTACATGCACATGTACCTTGAGTTTAAGGTTGTAACTTTACGTGCTATATTGCTGCTCAAGCTTAAATTGCGAAAACCTTAATTTATATTGAAATACTTAACAACCAATGCAATCCTTAACAATCAAAACTTCAACGACTATATAAATTTAATTATGAATTCTTTTATTCCTTCAATTCGCTGAGCCCATAAATGAAAAGAAAAATATCTTAACAAGAAGCATGCATTCTCAGTCCACCACTAAAATCAGTTACAGAGGCCTTGCATGTGCAAATATGGTGTACGATTCTTTTTACCATAATATATTAACTTGGCCCCTAACTTACTACTTCTATGCACCATACATAACTGGACAAAAATTCATAAAAGTGATAATATCAACATAACAGTGGCATGGAAGACATCCTGATCAGCATGACACGTATAGGACAAAGTTCCATATAACAAAGTTGTCATGATTTGTTTTAATATAATAAATCAACCAACAAACTTTGAGTGCTTTTACATAATGCTTAAGCCTTTTATTCTGATTTCTTTAATGCAACAATTAAACACATATACACTAATTATATTCTCTGTAATCATCGTGAATTCAAAATTGATGTAGGTTCGGCTCATACATGATTCTTAATTTTCTTCTGTAACAATCCTAATTAAAACCTTAATAAGGGGAGATAATTATTCATGAATAACCCAAAATCAATTTCATTAGCGAGATTACATGATCTGATATATAGGCTCTGATACCACAATGTAAGTATAATTATTGCGATGAACATAATGATGGTTATTATCCATGGTTCTACAACCTGGATTACTAGTGATTCAGGCATCAAAAACTTAATCTAGTGCAGCGGAAGCAATCCAGAACCGATAACCAAGCAAATACATATAAACATACCGACATACATGCATAAAACACAATTTAAGATTTCGCGGACAGATTGGTTACCTTTAAGTGTTGGCGTCAAAACTCAACACTACAATGATGCTCACCACACGATGGCTGTAATGAGTGGACACCACTCCTCCATGCTTGCCTTGGCCGAGAGCTCCACACCAATGGAAGAAGAAATCCGCGGCTACGAAAGGGAAGTCACAATTGATCTTCTCTTCTATTCTAAATCCAATCCTTGGTGATGTTCGTTGTGGGACAAAACTCACTCTCATTTTCTCTCTATAGCCGTGTGGTATTCTCACAGAAGAAGGAAAATTAATTCTCATCTTAGCCATATGAAAAAACCCTAGCAAAAGTCCTATATATACTCGTATGATAAATAGGAAGAAGTGGTGAAGTGAAGGACTTGTAGTTGTTCTAGAAAACGAATGTAGACACAATTGTGTCCATATAATTTTTCCAAGAGATAACTAGATAAATGTAGGATTATCTCTTCTTTTACGATAATCCTATTTCAAACAAATTGAAATATATCATAAAAAAGTCCTACATAACTATCTAGCCTACAATCTTATCATTTAACTTCCTAATCCTATCACACGCATAGCACTTGCTAAAACCACACTCCACATGCCACATACACCGAAAAGGAAAGTGGTCTCACCAATATGGAAATTAGCTAGAAGAGGGACCAAAAGACATATTCGCCCTAGTTCCAAAATGACTAAAATGCCCTTGCTAGACACTAGCTGCATTTTATTCATTTTAACCCTATTTTATTTCACTAAAGAGCGATGGCTACACTCTAGTACGAATACTCATTCCCATGATACCAGTCAAACGAGGTTTGACTATGTCTTTGACCTATTAAGTATAAAAGACCACAATGCCCCTCTATGTAGAACCCGTAATCAATACTAGGTCTTGACTTTGTACTATCCACCTTTCTTGATTACCTCTATACATTGTGCCTCTAATCCTCCATTAATCATCATCTAGATATTATTCTCTTGATCCAGGGAGCGACCCACAAGTTCAATATCTAAATATAGTCCCGGTTGACTATATTACTAAGTACTTAGGTTTCGATGATTAATAGAATGTCACAAAAGGGGATAACCCATTGTTAAAATGACATAGAACGACTTGACACATATACATGTGCCAACTAGTCAAGCCCATGTATCCAAAACACATAGTTGTTGACCCATATAAAGTCTCACCCATAGTGAATCAAAATACATGTCCTTGAGTTCATTAGTCATCCACATATGCTCAAGAACTAGAGCATTGGTCTTCTAGTAGCTTGAGATGTTTCTGATCTCATACGAACGATAATACTTTTAGAGAGATCACATCTACCATGGTCCAATTCAATGCACTCTCATACACTAATGAGAAAAGTTCGGAAAACCCCTTCAATGATCAAGGTAGGCCACCCCACCAAATGGGAGACTTTCCATTATAACCTTCCATAGTGAAGTGCCCAACTTCATTATACGGTTATGAACCTATAGTTTAAATTCAAGCTTCATGACATATACCTTCTGTGCGGATCACCATGCACCTATGCCATTCACTTAAATCAAGGAGCTTTAGCACGCATATATAGAGAATATAATGAGAGTATAGAGATGCTTATGCAAGATGCACTGATTCTTAATTGTTATAATATCCCTTCACTGAGATGTCTTAGTGCTAGTGGTCTTTAGGGCATACAATTCCTAACACGTAATGCAATTAAAATTATCAGAAGTATGTAATCATCATGAATAAAAACAGTAAGGACATAAGTTACCTACTTGATACGGAAGATGACTTAATGCGGAAGACGAAACCATGATAGGGATAATTGATTTCTCTACCTTAACCCTTTTTCTTAATAGTATAGATGTGATGGGATTCTACAACTCTCTTCAGGGTAGGGAGAGGACCAATTAACATGTATTTATATGAACATGTTACTTCCATCAAGTAACCTAATGGACTTGAACTTTAGTGAGCTATTTAATTAAGTAGGTCACCAATAACTTAATGGGTCACCACTTACATCTATTACCCATTAACATTTCCATATCATTATATAAAAGAAACCATTATAGACTTATAACCTTCAATTTGGACTTATACAATGAGAAGATATGAAAACGAGATTGGAGCATTAGAGTACATGTTTGGATTCAAAGAGCATCTAGAATAGGATAAGATTTTGACTGATAGTTCTCTTTAATGATAAATATTAGTGCTACAATATGTATAGTAATTTAGGCCACTATAATTGTGCATAAGTCAGTTTGTTGGCTTGAGATGTTAGAAGAATATTATCATGAACATTGATATGATAATGTATTTTGAAGATGTTTAGTTGGCCTAGAACTTTAGCATCTAATGACTTCTTGAACTTAGTGATGATTTTCATCGTTAAACTATGGACTGTATTATTCCTCTTAAAGTACTGCGGTGTTTATAAAAATAATTACATTAGTTGGAAAGAAGAAGAAGAACAACAACAATTGTTTCCAAATTAAGTTATCAACAGTGATGATATGAATGATCTCAATTTTGCATATTAATTCATAAAGTAAGATGAGTTGCTAGTAGTTCAGTTGCTATTAAATTGGATTATCATAACTCGGATGTCAATTATGGCCTGGTTTAGATGATGCCTGGTTTAAAAGTTATGTTAGAAGCACTTATAAATGTGAAGTAAAATAGGGATTGACATTATTGGGATTATATTGGTTAGGTGGTGATTAATTGTCGCATTCTTTGGATTCGAGTCTAACTTTTCGTGTGTGTCGCACTTAAGGTAAGTACCCACAATTCTTCTAGTTTTTCATTTTCAATAAATGTGTTTATTATATCTTTGTTTAAAATTAAGTCTTTATATATGAAAATCTTAATTATCTTTATTTAAAGTGTAATTCTGAAATTATATTTATTTAGCTTATAGTTTATGAAAATTGATTTTCTAAAATGTTTATGAGAATTTAATTTGTATGAGATAAACTTTGGTTTATTAAGAGAAAATTAGTTATTACTTTAAAATTTGATTTGAAAATTCCTTTGGCATTTGAAAAGTTAGATTTGAAAATTATATATGTGATTTTGATGCACAAGTCGACTATGGTTGATCTTCAATACATGTCCCTTCAACGGACTAATCTTTGTGACTTTGTGAATGCTATGAGACACGTTATTCAAAACTAGTTTCGACTTTGTCTTTGTGAATCTTTGTATGACTATGTGATATGTAACACTTTGTAAATCATAGTCTCTTGTTAAGTTGGTACATATTTACTTAGTATGTATGCTTCAACAAATTTGTTTATGACTTAGTATGTTGTGATATTTCTTATGAAGAAAATATTTGTCAAAATATTTTCGAGTCATGCCGACACGTTAGAAGGTTGTGATGTACTTACTGGGCTCTTTAGCTCACTCTTTGATGTGGTTTTTCAGACTTAGGTGGTGCAAGTTATGAGATAGAACGGGAATAATGAAGTGTGGAGTCCTTATTTGGTCAATGGTATTGGAGCAATTTCAATCTAGCTATCTTGGTTTATGTAAAGATTTGATGTTCTAAAACAGTCTTATGGTTACAAAAGAGTACCTCAAACTCTAGTATTTGCTACGTAATTTATCTATTAAATTATGTTTCGAGATTTTGAGGCTTTATAATTTGGGCATTTAACTTAAGTTTATAAATTATGATTACATGTCTGACTTGAATTGAGTTTTGCAATAAATGTGCGGCGATTGTCACATACTATATGTGTAAGTTTTTGGTTTCGAGGCATGACGTAAACTCTAATACCATGTTAAGTTATCATTTTATCTAAAAACTTAAAATATTAGAGAAGAGTTTGTAATATTATTTATAACCTTCCAGAAACATAAATAATTGATGTGACAATTGGTACGAACTTAAAGGACTTCCATGAGTATTTGTTAAAAGTTGTGCAGTATAAGTATGAATTAATTTCTCAGCAAGATGACTAATTTTCTTAATCAATGAAGCTCTGCGGTGAAAACTAAAAACAGATGCAATAACTTGGTGTAAACTGATTCGGTTACAGGTGATGTTGCAACATTAATTAGAATATTAGATCTATCACAGACCGTAAACAATATGTTCCTCTAATTGCTTAGTTAGTTTATTTCACTTAATGTTCTAACACAAGCAGTAACAACAACTAGCAGCGGAAATAAAAAGCTATAACATAAATAAAGAACACCAAGATTTAACGTAGTTCAACCGTGCGGTCTACGTCCACGGGACCTCCCCTGGTCCAACAAACCTGTTCATTAAGAAATAATAAGTTACAACATCAATGAAATTACACAAGTAAAGACTCTCTCTTGATCTTTGACGCCTAGATGAAGAACTCTTTAACGAACTTCAGTTTGGCGAGCTCCCCTCGACTTGCAACGTTCTCTCCCGAGAACTACACCTTCTTCTCCCGAAGAATGAATAAAAAAGAAAATAATCTAATCACTCAAAGACTCATATAAATCGCTCATGACATACTGTCAAAACAAACAAAGTTGCAACACTTAATACAATCAAAGACTAGAACACAGATCGTGTTGCAACATAACTTGGAACACTGGACAGAAAAACTCTCTTGTATTTTCTCTTGTTGCTCTCTGTTTCTGCCTCAACTTTTTTGTCGTGATTGTTGTTATATAAATACAAAATTGCTGCTGCATATTGTCTTGGGCTGCAAGAAAAGCTTTTACTTATAAAACCCTATTCTTCTTTTCCTTGTGAATATGCAATAAATGTCATTTCTTAATTAGCACAAATCTTCTTCTCATATGGTAAGTTACCATAAGATTTTTCCTGCACAATATAAAAGGTGAAAACACAAGTTATGGTAATATCATAAGTTTTGCAAAACATAGACAATTAATAATGGCCTTAATAATCTCCAATCAATTAATCAATCGCCAATCAAGCTAATTGGCTCAACAATCTCCCCCTTTGGCTTTATTTTGGCAAAACTCCGATATCACAATCAATATAACCTCCTATTGCCCAAGTGCAAAAAAACAGATGCAACAAATGAACATCCTTGGTGCAACATTTAGAAGAACAACAGTATTAGAGCAATGATCAGCCTGTTGCAACATATAGTGGAACACAGATAGAAATGTTATCAGAGTAGAAAACATAGTGCTCCTATAAAAGATAGCACTCTTGTTGCAACAGATACTAAACAACCATGTATTGAACTAGCAAACACACAAGAGCTAACCAATAGCAGCACAATAGCTAAGCAGTAGCAGTTAGTAGCACAACATATTTATCTCCCTTTTTTTGCCAAACCAAAGGCAAAGAAGCAGAAGCAGAGTATCAGAGCAATAAAGCTAGCAAAATAAATGATCAGCAATACAGATGAGGATGTATCAAAGCAAAGATGGTCCTGATTCAACAGTCAGTTACAGCATAATGGGAACATAGATAAGAAAGTATCAAAGCAGCAAAGATAATGACCCTGCAAAAGATAGTAACCCAAAGATGATAATCCTATTGCAACAATCAGTAAACCATCCCAACAAGTCATAGAAAAATCAATAGCATATTCTCCCCCTCGAACAACAATCAGCATGCAGTAATAGCAAATATCATAATCTTCCCTTTTGCCAAAAGACACTAAAGTAGACACACAAAGTACCAGACCAAAGGACTTAGCAGAAATCAGCAAACACAAACATGGACCCAAAGTAGAGCAACATAATTTAAACTTAGTAAAGTACCAGAGCAGAACTAAAGTCAGTAAAGTATCATAGCGATAATCATTAAACAATCAACATTCAAGCAGTGTATTTGAAGACGAAATAGAGTAGAGTCTGTTGTTGTGAATTAATGTCCCAAGATCAACCATTATCTTCCCCTGATTGAATTTTAACAGTGGCTTGATCGATGCACAACTCATGGACTTCATTCTGAAATTGCTGCACCTGTGCAACAATGCAACAACAGTTGTTTCAGAAGCTGGTCCAGTATTACCTTCAGCTCAAGGCTCCCCCTGAATATCAACTTCCTGCAAAAACTTGTGAGAAAGATGGAATGGAGGAGACAACTTCACAAGGGATTCAACCCATTCGTGAACAGCCTTTTGAGCAGTTAAGGAGCACAATTGTAGCAACTAAGCAACATAATAGTAGAATAAAACAATTAAGCATGTAAACTGTAAATCTCATGAAGCAAAGGCAAAGAGACAAATTGTAAGCAAAATAGTAGAAATTGTAAAACAAATTGTTCAGCAATCCAAACAAAAAAAACATCATTGACATAAGTTGCATCAGATTATCCAAAAGCAATTTAGAACCGATGTTACAACAATATTTTTCACAGTATCTCCAATTTGCTCAAGATCCCCTGAGATTTCACCCTTTTTTTCTCTTTTTTTTGTTTGTTTTTGTTTTTTTTTTCTCAAAAAATTAAAACAAAATTAAAATGCATGATATGTTCAGGAAGCATGGAGTCACTCAAGAAACTTTACTCATCAATACTCATTTCAGTCTAGGATTTAATTAATGAACCATGTGTGTGTGTGAGGCTGAATTTTGAAACAAATAGCTTTCACCATCAAACCTGCAAGGTGTAGGAACTTTTCCAATCAGCTCAAACATACCTGATCGTCTATTTATCTCACAGGAAAACACAATATTTTTCTTGTGACAGCTCATGTTGTAACTGGTAGCTTGCACACTGTATTTCTTTTCACACATATTTTTTCACTATTTCAGCTCATGTTGCAACTGGTAGCTTTCATACTAATCTCTTTTATTTTGGATTAGGTAACTCTTTCCAGTGCTTGATAACCACAATATTTCCTACCCTTTTTTTTTTCTTTTTGATCTCAAGGATGAATAGAATATATGAATGGATTTATAGAGACTTCTCTATTTATCCCTAGTCATCAGAAAGTTCAAGCTCCTGCACTTGCAGACCATCAAGAAAAGCTTTCTCAATCAGTATTCAGTGTGTACAAGGAAGTATGGTTCACAAACTAAATCAGAAGTTGAATTGATTATTAACCTTTCAGATTTCTCAAGCTTCTTTCAAGTCCCTATGGCAATCCATGATGCAACATTATAGACTACAAATCCCTAAAGCTTTTCTTAGGGTTTCAAATCTCAAAGGATCTAAAGCTTTAGTGGAGATATTTGTCAGTTGATTTTCTGTTGCAACATGGTCTAAAACAATGATTCCAATTTCAACAAGTTCACATATAAACTGATTCAATTCCTTATGCATGACATTTACCCAAAGTTCATCTTCTAAAGCATCTTTCACATTTTTGGGTTCTAAGAGAGAAGTGTGGCACATATACCTTACCATGTCCCTATAGTTCAGCTTAAGTTTACCTCTAGTTCGGATTTCATCATGTATTGATCCAATCACATCCTCTGCAGTATGATTTTTGTAAACTTGAGGCATTTTAGCTTGAATTTCTTTAGTGCTAACTTCTGTTGTTACACTGCTTGTTGTAACATCGCATGAACCAATGTCCTCTTGCTCAGTTTCTGTCTCTAGAGTTACAACAATATCTGTCACAACAGATTTCTTCGTCTGTTCTTCCTTCGGTGTTGCAACACCGGCTGCAACATCAGCATTCATCTTACTGGTACTTCCTTCTTCCAGTGATTTTCCTGTCTGCTTGCTCCTTAGCTTTGGCACACCTCGTACTACACAGGTATTGTTGTAACACGACAATGATTGTTCATGATATGGTGTAAGCATGTAGTAGTTTTCAGATGACCTTTTCCTTGTAAGCACACAATTATTAGATACATCTAACACATGGCAACCATCTTTAGTGAAATTCACAAACAAACCCTAATCACACAATTGACTGATACTAATAAGATTAGCTTTCAGCCCTTCAACATGTTGTACTTTCTTGAGACTTAGAACCCCTTTAATCTCAAGAGTTTCTCTTCCTAGAATTTGTCCTTTAATACCATCTCCAAAAGTAACTTGGCCTTTATTGTGCTCTTTGTAACTGCTCAATGTTTCACGCATACTTGTCATATGTCTAGAACACCCACTATCAAAATGCCAAGAGTTAGCAACACATGCTTGTGTAGAAATATAAGCAACAAAACAAGTTAAATCAGATTTTTTCACCCATAATTGTTTTTTCTTGTGCTGTGAAAACATATGTGGGGATCTCTTTTGCTGATTGAGAGACTTACCTTCTTCCTACATTCTTTGGAGCCTAAAGCAATGAGGTTTGATGTGTCCAGGTACAAGGCGGTAATGGCATATGGGAACAAACCTGTTCTTTTTCCTTTGTTTCTTTTGCGCTGTTGCAGTCCATGTTGTAACACCAGTAGCTGAAAGTTCTTCTCTGACCCTCTGTAAAGGCGCGACATCTTGTTTCTGTACAGGATTTTCTGAGCTTTTGACAAAGACAGTTTTTCCAAAAGATTCTTCTCCATGAAAACCAAGTCTTGTATGGTCTTTGCTTGATTTTTGAATGGATAGCAAATGATCAAGCTTTTCAGTCCCAGAATTCAGCATCTTCACATTATGCTGCATCTGTTTCAATTCATGTTGCAACACCTGAACTTCCTGCAGTCTTTCGCCAGCCAATTTTTCCAGTTCTGATTTTTGTTTTTCCAAATCCAAAATCCTCAATTCCAATCCTTGGTTTTTCTTGCATATGATCACCCATTTTTCGTACATGTCTTTGTACGTTTTCATGACTTCTTCATCATCCAAGTCACCATCACTTTTTGATTCAACACAGTCAATTTCACTCAATTCAAGCTTGTTTCACTCATTATTGCAATACCTGTAGCATCTTCTTCTTCGTTCAATCTGGTTTCTCGCTGGACTGTTGCAACATTGAATGCAACAAAGTTACCGATGTGCTCCTCGTCACTTTCTGTGCATTCTTCCGACTCCTCATCACTCCAGGTAACATTCATTGCCCTTTTCTTTTTCTTTAAGGTGTTTGCGCACTCAGATTGAATGTGACCAAAACCCTTACATTCATGGCATTGAATTCCTTTACCTTTTTTTCTTTCATCAGTCAATTTAAAGTTCTGTTTTATAAATGTGTCAGGCAATGTTGCAACTTAAGGCTTATTTTCAAAGTTTGACTGTCTAAAGCCATTTCTCCGTTTGTCCCACTTCTTTAAAATTTTGTTGAAATTTTTGGTAAGCACGGCTAAGGATTTAGAGATTTCAGAGTCCTCATCATCCGAAGAGCTTATTGTTTCTTTTCTTTCCACTTCGGTCTTCAAAGCAATGCCTTTTTCTTTCCTTTTCTGCTTAAACTTCATCTCAAAAGTTTGAAGTGACCCCATCAATTCATCAATTTTGAGTTCATCAACATTCTTGGATTCTTCTATGGCAGCAACTTTGATTCCAAATCTGTCTGGAAGAGAGCGCAAGGTTTTCCTCACAAGCTTTAAATATGAATACTTTTCTCCTAAAGCAAAAGATTCATTAGCAATGTCGCACAAATTGGCATTGAAATCGATAATAGTTTCATCCTCCTGCATCCTCAATTCTTCGAATCTGGTGGCAAGTATCTGCAATTTTGATCTTCTAACTGATGTTGTACCCACATATGCTGTTTGCAATATCTCCCAAGCTTCCTTAGCAGATTCACACGTTGAAATTAACTTGAATTGATTCAAGTCAACAGCATTGAAAATTGCATTCAGTGCCCTGGAGTTCCAGCTTGCCAAAAGATCTTCATCCTTGGTCCATTATGTTTCAGGTTTTGTTGCAACATTGCCCTGAGCATCTG
This sequence comes from Ehretia macrophylla, assembly GCA_037974665.1. NCBI lineage: Eukaryota > Viridiplantae > Streptophyta > Magnoliopsida > Boraginales > Ehretiaceae > Ehretia > Ehretia macrophylla. Next base: position 82,051,244 of record CM075776.1, read on the forward strand.
TTTTGGTAAGAAATGTCCAGGCAGTCAAGATAACTTTCCACGCCTTCTCATCAATCGACTTGATGAATGCCTTCATTCGAGCCTTCCAATAAGAGTAATTCGCACCATCCAACAGCGGTGGTTTAGTGATTAAGTCTCCCTCAAACAAGGTGTCTATACCTATTCCTGCAAGACAACAACTCAAAACTCCAAAAAATCTAACCGAATCAGTTCGTAACCTGCTCTTGATGCCACTTGTTAAAAGTTGTGTAGTATACGTATGGATTAATTTCTCAACAAGATGACTAATTTGCTTAATCGATGAAGCTCTACGATGAAAACTAAAACAGATGCAATAACTTGGTATAAACTGATTCTGTTACAATTCTGTTACAGGTGATGTTGCAACATTAACTGGAATATCAGATCTATCACAGACCGTAAATAATTTGTTCCTCTAATTGTTTAGTTAGTTTATTCCACTTAATGTTCCAACACAAGCAGTAACAACAACTAGCAGCGGAAATAAAAAGCTATAACAGAAATAAAGAACACCAAGATTTAGTGTGGTTCAACCATGTGGTCTACGTCCACGGGACCTCCCCTGGTCCAACAAACCTATTCATTAAGAAACAACAAAATACAACATCAATAGACTTACACAAGTAAAGACTCCCTCTTGACCTTTGACGCATAGATTAAGAACTCTTTAACGAACTTCGGTTTGGCGAGCTCCTCTCAACTTGCAACGTTCTCTCCTGAGAGCTACACCTTCTTCTCCCGAAAAATGAATAAAAAAGACAGTAATCTAATCACTCAAAGACTCATACAAATCGCTCATGACATACTGTCAAAACAAACAAAGTTGCAGCACTTAATACAATCAAAGACTAGAACACAGATCATGTTGCAACATAACTTAGAACAATGGACAGAAAAACTCTCTTGTATTTTCTCTTGTTGCTCTCTGTTTCTGCCTCAACTTTTCTGCCGTGATTGCTACTATATAAATACAAGATTGCTGCTACATATTGTCTTGGGCTGCAAGAAAAGCCTTTACTCATAAAACCATATTCTTCTTTTCTTTGTGAATATGCAATAAATGTCATTCCTTAATTAGCACAAATCTTCTTCTCATATGGTAAGTTACCATAAGATTTTTCCTGCACAATATAAAAAGTAAAAACACAAGTTATGGTAATATCATAAGTTTTGCAAAATATAGACAATCAATAATGACCTTAATAATCTTCAATTAAATAATCAATCGTCAATCAAGCTAATTGGCTCAACAGTATTTACTTTAACTATTACTTGCTCGACCAAAAAAAAAAAACTATTTCTTGCAGAAATGTTTACACATTTTATGTGGCCTGGAACATAAGTAGTTAATTGAGCCGATGAATTTACCTCAGCTCACAGAATTGTTTCTCGAAAGATTTAAGGTAGAAAATAACAATTTAATTTGATTATATAGAGAACTTGCAGGAGAAGTAAAAATTATTATGATCCAATTGTACATTGCACCATGCAAAATCAGGCCATCTTTTTTTTTCTTTTTTTTTTCAAGTAAAACAACTTTTATCGATCAGTAATTGTGCAATAAACAGGCATCAATCTATTGTAATAAAAAAATTTAAATTTAAATCACGATTTCAATATACTAATTCCCAGTTAAACGTGGTTGGTGTTATCTTTCTCGAAAATCGTAAATCAACGATGATATAGTTGAGCCAATGCATGAATCACGAGTTCACGACTATGTAAAACAGGTAATAATTAATACAATTGAGGGGTCACAGGTTTCATATTGACAATGCCGACCATATAAGATGTTCTGACTCGAATTCTGCTTCAAGTAGGATGTAAAAAAGGGTCAACGCCCATAGAGGATTGCAAAATGTTGTTACACCAGAATTCGAGATTCGGATGGTTCACGTATATATCGTGAAGTAAATAAATATATAAATTAATTTTTTAATTTTATTATTTTATTTAATTTTTATTAAAAATTAAATATAATAAACTCTTATCTAATAGTTTAAAATTTTAGATGAGACGGTAACTTAATATAATATCAGAATTTAGGTACTAAAAAGTTCTAAATTTAAAACTTAGTGCCACCGGCTCATTTATAAAATTATGTGCCCGTATAAGACTCAAGTAATGTATATATTAATTTTTTAATTTTATCTTATTTAATTTACAATAGACTTCTATCTAATAACATAAGGTTTTTAGATGGGACGGTAATTTAACATAATATTAGAGTCTATCTAGGTTTCAAAAGGTTTTGAATTTAAAACTCAACGTCATTCATTTATAAAATTATGTTCACATGTAAGTCTCAATAAAAAATTATCTAATTTACACATGAGAGAGCTTAATGAACATAATAAATAAATACAACAAACTCATATTTAACTATTTAAACTTTTAAATGAGATGATAATTTAATAATTTCAACGATGGGTGATTCTACAATTAGGCAAGTTCCAAGAAAGTTTCTCATTCTTTTGGAGCAAGACAGAAGGATGAAGTAACCCTGTAACGATTAATTACCTGGAAGTCAAGTGCTCAAGTCTCCCAAGATCACTAATTATTTTTAGAATCGATTAGTCCTCATTTCAACCAAAAACAAAAAAAACAAAACAAAAAAAGAAAAAGAAAAGCCCATATGCGTTTCTCATGCTTCTTGCTTTTTTTTGTTTTTATTTGGTCGAAACATGTTTCTTGCATCATGCATTAAATTTATGTCATTTTCATTCACCAAGTTCAGATCTAGTGTGCATTGTACTAGTGATGATATATATGTAACATCATTCTCATTTCCATCATTCTAAACATTGAGCAGTAAAAATCACTGACATAATAAGTATTTCTTCATAGCAATGGAAAAATTGTCGGTGAATAATGACAGAATGTTTTGAAGAATGGTCAGTCTTCTTTGACGAAGCACTTGTGGCTTTTTTCTTTTCTTTTTAAATTCAATTCTACCTTCCATATAGTCCATTAGTGTAATTTCCACATTAGTGAGAGATACTAAATACGTGTAATTTATAAATTAACCAATATTGTGGGTTTAAATATTTGAGGAGCAACGCTTCAAAATGATCACTCCATTTTTTACACGTGAGTCTCACGATAATCATTTTGAAGTATTTTTCTAACGTGAATTAACCATTTTGATTAAGTGAACTTAAGTGTATTATAATTATTTTTGAACTTATAATACTATTCTCTATAGATTCGAGTTCGGAATTGAAGGCATAACAACTAGCTGTTTAATTAGTCTCTCTTGTAGCACCAAAGTTAAATATTCAAGTTTGTAAAAAAATTGGAGTCACTGTTCTACAAATATCAGCAACATGGATGCTTGATTTATCAATCTAATCGGAAGAATATATACTTTTTAGTCAGCCAATCTATCATAGTATGAAAGCTAAATCAGCAGCCAAATGCTACTCTATTCAACAATCAATTCATGTCCTTGACAAAGTTCATCATCTTTCAAACAATGGCAATTTCAATTTTTTTAATTATAAATACACTTCACGTTTTTTATATGTTGCTACACCTAAAACTATGACAAAAGGGTTATAATTGTTGCAAATGACTTTATGCAATCGTATATAACCCGTTACAGATTCTCTATTGCAATAATTTTATTTTTTTTTTGTAAATAATAAATAACTATTGCATATAGTCTCATTGCAAATTCTTTATTGCAATTATTTTTTTTTTATATAAATAATAAACAACTATTTAAAAAACTGTTGTAATTAAATTATAAGTATAAAACTGTTACAAAAAAGTAATTTCATGAGAAATTATAAACAAAAAGTTTTAAGCGCTGCAAAAATTTAATAGTGCAACATTTTTTAACATTGCAACAAGACATTTATTACAAGGACTTTATTTATTTATTTTTCAATTGGAGTATTACAAAAGATTCAAAACATTGTGGTGTATATATTGGATAACCCAATTTTCCTTCGTTGATAAATTAATAATTTCAAGAACACTATATAAGAATATTTTGAATTATTTTATTTAATAGTAGTTACTTTTAGTCGAAAATGTAACCAAACATGGGCTCTTTTCAGTCAACCAAGTCCATGCACGTTGATATTCACCTCAAACAAGAAGCTATATGTCCTGTGATCATTAATTAACCAGAATCTCTTACTGGAAATGCTCATACATGCACCAAGTAGCCATTTACAACTCATACTTCACCATATAACTGTTTCTATATTCTTTCTTGCTAGTGATGATAAAGCATTAGATTTGGAGCATTTCATGCTTGTAATATATGCTTAATTAGTAATCATAATATGGGGCATGCTGAATACATTTAATTAGTAATCATAAAAGCAAGTGCATTTTATGTGTACTTCTAGTCTCAGAGATCAATTAACCCTCAACAAAAATTTTATTATTTATATGATCGTTAAATTATAAATTATAACACCTACTAAAAAAGATTTTAGTTGTGTTGTGACTAACGATGTCAATCTTGCCAACATTACACATGGTGGAAAAGAAAAAAGTGATTTATCTCTTGGGAAAGGTCAATATTGAGCATATAAAATTTTATTCCCCAAATGATCTGCATGTTAGCAGCATATAAACATGTTGATTTAAAGTGAGATATTCGTACATACTTCAAAATTATAGAAACAAATAATCAACGATCACATTTGTTCCACTGTACTTGTAAGGAGTTGTAATGTGTAGTATTAGACCACACACTTTCTGTTCACAACCTAAATGCTTAGGGTGCAAAGAGCTATTTCACAGAGTTTTTTTTTTTTTTTTTTTTAAGCAAAACCTACAGAACTACACATGTTCTGTATTAGGTTTTTGGTTATATATATATGGGATAGTGGGTTTCCACTACTTGGCCCATATTGATTGGTCCACCCCAACTTGGGCAGACCATGTCCCAAGTCCAACAAAACCTAAAGTGGACTAAGTGGAATAGCATGTGGAATGTCTAGAAAATTTTCAACGACCATTTTTTCAAAGTTTTTTGTCGAATATAACACTAGTCTCGCTTGCTAACTTGGTGTTCTGGTGCTGAGACATGATAAATGGTACTTGAGCCAGTTACCAGTTGAATGTGAGAACTAAGTGTTGTGCAAAAAAAGTGATACGTCTTGTGAACCCAGTGAAAGTCAATTATAAATCTATACGAGCCACTTATAAAGTCATGGTCATGCACCACTTGATTGATCTTGAGCGTGTTTGTACCTAATGAGAATGTCAAGTTCTCAATTGGGGGTGATTGTAATGTCTTATATCGGTGAAAGAAGTGATTAGTGAATGGGTTATAAATGAATATCATGTAGAATAATCATTTTAAATCAGTTAATTATTAATTAAACTTACAATACTAATTTCGTTTATAAACTTAAATTTAGAACAGAAGATATAACATGCTTCAACATAGTCAAGTATTCTACGAAATTTATTTACATATATATATATATATGTACTCGTTGGCATTCTCAAGATGAGCAAGTGGTGACGATAGATTGGGTCCTTGCATTTTAACGCCTTGGATTCGTACCCAGTAACAGTGATAAGCGGGTGGACAAACGGCCACATAGTTCTATTGTCGTCCATTATTTAAGGCTTAAAGCAGACCTCATAATTCATCCATGGAAGGAAGTGAAGTTTGAAAATGACACAAGAAGTGAATCATTTTCTCTTTCACTTTTCCTTCCATTTACGACAAAAGCCAAGGGCCTTAGGTTTTAAGCCACTTCACATTGAAAATGACCAAACAATTGAATCATGCATGCATCTTCTGGTAGATATTAATCTTCTGGAAATTATGATTTAAACACAATTTTTTTGATATAATAAATTACTACTCGACTATATCAGTACTGAATATTATTTCATAAACAATTATTAATACAATGATGTAATGAATATGAGGTCGAGTTCATCACTGAATAGAGTAGGGCAGACGTGGTACGCATATGACCTTTTATTTGAAATAGAAAAAGATAATAAATAATATAATAAATCGTTGTTTAAGAGTTTAAATTTTTAAATGAGATAGTTACTTAATATGGTATCAAAGCCTGTAACAAAAGGTCTTGGGTTCAAAACTCATTGCTATCCATTTAAAAATATTAAAATTGTCCAAGTCTAAGGCTCAAAAAACTAACTCTACCTGCACTTGTGAGGATGTGTTGAAGATAATAAATAATACAATAAACCCCTCTCAAGCCGTTGTCGCAACAAACTCTACCTGCACTTGGAATGGCGTATTAAAAATAATAAATAATATAACAAACCCCGCCTGCATTTAGGAGGGCGTGTTAAAGAATATAAATAATATAACAAACTCCGCCTGCACTAGGGATGGTGTGTTGAAGATAACAAATAACAGAGTAAAATGAATCATACCCTCTTGTATTTTGTAAAAATTGTATAATAAACTATGTGTTTTCAAAAATAGCGTAAAACTCCATGTGTTATATATAATGTTGCACACTCTCTCCAATCCAAACATCCGTTAAACTTTGTTAGTTAAAAGTTATAAAAGATGAAATTAGCCCATTAAATAAAAAATATTTTCTATTTTTATTTAGCTTTTCAAATTTCATTCACTATTATGAATCACATTAATGATATTTTGATCAAAATAATTTCATAATAAATTTGATTTCTTTTCATTCTATTTGAAATTATGAATCTAATGCTTCAAGTTTTATGCAATTTGAACAAAAATTAAAAAAGATATAAATTTTTAAAGTTTTTTTTTTCATGGCCTAAAATTATGCACAATTAAGGTTAAAGATGACTCAAAACGACGTTGTTTGATTTTAAAATTATACCAATAAAATAATATCATGTGGTCACAAGTTACTTAACCACACTAACCTATATATATGTATTTGTTAGTGTTGGTGGAGCACAAAACTTTATATATTGTCTTTCGCATTACAGCAACCACCATTCTACTCTATCTCCGCCATTTCTCTCACCATCTTCATCAACTACCTTCGCCACTACAATCACCTCCACCAGCCAGCAACGAATTTTTTAGCCTGAAAATCCATCAAACTAATACACAATGATAACCATTTAAAGTTATGAAACTTTCAAAAAAAAAAAAGGATTTAATTTAAAAGTCAATCTCAATATTCAATTCCTATATAAAAATTATTTATAGGCTATTGATCGCATCGTTTTACGATAAAAAATAACAGTTTTACCTCTAATTACCACATAAACAAGGTGAGTCGAGGGCTGATCCACGGAGATTGGGGTTAACGATTCATGTTACGAATTTAGTTTATAATTGGTTTGACTTCCAAGTCACAGTAAATTTTGTTTAAGTCCAAAAGTTACGGTAAATTAAAAAGTTACAAAATTAAATTACAACACATTTTAGTTAAGTCCGATGAATCGAATGTGATTCGGAATGATAAATGGCTCAAAATATTCAAATATAATGTCATGGATTCAGATTTAAAGATTAAATCATTCAAAAATAGGGCTACAAGTTCCCATTTTTGAAGTTGGCATCGGATACATAAATGACGAGATTAATTAATTATCAAGACTGGAGGTATTGGTACAACTGAACTGTATCCAATTTCACAATTAATCTTTCACTTACGTAACCTAAAGGTGTCGGTGCAACCGGATTGTATCCATCCGAAGTAATCTCATATTGCTACTAGTTTACAAAACTGGACTCATATGAACTTTCGAGTAATTACAACATAACTACAAGCATGTATATAATTAATCGAATAATACTCAACAAATTAAAAATATAAGACTTTGCATTAATTTGAATCCAAACATATATATACAAAATATTCTCACATGTTACCACCCCGAATCTCGGGTCTAATATGTCATTATATCACCGAAAATCATATAGGAAATCAACAAATAAAAGATTAACTTATCGAATTGCACGGATCTTGACTTGCCGGTATGACTTCAGTTTTACAACGACTTTTCAACAGAATTTCCAGCATCGATACCGACTTAAACTAACTAACAAACTAAAATAAATTTGGAGAGAAATTGGAACAAGAATGGTGTCCAAAATAATATAGGGAATTGAGTATTTTTAGGAGAAAAGTGGATACTATTCCACGGTTACTATTTGCACAGGACTATTCCGCAGTTTAATATTTGCACAGTATTATTCGGTCGGTTTACTATTTATACAGTACTATTCACACGTTTTGCACATGATTTTACTGTTCGCTCGTTGATAGTTACTATTTATGTATTGACTGTTGACTTTGACTTTGACCAAAAAATTTATCAATGATATTTCAAGGTTTTTCGGTGTCCTGAGTCCGTTTCCACAATTCAATCTCAATTTGTTCGTATCAAGATCGTTTTACCTTCCTCCCTTAATGTTGTATCGACTATCATTTCCAAATATTGACATTTGACATTATTTTCGTGATTTCTTCTTCAAAACCTACATTGCACTAAATTTGTATCAAATATTCAATTTAAGCTTACAATAATAGTGCAACTGCACATGATTTAATGGGTTAAAATACGAAAAATATGAATTTATCAACCTCCTTAAATCCATCATTTACTTGCCCTCAAGCAAAGCCATCAAGTATTTCATAAATTTAAAAATATCAAATTTGAATAGTAAATGTATCCACGTGGTTAAATCCTATAAGACACAAGATTAATGGTGAGTTTGTCTTTCAAACAATTTTGCCCCAAAAGTTATTTTGTATCTACTAGGAGAGAAACACATTTTAATTACAAAAAATCCTTAAAGTCTTTTTAAGCACTTGTAACTCAATCAGAAGGTAAGAAAATTAGTCACGCAAGATTTGTCAAATTGAAAATATTTCTTATGGATAGTCATGTAATATTAAAACTCAACTACCTTCCAAATCATGTAATACTCCCTTAGATTTTTATTTTTTTTGTAGATGACTCGAATGATGAATGTTGGTTGATTCCTTTGTTTCTTCGAAGTATTGCTCATTGGTTGAATTGTATTTGTCGAAGGCTTGTCGGGTAGGATTTGTGTTGATAGCTTATTCACAACAAAGATGCTCAAAAATGGTTAGAAGAAAACACTTGTTATGAGTTCTTTTTTTTACCTCTGTACATTGAATCACCACTTTGAATATTTGAATGATGTTGCACGAACCATCTAAAATATGTATTTTTTTAATTTTTTATATATATATATTTTTTTTTAGGGAGTACATTGACCTAGAAAATTTAGTCAAATTTTAATAAACCGTAACATCTCACATTGAAAATACTTCAATCTTACTTCTCTTTTGATAATTAATCAAAAAACTCTAATTGAATCATGTGACGCTGTCGAGATAAAATAACAATTAAAAAGGTTTAAAGAGTCCCTAGATACAAACTCAATTCTAGTGCCTAATCATTTTTATGTTCCATCTTCACAATTAATTTAAGTGTTTTATCAAAATCCAACCCTATTTCAATAATTAACTACTCAAATTTAATTATCGTGAATAAATAAAGTATAGAATGAAAATTCAAAAATTTAAAAATTTTGAAAATTTTTAGCAAGTGGTATCAACTATTTTCTTCTCCTCGAACCCGAGCCTTATATTGCTTTCAATGTAAGAAAATAACGCAATACATTGCAAATTAAAAAAATAGATACAACCTGATAAAAATTTCAATCATTGATCATCGATTGGTTCTGAAAAAGAATCATTCATAACTCCAAACACCAACATATTGTGAGAATAAATTACAATTAAAATTATATATAACAAACTCTTTGTAAAAAAAAAAAATTTAAAAATGTGAAACTCAATTATATAAAATTGGGTTTTCGCAATATCTACTTTAAAAAAAAAAAATCATCTTTTTATACTTTTTTGTTTTTGACAAAATTAAAGAAAACATAAATTCATAAAAACCACTTTAATCAAAATAAACATTTGTTTTTATTGTTTTTTTTTTGTTTTAGAAAAGTAAAAGAACAAAAATTGGGTACTATTTTGCGGTTACTATTTGTTCAAACTATTTTGTGATTTACTATTTACACAGTATTATTCAGGCGATTTTACTATTTGTACAGTATTATTCACATGTTTTTCACACGGTTTTACTATTCACGTGCAGTCAGTTACTGTTCACGCATTGATTGTTACTATTCACTTTTTGACCGTTAACTTTAACTTTGACCAAAAAGTTGATCAATGCTATTTCAAGATTTTTCAGCGTCCTGAGTCCGTTTTCGCACTCTATTTGACCAAATTCAATCTCAATTTGCTCGTGTCAAGGTCGTTCTACCTTCTTCCTTTAGTGTTGAATCAACGATAGTTTCCAAATATTGGCATTTTCACAATTTCTCCTTCAAAACCTACATTGTACTAAATTTGTATCAAATATTCAGTTTAACCTTACAATAATAGTGTAATCGTACATGATTTAATAGGTTAAAATTCAAAAAAATATGGATTTATCAACTATGAGGATTTTCAAAAGATTATTAATGTTGAGTATTTAAAATTATTTATGGTGGAGATATGTAATGGTGGGGTGTGCTAGAGGTGAAGAAGAATAAGGGTGAAAATTTTAAAAAAAAATGAAAGAAAGAAAATTTAGAAAGAATATAAGGGGTCGTTTGATTCACGTAATGTCATAAGATTCTTGAGAATATGACATTCTCATATTTGTTTAGCATAAAAAAAAAAATCTTCCAGCGAATATCACATTCCTGGGAATGCAATATTCCATTGATTTGGCCAATTTATTTTTTTATGTGAAGGAGTGCGAATATCACATTTCTAAGTCATAGGAATATTTTTTAGAAAATAAAAGAAACAAATATCCATCATAAACAAAAACAAAATTAAAATAAATAAAATAAAATAATTCAAAAATAAAATAAAAATAAGAAAAACCAATAAAATAAAATAATGTAAAAATAAATGAAATAAGATATTATAAAAATAAGATAAAATAAAGTAAAATAGATAAATAAAAAATAAAAAATAAATAAGGAAAATAAATAAATTAAAATAAAATAAAATAAAAATAAGATAAAATAAAATATAATTAAAAAAATAAAATTAAATTAAATTAAAAATTAAAATAAGATGAAATTAAATAAAATGAAAACAAAAAAATAAAAACTAAAAATAAAAATAAAAATAAAAAGTAAACAATAAAATAGAATAAGAAAATAAAATAAGATAAAATAAAAATAAAATAAAATAAAATTAGTAAAAATAAAATAACATAAAATAAAACTACATGAAATAAATATTTAGAAAAAAGTAAAATATTATCAATAAAAATAAATTAGGATAAAATAAATAAAAATTATTAATTTTCTAAGTTACACTAGAATTTTATATTTAAAATTATTTTTAATGCTAAATTCTATATTTTAAAATTTTGAATTAAATAAATTTAAAACTTTTAAAAATAAATTAATTTAAATTAAATTATCTTTAAATTTTTAATTTTTTTAAAATAATAAATTTAAGTTTCTTATTTTGAAGTGTCAAGTTAAAATTTATAAATTGTAAAAATAAATTTACTTTTGTTGTATTAATACGTTAAATATTTTTTACTTACGTATTAGTCTAAGTATGCAAAATGTATTGTTATTTGTACACTTTACTTGATATTTTTGTTTTTTTTGAACTAAGGGCATTGTTGAGAAATTGCTCAACATTCTTAGGAATATTAAATCTAAACCAAACATAATAAAATAACATTCCAAGGAATTTGACAAAACATTCCCAAGAATATTTTTAGCAAATCAAACAGTTTTAATCATATTCCCGAGAATAACATTACTAAAAATTACATTACCAGGAATGTCATTCTCGAGAATGAAAAATCTATCCATGAACCAAACGTCACCTAAGTATCTATCAATATGAGTTTCAATGCTTTGTGCAATTCTTAGTTACATTGAAAGTATGTGTATATCACTCTCCGTTAAGTTTAGTGAAAAATTGGATGGAAGGGCTATGATTCAACATTATAGATAAGACGGGGAGTTTTACATCACTTTTGAAAATACAATGTTTATTGTGCAACTTTCGCAAAACACAAGGGGATATGAAACATTTTACTTTAAATAATACAAAAAATCATGTTTGCACTTGTGGAGGCGTGTTAATTATAACAAATAATATAACAAGCTATTTTTTAATAATTTAAATTTTTAGATGAAGTGATCATTAAACAAAAGGTGATGTGTAAGAAGGGTGATTGATCCTTCAATTTCTTCCCTGAAAAATCCATAAATAATATTCTAACAGAAGAAATGCCACCTGACATTTTAGATAGACATGCACCTTCACTCATAGAAATACATTTTCATTTTTCATTTTTTTCTCCTTTTCTTTTCGAAGTATTGCCCTCTTGCTACATTTATCTGCAAGATAATTATGGTTTCACAGCCTGAGTTACTAAGTCGATCGGAACATGGAACCGATAAATCTTAAATTTAATGATTAAACAGCAAGAAAAGCTGTTTGTTAATTATATTGATATCTAATAGTATGGATGATTATAAGATAATTTCCTGCAGAAAAGCGTTGTATGTGGATAGTGTTTTTTATTTTTAAATCGGAAGTTGTAAGACTTGAATCTAAATTCCTTTAATAATTTGAGTTTTAATATCATATTAAGTAATTACTTTATTTAAAAATTTAAATTATTAAAAAAAATTATTATATTATTTATTGTCTTCAATAAAAAAATAAAATTGAAAATACCTATTTGGGTCAATGGCTGTAACTAATCATCAATAAAGTTCAGCCAATTTGGACTTGATCAAGGCGTCCATTTGTGTTTTAACTTTGGACCAAGGAATGCTAGCTCGTGGATATTTGGCTTCAATTGAAAAGCTTTTTCATCATTTTATCAGCTTTTCACCAAATTAATGTAACGATCCTACATCGATATCTCACTCTTACAAAGAGTGTTTGTTAAGTTCATTATCCCATTTGCAGCTACCATGCCTTATTAAGCCAAGAACCACTTTCATGAAGGTTTCGATCACTTCAGAAGAATTGGTATTTGCACATTAACATGAATATGGAAAAAGGAAAACTTTTATATATTGTTAGACGAGTACGTAATTTGACTTGTTAAAACATAGGAATTATATCTTGACATCTTAGGTTCAAGTTCTGACGTTACGCTATTATTACTTATATCTTTTGGGTATTTTTTAAGAGTTTATTCAAGTATGAAACTTAGGGGATAATGACTGATCATCGATTGAACCTTATTCATAAGCTTATCTCACTTATTTTCCTTTGTTTCTTTGTTACAAATATAGTATTCCACTGTTTGGATCAAACTAAAAATTAGATAATTAATAAAACATTTTGCTTTCTAACATTTTGCTAATTTTTGTCACATTGGAAACTTAATAGACACCATTAGTGCAAGTCAATTAACATATGCTTTTCTTCTTCTTTTTTTTCAGTTTTAACCTATCGGAATATGGTGACCCTAATTATTAAGCATGGTGTTAAAGCAAAAATTAATTATAATCATAAACGTCAATCCATATCTCTTGAAAATCGCCATTCTTTCATTTAAAAGATCTAGACGTGTTAATGCCCTCAGATTTGGGTAGATTCTCATAATTTGGACGTTAACTGTTTACTAAACTCGCAATCTGGACATTTGATCTTTTTTGCAACACTCTAATTTGAATTTGATAAAATCCAATACTAGATTTGAAATGTAAAGAATTCATATCAATTTTCTTAATTTTGAATCAAGCAGTGGTTCTCCACTTATCTTCTAGGTGACTTGAACTCGAGACTATTTAGGTCTCAAGTGAATGCTGCTCTCATTAAACTTAACCCTCTTTTCGAGTGTTGTATTCCAATATTGTATTATATTATTTAGTGTTTATTTTATTATTAGTATTGTATTCGTATTCTAGTATTTTATTTTGTATTGGTATTATTTTTATTTTTTCGAGTATTCTAGTATTCTAGGCTTGAATAATAACTCAAGTTAACTATTTTAGGTCAACAAGACACTTATTCTTAACCCAGCTATAACAATAGTTTCTTTTGCGAGTTTGGAATCTATGTGTGGGGCATGAGAAAATGCTACTCTGTGCTGAAATATGGTCAGTGTTGCAGATTTGAAATTTTGAATGTGGGACGTGACGGAATCATTTAATTTGTCCTATTTAAGGATCGGAGCCAACAAAAATGTGAAGAAACTAGAAGATGAAACTCTAAGCTCCGTTTGTTTGCCGTAAAATATTTTTTTGGAAAATATTTTTCTATTTTTACAATGTTTGGTAACACTGAAAAATTAGCCAATTGGAAAATATTTTTCAGTCAAAAATGGTGGGCTACTTTTTGAAAATTTTCCGGTGTTTGGTAACACCGGAAAAGTAGTCCACCGGAAAACATTTTCCAGTCAAAAATGGTAGGCTACTTTTTGGAGATTTTTCGCTGTTTGGTAACACCGAAAAATTGGTCAATTGGAAAATATTTTTCGGTCAAAAATCACGGCTAGTTCAAAATTTGGAAAAATATTTTGATTTCTTTGGGAGATGAAAATATTTTCTAGAACTTAACCACCCCTATTTTATGTGTATATTTTTTTTATATATAAATCTCATGTCAGAAAATATTTTTTATTGTACATCCAAATACTAGAAAATGCTATTCTGTTCTGAAATATGGTTAGTGTTGTAGATTTGAAATTTTGAATGTGAGACGTGACGGAATCATTTAATTTGTCCTATTTAAGGATCGGAGCCAACAAAAATGTGAAGAAACTAGAAGATGAAACTCTAAGTTGTAAATTTGATTCAGCTTTCTCAGTTAATGTGTCCTTGATGTTGCTTTGGATAGTTAAATTGAGGTTACATCTTAAAATTAATTAGTAATAAGTAGAGTAAATTAAGATCTTATATACTAATTTTGAATGTATTAATTTATCCATACGGAACAGTAATATTTACCTACAGCTTTTGGGATCAAGTAGTCTACCCACGCATTTGTATAATATGTAATATACATAACTCAAGTAGATAATTGGATACTTGAAGATAAATTGTATTGAATTCTAGAAGTTTCAAAAACTGAAATGCTGAATTAAAATTACAACTGAAAATTAAGAAAGCAAAATTTTTGCACATGGTCTGCTACTTATGTAATGTTATTGCTATGGATTCTTTCTTGTTGTAACCGACTGTCCTTTCGGATTAACGACATTTGGGTGGTGAGTGTGATTGGATTTTTTTTTTTTTTTTTTTTTTTGTCGAAGTATGTAAGGGATGAAAGAAAAAGAAAAAGAAAAAGAAAAAAAAGTGTGCGGTATGGTTAGGGGGTTTAGTTTTTGTCATTCTTTTATTTTTGGCTTAAAAAAAAAAGTAAAAGACTAAAAGACCTTCAACTATAAGACTTTGTTTGGTTGGATTTAATGACATGGGGGAATATGGGTATTATGAAAAGTTTAGTCTTTAAGCAAGAACTCACGGGGAAAAATGGAATTTACTCATTTTCTTTTGTTTTAATTATAAACATGTGTATTTAGTTGTATAGTTAAACATATATATATATAAGAACAAAACATCAATAGAAGAGATGGAAAAGAAAACAGTAATTCCTGTTATGAAAATTTTTGTTTTGAGAAAATATCCTAAGAAGTACCAAGTGCTATGGAAAAAATAGAAGTATACACGAACATGGGGTATATACATGACACAATAGGGATAGGTTAACACAAATCAAATAATTAGTTTTTTTTTTCTTTTTTTTAAAAGAAATATATAGGAGACAATATGAGAAGGACATGGTGATTAAAGTTACATTATTATGCTTTAATACTTAACGAATTATGAATATATAAAGTCATATATAAAATATAAAATATAAAAAATTTATAGATTAAATACTAATATTCCATATGTTCATTTTATAGTTTCTATTTCATTCAAGGCATATGCCATTGAATCATCTTTATCGTATTGTGAATACTTTTCATTAATGAATTAACTTGCATTAATTAACTTAATATCATATTAGAACCTAATGAGTTTTTTTGTCTTGGTTCGAAAAACCTAATGAGTTAAAAGAATTGAAAGATGAAAATGAATTGAAAAATTAGTATTTTAGTCTAAAAAAAAAAAAAAAGGGGGTACAAAAACCATGTCCTATCCATGTTCAGAGAATGTGTGGAATGTTGAAAAGTATCAAGGAGTTGCTGGAAAGGAACAATTCAAAGGTTTGTTTAGATTACATCAACTCTTTCTTTCAGGAAAATAAATAAATAAATAAAGAAGAGAGAGGGAGAGAGAAAAGAAAAGAAGTAACATAAAGGACAAACACAACAACTTTGAAAAGTAATGCAGAAAAAATTGCACGAAAAACTTTCCATAAGTCTCTTGCAAAAAAAAGTATTCCATAACTAATGCATCAATTCGGAGAACCAATTGCAAGCTAAAACCTTGTCCATTATCAGACAAAGATTTCGACTCCGGCATAAATTTAAGAGTTGTGATTTAAATCAACAGATTTGTGTAAAAACTGGAATCTAGAAGATATGATTATCTAGATTAGTTTTGTTTTTGCTTGGTTGATGTCAAAAAATTTGTTTGTACATTTTTGACTTGTTGATTTAAAATGAAATACACTTGCTTGCTTAGCAACTAAAAAAAAAAGTCTTTCATAACTTTCCTATAATCCAAAAACATAAAAACTATTGTTGATAATCAAAACTGGTCGGGTGCCTTCCGAGTTAAATTGCAAAAGAAACGGGTGTGGTCTTGCTCACGTAAATACTTCAATACTTAAGTTAGTATTTTCTTTGAGAATGATAATAATTTGAAAAGTATAGTGTATAATATGTGAATGATCAGTTACTTTTTTTAGAGAGTGTATTCCCTTATTTATACATTTTCTTCTGACACTTTTTTAAATTTTATGAAATTCTGTCACTTAGTCATTAGATTGAGAAATGGTCGGACTTTGGACCTTGACCTCTCAAATATCTCCTAGGTCAAGATCACCCGATCTGTTGATGAGGGTAAAATTCATCGATCCGATCTCTAATGACGTGATCCTAACTATAAAGCATGAATAGTATGTTAAAATCTCGACATTTTAACATACTATTCATGCTTTATAGTTAGGATCACGTCATTAGAGATCGGATCAATGAATTTTACTCTCATCAACTATATAAAACTTGCTTACAATGACCCAAAGTCAAATCAAGTGAGCTAAGAAGATAACCAAGCTCTGACAACTCACGTAGTCCGTGGCAGGTAGCGTGAAAGCTTAAATTGAGAAGTTATACATGAGTTTCCTGTTCAAATTCTATTGTCGCCACTATTAATGGTTTTTGAATTGTAAAGTCGCAGAAAGAATTAGATCGAAGTACTCAAAAATTTGATCCCCAGAAAACCAATTTATCCATAGAATAAAAAAATATATAACCCAAAATTAATGTCCAAGTACGCTTATGACTTTGACATTTGTGTAACCCCATCATATCAAATCACCCTTTTGCCAAGATAATTTCAGCATATATAAGCTTATCCACTTTTACCAAATCATGCTTTCTATGTAATTGTAGCTAAACCAGCCATTAGTTTATCCTTGTCTTAGTATGGAAAACATGTCTTAGTTGTGTCTAAAGAATGTATGATGTGTCTGGTGGTAAAGTTACTCACTTATTTACGAGATATTGTGAGATTAATTCTTACAGGTTACATATGTGTTGTACAGTCATAAGTCTCCCTTAAATAAATAAAAAACATATATCAAAGAGTTGTTAGAGATTAAAAAATAATAATAATAATAATAATAAGACCAATTCGAGGGTTTGTTTGGATGCATGAATGCAATGCACCAGGAAAATCTTTCTTGTTGACATAAAAAATAAATAAATAATTAAGGGAGAAGAAGAAGAAAGAGAAGTAAAGTAAATGACAAACACAATAATTCAAAAAAGAGATGCAAGGAAATTGCTTAAAAATCCTTCCATACTTTTCTTGCAAAAGAAAAATCGTCCATAGCTTTCCAATAATCCAAAAACATACAAATTCTAAAAGAAATAAATAAATATATATATATATATATATTACCTTACTTCACTTTCCAAAAAGCATTATTGCATTAGGACTAGGAGAAGCATAGAACATAATTTCCAAAATTGGGCATGTTTAATTTTGTTTCTTTCTCCCAAATAATCTTTTGTTCTTGGAAAAATTAAGAAACGACATACACTCAAGCAATATGCAAATCGAGTACAAAGAACTGAAAGTCAAATCAGGTAAGCTAAGAAGACAACCACAATTTCACTTTCCACTACACAACTCAAGTAGCCTAGCTTTGGCAGATAGCTTGAAAGCTTATAATTGAGAAGTTATATATGAGTTTCGTGTTCCAAATTCAGTTATCGTTTTCGAATTAGTTCAAAGTATGTGGAAATTTAATCCGGAATAAATTCCAATTTGTCCATATAAAAAAACAAATAAATTGACCAAATGGAGTAGTTCAAAGTATGTGGAAATTTAACCCTGAATAAATTCCAATTTATCCATATAAAAAAATAAATAAATTGACCAAATGATTAAGTCTACTTAGAATACCTATCACATCACATCGCCCTCTTGCCGAGATAATTTCAAATTAGTTTATCCATGTTCATCAAAGACCACTTTAATTTACGAAATCATACTTTCTATATATATGTAATTTTTCCACCAATTAATGTGTGTATGCGCGCATGCGTGTGTAAATTAACCAACTATTCGTTTATCCTTGTCATCTTCCACTTTCTCTATTGTATTTCAACCAAATAAATGATAAGATACAGAATCAACTTTCCAGTGGAAAAAATAGTGTAAGAAACAATAATCATACTAGCATTTAAAATCTATGAACCATCTTGACTTATCTAGGCACATTCATTTAGATTATTGAAAATGATGAGGAGGACAATAACAATTAAAAAATGTACAAGATAATATTCCCTCAATAAGAAAATGTTTAGTTGTATAGTAGTATAATGGGAATTCTTAAAAAATAATTTAGTTACGCAATCACCATTAGTTTAATTATGTTCATTGAAAAACTGGTGCATCTAACGCAACCAAAACTTGTAAAAGTGGCCAAGAATAATTTAATTTGTTTTTGTTGTGTAATTTTTAACGCAAGTGCACGTATCGCAACAAGTAATAAAGTAGTAAGTAAAGATCGTTTCCACAAAGACTGTGATTATTAAGTACCGAAATTAATTTAGCTTTAACTTTATTCGGACAATCAAATACTGAGAAATTGTGAGTAAAAACTAATAAATAAAATACTTTTAAAATTAACTACTAAAGCAAATACGAAATTAATAAAGAGGATAAATCAAGAATTAAAATACTCTAGGGGTTCCAATTTCACCAAAATTAATCCTACTTAAAATTATTGATTTAAATCAATTAATGTCTATTCCTTACGTTGCCAGCAATTTCGTTAAAGTATAAATTAATCTTTCTCAAGTATCAATAACCTATCCCAATAAGCAAGCTAACTACATCTTTGTAATAACTGTGAACTTATGGAACGCATTAAGCCCTAGAAATTCAAATGTTGCACTAGATCTCATAACTATCTCTAGCTTATGACGATTTAATAGTATTTCACACGTGGTCTAATTTAGTTATCACTTCTCAGTCTCAAACCAAATTACGAATCATGCAACTGTTGATCAGGCAATCACAAGCATTAAACTTAGTATGAAATACTCAACGCATAAATGGAATAATTCATTAATCAATCAAAACCAAAAGTATCAAATATTCATAATTTGGTTACATCGTAACCCTAGAAAAATAGCTTAGAACATCATAAAAAAATTAAATAAAATCTCAATTGTAACATAAATCATGATAAGAGAGATAGAGAAAACTAAGATTTGGAGAAGAATTAGGGCAGAAGTACGTCTCCGGATCGTTCCTTCGTCTTTAACTTGCGAATCCTTCGCTTTCTCTTCTCTAGAACGTTGCTTTTGCTCTCAAAAACCAGCCGCCTCCAAAAGCCCTCCTTTCTAACGTGTGTTTTCAGCTTTTATCCTAGGGTTTGCTTCTTTTCACGCCATTTTACAAAACTGCCCTTAATTTTTCAGCAACGCTGTGCAGCTGCGCTATAACTGCGCTACTTCTGATTTCTCTTCAATTTCTTCACACGTCGCATGAAAACTCGCCTTTAGCCATTTTTCTTCAATTGTGCCTCAAAACTTAAGACTTTCTCATGAAAAGCACCTACGTCGCAAATTAAACACAAAACCAATCAAATTGCTCATAAATTACTCCAAGAACTAACAAAATTTAAGTGAAAAGATACTGAAATAATATATTAATAATACACCCCAACAGTTTTTCAAAGATAATATTTCGTTTTCAAAAGAAGCAAATAAACAAGAAATTGAGCAATATTAAAATTGAGGACAAGGAAATGAAAAAGTCAAATAAAGTGAGCTAAGAAGTATAAATAAAATGTTCCACTTTCCAATAAAAAACTTAGGTATGTATGTTTTTAATTTCAAATCTTAATATCATCATTATTTAATGTTTTCGAGTCTTTTTTATAGAACAAAGGAGAAATTATTTAGAAGTGCGAATTTTAAAATATTGTTGTCATGTTTTAAAATGAATTTCATGGACTGACGAGTTAATTAGAAGTGCGAATTTTGAATCTTGTCCTCATTATTACTAATGTTTACTGTTGGATTTCATGGACTAGAGAAAGAATTAATTTGAAATACACTCTGACGAATTTTATATGTATCATTAGCTCATAGGAGTTGTTGATCTACAAATTAGTAGAAGGGATGATATTGTCCCTGGCTTCCCTTGGACAAGGCTATGCTGCTCAAGCCAAATTTGTCGGCAATACTAATAAAATTTTGGTAATTTGTTAATTGTGGAAGTTGCGATGATTATGTCAAGTATTTGGTTTCATCAACTTTTCTCGAGTCTCTCCTTCTTCTTTAAACATGACACCCCCTATGATGATCTCATGGTATGCAAAATCTTACGATATAATGATAAGTTCAGAGTGGCATAGCGGATTTTTAGACTAGAAATGATGCCAGAACCATAAATTAAATCAGATTATTATTATTATTATTATTATTTTTGGTCGTTAAATTAAATTAGATTATCAGTTTTGACATTTATATAGAAATAAAAATCTTTTAGTTTCTCAGGTTTTGAAAAATTAACTTTTTGGTCCTTCAATTTTTAAAAAGTGACCATTTGGTTCATTTTAATGTTAACTTTTTGTGATTTTCTTATTTTACTCTTGGACTATTTTCTCTATTCTGCATAGTATTAAAGACATGTTTGGAATATCACTAAAAATTACCAAAAAATTTACAAAATGAGATTAAAGACACATGTGGGATATCTCTTACATGACCATTTTGGGTTGTCAAGTTAAAAAATAGGATATGTTATTGTAGGTCAAAAACAACTGTTCGCGAACAGTTATTAAGTTCAAAAATTATAACTTATTTTTGCGAGCAGTTGCTTTTGACCCACAATAACATCTCATATTTTTAAACTTAATAATTGTTTTGTTTATTTCTTCTCTAACTATAGTGGATGATAATGTTAAAGACATTTTGTAATAATTGTATTTTTTTATTTTGGTTTGGATATATATATTTTGTGAATTTTTTGGTGATTTTTGGTAACTTTTTTTTTATTTTTAGTAATATCTCAAATGTGTTTTTAATGTCATGCAAGAGAGAAAAAATGAGTCCAAAAATAAAATAGAAAAATCACAAAAAAATAATATTAAAATAAATTAAATAATCACTTTTTAAAAATTAAGAGATTAAAAAATTCTTTTCTCAAAACTTGAGGGACCAAAATTTTTTTAAGTCCATTTACATAAGACCCAACACATCACATAGCGCACCTGGCAATGTTACGTGTTTGTCAACACAGATATCGCCTATTCATTCGTACATTTTCGTTGACCCAAATTAAATTAAAAAATCACATTTTCTTCTTCCTCGTCCTTTCTTGGGAGACAAAAGCCGTATTATCGGAAAATCATTTTAGTGAGAAAGATTCTTGTATTTGACAATCAAATTATTTGACTGTGATTATGTATGTGATTGGTTTTATATATGTAGGGCTAACATTTTATATGTTTAGGATGAATTAATTATCGAAAAGAAGATTAACATAAACCTTTTAACAAAGATTTCACCTTTTTATGGAGTAAAAGTTAGGTGGTTACAAGTTAACTAAATGTAAAATTGATATATTTATTTACTTCTCTAAACACGTGTTTTATTTAAAACATTTTCTGAACCAATCCCTGTTGGCTACGCCAGCAGCCTTGCTTGATCCTCCCTTCGAATCTGGTTCACACACACACTCACTCCTATAAAAATGGGCACTCATTACGCAATCTTGGCTAAAACACGCACGCGCACGCACACATTGTTTTCACCAATCATCAAAACCTACAACAACAACAACAACAACAACAACTTCTTACAACCAACGAAACAACTATCAAACAACAAAAAAAGCCTCTCTCGTATTGTTTTTGCCACCACCACCAACATGGGTGGAGAAGAAGATCAGAAGAAGAATAACGAGCCTCTAAGTTACCAAAACGTCGTCGTGATGAGACATGGTGATAGGATAGATAATGTAGATGTGATGTGGGCAGCCAAAGCTGCCCGTAAATGGGACCCGGAGCTTGTTGAAGGGGGCAAAATACGGGCGTTTAATGCCGGCCGGAAGCTCCGGAATCTTGGCTTTCCGATCCACCGTGTCTTCGTTTCGCCGTTCCTTCGTTGTCTACAAACCGCCGCCGAGGTTGTCTCCGCCCTCTGCGCCGATGTCGACTCCGATGATAATTTACTTAATTTCACCAAGGCCGCTGATGGTATTAAAATTGATCCATCAAAGATCAAGGTATATTTCATTTCCAATTTTACGTGTTTTTCTGTTATATGATGAGTAAATCGAATCACCCTTATCTCACTGGATAAATTGTTACGAATTTTGTTTTTCTTATTTTTTTTATGTTGGATTTTTTGGCATTTTATATTTATTTATTATTTTCAATAGTACCCACACGTATAGTTGAGATTCATTTTTTAGCATACAGTTTTTTACCCTTTTTAAACGTGTGGCGGTAAGTCTTGAATCAAATGGAACTGGCTCTGATACTAAATTAATTTACTACCCGTCTAAAGGCTTAAATCGAGGGATTTTTATATTTTTTTTTTATTTTTTACATATTTTTTTTTTTTTGAGAAGTAATTATCTTCAACATATCTATTGCATATTATTTTTTCTGCTAAATGGTCTTTCATATAATAACTATATGAAATAGTTTTAGTTTAAACTTTTAGAAGATGTAATACTTTCTGATGATTGAACTTGTTCTTGATTTTAGACGTAAAATTTTATACTAAAAATTT
This sequence comes from Ehretia macrophylla, assembly GCA_037974665.1. Lineage (NCBI taxonomy): Eukaryota > Viridiplantae > Streptophyta > Magnoliopsida > Boraginales > Ehretiaceae > Ehretia > Ehretia macrophylla. Next base: position 82,074,695 of record CM075776.1, read on the forward strand.
ATACAGCAGAAGATTTGAACAGGAAAAGAAATGTTTCCTTCTAATAATAATAATAAAAAAGAAATTATCACATGTAATTATTATCTAGAAGCACTGGCGGAGGCACATATGGACCAGTTGGGGCTGACTTATAAAAACGTTAAAATTTTTATGTATTTTTTTAAAAAAAATTAGATATTTATGTATTTTTAGTTAAAAAAAATTAATTAGTCCCTACTAAAAAAATAAAAGTACTCGTATAGTTTAAAAATTATGAATTTTAGCCCCCACTGGCTCATAAAAATATTAAAATTTCTATGTATTTTTTATAAAAAAAATTAAATATTTATATATTTTTAGTTAAAAAAAATTAATTAACCCCCACTGAAAAAAAAAGTACTCGTATAGTTTAAAAATTATGAATTTTAATCCCCACTGACAAAAATTTCTGGTTCCGCCCCTGTCTAGAAGCAACTTGCGCAGCTTGAGGTTTAGAATATCTATCTTCTCTTGTATTGCCATTCAATTCTAGGCAGCATGGGTCGTTCTCTATCAACATTAAATTTTTGTTCTCTATTTGATCAATGCAAAATTTAAGTATGATCATTAATTTCCTGAAAATCTCCTCTACAGGCAAGATATAAACATATATAACATATATACATAATAGATATATTTATATAAATAATAGATATATGTGGGAGAACAATCCAAGCGTTGTACTGTTAGGCAAAGTAGCCCGAATGTTGCACCCTAGATGGTAGAAGTCCCATAGCCGAAGGCATCACTCACTTAAACTACGACCTGAGTAGCATTCGGATTAGATAGATAGAAATTGTAAGTAGAGGGGCATGTTTGCTTTTGGGTGATGATGAATATATGTCAATACTAGATGAATCATTCAGCTCAAAGTGTTAGCAAACATCTAACACCTACTTCTTAATCGTTTTTCCATTTCTTTTTTCTTTTCTGTTCAGCAATGCGAAAATCTCCAACAAATTGGCCTAAAGAAGCTATCGGTTCGCCTGTTGTAGGTTAAGGGAGTGAGAGTTCAAGAGATGGATAAGAGGTATTAAGATATGGAGATTCTAACTCTTTCCAGAAGCAGAGTCTGAGGCCTATGAGTATAATGTCTGTAATTTCAAAACAAAATAAAACTTGAACTACCCATAGTCTATCTAGTTACGGGGTTGCACTTGATAGTCAATCAATTCCTTTTTCCGTGGGTTGATGCTTTGCATCGCTCGCCAGATGCTACTCTTTTTTTTTCCTACATCACATGCGAGCTCGAGTCTTGCTGGTTATACGCCAGATGCGCTACTTTGAGAGTAATAAACGAACTCCTCGTTATAGGTAAGAAAAGAAATGATAATATGCTAAACTAATGAACTAGATTAGGACTGCAACTTACTGAAAGCTATACACAACTAGATTATAAGAGCATACATGTCAAACAGTTCTTCACCTTTACGACCAGGAACACATAAATGAATGTATGTACATGAAAAGCAGATGAATTATTTTGAGGTTTGTTTTCCTGTAGATTGTTGTGCGTGCAATCGAAATGATTCTCTCATGTGTCAGTGTACCAATTAGACTTCTCGAGCCATAGTTCTTTCTCTGTCGAACAGGATCACCTGGTTTCATCCTCTTATGCTATTCTTTTGAACCACTTTTGTATACCTTTCAGGTTTCTATTGAGTATGGATTGTGTGAGATGTTGAATTTTGCGGCCATAAGACCTGATGTGGCTCCAAAAGATGGGAATTTTGGTTTCGATATTTCACAATCTGAATCTGTTTTACCTGCTGGAACTGTTGATCATGATGTGGAACGAGTGTACAAGGAGGTATCTACACTAAATCCTTTTTTGAGTGTCTCACAATGAGACTCTCCTATTTTTAGAGAATTTTACGATTATCTTGAAGTGATCAAGTGCGTGCAAATATATTGAAACTCTTCTGATTGTCACTCTGGTTGCAACGTTCTAGCTGCCAAAATGGCAAGAGACAGTGGAGGGTTCAAGGTCTAGATACGTGCAGATTATGAAGGCTCTTGCAGATAAATATCCGTCAGAGAACTTGTTGCTTGTAACACATGGTGAGCATCCTCTTGCCTCTGCAGTTTGTTTCTTCAAAAAACGAGGACTGAGATAGTAAGTTGTATATTTTCTGAACTTTTGGAATCTCTCAAAGAATCATATCTGCAGCATGATTAAAAAAGTAGTGACAACATTTGGACGGCAAGCAAGCATAGAAATGTTTTATGCAGCCGCGCGCCATAAGTAGATCTAGCTCTTTCGAGCTTTCGCATCAATTAAAGTGCATTTGTCTTTGATGATCAAAATGTACTTCCCTTTACAGGAAGCTGATGGAATAGTGTCTTTGCTTTACATTTAGTTAGAAAAAACTTCCTTTTCTACATCTAGCTTATCTGGGTTTTTGCAAGTTTATGCATTTCCCTTTCCCTGGATTTCAAAAGAATATGTTGATTTTAATGTACAGAAGTACAGTACAGCGGCACATAGTGGATAGGTGCTCTTTGATGCAGCGGGGCCACCTTCAACCACTCTGAAAGAACTAAAGAGTCTCATAGCTTTACTAATAGCGGCATAGGTTTAGTGGTTCTATGAGTTGGTTTTGCTCTTTACCTTCTATACCCCCTCCCCGAGCGCAAGACTCACGAAGTCATTTTGATTTGGCAGTTTCACATATAAAGATTACGACTTCATTTAGAAGCCATAAAGTGCGAAACAAGATCCATGATATGCTTGCTTGAGACTGTACAATGCTTTATCTTTGCAATCTCATTGAGTCTAGTCTTGTGCAATTATTTCCCTGTTTGTTTTTTTTTTCTTTATTTTATTCGTCTTTCTTTCACCTGCCCAGGTGAAGGAGTCGGCTCAGTTCTCTCTGCATTGATCGAGGGTGCTGAAGTATACGATGTGGAATACTGTGCATATCTGCACACGAGGAGACCAATCTTCTCCGGTGAAAACGAGCCATTCGCTGCCGGAAGCTTTGAAGTCTCAAGCCAAACTGGACTGTCTTCCAGGAACGAGTAGAACTTCGTATAAACCATTCCTTTCCAGAATGCAGATACAATTGCATTGATCAGATCATAATTGTTCAACCTTAAATCATTTCCATTGTTGTAATACTATGAGTTCATTAATGATTGTTGTGCTCTTGAGTTAATGATTGTTGTGCTCTTGAGTAACCAAGAGAGATTTTAAAATTACTGTTTAATGTAATTCTCCAATACTGAAGCATTTACCTATTTAGAACCATTATCTTATGCTACTTTTCTTTTACCTTTTGGCCTTGGGGATATCTGAATGAAAGATCACTAAGATTATATGACATTTTATTTTTTCCACCAAACACCAACACCTGTGTGATTTACAGGTCTGGAATATAGAGGTGGCTGCATACTCTTTGTAAAGACGTACGACTTTAATTTATCGATATTGTAGAACAAGGGCAGATGCGTTTAAGGATGAGCGTACGTGAATTTACAAGCTCTTCTAATGGTACCATTTCAACTATCTTGAGGCATATAAGCTTTTTCACCTTCCTCATAAATCGAAAAAGAATTACTAGTCCACTTTTATGTTGGGTACTGGCGCAGCGGAATGGTTGGGACCAAGCAGTATTACGCAGCTAAAATAAGATTGGGAATAATGGATACTTGAGACATCAGATTTACGTGGAAAACCCCTAAACAAATTGAGGGAAAAACCACGAGCAAGAATAGAAGGATTTCACTATAATGTGGAATATTTACAATACTTTCTCTCTAATATAATGAGAGAACCCCTCACACTCTCTCTTGTTATATGAGAAATTAGCTCACCTTCTCTCTAATACAATGAGAGAACTATTACACTCTCTCTTATAATAGGATAAACTCACTCTCGCTCATAACATAAGGACAACAAGGAAGGAGGAGAAACTTATTATTATTCTCTCTGAACCTCATGAGAAACCTATATTTTTCCCCTCTGAGTTTGGGACTACTCTATTTAAATCTCAAGAAGAACTTATTTTTTTCCTCTCTAAGATTATAACACTCCTCTCTCTCTACATCTTAGGAGGAACTTATATTTCCCTTTCTGAGATGTGAGACTTTTATCTCTAATTAGAGGAGATTTCCCCTGATCGAGCTTGGTCCAAAGCAGAGGAATAAGCCCTCTATTTATAGGTTTGTTCCATGCCAATCTTCAACACTCCGCATGGAGAATTTCAACTCTGCGTAACAATTTTCCTCGAGCAGTATGTCAACTGCTGCAACTTTCATGAGTCGTTGATTCAATTTCAACCAATGTCTGCGTTGCTGAACAAATTTCCTCCCACAATATTTTTTTTCTCTTTCTTTCTTTCAATATTTTCTTAATCCTTTGCTGTCACTTTTTGACAATGCTTCCAAGAAGTATCAACATCACTCATCATATCATTTCTTTTCCTTTTGTTTCTTTTGACTTCACCAAAACGTAAAGCCACAAAATGTGACTTTACCTCATTAGTTGTCTTTGACAGCTCACATTCTCCCATTGAAAGTCACATTTGGTGATCTTTCAAATCTCTCCAATCTTGCCAATCAAATGTTGCTTACGTCCTTGCTAGGCCACAAGAAAATCTACTACACCACGTAATGCAACATTTGAGGTACCTTTACCTCATGATCCTTCTTTTATCTCAGGATCCTCTTAACAACTCCATGCTCTCCATTAGACCTCGCCATGTACCAACGGACTGTACCAATTGCAACATCTGGTCTCGTACATACCACAGCAAACATAGGACCTTCCACTGCCGATGCATACCGTACTCGAGACTTTACCATCCTCACCACTTATTTGCTAGGACATATACCTGAGGATAACTGTCAGGATGTGGGGTCAGGATTTCCTTACAATCTTTGCATGTTGAAGCATTGCATGATTCCGTGAAAGTAACTCTTCTAGAAATCCACTCTTTACTGACTTTTCTGTCTCAGTAAATTGCATCCCTAAAATCTTGTTTGCTGGTCCTCCATTCTTCATCTCAAACTTCCTAGCCAATTGTGCCTTCGATTATTGGAGTCAATCTTTGTTGAGGCCTACTACCAGCATGTCATCCCCGTACAACAACATAATAACTATCTCCAAACCTATTGTAATACCCACAATGGTTTGCATTGTCTATTGTACCGAAGGCTAAGGAATGAATCAAACCTCTTGTACTAACACATTGGATCCTACTTGAAACAATACAGAGATTTGGTAAACCCTGCAAACCAAGTTTTCTTTTCTACATATCCTTCTGGTAGAAGCATACAAACATTTTCTTCAACCTCACCATGAAGAGAAGTCATCTTTATATCTAATTGTTCTAGATGTAAACCCAGTACACATAACCAGGACTACTCAACAGGAGAACAAGACTTCATTGGAGTCAATACCTTTTTTATGAGCATAATCTTTCACCACGAGTCTTGCACATTTTCTCCACCTAGCCATTTCCATATGATCTTGTAGACCGATTTATTACCAACGACTTTCCTTCTGAGTGGTAGTGGAACAAGTCTCTTTATTCAATTTATACGGAGAACTTCAATTTTCTTCCTACGTTATTGTCATCTGCAGAACACCAAGGCTACTTATTCCTTATGAAAAGTTAACGAATTTCTATCTTGCGCTAGAAGATAATATGCAACATCGCTCGCCATAACAACACTAGGCTTCTTTAGCCTCAACCTCATCTGGTCATTGTTCCTCATGCTCCGGTGCAACTTTTGGAAGAAACATCTCCTTGTTTTAACTTGCATTAGTCTCCTTCGAAGTGTTGTCATCTTCACTTTGCAAACTGTCCCCTACAAATATCACATCCCTGCTGACGATAACCTTATGGATAGTGGGAACCCACAGGTGATAACCCCAAAACATCATCAACATATCCCAAGAATCTGGATTTCTTGGATTCTTGTTTCACCCGCACTTTGTAGTCACATATCTGTCTCAATCTTGATTAGGTACACCCATAATCTTTTGGAGAAACCATCAACAAATGATGCATAATTTTTTTCCACTCCTAGGGATAAAATCGGCGATTCCCATTCATCAATTACAGATTTCTTCAGGTAGTAGATCTACCATTTCAATCTATGATGCTTACTAATAACACGGTGCTCACACCATTAGAGCCCGAGCAAGAGATTATGTTCTAAGAGAATCTCCAAACCTCATTCTGATATGTGATCCATATACCACATTATTGTTGACTCTTCTTGATTGGCTGATGCAACCGATACATCTATTTCCTCCAACATATATCTCTCTAAAGCATGTATAGATTTACTGGGATCTTCTCTGCCCTTTCCGTTACAAGTGCGACTATGACCTTCTCGATCCCATTCTCAATATAGGTCTTTCAACCAAGGTCATCTTATTGTCCAAGATACGATAACTTCTTCTCCAAACCCCTTTCCCAACGTACTCCTTGAATGGTTCAAACTATACCATCGTACCTTTTCATCTTGATGGTACCAATACCCGCGCTCTCTAAGGCATAACCATTACACAGGTCATCTACAGACAGTTTCATATATCTACAACTATTCTTCACAAGAGGCCATGTGCTACATCACTTCCGATCCATAATCCATTCATCAGTTAGCTTCTTTCTGCCTTTAGAAACAACAATTGTTGTTTCACTGTGTATATACATTCATCATCGGATGTACCCGCAACACATCCCTGAGAATTTTTTGCCTCGGGAGTTGACCTGTTGCGCCAGCTATCATTTCTTGACTTGCCCTTGCCTGCCACACTGTAGCATTTAAGACATCTTCTGCTTATTGACTTTGATCTTACGATTGTGACTCCCACTTGAGCCATGGTTCGTTGATTTACCTCTCATCATCGACTACACATTTACTTATTCTGTACTTTCCAATATGTCCTCCCTATTATTGGGCCAAGAGACCTCTTCTAGAGCAACAACTGCAACATCATCGAAGACTAGATAGTCTGAAAAACCATTACTCGAGCAACTGATAGTGAGTTGACCATACGAATTTGATAGTCTTCAAAGTCTGAAGCACCGCATGTTCAAGCTCAGCTATTTTGCAATCCAACACAATGAGTTGAAAAATAGCATACGTTACACTGATGTGGAACTACTTATTCAAATAGCGTAAAGTCTTCACTGTAAGAAGATCTTTCATGAACTGGCTTGACTTTAGTCAGCACATCCCAAATTTCTTTGCTGACTCTGGCTTGACACCTTGCCAATGCTAAATCCCCGTTGGCATAGCATTGTCATCCACCTCTCTCATTTTGTTGTTGGCCATCCTCTCTATTTGTCTCTGCCAAACAATTGTCTTTTCTTAAGATTGCCTGTCATCCTCAATTTCCGTTGGAGAAATCACTTTTGTTGAACATCTCATTTCTTATTTTGTCGCTACGATCTTCACAACGATCTGCTTCAACTTGAACCGCCTTCTACTATTTCAATGTGAATAGTACTATTTATGTGAATAGTACCGTGTACGTGAATACTACTAAAATCGTATACGGGAATAGTATCGTAACCATATATGTTAATAGTACCCTAACCGTATACGTGAATAGTACTATACTATATGTGTGAATAGTAACTATAAACAGTATCCTCGTACGTATACCAATGGCTCTGATACCACTATTCGGTGGTGGCGCAGCGGAATGGTCGGGGCCAAATAGTATCACACAGGTAAAATAAAATTGAAAATAATGGATAATTGAGACATTAGATTTACGTGGAAAACCCCAAAACAAATTGAGAAAAAAATCACGGGCAAGAATAGGAGAATTTCACTATGATGTGGAGTATTTATAACACCTTCTCTCTAATATACAGAGAGAACCCCTCACACTCTCTCTTGTTATAGGAGAAATTAGCTCACATTCTCTCTAATACAAGGAGAGAACTATTATACTCTCTCTTATAATAGGAGAAACTTACTTTCACTCATAACATAAGGACAACAAAGAAGAAGGATAAATCTTTAGGAGAAACCTATCATTATTCCCTCTGAATCTCATAAGGAACCTATATTTTTCCTCTTTGAGTTTGTGACTACTCTATTTAAATCTCAAGAAGAATCTATCATTTTCCTCTCTAAGATTACAACACTCCTATCTCAGGAGGAACTTATATTTCCCTCTATGAGATGTGAGACTCTCATCTCTAATCAGATGAGATTTCCCTTGATCGAGCTTGGTCCAAAGTAAATGAATGAGCCCTTTCTTTATAGGCTCGTTCCATGCCAATCTTCAACACTCCGCGTGGAGAATTTTAACTCTGCGCAACAATTCTCCTCGAGCAGTGTGTCAACTGCTGTAACGTTCATGTGTCGTTGATTCAATTTCAACTAATGTCTGCGCTGCTGAACAAATTTCCTCTTGTAGTATTTTTTTTCTCTCTCTTTCTTTCAATATTTTCTTAATCATTTGCTGTCACTTTTTGACAATGCTTCCAAGAAGTATCAACATCACTCATCATATCATTTCTTTTTCTTTTGTTTCTTTTGACTTCACCAAAACGTAAAGCCACAAAATGTGACTTTACCTCATTAGCTGTCTTTAACAACTCACATTTTAAAGATCCATGAAACCGAAATCAACTTCCCTATAAAGGAAAAATATCAATATGACTGTTCACCTTTTATTTTGTGAAACGAGTAACTCTATAAAATTAATCTAACCAAATTTTAAAGAATACATCACATTTCATCATAAAAAAAAGTTAAAATTAGGCTATTTCAAAAATAATCGTACTTAAAAGATCATATTGCATTATTCCATAATCCCTTATTTAAATATTTAATTTTTTTAAATTTAAATAGATAAGATGGTACGGTTAAACTTAGTGAGAGCAACCCTCATTTGAGACTTAAATGGTCTCGAGTTCAAGTCACATAAAGGTAGGTAGAGAACCTCTGTTGATCTCTTTAAAAAAAAAAAAAAATAAATAAATAATTCCTTATTTAAATAGTCAAAATAGCCACTTATAAGTGTCGCGATTCAAATAAAAACTTCCTAAATAGTGGGAGTCATTTTGTCTATAGCGTGTTACAAGCCCCACGACTACAAACCTGTTTAACTCGCGGGCCTAGTCCACTAATTCATTAAACGCAAGTCTTGTTCAGTAGTTCGTAAACCAGTAATTTGCAACCCAACGTGTATTGGGCACCCAATACCATCCAAGCCTAAATATGGACTTCATCATCATCAAAAGGTCCTCCAAAACACATTGGGCTTCTTACTGATCCAAATGTGTGTGTCACGTGACCATCCTTTGTGGCACGTGACCTCAAACCCAAAACCCCAATGTTGGAAAGTACTTTTTGTGTTTTTCTTTTGTTCTCCAAGTCATCCCTGTTCCTTCTTTCTTCTTCTTCGTTTAATTTTTTATTAATTACAATTATATATTAATATTAATACTAATCTGTTGATTATATACATATATATATATTTATATATTAATATATAGAGATGAATTATATAAAGAGAAGTGGATTTTCACTGAAGAAGAAGTGGTGTAGTGCACTGAAATCACAGAATGGTGTTGCATCTTTTGTTGATGATTTGGCTTCAAAAGGTGTATCTCATGTGGGTGTTGCTGAGTTTTCATCCATGGTGCCTACACAGAGGACTGCTGCTCCTATCAGTGATTTTGTCAAAAGGGTATGTTAAAGTCAGCTCCTTTTTGCTATTGTTTTCTTTTTCAAGGTTCGAGTCGTGGAAATAAGCTCGTATAAATGTAAACCTCAAAGAGTAAAAGTGAGTCCGACCCTTACTGGCCGGACTCGTATAGCAAGTGTTTCGTGCAACAGAGACTAGAATGCTGGTGTGACATACTAGACCCGGACCCAAAGTGGGTTGGACCGTTCACACGATAGAATGCGTAAGTCGTGGAAATAAGCTCGTGCACGTCTAACACCCAATAGAACCAAAGTGAGTCCGACCCTTAATGATTGTACTCCTGTAGTAAGAGTTTCGTGCAACGGATTTCCCACAATAGGCCCAAAGTGGGTAGGGCCTTTGGAAGACTTGGGCAGAGCTTTTGTTCACAGGATTGCTCTTTTGTAAATTATGCTTGAGTGATTGTTTAAGTAGTTCTTGTATTTTATTTTACGTTACATATATTTTTTTGGGATGGTTTTGTAATTATATGTTCAGTTATGTTGGGGCCGGAGCACGTTTTTGGTTTTTAAATGCTTTCTATTTTTTATTTTTTGTTTATATTTAATTTTGTCTGTTAGAATTGGGAATGTACATGTGGAGTTAGAGTTTAGTCTATGTTGATACTTGATACATAATTAAAAAGGCAGCCCGTGCACAGAGCTTCCTCTATGCACGAGGGCTAGGGAAGGTTGGATTCTCTTTAAGGCTATTGTACGTGGCCTTAGTTTGCATTTACATAATTAAGATTGGCAAAAATGAATTGATAGTTATAGTATGCTAAAGTCCTACTATGGTGGTTTTATGGGAGTTGCAGCTGTGAAATTGGATAAAGAAATGACATTTTATTGCTTTATGTGCATGTATATAAGTATCTACGTACATGAGAGCAATGTAACAATAGTTTTTGTTAGTCGGTAAGCATACTGGAAGTGTCAATCTGTCAGTTTTAAGCGGTTGTCATTGTAATTTAATATTGTTCACTCACATTCTTAACTTACTCGTCTGCAGTTTGCTAGTGCTTTGGTATATATATGGAACATATGACGAGAATTCATGAGAGATCATAGTTTTCTCCTACCTTATTTGAGAGCTCAGATGATCTTTGGTTTCTTAAGTTTAAAATTTCTCTAGAGAGTTGAATAGATGTGGAATTACCGTTGTTGTAAAGTCTCTTGCGGTAAACAATTAACAAGAAGACTGTTGTGTTAGAAAAGGAACTGATGTTTATAAACTTCCATCTACATGTTCTGTAGATTCCCTTTACTGTAGTAGACAAGCCAGGAGACTGAATTCTTGCCTCATATTAGGCTAGCATGTAGGTAACATGATTTGTGGGAATGACTTTCTTGCTGTGATTGGATGCTGTTTCCTCCGTAGTCGGAGTCAAAAGACTGGACTTTTCAGTATCCTTCATACTCATTATGAGTGTCTTAAGAAATTTATCTTTTCGAATCATAAATATAAGTGCTTCCTTCTAACTCAAGACTGCAATAGTGGCGATCTCCTTATTCTCAATCAGCATCTGCCTTTAATGATGCAAAATCCAGCCATTTTGTTTTTCTGAGGTCTGATTCATGTCATTCACAGGAAATTCAGAGTGTGTATGGTGTGAGAAAATCTGCAGGTGGCGTTAATTATTTGAGCAAGGTATGCAGATTGTTGTCTTCGCTTATATAATCTTGTAGCTCACTTCTTGTTGGTGCTGATCCTTTCTTCCTTCCCTTTGCAGGCCTTCCGTGGAGTTGCTGGTTAGTTGATATTAATTATGTCTTTAATACTATTATTGCTCTTCTGGAATTGGTGCATAAGAAAAACTTGCCCAGAAAGTTTATCAGCGAAGTTGCCAAATGATACTCAAATTTAGCTTACTGAGTGGGTGGAAAAGATTTTGGCCTAACTATGTCCTTTTGCTTGTTGTCCCAATTCTTCGGGGTGAAACTTTTTCATGGTAATTTCGTTTATTTTTCCTCTTCCTTGGTGGAATGCAAATTGAAGGCTGGAAGCTACTATCCAGTGACTTTACCTATTTTATCTTTGAGGCCCACCTTTGCCGTATGCTGCAGGCTATAAACTGGACTTGTTTCCAGAAGAACTTCATCTAAATCTTGAAATACTCTTCTTTTGCATATGCTACTTAAAAACAAGATAGATAAGTTGGCATATGCGAACTATGAGCATTCTTTTGTTGAAAGGTCGAGAATGGGAGTTATTAACCGTATGTTTATGTTTAAAGCCTCTTTTTTTTTGGTCAATGTTTAGACCCTCTTGATGGATGATAATGTTTAAATGTTTAACAGGAGTTCCTGTTGGATTCCGAGAGCCGTGGAGTAAACATATAGTTGCCTTTGGTTCACCATATCAACTAGCCAAGATCAATAGATTGAATACGGAAGTACCTTGCTTTGCCAGATCATTCGCATCAAGAGCTTCTGAGTCGACCAGAAAACAACAGTCAGAGGTTAGTCTTTAGTTTCGGTTCCAAATCCCACTATCTGCTAGTCTTTCTTTACAGGTTTCGGCTGCCAGCCTCTATGTTTCTGATGACATCAATATATGTCCCACTTCATCATATCGTCAATATTTGTTGACATGTTCAGTCTGATGTAGGACCATAAATGATGTAGTGACTTAAGTAAGACATGGAAAAGAAGGATGACATAATTGAATTCTTCCTTTTCCTGTACATGCCGATAACCTCATCAAGTAGGTGGTTTTATGCCCATTAATGATATACTGAGATGCATCTTGTACATATCACAATATTATCTTGTAAGCATGAAATATTCTAGGGTCTGTTTTATCTTTGTTCAAGCTTTGCCCGTCACTCTTTTCTTGTTCAATGATATAGTATGTTGAAAAATAATATGAAACTTAGAATTGAAATATTTAGAAAGTAATCAATGTCTAGAATTGAGTAGGTCAATCCATTTCATAGGTTAAAATGTGGCTCTGACAATGGAGAGGGCTTTAAATATCTTTGTCTTCTATTTTTGAATGGCTCCAGCTCTTCTTAAATGTGCGTAATATTTTGTCAAACCAGCGGATACAATAATTCAAAGCTTTCTCCTGATACGTAAATTTTGTACTATTTGCGTCTAATTAACATATTGCCTCATTCTTATTTCCACTTGAAAAGTGTTCTGTTAATAGATTAATAATTCTCTGATCTCTTGCATTTCTTTTGTGCTTTCCCTGTTACTGCAGCTTTTGTCCTCCAATTTGCATTATCCTTCTCTCCTCCATTGATCTTGACACCATCCTCCTTTCTATTTTGTCTTTGTATAACTTTAACAGACTCGGAAGGATGTATCTACTGTTGAAGATCCCTTTGATGCTCCAACATATAATATCCCAGAAAAGCCTGTGACATTTACTGAGGGAGCTTCATACACTGTAATCATTCTTATAGGACTTGGACTCGCTGCTGCCGCAGCATATGCTGTTTTTAAGGAACTAATATTTGAACCAAGAGAGTAAGAGTTTACTTATGTTTAGAAGTATGTCTTATAATTGATCGGATGATTTAAATATTTCTTTTTCCATTAAACTTGTAGGTACAAGATATTTGGGAAGGCTTTGGAGAGGATTCAGAACGATAGTCAAGTATGTTTCTCCATAAAAGGGTTATTATTATTATGTTACCATTATGTGAGCAACCGTTCGAAAAATAATCATGACCGTGTATGCTGGGGTGCAGGAAGTATGGCATATTTCTCATTTTGTGTGTACTTACGGATATAAATAGCGATATGAAGAACAGATAGAGTACATTCGTTTTCACAACTAAGGATAACTAGTATAAAGTATGGTGCTCTTTAAAATACAGTGCTCAAAATGGATTTTTCAGGAGCTACTACATATATAAAATGTTCTTGGAGTTTGTCGTACTGCAGTAACATACTTTCAGTTTTTGACATTTTTCAATTCTTGCTACTTCTTCCTTTGCATTCCGTTTTCCTTTTTCTTGTGAGGGTCCACTGTTTAAGAAACAACTCATGTAATAATAATATGCCCTTAAGCCCTTCCATGTAAGAAATTCCATACATACACTTCACATGAAAAAGAAGAATGAGGAGGAAAATGAAAGTAAAAAATACAGCACAAGGTCTGAGAAGTACCTCTCTCTATGTTATCTGTACTCTTGGATGTAGCAGTTGTAACCCGGGATTAACAGACAATTAAGTTGTGAATTATAACCTCGTAATTTTTGAATGTCACTGGTCATTTGATTGCCTATTCGTAGTTAACTGGGGCACATATTGTTTGTACCACACAATGGCTCACATTCTCCTTTCACAGGTAAGGGTGAGAATTGGAACTCCTATTACGGGCTATGGATCAGAAAGTAGGAATCGCGCTGCACGCCAGCGCATTCCAAATAGGACATGGACTGATGAAGATGGCGTTGAGCATGTTGAGGTAACTACTTACCATCAGTCTCTAAAATCATTGTGTATATTTGGCTGCTTGGTGTCCTGAATTTTGATTGTGAACCGTTCAAGCCGTGATCTAAGAACTGTATTTAGAATCTGAGTTGAACAATGGCATTGCTTATATCTTGCTCAGCTGGAACTCCTTTCTGATTTCAAGTCTTTTCCTAATACATGACATATGCAATGTAGGTGAATTTCTACATTCGAGGACCTCACGGAGCTGGCAAAGTTTATACAGAAATGTTCAAGGATAACGTGGACAAGCAGTGGAAGTTCACCTATTTGATTGTAGAGATCAAATCACCTTCCCCGGCACAACTCATGCTTGAATCTTATGTCCCAGCCTGAACAAACGTTTAAAAGTTGTTCGAGATCTGCTGCCATTGTGAACTGCAGCCACCTAAATCTTGTTAATACATCTTGGATTCTCCCAGTTCACAGGAACTGATCAATCACCTTCAAAACTGAAATTTTGCGGTTGAGGCCATGGAACCTCATGATAACTTCACGATCTTCGTGTGAACAAGCACTTCAAGTGGATCTCCCCTTGCCTTATTATCACTGTTATCTTTACAAGGTCTATTTTTCTTCCTTCTGAATTTTTTTCGGTTTTCAGTTTTCTCCATTTAATTTCGTGGAGGTGGTGGGAATAATCTATGCTTGAGATGTGAATTATTTGAAGTTCTCAATCTGGACTTTGGAGCTGTCTTACTAGGATTTGCAGACAAGATTAACATTTTTCATTTGGAATTCAGAAATTACATTGACACTTCTGTGCCCGATCGATCAATGTTTAACTGCTCCTTGTTTCAAACTCTTTTACTGGGATTTTTCAACTTCTACATCAACATTCTCAGAATAGCTCCAGGCACTTAAAATGATGCATAATAAACTCCCAAGAGTTATCTTGTTCTTTTTGCACTTTGAAGTGCTGTTCACATTTAAGCACATGGGATCCTAGTGCTCATAGGGTTCTTTAATGAGGTTTTTGTAACTTGTGTTTGTTTGATAAGCAAGCGGGTAAAGTTATCGGACTTGGATCTCCTCATAATGCTAGAAGATATAGTGGTAGTGAAATAATAATATAGTTATATTATGAAATAATATGATAGTTTACAATCACTTGAATCTCTTTTATAACATTATATGTTATTAGAGGATTTAAATGCAGTGTTATTGCTCGGTGAGGTTCATTCTTGCTAGGATTTTTGTGATCGATCACTGATAATAAGCGGGGATAATTCTCCCTTGTACAATCCTCAAGAAACCATACATCGGCTCAATGATGGACGAGGGAGGGAGAGAGAAAAAAATGCAACTACAAAAGCCAGGCGCCATCTCACATGCATTAGGCACTTCATGAATTGTTGCATTACTCGTTGAAGACAATAAATAAATAAATAATATAAATCTCTATATATGTATATGTTGAGGGGGTTAATTAATACGGTCGACATTGTTAGCATGATAAAAGAACTAGCAATTAACATTGCATAAAAATATCTATGCGTGCAATCTCCATTAAACGTGCTAATTTGAAATTAGCAACCAAATCTTAACTCAACAAAGAGAATTTCTTCCAGTCGTGACAGCCCGAATCGAACATCTAGCTACCCAATTGTAGCATTACTATATAGACTACAAATGTGACGTTTTAAATTTGAAATATAGTCTCGAATATGGCTCAAAGTACGGTCTCGCTTACTCGTCTCGTGCCCTTGGAGGTACCCCAAGTCCTGTCCTTATACTTGCACCCACCATCTTCATGTCTTCAACCTTACATACACAGAATTGCAGCAAGCAAACGATCAGAACACTAATCAACTCCAACGATAAATTACATTAACTAATAATGCCAAACATTTGGCAATCGCAATTTAGTGACATCCCGTACCACGTTGATTAAATGTAACATATTCTATACCAAGTTCCTTGTATAACATTTCGTACCGTGTTGATTAAATGTAACATATTCCTGAGTCACGTTTAATATATAAAAATTTTGCATTTAATTTATAACAATTCGATTTTAAATATTTTGGGTCAATTAATCGTGTTAGTAATTGGAGCCGTAGTGATTTGTAAATATGATATATATACACACAAAAGAAAAGAAGGAAAATATCAGAGAGATTATTAGATAAGAACCAAATCATTTTTAACAAAATTTGAAAAGCATTTTAGCTCTGAAATTAAATAAAAAAGAGAGATAAAATTAAGAAATTCATAAAAATATCTCCATTATTTTATAAACGATGAACAACTATTTCATAAAATTAATTCGTAAATATATAAAACATAAGATAGACATATGCATATATAGAGGGGAAGAGAAGGTACGGAGTGGATGCCGGAGGCGAGGAGGGAGGCCGCGGCGGCGGAGGCGGTGGCGCCGACGAAGAGAGAGGCGACGGCGAAGGCTTTCAAGGGCATGAGATGGGAGCTGCCGGCGTGACCTCTTTTGTAAGCGGAAATGCCCCAAGCTAATTGGGCCGTGCTCGCGGCGACACACCACCAGTGATCAGCTATGCCGCCGAGGCCGCCACCCCCACCACCACTGGCGATGATGCTACTAGTAGTAGTAGCGGCTTGTCTTTCCTCCATTTCTTCTTGCTCATCTTCCTCCTCTGTGAGTTGGACTTATTTTGTGTACAAATTCTTTGGGCTTCAAATGGGCCCAAAAATCATATAAAGTAGTAATGGGCTTTTGTGTTCAATAATGGGCCTTTTGGAGTTATGCAAGGGTCCACTGGCCTTCAATTATGTCACGGGAAAATTCTTGTATTTGACTGTTTTGTCTTTAAAATGGGAAACACTTTAGTTCGATCATGAAGTCTTCGACAAATATACAAGTCGATCCTACCATCATGTGCGGTCCACTTCTGTGTCACAGCCACATGGCCGCATGGCTAAATTCAAGAATTTTAATTTTGCTTTGTGGTAAAAGTAGATGCCTAAATCTATGATTAAAGTTTGGGCAGAGATAACTTATAAAATTAAAAGACAAGAAGAGCGTGAAACTCCTTGATATTGTGTTGGTGCTAGCGAAAGAACCTCTAATGTCGAGTTAGTGATAAGAATGAAATAATAGACTTAGAATAGAGAAAATAAAAGGTAATACCAAAAACTGTAGGGTGAATGCAACTAATTTGCAACAAAGGAATCAAGCATCTATTGAACTTCATTTTACAAAGCTTGTGTTTTGTAGATGTGATGAATCTTTCTTTCAACTCCTATGTGGCATTTCGTTCCTATTTGAAATAAATGTGGTGAGAAGAGAAGTTTGAATTTAATATTTAGAAAATAATTTTTAGATTGTGAATACCTTTCGAGGGCATGTTATTTTGGGAAAAAAAATCTATTGAAGATGTAATTAGCAACTTTGAAAAAAAAACAAAAAAGGTAATATTTAGATACAGTAAATACACACTTGATGTAAAAGAAGAAGAAAAAAAAAAGTGTTGGTACTAAGAGGTGTTAGAATGAAGAATAAACTAGAAATTTGACACAAGGTTTACATGTGATATGGGCTGATGTCCCAATGTGAATGCAATGATTAAGACCGACCAGATTAATCACAATTGAGTTGTTTATCTTGACCAAAATATGTGAAAACCCGAGCAAAGAGTTCTAAGTCTCCTGATCCTCCAAGGAGCATGGGAATATTCCCAGGACTTCTATAAATGCGAGGGATTTTTTGGGTGAGAACTGTAATATTTGAGAATCTTAAGTAAGATTCTCTTTCTTATGAGTAAAGCAAACCTTAGGAGAGGGCTCACGTACCTAAATTTTGGAAGACCCTTTCTAAAAATAAAATAAATTTCCAACTCCAAAACACGGGATGGTAACTAATTCTAAAATAATCTCACTCTCTTTTTAAATTATTCCACTTTGTTTTTCATATAATGATCACTGACTTGATCTTTAGAACTTATTCTCGAGATTGAGCCCGTGTTTGTTCATTTTGCAAGACTAGCTCAAACTGTTGACGGAAGACAATATTTATGCTTTTACCTTATCAACGTGGTTCAACAAAATTTACATGCACAAACAAACAGGTGAAGAATTTTGTCAATTTCTTGTAGATAGTGGAGGAGGGTTTTGATACCATTTGGTCACTTGGAAAAGATAAATACAACAGTTTAGTGGCCATAAGAAGGCTAGAGGAAATTTAGCCTTCTCAGATACTGTCTGCAAAAGACTATGTTGGTCCATGTTTTTGATTATGAGATAAATTTTTTGTACAAACTAACTTGCCAACTATACCTTGCAACTGCTTATTGAATACCATGATGTTGCGATATTACCACATCATCTACTTGTTCTCCTTAGCCTCGCTTGACTATATGATTCCCTGGGGAGAGAGAGAGAGAGAGAGAAAAAAAAAAAAAAGAAGAAAAAGAAGTGAACTGAGGGAAAAACATACCAAGGAAAAAACATACTTGAAGTACTATAATTTCCAAACAGTCTAAAATATCTATTTTTTTTTTCCGATGGAGTCAATTGAGATTTCATAATCAAAAAATAATATTCTCACTTGTTTTCGTTCTTTTTTCATGAAATTTTCAGAAATATAATCTCACTTAGATCTGTAACGAATTCAATTTGGTTTAATTAGATGAGCTTCCCATAAAAGAAGTAAAGCCCTCTAAGAGGAGCCTGCAGAAGCTTGCTCCATTAAGTAACATTTTAAGATAATCGTAATGCCTTATAGTTGTCTATTAGAAGGGTGCCGTGTGTTCAATTATCTTTCACTTGTGACCAAATCAAATTGAAGGGTACAGAGATTAATTATTTTATTTTTAAGTCTCAGTTAGTTTCAATGACGAATGTAGTGTAACCATAGGAGTCAAATTGAAGGGTACACTACAATAGTTTGTGCATCCATGTTAGAGCCAAAGAGGAAAAGTTTTGGCATTTATAGAAATCCAACTTTCTAATCATTGAATGTTTTTTCTTACTATATGGGTTCGGCTTAAATATCATTTTCTATAAAAAGAAGTTTCAACACACAATCATTACTATATGTGTGTTGAAGATCTCGTGTTAAAAAAAAAAAAAATGTAAGATGACCAACAAATCTCAGTACGTAGAGAAGAGTTACGCAACAAACAAGATTTTTTCATTTGTACTCGAAATATCTTCTTTTGTTCTGTTGATATAACTCGCAAAAACCATACTTGTCAATGCCTTGTCATAAACAAGTTCAAATTACCTAAGGAGGAGGAAATGTTGGAATTTTTCATGTAATTTGCCTACTGGAACTTGTGAGAGAAATGTCATACTATGAAGGCTTTCCAGGAGAAGGAACATAGCTTCAATATGTGAAAATGTAATAATGATGGGTTTGTTGGAAATGGATCGCGTACACACATATATGCAATGGAATAAGAGAAATAAGAAACACTAACAAATTTAATGTGATTTGACCCTTTACCTAAGAAATAAGGTAAAGGCAATGCTTCTGTCAATAGTGCATGCTCAAAGTCCTTAAAAACCAGCAGAATAAAAATGTCAGACTAATCACAGATGTGTGAAACTCAAAATTTTGATATAAAACGAGGTTCAAATTACATGAGTTGCAGAGCGCAAGACTTGAACACATTTCAATAAGAAAAATGAAAATCGACTAAACAAGTAATTGAGAAGTTTAAGAAAGACGTTTAAAAGAAGAACTCCGCGCTAGTAGATAAGTTATGCATTCTTGTAGCACACAAGAAGCAGAAAACATACAACTTCTTCCAATAAATCATCGCGTTCCTTTGAGAGCATAGGAAGGATAACCATCTCCTGCAATCTTACTCACCCTGTGAGCAGCATAAGCACTGTAAGGCTCGTAAACCATATCGCTAAACAAGGTTCATTCAACAACAATTAGGAGTAAAAAAGAGAAGACCTTTTTTTGGATTTTGATCAGGGACTCTGTAATCATTCGGCGTGATAGAATCCAAATGCATACCGGGAAACAGATGCTGAAAGAAAGATATATATATATATATATATATATATATATATATATATATTGTCAACAACAAAAGCATTGCTGGTTCAGTTAATTGATAAGATGTATATATGGAAAGAAATCGAGAGGAAAATAAGTAATATTGTTCCATACATCAAGTGTTCTCTGAACAGTTTTGTTCCTCTTCTTTAACTTCCTAGGCGGTTTCTGTCCTGTCATCGCGATAAAATCTGCTTCAATTTCCTCTTTGGTTAGAGTCGGTGAGAAATTCGGCATGATGGGCATATAGTCTCCCTTCTTCTTGCCCTTATCCTTCGCCTTCGCGTGGTTGTCTTTCTCTTCTTCGTTCCTGTCACCCGTTGCTTTACCTTTCTTTAAATTTGTAGCCTTCGGCAGCTTCCTCTTGTCAATAATAGACTTTCCACCTACATCAGGCGATGATTTTACAACTTCACATGGCTTGGGAACTTTCGGCCTCTGTATTGGCTTCCTAGGCCTCAAGTTCCAACGCGCTCTCTCTGGTTCTTTAGCCTCGTCTCCTCTCATCATCACTAGTACATCTTCGTCATTCTTTGACACCTTCGCCTCCAACAATTCATCCGCCTGAAAAACTTTCATTGAAAAGTCCTCTTCAACTAGTACTCTGTCTTCATCTACAGGCCGGTCCTCAATTTTTCCAGTCTCTTGCTTGTTCCTAGGCGCGAAGAACTTCTCCAATTTCTTGCTCTCTTCCTTTCCGAGCTCATCAGATTCAGTTAGTTCCTTTGTAGATAGCTCCAATTGTTCTTCCTCTCGATCAATCATAAATCCTCCGCTTAGCACATCAACAACACTCGATTCCAATCCCGAAACCAAGTGAAGGGGATTCCTTGATGATGAACTTGAACCAGCACAACTGGAAGACTTGCCTGCAATTAGTTTTCCTTGATTGTCCATTGGGATTAATCAAAAACTAAGCCAACCAAAAATACACAAAAATTAGTAAAAAAAAAAAACTCAAAATGAAAGACGTGCATTTAGTTTAATTGCATTTACATATATACATCAATTTTTAGAATGGAGACACAAAGATGCAAATATATACTTCAATATGAAGATGATGTTTAAAGAAAATAAAAATAAAAATAACTAAACATGTTTGTCAACAATACATATTAACAAAACCGACAAACAAGGAAAAGGAAAATCACTTTATAAACATAACATGTGTATCTACATAAACTAGCTAAATAATTAAATTAAATTTCATAACAATCATAATCACATACATATATATACATACCAATGAAAATTTAGATGGTAAGCCAAAAATTTGAAAATATCAATCTAAACATGCATGTTGATATACATATACAATTAGATGAAAAACATAAAATAACACAAAAAAGGTTCAATAAAGTATGCTTCCAAGAATGTACTAAAAATAAATAAATTAATAGAGAGAAAGAAGAGAAGTTGATCTGGCATGTATAGAATGAAAACTCCATTCTTTATTTTACGAGAATTTTTATGAAAGCCTTTCATTTGCTTCTCTTCAATGGATTTTTGTGATTATTTTTTTAACTAAGATTGCTGAATATCAAAAGCTAGTATTCTTATGCATGAAGATAATCAATTTAGTCGTTGATTACTTACATTGATTTGTGAAGAAGAGAATTTAAACGTCGAGCACTTGATCTTTAGTAGAGTGCTTCCAAGAAAAACCAAAAGAGAGCCTGCAAAATAATCAGGAAGTTAAAAAAAAAAAAAAAAAAAATCACATAAAAAAACGTGTTTACTTTTACATGCAATTAGAGAAAATGATAAATTGGTTAGTGAACTATCTGATAATAAAAACAAGATGTTGCAAAAGTGATGAAAATATGAGATTTTATCTACGCATGCATTTTGAACTAGTTTCGCACACACGTTGCGCACACATACACACACTAACATCTCTAATATGTATGTACATGTGTATAATTTGACACCCTTTTGAGGAAAAAAACAAGATGTTGCACACACACATACACACACTAATTTATGTATGAGATGTATTGAAGCTTATAATAATTCGAGATACAACCGTTAATGTATATTCTTCTTGAGCCACCGTTAGTGTTGTCTTGTTTTCAACATATATGTTTTCGCTTTTCTTTTATTTTTTCTTTGTGTTAACAATATGCATGTAAATATTTATAATACAAAGAAAACTTTTCCCACACACATTGCACATACACACACTGATCATGTATATATATGTGTATAATTCAAGACCCTATTGCAGCATAAATCAAACCTTTGCACACACACGCATACACACACTGATATGTATGTAAAAGTGTATAATTCAATACCCTTTTCGAGCAGAAATCAACCCTTTGAAATGCAGAAAGAAAAAAAATGCAGTGAGTGAATGACTGATCGAGGTGAAAAAAATGGTGGTGATAAGTGAAGAAGAGTGAACATAGAGAGGGTATTTTAAACGCAATGAATGGTAAATGAAATGACAAAAAATGACCTTAATGCATATAATGATATTCAACTTATTAGTAGATTTCATTACAGTAATATACCATGAAAATATGGTATTAATACAAAGATGGAAAATGTTTGAAAAGGGTTTGAACAAAAATGGAATGTTATCTGACATGCAAAGACCAAGATTTCATCACACACGTGGTTTGAACATTATTAGTACTATGTTAAATCCTTAATTTTTTTTTTTTTTAGGATTTTGTTTTGGACACTAAAATAGATATCATGAGGGATGTTTAATAATTGTGTTAAAGATCTTCTATGTGAATCCATTTAAATGTTGTTTTAGGTCTAATTTGATTTCAAAACAATACCTTATCGAGAAATTTAGTTACGATGTATCTGAATAACAATATTATAATTCAAAGGAAATAATTAATCATGTCTACATTTTAAATCTACCTCCAAAATAATAACACATTTCAAAGTTTGTGTGTCAATAGATCTTTTGAGTCCTCATGCTTTGCAACACCAATTACATCTTCACCAAGTACTTGCTTAACCTAGCGCCAAAAAATGAAAAAGAAAAAGAAAAAAAAGAGAAAAAAGTGTAGGCATGCATGTTAGGCTGTTAGGGCATAGGATTATCTGAGAAATCGTTTTCAATTATTATGTTGACAATGTTCGTAAATGATCAATATTTGGCTTCTTTTTTGCCTTCTTTTTCCTCTTGTTTGTAAATAAATAAATAAATAAAAGAATCTATAGTTGGAAGATGTGCAAGATTTTTGCCTTCTTTTTCCTCTAGTTTCTTGTGGCCAGCAATCTGCATGGGTTGAAGTGTGCAATAAAATGCCAATTATCACCTTTGAAGTTCTGTAAGATGATTCCACAATATTTATTTTTTATTTTTATTTATTTTTTATGTTGAAAAACTCACCCTTGGTAGAATACACTTAAGACTACAAATCACATAGTGAAACAATATACGTACTAATTCAGTTAAGGAAGAGGTTCAAACTTGGAATCTTAGGTCTAAGAACAAAGATCTTTACCGTTTGTTTCCACCATTGAAAACAAATAATTGTGCAAATTGTACAATATAGTTTAGCGCTTGTTGTTTCCTTTTCATTTATCCTTTTTGTAATTATACCAAGATATAAGTAATGAAAATAAGCAATATAATACGAGTGTCCATTTAATTTATCAATCTTAAACCTTAACACGAAGATGTACGTATAGTAGAATAACAAACTCCAAGAGTTATATATTAGCTCACATTGTTGAGAAAACAATTAGAATATTGTCTTATGAAGGCTGTAGTTGTTTAAAGACATTTCGTAGAGTATGATATCTCATTACTCTCATCACAAATCTGTTTGCTTAACAGTACTGCTAGAGAACAAAGGATGATATATATCTAGCAATGTTATTCCACATGGTACACCAGAGCTATTGTGCTGAATCTTTGATGTATCGAAAACCAGAATACAATGACAAATTAACAAATTTTATTGTAGAAAGATACATTGCAATTCAGGGACGGATCCAGGAGTTCTTGTCGGGGGAGGAGGGTTAAAATACATAATTTTTTAACTAAAACACATAATTTTCTTAATTATATGAGTATATATATTTTTTCAATGAAAGCTAATTAATTTTTTTTAACTAAAAATACATAGATATCTAAACTACATTGACCCTCATATAGATCCGACTCTTCTGTGATTACTGACAGTAATAAAAGAGCAAGAAAATTAATCCTTACAGCAATCCATGCGTGGACGTTTGTTCGCTATAATCTCAGAGGTCCATAAAACAAAAAAAGGAGCCAATCGGTCTGAAGTGAAGTGAAGTGAAGAACAGTCGAGGCAGAAAAGTACTCGTACAGCCGCATCTAGAAGAAATTCTTTGTGCTAAGACTTCAGAGGAGCATACAATCTTGACAAGCTCAATTTTAGGATTGAACTTGCTGTCTGATGCTAATTGACAAAGCAGCTTGTACACTAATTCACTGTTTTCTGAAAACAGATTAGTGAAAACCCGAAAAACACATAACAGTGTGCACGTACCGCAGCTGCATGCACTTGTACATATTAGTGTAAATTTATAAAATAAAATAAAATAAAACTGCATCCACAAAATAAACATGTATATCAAAGTAAATTAACCCAAAAAAAATCAGAATTTAATATAGGGTAAATAGCACCACAGCCCCTTATGGTTAAGCAAAAGTGTATAGGACCCCCTTGTATTTTCAAAAGTGCACCGAAACCCCCTGTGGTTTTAAAAAAGTAGCACAACAATCCCCTCCGTAAAAAAAATCGTTATTTTTAACGGAGAGTGTGTTGCACGCGCGTTTAGTGCGATTTTTTATATTTTTTGACTTAAATTATTATTTAGTTGGACAAAAATGCCCTTATTTTACATATATATATATATATTTTTTTTTTTTCTTTTCTTTTCTTTTTCTCTCAATGCAATTTTTACAAAAAAAAAAAAGCAAAAAATTCATCATCTTCCTCCACCCCACCCCACCCCCCACCCCCTGTCACCCCCACCCCGTCCACCACAGCAACCCCCCTCCCCCCTTCAAAAAAAAAAACAAAACCCAACAATAATTTATGAACTCAAATTGACTTCAAATGAATTGAATTGAAATTAAAACCATCAAATTTTTTTGTCTTAATTTTCATTTTACTGCAACAAATAATTATTCTTCACTCAGCCATGTCGCCAAACAAGTTCGACTCCACTGTATGAACTCTCATCTCTTTTACTTCTCAAAATTCAAATACATTTTGTTGCCTTAATTTAAATGCTTGCCTGGAGTATATGTGAACCTTTTGCTTAATTGGCTCAAGTGCATACAACTCTCTAGGATGGATATAATGGCGGTGATGATGTTAAAGGTGCAGCAAGATTTTTGTCCAGTAAGATAAAGGCTGAAAGGTTTGGTGAGTTAGCTTGTAGGTTACTATATAGATTAGTTGTTGTGTGGGTGTCTGGTGCTGTCTGTTCTTGTGTGTATGGATGTGCAGCGTGGTGGTGTTGTGTGTGTGGATGTGCAAGGTGGTGGCGTTGTGTGTGTGGATGTGCAAGGTGGTGGCGTTGTGTGTGTGTGGATATGCAGGGGTGGTGGCGTTGTGTATGTGTGTATTATTTTTCTTGTTTTTCTGGTATAGTGTATGAACATATATATTATATTTTTGTTTTTCTTTTTTTCTTTTCCTGGTGTGGTGTGTGTGTGTATATATATACATATATATGGATAAATAAACGAAAGGAACGAGAGACAAAAAAAAATGAATTGAGGACATTTGCGTCATTTAGCATTTTCTGTTAAAAAATTGACGGAAAAGAAACAGAGGGGGCACGTGTGCACTTTCGACAAACTATAGGGAGTTTCGGTGCACTTTTGAAAGCACAGGGGGGTGATGTGCACTTTCGACAAATCATAAAGGGCTACGGTGCTATTTACCCTTTAATATATGTGTATCGATACACATATATTAAATTCATAAACATTATTTCTAAGAAAATCAACTCAAAGCACATGGAAAAAGAAATTCAAGTTACAAAATTGACAAAAAATAAATAAAGTTCAGAATTTAATATATATATATATATATATATATATATATATATACATATATATTTTATCATATAAATTCGTGTACATTTCAAGAAAAATCTACTCAAACCACTTGAAAAAGAACAAAGTCAAATTACAAAATTGAAGGCATGCATCTAATCTACTTGAGTAAAAATACATTCTTGCGCATCATATAGATATATATGTATATGTGCATATAGATTTACGTGTAAAACAGTAAGAGACCAGAAAAAAAATGAAAAAGAAAAACACGTGTAAGAAATTAAATAGAATAAAAAAGACAAACCACAAATATAAGAAATTAAAAAAAATAGGAAACACAAACGCATATATTTACATATAGATTTGAATAAAGAGTTTCCTATAGTTTATACGTGTGGGTGTTGTGTATACATATATATGAATTTACATGGAAAACGGTAAGAAATGAAAAAATAAATAAAATACAAAAAAGAGTTTAAGTAAAAATAAAAATATCGTATATAAGAAATTAAAAAAATTAGACAAATATGATGATCTGTCCAAAGAAGGGCAAGCTTCTTGTCAAATCTCTCTTCTATTACGAAGACTGCTCTGCGTTAGTTTGTGGATCACAGTCTCACACACTAATTCCTACGTACAGATACCCGTAGTAGGCCGGTCGCAGCCAACATGAAATAATAAATGTGCATCGCATTCTGTAGAAAACACAAACACATATATATAGATCTACACATAGATTAGAATGAAAAACATTTTTTAACACACATATATATGTAGACGCGCGTGTCTATATATATAAATATATACACATAAACTCATGAAGAAAAAATAAAAATGAAATAAAACCGTACACAAGACACATACATATATGTACCCATATATAACTCGATTCTACAAACAAAAAAAACGACTAAAAAAAAAAACAAGTGAAACTGATTGACTTACATTGGTTGGGGAAAATGGAAAAAGCTTCAAAGAAACAACAACAAAACCCTTAAAAAAGAATCAGAAAAAAAAGTGAGGAAAACAATTCGCACAAAGCATGCATATAGATAACATTTTTTTTTTTTTTTTTGGGTACAAGGAGGGGTTCTTCCTTCCGGGTATTTTATTAATATCAAAAGAAATGTACAAAAGTGGAGGGGGACATGAAGCCGAAACCTCCATGGGGATTGGGGTACTTACCTGCTCCAAAAGCCCAACTAATCTAAAAGGAACACAAGTTGTTCCTTTTAGAAGAGTCTAAATAAAAGATTAGGATGTATCATAAATGCAACGCAGAACGCACTGTTAACGGAAAAGGGGAACACAAGCAAGAACTTCTTTCCAAGTAACAGTAAGGCATACTAAAATATAATGTGTAAAATTAACCATATGATCAAAAGAAATTAGAATCTAAAATGTGGTAATTGAAGTTTATCAATTTTGATCATACCTCTTAATTGCTTTTGATCATTTGTATTTTCAAATATGCAACAAGTTTCCGCAAAAGCACCTTGGTTGGCAAGCAGGTCGACAGGTTGATTTCTTTCCCTGTAAATGTGCGAGATGAAGCCTTGACATTCTTTGGGTAAACTATTGACTTTACAGATATCATAAAAATTCTCTCAATTACCAGATTTATTATTTTATAAAGCATGGACAACTCCTTTTGCATTTATTTCCACCCAAATTTTCTTGATGTTTCTGATTTTGCAGATTGCTAAACCGGCAATGAGGGCCATGATCTCAGCTTTGTAGGCAGAGGTGTATTCCACTGGCAAACAGAAACCCAACATAAAGGAACCTTTGTAATCTCTAAGAATCCCCCCTCTACCAGCTTTCCCCAAGTCCCTGAAGAAACTGTTATCCACATTCAGTTTATAGTAGCCTTCCACATATTTTTTCCACAAGACAACACAAGGGGCTTTATAGGATTGTTGACTTTTGAATGAGCAAAAAAAGAGCTCGGTAATAGTAATATCACCTTTCCATTGCCATTTTTCAAGTAGCTTTGCTGCAAAAAGTTGCACCACCATTCGAATAATTCTCCAAATTATTCTAGCAGGATTGAATCCCATACCTCTATGCTTAGCATCATTTCTTTCATTCCAAATAAACCAGCAGATAAGAATAGGGATCAAAGTTCTAATATGCCCTTTACAGGTATAGTCTCCAGAGAAGAGCCAACAAGAGAACCAATGTTTAATGGAGGTAGATAAAGGAATTTTAACTTTAAAGATTTCTGCAAAGTGAGTCCAAACTTTCTGTATGCGCGCATATAGATAACATGCAAGTAAAGATATGAAAACATGTACCATTGGACTTTAGTTTAGCGGTATGCTCGTCATTATAAGTGATGAAGATTTTGAGTTTAGTTCTTGTATGCGGGTGACAATATGTATTGTATGATTTAGATTTCTTTTAAATAAATAAAAAAAGAATGAAAACACAAGGCTTGCACGAAGCTTGCTCCACTTACACGTATGGTGAGTGATCTGGAAGAGACGTGGCAGCTCCACCTTGCGTGAAGCTGTAAACGCTACACGCAAGAATCAAAGGAGATGAAGAAGAAGAAGAAAATGGTGTTGTTTAAAGGAGCTAGACACGTATAGAATTGATTGTGGTTGTTGAAGGTGTTGCAAAAAAGTGATGAAGATATAAGATGCTTATTTATGCATGCATTTTCAGCTCAATTTGCACACACTTTGCACTCAGTACTTACCCACTCACACACACACTGTTAAGTGATATGTATGTATTTTGATACCCTTTTAGAGGAAAAAACAAAATGTTTCAAAAACCGTCGCATGCATTTTGAACTCACTTAACACACACACATTGAATCCTACAAATGTATTGATCAGAATGCATGAAAGTGATATTATATATAAATATATATATATATATCGCATGTTCTAATATTAATGCCATGCATAATTTATACAACTCCTCTATATAGCAAGAAATAAAACTGATACGTACATCATATATATGTATGCAAGATTCTGGACTATGGACAACTTGAAGATCGTTATTTGTATCTATTGAAGATAATAAATAATATAATAAACCCTTTTCTAACACCTTAAGTTGCTAGATGAGATGATTATTTAACATGGTATCATAGTCTAGGTACCTAAAGATCATGGGTTCACCCATTTAAAAAAGGTAGGTGAGAGCTAGCATGAATGGAGTTAAGGCAGGAGATTAAGAATGAGTGGTATCGTCAAATCATATAACTGATCTCACCTACTGAGATAAGACATTGGTTTGGTTTTGTTTATTTATGGAATAGAGGAATTGATACTTCCTTGATAGGTAATAATTAAAAAGCAACTTTTTTTGTGTGTTGAATATGTAATATCTGGCATGGGGCAATTTACAAATGATTGTGCATTCTACTAAAGCAACAATCGCTACTTGGAAGTTCATGATTAAGTGACCATCTTTACAGGCAAAATGGAATTTATTTCTTCATGGACGGTTATACTCGAGCCAAAAATCCAAGGTTGCAAGTGAGACTGTATAGGCTTGAGAATAACTACATTGAGCTTCAAATATACAATAACTGACCACATGATAAATGCAACCAACTCCAGTAATGAGAATCAAATGGAGTTAAGGCAGGAGATTAAGAATTAGTGGTATCGTCAAATCATATAACTGATCTCACCTATTGAGATAAGACATTGGTTTGATTTTGTTTATTTATGGAATAGAGGAATTGATACTTCCTTGATAGGTAATAATTAAAAACAACTTTTTTTGTGTGTTGAATATGTAATATCTGGCACAAGGCAATTTACAAATGATTGTGCATTCTATTAAAGCAACAATTGCTACTTCGAAGTTCATGATTAAGTGACCATCTTTATAGGCAAAATGGAATTAATTTCTTCATGGATGGTCATACCCAAGCCAAAAATCCATGGCTGCAAGTGAGACTAGCAGTATAGGCTTGAGAATAACTACATTGAGCTTCAAATAGACAATTAACTGACCATATGATCATAAATGCAACCAACTCCAGTAATGAGAATCAAATGGATAAGGCAGGAGATTAAGAATGAGTGGTGTCGTCAAATCATATAACTGATTGCACCTACTGAGATAAGACACTGGTTTGGTTTCATTTATTTATGGAATAGAGGAATTGATACTTCCTTGACAGGTAATAATTAAAAACAACTTTTTGTGTGTGTTGAATATGTAATATTTGGCACGGGGCAATTTACAAATGATTGTGCATTCTACTAAGTGCAACAATCACTACGTGGAAGTTCATGATTAAGTGACCATCTTTACAGGCAAAATGGAATTAATTTCTTCATGGACGGTCATACCTGAGCAAAAAATTCGAGGCTGCAAGTGAGACTAACAGTATAGGCTTGAGAATAACTACATTGAGCTTCAAATAGACAATTAACTAACCACATGATAAATGCAACCAACTCTAGTAATGAGAATCAATTGTAATTAAGATGTTGTATGAAGCTAAAGATACATAAAGCTTGATGCACGTAACAGGCAAAATGGAATTAATTTCCTCATAGACTATCACACCCGAGCCAAACTTTAAGACTGCAAGTGAGATTAGCGTTATAGGCTCAAGAATAACTACATTGGACCTTAAACAGACAATTAACTGACATGAAAGGTTTTTATTAATCAAGTTAAATACAACCAATTTCAATAATGAGAATCAATTATAATTAAGATGGTAAATGAAGGTAAAGATATATAAAGCTTGCTAGCTTGTAATAGACTCTTTCATCTTACCAAGAATTGCAACCAAAATAAAAAAATTGCGGTGGTGGTGGGGCCAAAAGGCAATTTTTTTTCTTTTTTTCTTTTTTTCTTTTTTCTTGTTGGTCTGAAAGGCCAAAAGGCATTATGGACTTTGTTTGAGGGATTTAAGGTTTTAAGATATTGATTTGATTTTTTAATTTGGTGGCTTTGTGTATGACAACCTTTTTAAGTTTTATAAAATTCAAATTATGACTTTTCACAAAAATAATTATCTTCTTTTTCTGTTGTTTCTTTATACAACTTGGATTGAAAATTATCAAAATAATTTTTAATTTATAGAATTATTTTTTCAAACTTTAAAATTGAAAATCAAAGTTTATATGTATTTTTCAATTAATCATCAATAAAATACATGCTTATCACATGGTCACTTTCCTTCATATTTTATTAGGAGGATAATAATAGACTGGTTTAATACAATAATATGAAAAAAATATTATATGACTTTGAAACATGGGAAAATTCTTTAGTAAGAAAGTTTGCACCAGAATACCAATCGGTACTAAGAAGAGTTTGTCCCCATAATCATCAAAGTTTTTCAATGTTGTCAAAACATTACTTCCATCCATTTTTTGTCTTAAAAACTAATGAGTTAACCTCAAACACAAGCACATTTTTGAGGCCAAATTTGTCATTCAAAATTTCCTTTTTCTTTTTGTAATTTATATGTTTTTCTTTTCTCTTAACATCTCTCTCTCTTCTTCTTCTTCTTCTTCTTTTTTCCTATGTTTTCTTCTCCTTCTTGTACAATAATACATTTCTATCCTCATATTTTCTAATAGATATGGATCCATACCAAATGAAGTATCCTCAAGAATTATCATATCGAATGGGTTCATGGAATTTATAAGTAAACACCTCCACTATTCTAACCAAACTCATTACTCGAGCACTACTGCCACTTTAGCCAATTGACTAGCTAGTTGATCACCATTCAATGATTTAAATCTTGTTACATTCACTAGAATGTGAAAAATAAACTAGTGTGTGACACGACAATTGTCTAATTGAAACTATTATAACACCTCAACTTCATCTTACAAAAAAAAGAAGAAGTTAATTTGAGTTCGTACATAAGATTTATCCTAACTTTTATTTGTAACTTGAGTAATTACTACGACCAAAAAAAAAAAAAAACTTAATTACTTTTAAGAGTATATTAGCCAATATTATAACCCACCCAATAGTCTAAATGGACAACAATGCTCCAATGAGGTGGGGGTATTACAATAATTTAACAAATATGCAAGTGTTTAATAGTCAATTTCAAGTTGTATATGACACCTTAGACTTTAGGTCTAGGCCTTTTGTGAAACGTAATATTTCTCAACTTAATTCTTCATTTACGTTTTTATCAAACTCGTTTTACAAAATGTGAAGCCAAACGACCATTTTCACAAAATAAGATAAGATTGAAAATAAATAACAATAACAAGGATGTTTTTGTAAATTTCAAGTTGCATATGACACCTAAAAAACTAGGTCTAAGTTTTGTAAAACGTGATCTTTCGTGAGTTAATCATTCGCCCATGTTTTTATCAAATATTTTTACGAAATACGAATCATAACGGGCATTTTAACTAAATAGGATAAAGGTTGAAAATAATATATAGCAATAACAAGGACATGTTCGTAAATTCACTATTTCACCTCTTAAAACTAGAGCTGGCATATGGGCAACCCGACACGGTCCGACTGAATAATGAGTTGAGAAAACTGAGCCCTACTCGACACAAATGTTTAGTGGGCTGAACTGAACTGGACTTATTTCTTATAATATAGGACCCACCTTGACCTACTGGCCCGCTACCACGAGTCGCGAGCTGAGCTGGGTTGGGTTGGGTTGGGCCAACCCTTTTTTTTGTAATTAATATAATTTTAATATATAATTATACTAATATATATACAAACACCAATATACCTAATATATATATATATATTACTTGGATAGTTGGATTAATAATTAAAAAAATAAAATTTAAACTTAATTTTTTTAAAGTTAAGTTAACTATTAACGAGATAATACACAAGTTGATGTATAATATTAACAATTAACATAAATGATAAAACACTAAATAACAAACTACAAGTTAATGAGACATGAGTACATTAGTGATATAAACATAAAAATAAAATATTATATAAACGTTTCAGGAAAGTTAGTGTAAAAGTTCTCCATTTTGTTATACTCCTTGTACGGGTACTAGGTCTACTGGTGGTTGTGGTGTGCTTGGCAGTGGCGGTGGTTGAATAACCACTTTAGGATTAAAATAGTTTGTGACATGTGGATGCTGAGATACAAGGTATCTTACAAACGTCCTAGTTCTAAATTTACATCGAAATATAAATTGATATTGACAATAGTTATAAATTACATACTCGTATTCTTCAAAGTACGTAAAATGATTTCAAATCTCTGATGAATGTAATCGTCGTGAAATTTTTTTTTTCTTCATGGATATAGTAATATATAATGTTGTAGACTTATAGAAAAATAAAGTTAAATATACTTATTGACTAAAGCACTATATCACTAAGTGTTTATAAAAAAAATTATATGTATGATTATAAAAAAGAATTGTACCTAAAATCTTTTAAAAATAATATAAAGGGGCTTCAAGTTGTAAGTTGCAAAGTTACAATATCATAAAAAAGATTTGATAACAAGTCATTTAATATCAACTTAAGAAATAAATTTGTCACTTGTTATTATTAGTTTTGTTAAAAAAAATAATTATTACGACTTACATTGTATGTATAAAACATAATATTTTAATTTCTTTTAATAAATGAGTTCAAATTGTGCTGGGTCCAAGTTGGGCTTTATTTAGGCTCAAGATGAGCCTTATCTGAGCTTGAACTACGTTTGTGTTGAACTGAGCTCATAAGTTAAATTGAGTTGAACCTAAATTTAAACGAGTTTGAGTTCAAATAAACTGTGTCAAAAATTATATACCCCAAATCAATCCAATCATATATAATGGGTTGGATCAAGTAAAATTCACTTTTAACCAAATTAAACTGAGCTTGAATTTTCATGTAGTGGGCTGAGGAGCCCCAAATGCCTTCACTACCTAAAACAACCCTTTTTGATATTTTAATAAATATCACATCAGTAGCCAAAAATTTCACTCCTTTACGCCATTCACAAAACATGTCTCAATCTCAAGAAATCGAAACCCTCCCTAACCCTAACCCTAACCCTCACCCTCCGCCACCAGCCACGGCGGCGACACCGCCAGCGGCCGCTTCTTCTACTCCAGCTCTGCCTCCGGCGTCGGCGGAATTATCCAACCGATCGACCGTCAGGGGGAAACGTGCGCGAGAGGAGGATACTGGCTCAGCCGACGCGGCGGGGAGCTCGGCGGACGTTCCGGCGGCAAAACGACGGACAAAAGTTGCGCAGGACGTGCTATATCGTATCGTTGTGCCGTACTGGCAGATCGGGAAGGTTATAGGTAGGGTAGGCCATCGTATTCAGAAAATTCGTGAGGAGACGAAAGCGACTATCAAAATCGCCGACGCATTATCTGTAAGAAACCGAAGCTTTTCGATATTATGTGTTGATTTTTTTAATTTAATTATTCTTTTTTCTTGACTAATTTGTTGAATTAAATAGATAGGATAGATGTAAAGATGAGATAATTAGAGAAAAAAATGAAGCTTTGAATGATTTATACGCATTGACTAATTTTGTCGAATTAAATAGATAGAATATATATTCAAAGGTGTGATAATTTAGAGAAGTATATTTAAAGGTGTAATAATTACAGAAAGAATGGAACTTTGAATGATTTAATACAAGTTGGCAAATCGGTTAAGTGTTGTTTCCAGTTTGCTGAGCAAAAGATAGTTCTTTAGGATGCAGATTGATCTGTTGGGATTGAGTTATTGATACATTTATGTCGTTATTGGTTGCTATGAGATTACGGGGTTATTGCCAATGCTTTGGGGTGGTCAGTAATGTGTTTAGGGTTATGTGTGATGATGGGTTAAGGTAAGCTTGTGAGCGAATTACGGAAAGAATAAATCTTTGTATAATTTATATGTGTTGGAAAATCAGTTAAGTTTTGTTTTCCAGGTTGCTGAGAAAAAGATGGTTGAGTTTAAGGTTAGGAGGGATTGAGCTATTGATAAAATGATGTTTTTATTGGTTCCTATGAGGTTATAGTATTATTGCCGATGCTTCAGGGTGGTTGTATTGATGTATTTAGGGTTATTATTGAGGAGAGGTTTAGATGAGATTTTGAGCTTTGTTGTTTAACTGGTTGGTCAGGGAAAAATTAAGGGGAAAGTTTACATCTTGCATGTGTATCGGTTTCTTTGTGTAGAAGTTATGTCAAGTTGTTCTTTTTACGCAATTTGCTCCTTTCTTTCCAATGGAAGACTCACTTTGTTCATGAGTTTTGGTGGATTCGGTGTAAGATAGCAATTCCTTGACTCGATCATAGGTGGAGTGGTCGATTTCTTGCTTATGTTGTATCTTGTTATAGGATGGGGTGTCTTTGTACTGAATTCTAGATGGAAGATATATGTCATTTGAAGTTTGATATGCTATCAGAAAGGAAGATTTATTTTTTCTTGTTAACTGCTTGGGATGTAAACTGCACTGAAGTTATCATGATTTTGTGTCATTATAGAATAACAACTGTCTCCAGAAGTTGGTTCTCTAAGGTGTTATAATGTGCATTGTTGCATTTTACTTTGAATAATAGCTCAGATTATTTTAGTGATTTGAAAATTGAGATCTTGAAAGCTCAAATCAGAGACACTAGTGGAAACTTATGTCATGTACCTTAGATGTTGAAGGAGATTGGGAGAATAATTTTTTAAGTAGTGAAACTTGCTGATCATAGATCGACTACTCTTGGAGCTGGAAATTAGCTTCTATATGGTTGTGCCGTGTTTTCTTAACAGAGGCAGAATAAGAAACTGTAATTGGCCTGATATCAGTTCAGTTGTTGTAGGCCGGCTTTCTTTCTATTGTTCCATATTTTTTTTCACTCATTCTATTTGGGCATATCTTTGTTTCTTGCAAGCTGACTCTTTCCATTTTTGAACTGAGCCTAGGAACTAATAATTTTTCACCTCTTTATGTTTTGTAGCGGCATGAGGATCGAGTTATCATTATAAGTTCCAAGGATAATGATGATGCATTTTGTGATGCAGAGAACGCCCTTCATCAAATCGTTACTTTGATTCTCAAGGTATCGGATGCAATAATGTGAAACATCAGTTCCATGAATTTATTGTCCTCTACACTTCATAATCGCTTCTATTAGTGGCACTGAAATGGTACTTCGATGCATTTTTCAAGGTAGATGTCAATAGGGTGCATGTTCTATTCTATTTAGTCGCGATTTGAAAGATTTTTTGTGTTGGCTTCCATGTTAAGGATTGTTCTTCAATCATTTGTGGTCCTCTGCTATAGGCTGCTATTCACCCGCTTGCTTGTAATCAGCCCACTAAAATCTGGGCAAATGCTAGCAGTGGCCCAAAAATCACTGTAAAGTACTGGTGGAGGCTCACATTAGTTGAAGCGCACTAAACCAATAGAATATGCCCTTATACCATTACTAGAAGTGTGTAATCCAATAAATAAGAGTAAAGGTTTATATCACTTAGCAAATAAGAGTGACTAGCCTAACAGGTTTATGCCTCTTTAAGATATGGTTTTATTTTTCATGTTTGTTTGGGTGAGTCAGAGTTAGGTCTTCGATTGGTTTTCCTTCTTTCTTATTCTACGAGGGTGCTAATTGTTATCCTCCCTTATTTATGGCTTCAAATGGTTGCTACTGTTCTATTATGTTGTGCACATTGATTAAAAAGAAATGTGTGCTCTGCAGGTAGTCCTTGCATCTTGTGCTTTTTGTGCCTCATTGTCCCTTGCACCCCTAAAAAACTATGTCTCCTTCCCTTTTTCTTCTTTAGGGTACAACTCAGCTCAGTAATTTATTGATTATTTCTAGCATATGTAATTAGTTTCTTTATGATGTTTGGTTTTGGTTTATGTAATTAGTTTCTTTATGATGTTTGGTTTTGGTTTATGTAATTAGTTTCTTTATGATGTTTCATCTATGTCATAGCTGGTTGGAAGACTTAGGGTTTGTTTATTACTAACTGATTCGACAGGATGATGAAGGCACCTTTGAGGCGCAGAAAGCAGGCGCAGCACATGCGGCACCAAATACAATTAGGCTTCTAATTGCAGGATCTCAAGCAGGCAGTTTAATCGGTGTCTCCGGTCAAAATATTGAGAAACTAAGGAATTCCTCAGGAGCCACCATCACAGTTCTTGCTCAAAATCAGTTACCTCTTTGTGCATCTACTTATGAAGGTGATCGAGTAGTGCAGGTGAGAATGGCGGTTGCAAGGTTGACTGATTGAAAAATTTTAAATTGCATACTTTGGAGGTTGCTCCCTTCTGATAATGCATTTTATCTCTAATGTAGCGCAGTTGATTGTTTATGGTGTTGTTTTATGTTTAAGAGTCCCCTGTGGACGAGTTCTAGGGGCAAAAGAAAATAATTAAAATAAAAGTCGTCCCCCTTTCTTACATTACTCAGAAGGACTGACTTATAAAAAGGAAAAAAAAAACTTGAAGTTATTGAAATTTTCTCCGAGAGGTGAAAAAACCCTTTGCATGAAACAATAACACGAGATATAGCACAAAAGACTATGGTATGGTTTTGGCTTTAGATATAAAGAGATTAGGAAAAGCTGTCACAGGCACTTTACATTGGTATTACCGGTCTTTCTGAAGCAGATTTTTTTTGTCTTCAATATTTGGAGAACTTCTATAGGATGTACTCTTTACATTCTTTTCTCACCTTTTGGGGATGGGGAGATCATGTCAGATTTATATTTGATGCGAGTGCAGATATAAATATGCGGAATGGAGCTACAATTTGGCTTTATTGGATGCTTCATCTTTTTCCTAACAGAGAATTGATTTATATTTGATGCAAGTGCAGATATCAGGGTATGTTCCTACTGTCCTTAGGGCTGTCGTGGAGATTGCGTGTCAGCTGAGGTTCAATTAGTTTTTGACTGACATTAGTCTAAGTTTGGGTTTATTTTCCATTGCTGTTTCCTAATTTGTGTGTCTATGTTTCTTTTTCTAAATGATTACTCAGGGATAACCCGCCTAAACAAGTTATTTCAATCAGCCCGTCTTATAATCTTGGATACAATCGGCCTCCTCAACAATTTGTTGATCCATCTTCAGGTTGTTCAATCCTTTTCATGCCATTTATGAACTTGGAAAACTAATGCATGATTCTTCTATATGAAATCTTGATTTTTTTTTCTCATAACGACATCATCTTTAGGACAACCAATCTTGCAGCTGAATATGTAAATCTGGAGATGTCAATTCCCGAACCATTGATTGGTGGATTGATCGGAAGATGTGGCTCCAACATTTCAAGGATCAGAAGCGAGTCTGGAGCAACCATCAAGGTTTGCTGTTTAATTTATAAAATGTTCAATTCTCCAACTAATGCTTGCTTCAGAATGCAAAAGTTGCTGCTTGTATCTGCTGTATGTGATGGTTTTGAGTCTCCTTTATGTTCATGCTGAGATAGGGAAGTATTCCTGGGTGTCTCGAGTGATGCCTCAGAATATGTCTGTATATATTGTCTTCTGAAAATTTTCTGCTGTTTTTTTCTTTGTACGACACTTTCCAGTTTCTGTTTTTGGACCACCGAATTGATTTTTCTATGCACTATTCACCTTGATGTTGAAGTTGGACGTTTCTTTTTCCTATTTTTCTGTTGACATTTATATGTTTTTCGGTAGGTCTATGGAGGAAAAGGTGAACAAAAGCAAAGGCAAATCCATTTAGGTGGTAGTGCTCAACAGGTAAGTTAACCGTTAATGGGGTCACTTAGACTGGTCTTAGTGTCCAAGTCATCTTGAGTTTGCTATTAAGAAAGAAATAATTTAGTACTTCTCAGAAAAAAAAAAGAAACAAATAATTTAATATTTGTGGACACTTTTTTTTTTTTTTTTTTTTTCTAGTTGATCTCCGGTCCTTTCCGGGGGCAGGGGGTTTCTGTACTCTTATTTATCGGTGTGAGTATCTTTAACAAGGATGATTTAGTGTTGAAACTTGAAGACAAATTTCTTTTGTTTACCAAAATCCGATAAGATAGGAATGAGTGGCGCTGTCAGATCCATATAGCCAATCCCTCAGAGTGGGACAAGGCTTGGGTTGCTTATCAAAATCAGATAAAGAAGTCTTTTCAATCCTCCTTTTCTATAGGATTGAAAAGAACAAGA
Organism: Ehretia macrophylla; assembly: GCA_037974665.1. Classification (NCBI taxonomy): domain Eukaryota; kingdom Viridiplantae; phylum Streptophyta; class Magnoliopsida; order Boraginales; family Ehretiaceae; genus Ehretia; species Ehretia macrophylla. The sequence continues at coordinate 82,113,907 of CM075776.1, forward strand.
TTTGGTTGATAAATTATTCTCTTCTCAGATTCAACTAAATCCCGAGTCATAGGTGTTATTTACAGATTGAGATTTTGAGAGTACGTGATTAGATCGAGATGTAATTCAGCATTTAAACTTGCTGTTATCAACAGGTAGCCCTTGCAAAGCAAAGAGTTGATGAATATGTTTATTCCCAAATGATGCTACAACCTGGCAGTCAACAGTCAATGTAAGTTTCAGGACTTACATTTATTCTTGTCGTAATATATCTGAGATTACTAGTTTCATGGTGTCCTGTACATTTTACAGGATAAGTGTAATTAATTCACTGTTTGTTTAATTGGAAGTTTTGTTTTAACATCGATAAATGATTTTTATTTGTTTGAACAGGCCAGATATCTCAAATACTCTCTTGCAAGGATATGCGCAAGGTCATGGACTTTATTCGAACAGGTTCTTATAAAAAACTCCCAGTGGAAATGTCTATTGCAGGCTGCTTCTTGCATGTCAAGTGCCTGCATATAAATGTTTCACATGCACTGTGCACATATACATCTGTTAATTATTCCTCTGTCAATTGAAACTCTTTCTTTGGAATTGTTGCTTCAATGGTCTTATTATCCTACTATACGTTCTGAATTTTTTAGTATGATTTTATGCAAGTCTTAATTGGGTCCGTTTCTCCTGTCTTCTGATAGATGATAATTGAAGACATTTTAGGCATTTGCTAGGGCAAGTTATTTGGGGTATAACTCCATTTGCCTCGTAATATCATTTGGAATGACAGAAAATTGCTCTTGTGAATTAATGGTTCTCTTGGTTATCAGTCCTGCTGAATATGTTTAAGCATTTCTGAAATTTTAAATGAAAATGTTCCTTAGTTAACCGCTGGTTGCTTTGCTGAAAATAGCCGAACTTTTTTCACTTTCAAATTCATATTTTGTGCATTGGGGTTGCTGGAGCTAATGCACGATCTGTTCCTAATATTGCAGCAATTTAAATCAAGCCGGAATGATGACATCTCTACCTCAGATACCACAGCTGCCACAAATCCCACAGATGCCACAAATACCCCAGATGTACTCGACAGCCGTGGCTAACCAAGCTCCTTATTTTGGTCAGCCTTTTCAAGCCCCTCAGTCTTACCAAGCTCCACAATTATAGGGTGATGGAGTCGCCATTTCGGTATGCGCTTTGGTTTTCATCAATTTAGTGATGTACAAATTGCGAGTGTCGGTGCTTGAACTTCACATACACATAACGTTGTACTTTAATAGCTGTTGCTGATATTAGGGTTTAGATTCTTTCTTTGACATGAAACACTAATGGAGCATGATGTATTTTGATGCGAGGTCTTGAATTATAATTTTTATCGGAAACTAGTATTTTGGATTTACTCACTACTGAATCAGGATGTTTCTGCTTCCTGTATGAAGTCTTCTTACTTATTCTCAAGAACAGAAGAGGGAAAAAGTGGAAATGGGACGGTATTGGATTCCGTACATTATAACGTTAAGAGCGAGATCAGTCGTAATAAAGCGATGGTCCAGTTATGATAAAATGATATGAAAGGTCCAAACTGTATCATCCTCCTAGCGAGAGCTATCCTTGGTGAGTTTTCTGTCTTGTTTTGGGTCAGGTTTGAGCCTATGATATATCAACCGTTTGTACGAATAGCTTAAATGCATAGAGAGGAAAAGTCTTCTTTTTCCGGCATCTACTTGTGAAAAAAGAAAATTTAATCATTTACCGGCGAGATAAAAAAGAAGGTCCAATCAGTTGTCGGCTAGATTAAAAAAAGGCATTCAAAAGGGCAGGAGCCTTCCCATCTCTCGTGTTTAATGAAAGAGTGGGGCTCGTTAAACTTTTCTTTTGAATCAAGCAAGTTTAAGAACCATTATAACTATTAAGGTAACAACTGAGATAGAGAAGTGGGCTGATCACATATTCTGATGTTTTACATCCATGAGATCCATCAAATAACTCTAGACGACTATTATTGAGTTTATTATAATCATTTTACTTGTAAGTTTAGAGTTTTGAATCTAAAACATAAACATGACATATATAGACTATCTTACATTCGTATTACACAAATCAATTTACACACCCCACCAGAGGACAGAGGACAGAGGACATAACCTATGTATTACTCAACTTAGAGCATCCTCAATGGAGTCTTCAAATGTAAAATTTTTAGAGACTCCAGTCTCTAAAAACAACACTATTCATAGTAAAAGTACGTGGGGTTCACTACTTTTGGCTTAAAAGATGCCAAAATATAGACCCAGTCTCCATTTTCTTCCACAAATTTGTTGAAAAAAATAGAGACTGGGTCTCTATATTGTCATCTTTTAAGCCAAAAGTGGTGGATCACACGTACTTTTGTCATGAATAGTGTTGCTTTTAGAGACTGAAGTCTCTAAAAATACCCAAATTAGAAAAGTTTTGCATTTTAGAGACTCCATTGAAGATAGCCTTAGCTGCATTGTCTCTATAAATAAAAGAGTCGACTAAACAAAAGAAAAAGATTTATCCTCAAATCAACTTACATTCCTTAAAATAATCTAATATATTATAATATGTTGATTTTGAAACTTGTAACTAATCAAAGCGTGATAATTATATTCTCTAACAATCTAACCTTCACTCAAAAGAATCCAGGCTCCTCTTCTTTCTCTTTTTGTTTTCTTCACCCTTATATAGAATGAATAATACATACACAATACGAAAGGATTCATCATAACATTATATTATTATGAGTTGGCCTAAATAGCGGTAAACTATTCATATTATTTTTTTTTATAATTATATAAATAATATATATATATATATATATAATTATTGAATATCATTTATAATATTATAACCCTAAACAGATCCATTCTCGTGTACAACTGGCATGCCTATTCATCTGTACAAAAAAGTGATTCTCTTCTGGGTGATTGCAGCCTTGGCCAAAAACGTCAGCAACCTAGTTGCTTTCCGAACTTATAACCTCGCGACAACCTTTGCAAGTTGCGACCTTAATCACATGATTAAAGCTAATGTGATTAAAGCCTTTGACTCTCACACCTTTTAATACTAATTGCATGATTAATTTAAGAAACAGTCCCATAATTCAATGGCAACACACACGTGCAACACTTGTATCCCATTTTCTAAGAAAGATCACTTTGTTGATTTGATGCATAATCATTGCACGTGCATGCACGTAGATCTGAAAAATCCCATTAATCAAAACGGCTTTGCATGGCCACTGAACATTGGATGAAATTGTCGGAGAATAATTTTTTATGATTAAAAATTTTAAGTTTAAATTTATATTTTTCAATCACATATATTATTAAGGTTCTTGATTAATTTGAAATATAAATTAGGGTATATGTCATTATACTATTAGATTTATAACCTTAGATAAATTTAATGTAATTCTGGCTAGAATGAATTTGCCATTATTAGAAAAACAAAGCTTTGCATATATGGCTGGCACTCTTCGATCTACGTAGGGTTGTGTTTGTGCGGAGATTGATTTGTTTATGAATTTCAACCAAATGATTGTAGCTAGCAATGGTTACGAGAAAAAAGAAAAAAGAAAAAAAAGAAACAGATTGTAGCAATGGTTTCAACCCGGTTATGCATTTGGTTTGACCATGTGTACGTGTGGCAAACCACATTAGGATGGCAAAGCTCGAGCCTCATAACCTTTTTTACGTTCTAAACATTCTATTTCTAAAATAACGCCTTTGCATTATTATTATACACCTTGTTGTTAGCCACATGCATTCAAACGAGTTTTTTCAAGTATTGCCAACCAACACGAAATTTTATCCTAAAATTTTTAATGTACAGAGTAGTGCCTGTGGAGAGATTGATTGTTTATGATATATATATATATATATATATATGAATTCCAACACCAAATGATTGTAGCATAGTTTGAAGAGGCAATTAGTACATTTTGGTTTGACCATGTGTACGTGTGGCCACACGTGCACCTTGCTGTTTGCCAGCTGCAATCCAACCAGCTTCACTAGATATGAATGTATATTTGACCCAAAAAAAAAAAGAATATTGATACATTTATTACAGAGATCGTCTCGTAATATTATAATATTGTAAGTGATATTTAATTGTATTAAATTTTGCTCATAATATTATTACATTTTGAACAGATTTATTTTCTATCTATTGAGCTTTCCTGAATGCTTGCATTTCAGAAATGAGATCAAATGGTAGATTTTTTATTTTTTATTTTTTATTTTTTGTCAGTGATCAAATGGTAGGTTTTTTTTGGTCAAAGTGATCATGTATTATTATTAAAATAGCCAACCAACATTGGTTGAGGGAAAAGTATTTTGTACAAGATTCAAACCTAACAAACTAAGCAAACTAGTAGGATAGCAACTGAATCAAATGGAAGATTGGAAGACAGTATTTATACTACAAATAAGATAATAGGCAATTTGGTGTACTAAATTTTCCTTACGCATAAGGTCTGGGAAAAAATATTTAAATTTGAAAGTAGTTTGGTACAAGAAATTCTCCTGATTCGGGAAACAATCAGATTTTACGAGAGTTTAATGCACAAAATTCTTCTTATGCGTGAAGTCAAAAAATAATTATATCTCAAAGTAGTATGGTACACGAAATTCCTCTTATAAAATTACTTCGTTTGGACAACCGGATATGAATCGATAGTGAGGAGTGCATGTGAATCCCACGTAATTGTTTTATAGCCGGATGATGTAGCTGTTGACCCTCCACTTACAAGTAAGATTCGAAAAAAATCATATCCACTCTGAAATCTTTAAAAAAAAATATCATGGAAAGTGTTACTAAAATGACTATACACCACAATCATATACCAAGGGGCAATTGCTTCTAGTGAAAGTCAAAACCTTGGTGCCATACATCAAATGCTATTGTTTTTTCACGAACGATGTTGACTTCAATGGTGTTGAATCTGAAGATTTCCTACCCGTAACATATCTTTCAAGTTTATCCCTTAAAGAATATAACTTTTAACAAGAACCTGACATATATGTATATATATATAATATATGTATATATCTTGAAGAATATTTCATACAGTTCACAAGAACATGTTAACATATTTTGTGTCAATATCAGAAACAAGACACTTGCAATTGTTTTGATGTGTTTGGGGCCTGTATCACGTGAGCATCATATGGAGCAAAGAGATTGTGTTTTGTATTGCTTTCACTTAAAGCATGATGTGATTGTTGTGTTGTAATAATGGGATAATTATTTGATCAGATGACCATCTGGGCCAGCTTGCACATGAATGCTAGAACCAGGCTTTATTGGCCAGGATTTCCATATCTTTGGAATTTTTCAATCTTTTATTAGGGGTGTCAAATTTCAGAATATATCGGGTTAAAACATAAAGGATTAGCAAGAGCCCGGGCCCATCAAGATTCTAAATTTCTTTTTTGACATTTATAATACTTTTTAAGAAAAAAATGTTATGGTCTCCCTATCTTTTTTTTTTTTTTTTTCCTTTTCCTAATTCCCTATTTCCTTGTATATTCAGATTCCCTAATTTCTCTTTTCTCTTTCTTCTTAATTGAATATTGGCTTTCACAATATAAAATTTCTACTATGTTCCTAGGAACATATGATCTGACTATTCAAACTCGAGTTATGAGCAAATCTTTTACCCGAATTCAAAATGTTCTACGGTTAAGCAAACCCTTCGGGGTTATAGGAAAAGTTATATGTTATCTCAGAAATTATCATATAAATTTCTTTGGTTAGATTATAACTGTGAAATTACTGTAGGTTACTATAAATTATAGAAATTACTAATTATCGGCAACTTCTTGTGATATGTAGACTTTCTCATCTTATGTAATTGAAGTTGAAAACCCAAAATCATGAATTTATGCAACCTCAAGAATGAATAGTATTTTTAGATTTAATAAGTTGACTTCACCTAACACGATAAGACTTGATTTGGTTAGGATAAAATGTTTGTTAATTTCAGAATCATTTCCAATATCTTTCAATTGGAGTAGGAGGTGGGCTCTAGAGAAAGCATTAAAGCTCCGTTTGTTTACCATAAAATAACCTACTTGTGAAAAATGTTAACCATGAGGGTGGGGTAAGGGTAGGGGTAGGGGTAGGGGTGAGGGTGAGGGTGAGGGTGAGGGTGAGGGTGAGGGTGAGGGTGAGGGTGGGGGTGGGGTAGGGGTGATGGGGTAGGGAGTAGGGATGGCTGAGTTCCGAAAAATATTTTCTTCTCCCAAAAGATGTAAAAATATATTTTCAAACTTTGTACTAACCGTAATATTTGGCTGGAAAATATTTTTCAATTGACCAATTTTCCGGTATTACCAAACACTAAAATTTTTTTTAAAAAGTAACTATCATTTTTTACTAAAAAATATTTTACAATTGATCAATTTTTCTGTATTACCAAATATTAAAAAATTTAAAAAAATATTTTTTAAAAAAAATATTTTACGACAAATAAACGGAGCCTAAATGGAGTTTGTAGATACTATCAAGTGGAGAAGATCATGTAAAATCTATTGAAATTGACTATTGAGTTTTTTTGTGGACCACAAAATTATTATTGGTCGTAATATTCCGTTGTACTTGTCTTGAACATAGTGGAATATAAGTTATTGTCTTTTTTTTTTTTGGGGTCATAATAAGTTATTGTCTTCATGAGTAAAATCTATCACTTGTACGTATAGATAAGATGGGACCATTTTTTTTAATTCTTTTAGTTTCCTATCTTTTGCAATATGGGCACAATTTGATTTTATGCTCATCAGCCACTATTAGAAATTTGCCGTGTCGGGCTTTTTTTTTTTTTTTTCATAACAAAAAATTCATTTTAGACAAATGTTTTTCAATTCACACTAAATTCCATGATATAGTAAAACATTCCAATTCATTTTATAGATTAGCCAAAAACGATAATGAAGTAGAGGTTTCGAAACTGAGATAATAGGTTTTTATAAGCAACACCTTGAATGAAAAAAATTGAAATTTTGAATAGTGAAAAGCATATTTAAGAGACAAATTTTTTTTTTTGAAAAAAAATATCACGAAAAGCATATAGGTGTGTGTTCTTGGCATCGTGAAATAATTATTGATAATAATTTTTTTTGGATAAATTATTTCAAAATTAAAATTATATAATCTATTATAATTTTTATTAATTTGTTAGTCATTAAATTAAAATTTATTTTTTTATTAATGAATAAATAATATTTTATTATTTATATTAAATTAATTAATTTTCAGTTAATTATTATTAATTTATAAAATTAGATAAATAATTAATTATTAGTTATTAAATGAATAAAAATATTAAATTAATCAATTAATTAATTAATTAATGTTAAATAAATAATATTAAATATAATTTTTATTAATTATTAATTTAATTAATCTATTAGTCATTGAATAAAATTAATTATTTTTTATTATTTAATAAGTTATTTTTTATTTTTTTATAATAATTAATTAAAAATATGACAGGAGTAAGAGGTGGGGGTAGGGTCGGAGGTATGGTGGGGTGAGGTCGGAGGTTGGGTTTGGGTGGGTAAAAATGGGCTAAAATGAGTGAAAAATATTTTTTATTTATTTCAACTAAATATTTTTTTTGACCAAAAATATTTTTTATTTGATTAATTTTTTAATATTACCAAACACTAAAAAATAAAAAATAAAATTTTACCGCAAACAAACGGAGCCTAAGGACCAACTCGGCAAGTTGATTGTTGCCTAATACAAATAAAATAAGTTTGATCCCAAAAGGCTAAAAATGTAACCCAATGATTGGGGAAGATTGGATGCAGGTGAGGAGGAGACAAGACGACAACAGCGAAGAAAAGTGGGCCCCACGTTGTGTCACAAATGTCGAAATCTTTTAGTGACGTGGCAACAACCCACGATCACGCGCACGTGAACTCTGACATGTTTACTGAAATTTACACACACCACCCCACGTGATCTCCATCTTCTCTATACCCCACTTCTCTTGGGCATTTCAAACTTTTGTTATCTTATAAATTAATTCCTTTTTTCTCTCTTGTTTTTTTCTTTTTATTTTTTATTTGTCAATCTCTTTTTGATGTATACAATCCTTGGGGAATGGCTTACGACCGATAGCCCTTGTGCTTGGCACGTGGTCCCACGAAATTGTGAATTTTACGCATCAGATACATGGCAGTGATAAGTTTGTAAACGATAATAGTTTGCAAGTTGTTTTTACAGACCTAAACTCTTAATTTATAAAAAACATCGATAGATCAGTCTAATAATAAAGTGTTTGTTATATAGATCGAAAAGTTATCTTTGTCTTAGGTTTGAATTAGGAATAAACTTAATTTCCTTAAAATTAATTATGGGGAAGTTTTTTGCTTTGCTAATTTGAACAATATATTCTCGAAGAACATGCATATCAAGATTTAGTACTTTTTATGTGGAATTTAAAAGATTTTTCAAGAAAATTCTACCTAAAAAATAAAAGTTAATAGAATAATGTTTGTACAATTTCGAGAAGAGAGTACATGTTTTTACTCTCTTTTATTCCTTTCTAGGTAGATTAATATGCTTAGCAAACCAAAGCTTCATAATCACACTAGGTTTAGAGTTGTTTTCTCAAATCTAATATTTTTGAAAAGGAGCATTCCTACAATCTATAAAATAGATAAAAAAAAATACATGAATTCGATAAAAAAAAAATAACACGTATTATTATCATGTCTATCCAAGGTCGATCCAAGGGGTAGGAGTGTTTGAATTTTGAAAAATATTTTCTTCTTTCAAAGGATATGAAATTTTTTTTTTAAACTTTGTACTAGCCGTAATATTTGACTGAAAAATATTTTTTACTTGACCAAGTAGCCACTATTTTTTATTGAAAAATAATTTTCAATTAATTAATTTTTTAATATTATCAAATATTAAAAAATTTAAAAAATATTTTACGGCAAACAAACGGAGCCTAGGTGGGGCAATCACATGGAGATAAAAGGTTGTACGGATGAATAAGCTCCGTATTAAAATAAATAATTTAATTAAATGGACAAAAACACCCATTTTCGTAAGAGAACATGGAGAGAAGAAGCAAGTACACGTGCATGAGTCACTTCATCAATTATTTATATTTCGGAGTTAATATATGATTTGACTCTCTTTTTTTTTTTTTTGTTGAAAGATGAATTTATTATAATCACCAAACAGTATAAGAAGTTTAATTAAAATCAAATGGTGAAGCAATTGATGACACACGCAAAATCAGTAAAAAATATGCTAGAGGGGAGTTGAAACACCAACCATGGGAGAAGAAACCTATCCTAATTGCTAAAGCAATCCTAGCTGCAACATGGGTAGCTCGTGTAAACAAGAGTCGAGAGTTGTCAGACAAAGATGATAGGCACTGCATATTATGAAGAACAGACGAAATGCTTCGAGCACAATTCATAGAACCCCGAATAGCATTTGAAACTGGTTGAGCAGCGGAGTTCAAACCAAAAATACTAAAGGTAGGGCAACACACCACAACGCAAAAGAAAAGAAAACTAGAGAAGTGGGCCATATACCACTTCTTACCAAACCAAAGTCATGTACATCAACAAAAGGAGGCTCAAACATGTGGGAATCTACAACTATCACCGAGAGAAGAAAGAATAAACATCGTTGAATGTGAAACTCCGAGAACCCGATGCGACAGCGAGCAGAGAAAAAAGTAAAAAACACACACCAACACAAAAAGAACTATCGAAAACTAACAAGATTATGAAACAAACAGAAAAAGAAAAGAAAAAAAGAAAGATCAGGAGAGTGAAAGAAGAGGAAGAATGGTGAAGAAAAGATGAGAGGAAATGAAATAATTAGTATTATAAGAAGATCCAAATTTGTTTAAACTAGTTAAACTTCATGTTCGGTTAAAAATTATAATAAAATTTATGAAGTTGTTAATATCTCGACTAAGCTTCTTCCAAAGTTGAAAACAAAGAAACTCATTGTCATTATTTCTCGTTCTTTTTTTATTTTTCTCGATGAGTAAGGGAATAGTTTCATTCTATCTAAAATGTTATTCTCACATAAGCTGCAAAAACTACATTATAATCAATATTTTACGCTCTACACAGTATATGGTTCAAAAGACTATGACTGAACTTTCTATATGTATTGACCAAAAAAGTACTTTCGAGATGATTAAAAAAAAAAAAAAAAAAACTGTATGTATTGATTTTGACACTAAAATCAAGCTCAGGCTTTTCTTCCTTTTGAGCCTATATGCTCTTCGAAAAGAAGTTACCTTTTATTGAAACAATCATCAAAGTACTCTTAATATTATTCTCTTAAGCTATATTGACAAAGCTAAGCCAAGCACTATCTCAACCATGTGTCACTTGATGCATAAGGAACGCAACGTAAACTTATCATTTTTTTTTAATAAAGGTTAAAGTTATAGTTTAAATTAAAAATATTTGATTATAATAAATTATTGTACGACCATTTCATTCAAATCTTAAATAACTTTCATGCTCTTAATATAGTTTGTGCCTAATTAACCTCATGCCTCTACTTGTTACAACTGTTTGATGCATTGACTTCATCAATCAACATTATCATAAATAATAAGTAATATAACGTATGTATTAATGGATCTATGACCCTCTACTTGAATTGGCATAAAAAAACATTCTATTCTTCCCATTTAGTTAATTACTCCTCATGAACCTCAATACAAGTACGTGGAATGTTAAGGTTCTAAATTTGTGACATAAGTTAAAGAGTTTGAATTATTAATTATGCATAACATGTGAGTTATTTTATAGTCTCGTTTAGTTAAAGACATTTTGAATACGAGTCAAATCGTCAAAAAGTCCAGAGATGCATAAATAGGAGAGTTATTATAAGTGATTGGTTCTAGGGTTGCAGTCGCTAATGACACCAAAAAAATTCTTAAAATGTATTGGTAATTTTGATTTCTAAATTTACGTAATTCTCATTGCTTGGTTTTTTAAATCATGTTATATATGAGATAAGTGTTATATTGTACCATTCCCTCTCACATGTGATTTGATTTGAGAGATAAGTCACAAGTTAAATATTGAACATGTGTGGACCTTGTTGAACACACATGTGGTAGATAACACATGCAAAAGAAATATTGAAAATAAGTGAACCTGATTTTGAGATAGGTCGCACGTGAAAAATAAATGAGACTAGATCATGAGCCTAGCTCTGATACCATATTAAGATAACTAATGTTTCATCTTAAAATAAATTGGTGCTAAGTTGAGTAACTCAGGATCTTATAAGGTGGTTTTAGAGTTTTTGATTTTTCGATATGGGACAAGTGTTATATTCTAACAAATCACTAAAATCACTCAATTCTTATTAATAAAGCATTCCAAATTCGTTGTTGACACTCGCATTTTCGTATTACAATATAAACTTTTCTCACACAAAAAATAACAAATTCGAAAACCATGCCTTATAATATCTACAACATAAACTTTTTTCATGTAGAAGAATCACAAATTTGAAAACCATGCCTTATAATATATTAGGCTACTTAACGTAATACCAACTAATTTTAAAATATAATCTTAAATTTCTTAACATGATATTAAAATTACTCATTTTAATGTAATTTAAATATTCAAAACTATTTCTTCAAATCAAGTTACACAGGAGATAGATGTTACGGTATATAATAGAACTCCACGATTCTTTTAACATTCCTACCCATTCTTTTTCTTCTTCTTCTCCTTTTTTTTTTGTCGGATCATTCCTACGCATTTTTTTTTTTTTTTTTGTCTGATCATTCCTACGCATTCAAATTCAACAAATTTGGCACGTAAATATTCTACACGCGAATAGGGGCATAGAAAGGAAGGGGAAGAAGTATCCATGATTAACGAGTGTGCAACAAACTATCTTCGGCGCGTGGCGTTGAAACTTAAAACAACTGAGTTCAAAAGCTATATGGGGAATGATTAAAGGAAGAAAAGAGTATCCAATGATTGTACACAAGTGTGTGTCCTGTCGTCATGCGACAATGTGACGCGCACGAGTGTTGGTTGTGGGTTCCACTTTCTGTCACGTCAGCATGCATCGCATGCTTGCTCACGTGAACAAGCGACACTGGTCCCCCTTCGTATATATATTTATTTTTATTCTTGATATGGACATAAAATAATAAAAGTATGCAATTATCAAAATGTCCAAAAGAAAAAAGGGAACATTCACCATCAAAATACTTGTCATAAAAAATAGAGCATAACGACAAGTGGGGATCACAAAAAAAAATTCTCAAGCATTACTATAAATAAAACAAGGAAAGTTGCTAAAAGATAACTAATTGATTCCATTGCTAAATTTGTTATTACTTGTTGAATTTTTATCCGAACCAACTTACTAATTCTCTTGTCCTAGGAAGAACGCGGGAGATAACCTCAGTCGTTCCTTTTTTTTACTTGTGCAGGACCTTAACTCAGACAAAGACTAACTAGGTCCTCAACTCGGCTCGGCAAATTGCACATCCAACAATTCTTATTCGATTCCATTATCCCTCGAGGCCTCAAAACGCCGCGAAGATCTTAAGATTTTAAGATTCTCGATCAATTATTTTTTGTCACATCACTAACAATAGAGTTAAAATTAGATACAAGTGCAATAGAGTTTTTATATGTCTCATTTTTTCTACTTTGCTTCCTCGTGTCATATTTGGGTAGTGACGGATTGAGGCATTCAAATTCAGGGGTGTACTTGTGCGGTGAAAGAGGTCAATGTGTGTCATCATACAATAAAAGTGTCTAATATAATGATTTAAAAAAAATCAAAAAAAATATATTTTTTATTTTTTAAATTGAGGGGGTGCACATGCACTTCCTCAAATATATGTAGGTCTGTCCTTGTACTTGGGGAGAATCTTGTTATCGCTGTCAATTATAATTAGATATAACTGGTGATTACAAAAAAAGGGCTGACTGTAAGATCTTAAATTTTGAAGATTTCATCTTCTTATAGTTTGAGACTGTCACACTTTTAAAGCGTCAATAGTTGAAAAAATAATACGATACTTTAATCAAAAGAAATAGAAAAATAAACAAACCATGTCACAAACCATGTCACAAACTAGTAACTTACCAATAAATACAAAGCTCATTAAGAAAAAAAAGTATGTTAGTATTTAGGGTGAAGTGCATCAGACTCCCTTGTACTTTAGCGAAAGTGCACAACACCCCCCTATAGTTTAAAAATTCCCTGAGTTAGTCCTTGTAGTTTTTCAAAAGTGCACAACACCCCCCTACCGTTAAAAAATCCGTTAAATTTAACGGAGAGTGTATTTCACATGCGTTAAGTGAGATTTTTTTTGATTTTTAACGAATTTATTCATTAAATAATTATATGAATTGACCAAATTACCAATTTTTTTTTTAACCTAAACAAAAGAGAAAATGGCAAAAGAGATAAATGAAAAAAAATGAGGATATTTACGTTTTTTTTACAAAATCCGTTAAATATGACGGATTTTATAACTGTAGGGGGGTGTTGTGCACTTTTAAAAAATATAGGGACTAGTTCAGGGAGTTTTTGAACTATAGGAGAGTGTTGTACACTTTCACTAAAATATAAAGGAGTCTGGTGCATTTCACCCTAGTATTTATGATCATTATATGCATCCATTACCAGCAATAAAAACATACAATTTTGTTTTCTATAAACAATTTTTGTAACCTAATAATATAATATTCAACACAATAATTAACTCTTCATTGATTAGATCACATTAAATGACCAATGGACTTTTGTGCCCACGCCCACGTGCATCACGCGCTTGGTACATATGTGGGCCCCCTTTTTCACAAAACAGATCAGTTTCAACTCTTTTTCGTATGCTTCGGCGCGTGAGCCAAAGTGCGTGGAGATTGGCATAATCTTTTATCTCACGAGAGTCAACGGTCAACGAGATTAAAAGCCGCTTTTTTATTGAGAAGTTACAGTTTGGGGAAAAAAAAAAGCAAGACTTGACTGAAAAATGAAAAAGTAACTCCTCAGTTATAGAAAGTCACTAACCATGATTATATTTTAGGTTTGCATTTCCATCTATTTAATCGATTGGAAGCAGTTCTCCTATATGGTGTGAAATTCGTTCTTGCTTAGTTGTTTGTAGTGTGAGATTTACTCCTACTCAGTTAGTTGTCAGATCAATTTTAATTTAATCATAGTTATATATTAGGGTTGTACTTTTATTTGAATTACCGACTAAAAACGATTTTCATATGTAATATGATATTCACTTTTGCTAAGTTGTTTGTTTGACCAGTCAGATTAAACACTTTTCTTATATTTTAAGCTTAAATATGGTTAAACCCCTAGCAATATATGTAGTAATTAAAGCGATACAAAAACAAAACAAAAGCCATCCTTAACCATAGCTAAACCAATTCCATAATCATCACTTAGCCAATGGGAAACATTAACTTATCTCCCTACTTCACAAAGTAGAAACAGAAAAAAAAAAATATGTATACTAAGTTATGTTCAAACACGTGAATTAAAGACAAAAAATATATATGTATATATAGAAAATTCTTAAATGAGAAGCGTTTACACACATTCATTGTACAATACAAAGCAACACAAAAGCCATTCTAAGCTACGGGTAAATCAATCCCATAACAAACAATTAAGCCAATGGCAAGATGAACTTTGTCTCTCTACTTAACTTGAGTTGAAACAGAAAAAATGTATGTATATCGAATTATTATATAAACGTGTGTGTACGTACATAGAAAATTCTCAAATAATAAGTGTTCATTATTAATTTCAATCTAGTACGTTATCGTAAGAAGGGTTAACATAAGCACTAGATTATCTAGGAACAATTCTGTAGAAAATTGTGTTTGATTACCCTTCTCATCTTTGTTGATAAGCAAAAATTATAACTAAGCTAAAAAAAAGGGTTAATATAATTGGAGTTGAATACTAAAGTTTAACTCTCCATGGTTACAAATGGACACATCCATGGTTAAAGTTTAACTCACATCATAGTCAGAAGTATGCAAAAACCAAAGCCAAGTCAAGGCCAAAACATTGCCATCATCATCATTGAGCCAATAGCTATTCTGACACAAGTCATCATTGAACATCTGCCCTTACATGCATCTCTCTCTTTCCCTCCCTCAAAATCTATAAATGAATATCATGCACCCGTTAACATCATAATATTAGGAAATTTTTTTAATAATAAAATAAAAAATATATGAATAAATTTTTTTATAATATAATAATATTAGTATTCAATGTGTTAATAACCGTTTCTTTTATTGTATTAGTATTTCATAATTATTAAATATTATTTATAATATTATTACGTTACGAGTGCATTAATTTTTATAAATATAAATACAGGTACCTGACATATCTTTGCACTGTATTGCACTAGCCAAAGAGAAAAAAAAGCTGCAACTTCTCTGCTACAATTAAAGACACACAGAGACACCCTATTTCTCTTCTTTCTGTCCCTACCTTTGTTCTTTTTGATTCCAAAGTCCAACCCCTTTAAAATCCAAGAGGTATTGAGCAAACGACACAGCCACAAAACTGTGATATAGGTTGTTCTTTATAGAGAGAAAGGTAAACAAAAATGGGTGAAAAAGATGATGGTTTGGGGTTGAGTTTGAGCTTGGGATGTGCTGAAACTTCCAAGCCGCCACCACCACCACCACCACCACCACAACCACCACTTTTTCCATTGAATCTCATGCAGTCTCCTTTGCCTTTCATGCAACCTCAAAGCTCCTCTTTTGCTGATGCATATCGGTCACCAACTGGTGAGTTTTTTATATTCTTTTTTTCTCCCCCAAAGATATTCACTTTCTTGGTTCATTAATATTTGTAAAATCTGCATGTATTTTGTTTACTTTTCTTTGCCAAATCTGAGCATGCATTGCCATATGTTTTATTTTCTTATCATAACTGCATATTGGTTCACCATAAATTTTTTTTTTCCTTCATAAATTACGTTATGAGCGGATCTATTCTCGATAGCAAGTTGGAAACAAGAGAAAAAGGTTGTCCATAAGGTGGCGTGTCCAAAATATTTCCAAAAGTTTTCTTAAAATAACCATTTTGAGAAAAAGTAATGATGTATGAGGCTTTTCCTTGTTGAGTGGTTTTTAAGAGCTCAAATTTAGTGAGGATTTAAATCTCGTGCCTTAAAAAAAAACCAAAAGTGATTAGTATTTGATTTTGTAATGTGATGATTTTCTAGTTTTGAACCAATTCTTTATTGCATTGCATGTATGTAGATAGAAGAGATGCATGTGTCTTTTTGCAAAATTGACCTCTTTATTTCTTTCTATATCCTCGTATCATAATCTAAAGAACCAAAAAAATGTTTTTTTTTTTTTTTTTTTCACTCAAAAATAGATTTGAATTGTACGCGTGCATAGTGAGAGTTTCGTGTATATGTTATCCACTCAAATGCAAAAGAAAAATGATTTTTATATGTTTGTAGATAGAAATGCAGAAACAAGATCATTTCTTAGAGGATTTGATGTAAATCAACCAGCGACAACAGTAGACTGTGATGAAGAGTTAATGGTGTCATCACCAAACAGCACAGTGTCAAGTGTGAGTGGAAAGAGATGTGAGAGGGAAGAAAATGAGGCAGAGAGAGCCTCAAGCTCTTTCGAGGACGATGGCGGCGACGGTGACGCGGCGGCAGCAAGGAAGAAGCTGAGGCTATCCAAGGAGCAAGCTGCGGTTCTTGAAGAGACATTCAAAGAGCACAACACTCTCAACCCGGTGAGTGGCAATTCTTGGTAAATATTTTTGTGGGTTGAGGGTGTTTTGTTGCAATGAGGTGTGTTAATTGTGTGCTAATGATGATTTTTGCTCTTTATTTTTTTATTTTTTATTTTGGCAGAAGCAAAAATCGGCTTTGGCGAAACAGCTAAATCTGAGGCCTAGACAAGTTGAAGTTTGGTTTCAGAACAGAAGGGCAAGGTGAGTTACTGCTTTTTTCTTTATTGTATTATTGGTTCTCGAGATGACAAAAGGAGTAGAAGAATCCTGATAGGTCTTTTGCTTAACTTATCTTGATTATGTCTCTTTTCGGTAGAGTTATATATCTAGAGTTATATGTCTCGAGATTTAAAACTTAGTATAAGCCTATAGGGCTTTTTAGAGTGTTTCCTGTCATCAAAAGGAAAATTGAGTGGAGAAAAGGAAAGAAATTACCACTACCAGTTGATTCTATTAAGGAAAGGCTAAAAAAAATCTTCAAGGGAATTCAACTGTGAGCCATCAGCAGTATGCTTGCAACACATGGACCAATGCAGCCCCATTTTGTCACGTGTGCACGTGCAACACGTGTGTGGCCACCCACAATTGATGCTGGCAATATTTTGGCATTCATTGCCACAAAAATGTCAATTGTATATCTAGTGAGGATATGACAAACACTAATGTAATACAGCTTGAACTTCACTGGAATAGCTACTAGCATACTGGTCTGTCCTAAGCTAAATAACAATCCGGTGTATTATTTCCTTTTATGGCTTGTTACATAACGTTATTCTTGATCGGAGGGAAGACCAAATGAAATAACATTTAGTAATCTTGTAATTATAATGATCGGCTTTTGAATTTAGCTTCTGAAGTCAAATTTAGGGCAAATCACTTTTTCGTCTAATATGACGATGAATCCTTTCAATCAAAGTCTAGGTATTATTGTAAAGGACAACATTTGTCGAGCTAGTCTATGTAGATTTTAAGTTTCAGATCCGGTAATATAGGAAATAACCATAAACATTTAAGATTGCTGTAACTTGCATTGGTCATATGTGGTATGATTAAATGAAACTTTATCAACTTTCTATTGATAATTGCTTTCAGAATTTATGGTTTGGGTCAATCTTGAAATTTACAGTGTCACGCGCTGATGGGTCAAATTACTTTTTTTTGTTATAAATTGTAATTTAATTTATATATCTGCCCTGTTAGCACACAGGCTTATAAAATACAGGCTCATTTTAAGACTATTTGATTTTGGATAACATAATGATTGGTTATCGAATTATGCAGGACAAAGTTGAAACAGACAGAGGTTGATTGCGAGTATTTGAGGCGTTGTTGCGAGACCCTAACGGAGGAGAACAAGCGGTTACAAAAGGAGGTGAACGAACTTAGAACGCTGAAGCTTTCCCCGCAATTCTACATGAATATGAACCCTCCGACCACCCTTACCATGTGCCCCCAATGCGAGCGTGTGAATGTCTCATCCTCTGCTGCTACTTCTTTAACACTCGCTTCTACCAGTGCTGGGATCAACCGCCAACATCATCCAGGTAGAGCTCACAACCAACGACCGATAGCAATGAATCCCTGGGCCGCGATTATCCCCCCACATCCAGTGGACATCCACCGCCCTCGATCATAATCTTACCCTCAAAGAAGAGCAGGATGATAGATCTGCTTTTCATGAAGAAAGACACAAGGAAAAAGAGTTGTAAAGGGTGCTCTAGTAGGGAGGCTATGTCTGTAAATTGAATGGTAGATGGATGAGATGATACAAGAGAATCTGAGTTCAATTTCTTTTGTTTATTCACTGATGAATGATTATGTTAGATTAAAGTGTAACTTTGTGTTGATGATGTAGAGGACATTTGGTAGGAAACTTTTTTGGTTTCTAACATAGGAATTTTGCTTATCATCATGAAGAACATGATTATGGAATTTTCTTACTAATAGGCGTTTGATAGTTGATCACCAAACACATATGGTGATGCATGTTCTCATTACTACAATATGATGGTACACATGTCCTCAATACGTGTTACCATTACTACATTAGATAATGATGTTAACATGTTTTATATTTAGTGGGGTTCACATGTTTTTTTGCAAATTTTAATATATAAATGCCCTAAGATGGTCCCTATGGTGATTCATGTACTTAATTAGATATGCTCATTATTATTGTCATTCACATCTATGTCAGCAAACTACTTATGGTAAGTCCTTAAATCGAAAACGGCAACAACATTTAGACGTGCCGGTAGAAGTATTATCAAATGGCCAATCAATAACATGTGATTGGATCGCAATCAAGTTGTGGGCAGCCATAAGCAGAAGCTCAGTTGGTAACAGAAATCTCTTATGAAAACGCATTCATGTTTCCTGCAATATAGCCTCCATATACATGGATTCTTAGGATAACACGAGCCACCAATCAACCCACCACCAAGGCACCAATTACCCTCCCATCTACAGACATGCGAGGGTGGGAAGGAGGTTGGGTTGGGTCAATAATATAGATTTGACGACACCACTCTATCTTATCGAGGGTTAACCCCTGTGTTAGTTACATGTTCGCAAGATACATGAGAAAATGAAAATAAATTGTTCCCTATGTCAGGTTTCTATCTTCAGAAATCTAACGAGGAGATCTTTCTTCCAAAAGAACTTATAAAAATCCACTCAATCCCGGGAACCAGGAACCAGTAACGTGTAAACCATATCAAACCAAGACCAAGACCAATCAATACCGGAACAGAATATAAACATGTTATGGAACTATGTCTTACTTCCATTGCAACTTTAGAATTTTCATAATTGAGTGATGACATAAAAGTTTGTTGGTGGAAAGATTACTATAAATCCTTGACATTCATGTTTGGAAATATATGAATGACAAACATTCCGTAAACCAAACACCACCCCCTTCGAGTATTACTTACGATCTTCCTAAAATACACATGGAGTAATCACAATTAAACTGTATTCACAGTGTCTGCAAGACAGCGCAGTATGCAACCCAAGCCAGCTCTCTCTGTTAGCCTCTCGTGAATGCGTAGGCATTGATCACATGTCGGGCGATCTCCAGTTGACAATCCTCTATACAAGTACCTGCAAATCATACATTGTCACCTGGGTGCGAGGTATCGTGCAAAGAATAGAAACCAGTTAAATAAATCTCACTTTTGATGAACAACTAAAATGCAAGTCCTTTTAAGGAAACATATATATATATATATATACATAGCAAGATACTTGTTCCACCAGAAATTTCCTCGGCCCCTACTGTTATTTCATTGTAATTAGACCTAATCGACATCAGTCAACAAACAGACAACTCCAAAAATGTTTCCTGAAGTTTCTCGGTCCCAAGCAACCACTCTGCTGGAATGCCACAGCCAAGAACATATTATGAAGCAAAAGTACATGACTCAACCTACACGTGCACCAGCAGATCTAGACCAAGTTCAAGTTATGCTGGATGGAGTACGTGGTAAAATGCTGTCAAGAAAATCTAAAACCCTCCCCTGGTTCCAGTGGTAAGCATGGTCTTCTCTCTAACAGAAATCGGCAAAATGTGGTGTTGCTATCTGACCTCTTTGGAAAACCAAAAACTTACCTTTGCTTGTGGCCTTTTCGGGGGTATTTAAGGAGGTTCATCTATCCAATGTTATCCGGCATTCCATGTAGAGCTGGGATCATACGAACATTGTTTCTATTTTTCTCTCCAGAATATTCACATAAAAGGGGTTGGCAACATCTAACAAAATAACAGCTTTAAGTCCATGGGTGGATGAAATGGCCCTATTTCTTTCATTTCAAAAATACCCCAACGGAAGAAGTGGCAGTATCAGGTGGAGCATATCCTCTTCTCTGCTTCGTATACAAACTCCAGTGGAGCAAATACGCTGTCATTGTACAGGGAATTAATCCATTGAAAAAAGCAATGAATATAGGCCATACCACTTGCAAAGGGATCGGCAGAAAGAGCCATTAGCAAGCCGCTCAAATGTGAAAACCAAATAACTAGATCTTGATTTGCTGTTCACAGCTCCAATCAGCAATTCTTTTTGCCATAAATACTTGTCACCTATTATCCAGCATCTTTGCCACTTCCTTAGCACCAAAACCCACTGCATGACTCATAGCGACATCTCCCTTCTAATCTTCCAACCGAGGATAAAGCTCATAGACATCATCAAAAACATTGAGAGAGAAATCCTTTTTCAGTAGCCTACCAATGCTTGAGCTAAAGAAGTGTTCCTGCTTTAGATCTGACCATTGAAGTGGAAAAGATTTTCTTTTTTTTCCTCTCAGTCCCAGTAATGGTGGAATTTGTGGAATAGGAGGAGTGCTCTTGGTCTAGATCTTAGCCATTGATAGTTTCACCCACTTTTGCAGTTCAATTTCTACTAGAGAACACTTATGGTTTACAAGTTACTACTGTTAGTTGGTTGCCACTTCTTTTTCACTTACTCTTCATACATTTTTCAGGCTTAGGGGCTCTTAGGTTAACTCAAAACTGATAAATGACTAATCTACCATATGTACAAGATGATTGATTTTAAATCTGTGTTGTTTGCAATACGCTTGTCCAACATTATACCCATTCATGTTCTAGAATTCCCAAAAAGTTCACAACTCAAGCTTAGGGTCCATATTTGTGATTTATTTGCAATATATACAATGGAACCTTGGAGTTTTCCCATCCAAAATCCATCTAAATGGGGTTAATGAAATGCGGTTATCTGCCTTCAGTACTTTCATTATCCTGGTGGCACAGCATAGACCTTCAACTATAATTGAATTGTTTGTAACTTTCATTGTGAAGTTTATTCTCCAGGCAAAATGTTGTTAACAAATAAGCGATTGCAAAATGTTCTGAACTATTTGTTCTAAGCTGTTCACTCTCAGATACGAACAAAATCTTTCTCATGCACGGACATTGCACTCAACTCACATTCCCTAAATTCACATTCTTAATTCTTGACCACAGTGAATGATTAAGAGAATGCTTGGCTTAACTTATGGGCTGGTAAAATGTGCTTATAAGCAAAATTGACAAGTTCCGTAACAAGCAGAAAAATGCTCAACTTTACGTGCCAAGGAGCACATTTCGTGCTTATCTTGAAAGAACTTAATGTGCTTATAAGCACATTCATTTTAGACAAGTCTAATCAAGACATGAGCATTATCATCCTAGTGCTTATCGAATAAGCAATTTTGGCTTATAAGCAGTCTTTTTCTAAAGCTAGGCCAAGCATCCTCTAACAAACACACAACATGATAATTTTCCCTTTTCCCTTCCAGAATCTACCCGACAACAACTAGAAGCCTAAATGACCTAACCAAAAATGAGTAATGTAGCCATGAATGTGCGTTGCAAAAGCAACATTATATTTCCTTCATTACTTGGCGTTAAAGAATGAAATAAACACCCATTCCAAAAGTAAATGGCAACAGAATCAAACAAATGTAAGAAATCAGAAGAACCATTTGTGAATGCAGTGCTTAGTCTGATCAAGAAATTGAAAACAAAGTGAGATAGCTGTGCACGAAACTCTCGCTATGCGTGGGTCTAGGTAAGTGTCGGACCTACTCTAGGTCTATTTTAAGTAACCTTACCTTACACTTTTACAAGAAGAAATGACCTCTTGTAAAATGCAAGCTTGGTTTGTGTGTAATAGACCTAAAGTGAATCCAACCCTTTCCCCAAAACTGCGCATAACGAAAGCTTCATACACCAGGCTACACCCGTTTCCATGACTCGAACGTGTGACCTCGAATATGCATAGGTCAGGAGGAGTATCGGATCCACTTTGCGCCTATTGTACGCAACTTTACCTTGAAGTTTTGCATTTTCACAAGAGCATTTTCCACAACTCTGAACAGGGAGCTTTAATGCAATGCTAAAGTTGTCACCTTGTGACTTGGAGGTCACCAATTTGAGTCGTGAAGATAGCTTCTCTTAAAAAATAGAAATAGTAATGCGTACAATAGACCCAAAGTGGGTCCGACCCTTTCCCATCCCGCACACCGGGTTGACCCTAATTCTGTGACTCAAAGCCCCGTCCTCCAGTTTAAATTGAAAACATAAAAAAAAGCAAGACAAATTAAGAGGCAGGGGTTAACACTGAAAAGACTTACTTCATGAGAATATCATAATATTCAGGGTCCAAAGCAGAGAACAAACTATCCATGTCTTTTATTGCCATTATTGCCCTATGCACCACAATCCAATTTGCAGACTACAAAAACAAACAAACAAACATATCTCATAAATAAATTAACTTTAATAAATCAATTACCCAATAAACTCAACCATTGACACTCTTCAGAAAAAACCCAAAAAAAAAGTGGAAAAGAAAAGTTTTAAACAAAAACATCTCTTGTAATTTGCCGAAGTTGCATATTAAATCCTACAGTACCGTAATAATCTAGTAATCCTTTGTCGTTTATAACAATGTGACTCATTAGAAAGAATGTGGCTCATTAACTCGTGTAATTCGGCAATGGCAGGAGATTTTCTACTACATTCTTGTTTACAAGAGGACTACAACAACAAAAAAGCATATTTTATAAATTAATTAACTTCAACAAATTTGTTATACAACAATCTCAACTATTGAATTTCTTGAATAAAAAAAAATGAAAATAAGACAAAGTGCAAAAACACCCCTTGTTAAAAATTGCATATCACATCCCTGTGTCATCCGTATTATTTATAAGAATGTGACTCATTGTAATTACGTACCTGACAATAAAGAGAGATTTTCTAATCAAATTTTTTGTAAAATAGAAGGATTATCTAATAATTACAGAAACTATCACATTCCTATAAATCATAAATGAAAAAATGGGTTCAAGATTATTACGTGGCTACAGGATCTAAAGTGCAATTTTAGCAGGATCCATAAGTGCAATTTTAGCTAAATACAAGGGCTGTTTTGCAATTTACACACGAAAATATTGATAAAATTCAAAAAGAAAAAGAAAAAAAAAAACCTTGCATCTTTCGTCTTTGGTGAGGGGAGGAGATCCTTCGAGAGCAGTCTTGAGAGCTTCAACTGGTTTATTCCTATTATAACAAATAAATAAATAAAAATTAAGCATTTTTAAGTGTTCTTAAAATAGCGTTTGAGAAAAAGTAAAAGAAAAAAAGAAAAAGAGAGTAATAACAGTTTGAGTAAGCTTTCGATCTTGCGAGATTTGTGTTCGATTCGAGTGATGATGGCTTCCGCATTCTCGTCTGCTTCCACCATTCCCGCCATTTACGACACTAGGCTTGTTTCTCTCTCTCTCGATCTTGGGGATTACTTTGTGTGTGTGTGTGTGTGTTTATTTTCCATTTATTATATACAAGGATTTGGACCAATAGGGAAATGATCGGAGATCCATGGATCACAAACAGTGTGTCTTCATCTTTTTGGTTGCTTAGCAAATATTATTAGAATAAGAATTTTTCATAATATCATAATATTATGAGAGTAAATTTAATATTTTTGAACTACCACATCATTTTGTTATAATTGTATTAATAAATCACAATTATTAAATTTTACTCGTAATACTATAATGTTATGAATAAATCTATTCTACTCTCATTATTATAAAGGGGTAAAGTATAAAATATCCTATAGTGTTTTGTAGATTGCTTGAAAGATCTTGTATTACAATTTTAGTATGTATTGCCAAGAGGTGTTTTGTGTATGACTTGTTGATCTTGTGTTACGATATTAGTATGTACTATATGATAATCCACAATTATCATGGAGTGTTTTATGAATTGCTCTTTAAATCTTGTGTTACGATATTAGTATGTTAGATTTTGTGTTATAATATTAGTATATCGTAATGTAAAGCGTTCAATATTACACTACATAATAATCTATAATTGTCATGAAGTGTTGTGCATCACTTGTTAGATCTTGTGTTCCAATACTAGTATATAAAAATGTATTATACTACATAATAATCTATAACTATCATGGAGTGTTTTGTGCATCGCTCTTTATATCTTGTGTTACAATATTAGTGTGTACGAATGTAAAGTTTGAATATTGCACTACATAATATCTACAATTGCAATGAGGTGTTGTGCATCACTAGTCAGATTTTGTGTTGCAATATTAGTATGTAACAACTCATTATACTACATAATAATTTATAATTATCATGAAGTGATTTGCACATTGTTCTTTAAATCTCGAATTACAATATTAGTATCTTAGAATGTAAAGTCTTACATATTTTACTAGGCAGACACCACTGCTATAGAATGTGACCATGTAGCTCAATGCAAGAATGAAAGTTTCTTTTGTTATCCTTCTATAAATCATAACGGTATTTTAATTATTACGGTATCACATGTATGTATATATATATATATATATATGTGTGTGTGTGTGTGTGTGTTTTTTTTTTTCATTTAGCTTTTCTTTTGTCACATTTTAGCTTTTTCTCTTAATTGAATCTTCTTCATCTTTTCTTCGTTTTGGTCTCGGACTTCACCACAAACAATACCTAAATCATAAAATTCATATTAATTAATCATTTTAACATTATAATTATCAAGATCATTTTATTCCACAAATATTAAAAATGACCAATTAATGACACAAATGAGCACAAATCCCTCTAGAAAAATACATACAATTAAGCTCCAAAACACAAAAAAAATCACTCTTCTTCCTCCACTCAACCACAACCACACCCTCACCACTATATCACCATAGCCACACCATCTCTTGCACCTTCACCACCTCCAGCTAGCCTCCACCATAACTTCCACCAAGTCCTCTACTCCCACTATCTCTTCCACCAAGCCTACCACCTGTACCAACTCCATCACCAAACCAAACTCTTCAATTTCCACCACCACCAAGTTTGTAAAATTTTGTGGCTCAAAAGTTATTGTTAAACCAAACTAACATCTTGAGAAAATGCCAAGAGAGCAAAAGTAATGTAGTTTTAACAAGTCACATCTACCTTACTTTGACAACTAAATGTTCCTTGGGTATAATACTTTTGAATTTATTATACAAATTTGTATTTTTTTCATCATGAGGTGACAAAGCTCTAGGGTAAGCTCCTCATGGTAAGGCTAAGATCCAATCTTCATTATGCCTAGTTCCTTAATTGGTTCTTTGAGATGGATTTTATGTGTTAAAATTAATGCACATTTGGCCCAAATATTATTATGGCTCAAACTACTATTAATTGGTCCAAAATTTGACTCAAAACAATGGCTTGTGTTTGAAAAAATGGAATGTAAAATCTAGTAAAGTTCTAGTATAATATCTAGTGGAGAAACTCCAACCATGTGTAAATATCTAATGACTTAGGTTACAAATGGCTAATATCTAGTAAAATATTCTCTAGTTTATATAGAAAATCTCTAGCAAATTATTAAGATATCTATCATTCTTTTGGAGGCCAATAAATATAAGGCACTCTCACCATTAATTTGTAACCCATGGAAACCTGGAAAAGATTAGGAAAATTTATTTTTCATTTGTAGAAATAAGATTGATATCCAAAATAATAATAAAATCTTGAATAAAACTCTTCGCTAATTTCCTTTCAACTACGATATATTTTGATAACAACACCAATCACTTACGAAACATAAAAATATATATATTTTTAGTTTTATTTATTTATTTATTTGCAAGTTATCCTGTTATACTTGTATATAGTAGCTTTCTTATTGAGTCAACTCTACTAATCAAGTCCAGAAAAACTTTTCGCCTAAATGTTTCGTTGCATAAAATCTGATGGTCTACAAAAACAAAAGATTATGCTCATTTGTGTTGTGCGATGTTGCACAATACTATTTTCTACCTGCCACAAGAAAGCTTACGCAAAATATAGTCTGATGCTTCTCACTTGGTTTTTAAATTGTACTTAATTGAGAACATAGCCTTAGGTTTCTTGACATATCAAATTCGCATAAACTAATTATACATGTCTGAGACATGGAAAAACAAGGATGAGATGCGTGAAAGTTCAAATGCAATATTAATTGTTTGTTATCCCTTTTTCAGGTGCCTCAAGATTTAGCAGGCCGGAAGTAGTTAAAGACCCTACACCTATATATTAGCAGTTCTAATTTTTCAAATGATAACAGATATAGAAAAACTCCTAATTAGATTAGAAAATATTTTGATGCATGGACCAGTTTGGGAAAATCATGCATACGTAATTCTATCAAGAATCAGAGATAGCGGATGCAACAGAGTGGAAGCAGAAAAAGTAATCTCCTTAGCTTTGGACTGCTTAAAAAAAGTAATCTCCTTAGCTTTGGACTGTTTAAATTCCTCCATTGAAGGATGGATATACCCTCATTCATACCAGATTCTTAATAGATTGAATGAGCTACAGGTATGATGTTTTGTGTAATAATTTCACAAGTTCCTTACAACTGCAATAATTCAAAACTGACTAATTCCATGATAGGGACATCTATTTTCTTAAAAAGTAAAATTTCAACCCAAAAAATAGAAGCTAGATATATGGGTTTATAGTTGCATATACCATGTTACTCATTTAGCATTTGAATAAAAAAAATGATGTAATATTAACGATATAAGAGAGCATGTGATGTGGCTTTTGGCTCAATCCAAGTACTTACCATAGGGCCAAAAATAGTGAATCAAAATAGGTAGGGGTTTTAACACATATGCAAAATATAGGTGTGAGTTTTCTTTGTTTCTCTCATTCCTTAATCTTTATCCTTTTGTTCCTTCACCTTTCCCCAGTGATAGGGGAGCAAGCAACCAAAATGCAAGACAACTCATAGTTTAATTAAATGATTCTTTTGAAGAGGTCGTTTAAAGTTTCTTTTCTTCAGAACACCTTATAGGAATTTTAAATGATAGTATTCTTTTGAAGAGGTCATTTAAAGTTTATTTTATTGAGAACTTATAACATTGAGTTGCTTTTTATAATTTCCATTTTATTGCTATACATTTTATGGTCTTATAACACACAATTGTGTGATAATTTTTTATGAAGAAACTTGTTTTTCGTAAGGCAACCGAAGGAATCCTTTTTACTATTTTAGGTGCAATAACAATGAAAGAATTGAAATATTGTATATTTCTTGATAAATGATGTTTACATCAATAAATAAGCTCAAATCAATCAAATCTACAATCAATAATTACAACACATCACAGTGAATGCATGGTCGATGATGGAGGACATTCTTCTAATGCATTGTAACTTGGGTCGCAAAGAACAGACTTAGGGACAACTTGTCTTTTGATTAAGTTTCAAATATTCCAACTTATTTGTATGATATTTTGTTTTCTGATTTCCGCCCCACAGAAGTGGGATGATTTTTGTATTTGTACTTCCTTTGCAATCTATAAAATTGTGCTTTGACCAAAAAAAAAATGATCGAAGACATTAATATTTTATTAGACAGTACAATCTGAAAATTGCAACATCCTATACTTGATACCAACTACCTAAGAAACCTTCTATGACTTAGATCTTTTAATTTTCGGAGAGACTTCCAAAAAATCAAGGGAGTCTTTGGCGCGTTCACCTCACAACTTCCTTGCTTGTCTGGAATGATTATCGTTCCCAAGACAATTTCTTTACTTTCTTAATCTTTTTTGTTTTCTTTTTGTTATTAGTGGCATCATTCATCTAAGAGAGACCTTCCTTAAACTATAATTAACCATGTCCTTTTAGGTCAGACTGCAATCGAACATTTGGTAATATTATTCATTCTATTCCATGAAATCCTCTTCAACTATTGATTATTTTCTGATTTCATGATCCATTTCTTACTTTGTTAATTATCACTCAAGAAATAAAATTACCCCTCCTTCAATAATTGAGTAAAGTGGACAAGTAGTAACTTATTATAATAAAAAAATTCTAGGTCAAATTTATATCCTTACATCACCAAATGTTATTTAACTCTTAATTGACTTTGAGCAAAAATCAAGTTACGTGTTATTCAAACAAACGAAACCCTAAAGGAAATACTGCAAGACCTCAAAATGAAAAGTAAGAAGAAAATCACAGATTTTTTTTTTTTTGTTGGTGTTGTTGCATATTTCAGAATTGAACTCGACATCATATAACCAAGATTTACTATCTACATCTCTCTTAGAAGGCCTATTAACAATATTTATGATATTAAAATGATTGACGATGAGAACACTAATTTAAAGAACCACCAGAGGTAAGGAAATTAAACACATCCCAGAATTTGAAGAGATTCAACTGATGCTTCAGAAATTTATCTGATTTCCTCACAAGATCAACAAATGTGCATTCAGATCAAACTGTTAGAAGAGAGATTTAAACATCCCTGTATGAGGCATGGAATTCAAAGTTATTTTTCACTACATGATCACCAAAGCCTCCCCGGCCTAGCTAGAGATTGATTCACAAAATTCAAAAAACAACAAAAGAATGATCCAGTCTCTCCAACCGGTCAAATCTTTTGAAGATAGATAACAGACATGTTAAACTAAGGGATTCAAAAATAAAAGGTGAAGCGATTTGACATAAGTGTATCGGTATCCTTGTATTTTAAAAACTAGCATAAGCAATTCATGTGTTTTGGTAAACTAGCTCACATGCCCCTTCCATCCCTTTTCCATCAGAAGAGCTAACGGACATGACAAAAAAATACTTTGCCCTCACATAATTAAAAGCCCCTTTTGTTTTTTTTGGGCCTATAGATCATTTAGTATATAAAAGTTAATCGATTCATGATTGTGCGATATGAGAGGCCTTTTCATCTCTGTGCTATTTTTTGTAATCTTATTGTTGGTTATTGTGTTTAGAGCTCCAGCGAGCTCTGATAGCTCTCATCCGGCGTCGGAAAGCTCAAACGATCCTTTCGCCAATGATATGAAGCTCGCTACTTCTCTTTTTTTTTTTTCTTTTTTATTTAGAGCACAATTGCACTTTGTCCCCATTTATTTTCTGCCATAATCCACAGATCATCATCATCAACAACAAGAAGAATACACAAATATATATATATATATATATATATATATATATATACACAAACACAGTCACACACAAAGTATGGAATCATCGAGATAGCTCAGTTGGTAGAGTGGAGGACTGGAGGGTTCTGGTTTATAACAGAAAATCAAAACAAAATCACAGGCTTTTGCAGAGAGAGCCAATCACCCTTTCACAAAATTCCAATAGCTCTATTGCTTCATTCTTGAGCTCAAAATTGCAACCCAAACATAGTCTCAAAATTCCAATAACTGTTGGAGTTTATTTTTTGGGTTAATTAACACACACACACACACACACACACACACACACACACATATATATATATATGTACATATACCTTTGATGATGAAAATCCATTTGGAAGAAGAGAAGCAAAGGAATCAAGACTTATTCCCTTTTATGGGGTGTCGTATCTTTGCAAAGATCACGGAGTTTACTACTCCCATAGTCTCTGACCAATATACATATGTACATATTAAAAGACATGAAGATTCTGAAACAGAAAGAACAAAAATAAAAAATAAAAAAAATAACCTAGTGCCAACTGAACTACACTACCACTAATAGCAAAAGCAAAATTTCGAAACAAGTGCATCTACTTTTTGGAATCCTTTAACTTGAATAGCAAAAGGATTCAATTAGTCTGCTATTAGGGAAACATATTTTTGGTGATGTATACATTATCCAAACAAAATGGCAACTCCGTGGGGGTGGGGCTGACAGGGTGGGGGGTGGGGGGTGGGGCAGGAGGAGGGGTGGGGTGAGGAAGATGATGGATTGAGAGAAGGGCATTTATGTCCAAAAACCAATAAATTTTGCTGACATATACATTAAAAAATCAGCCTATTTACATCTGAAGAGCGTCGCTGTCAATTTCTGTTAGAACTAACGATTTTTTGGACGGTAGGAGGCCCTGTACACTTTTACCAAAACACATGAACTACTTATACTAATTTTTGAAACACATAAGGCATCGATGCACTTATGTCAAAAGGGGGTCGGGTGCACTTTACCCAAAAATAAAATAAAAAACTACGTCTACAACAAGAATCGGATAATCCACATTAATTTGCAAGAAAACAGGAAAAGCTCCGTGATAAGTTGCTCTGCTTCTTCAAGTCCCAATTTGTAATGGTCTGGATGCATTCCTGAATGACTCGCCTTGGTAGGATTAATATCTTCGTTCCTTTTGAATATGGCAGAGAAATGTAGAACTCCGGGTTGGTCCATAACTTCTACAGCTTTCTGTCAGCGTCTCTATTCCCAAGGAACTTCTAACATTAAATACATGTGAACTCCAATTGCCAGCCCCACTTCATCTGTATATGAGGCATTGAAAATGAGGATCTACTTTCTAAATTCCAGCTCAGTTGTAGATAGGTCCACGGGCGCTTGGTCATACAACACTGCTATGAAACAGGAAGGCAAGATCTTAAACTTCTAGATGTAAACAGGTTTGACATCATTAGCCCCAAAACTCGCAGCACACTTGGGGCACTTGCGGTTCCGTGCTTCAAGAACTCTCCGAACGCAAGGGTTGCAAAATAGATGGCAGCATTTTGTGATAACAACCTGTGAAAATTTGGAGAAGACAACTAGTAATTAGTTACTGCCGAACAGCAAGCCTAAGAAAAAGGACACAACTGCAGAGCGAAAGCTAGCACAAAATCAATCCTTTACAAAAAAAATGAATCATTTCAGTACCCAGCAAAGCATATAAGTATACCACCCCCTTCACCTTCATCGTACTCTCAAAATCATTTTAGCTCGAGTTTAAGATGCTCTATTTTTAAATCATTAGAATGCTCTTTATCAAGAGATCTCAAAGAAAAGTGAGGATAGCATGTGCTCTTATCAGGATTCGAACTCCTAAGATCCATGCTTCATCGATCAAATGACCAAACCAAGTGTGCTCATGGTAAGCCATCCACAATACTTCAACTAGACATGGGAACAACTCCGTACCAAACTTATCACAACAGCATACCTAATAATCTCCGAGACTCTCCTATTGCCAGGTTGAAATTGCTTTCCTTGAACTGATTATCCAAAATTACAAAATAGGTTTATTTGACTTTTTCATGAAGAAAAGGCCACATTGTAGAATACAATAAATTGTCTGGCATCTTAAAACACCAATACACTAGACTGTTTCAATGGCTCGAAATGATGAACAATACTGCGGCCTTCAGGTATGCAGTTTACTGTTTCAATGGCTCGAAATGATGAACAATACTGCAGCCTTCAGGTATGCAGTTTCTTCTCTCAGAATGGTAAAAGAGCAAAATGGAAACTAAATCTATACCTCCTTTCGCCTGTCGAGGCAAATACTGCACTTCAGTATTTCCTTGTATTCCCCAAGTTCCTGCCGAAGCTTCTCAACAACAGATGACCCCTCCGTTTGTGACCTCAGAAGTGCAGCTTTCCTCCTCATTGCTTCTAAATCCTCTTCTGCTCTTCTCCTCTCGAACCTAATTGAACCAGAAAGTAAAGCGACCCAAAAAAGATTTGGGTCCATTCAGTGCCAGGAATTCACAGAAACATAAATGTAGAGTAAACGAGTTCTCAATCACCTCTCTCTCTCTAGATCTATCTGCAAGTCAGCAAGACCTATTCGACTTTTGTGAACTTTGGATTGTGATTCTTCAAGTGTCTCCATTAGTTGCTGAGATGATTTTCTCACATCTAATAATCTTTTTTGACTATTTTCCAAAGTCATTCGGCTCTGGGCCCAGTCTTCTGCAAGCCTCTGAACTTGGTCTGAGCACATTTTTAGCTGTAAAGCAAGTGACATTTTTGTTAGCATCCACAGGGATGTAAAGTTTTAGACTACATAACAGAGGAGACATACTTGATCTTCTATTCTGGCAGCTTTCGTTTCACAAAATTCAACAGCAGCATTGGCTCGCTGAATTGCTCTCGCCATGCTTTGTTTCTCCACAAGCATAGAATCACCCATCTGTCTTGCCCGTACTCCCTCCAAGACAAGCTGAAAGAAAAGCCAAAAGAATATATACTTCTCTGGTAAGATCCATTAGAACTGGCAACCACTCGCGAAATTCGCAAACTCACGAAAATATATCTTAAGGAAGTCTTTCCCAAACACAGAAACCACAAAACAAAATTACAAAAGCTGCAGTATATGGTACACTCTAGCAAATTCTAATCTTTTTCTAACATAATGGTGTATGAACTCATGAAAGCGCATGAAGGGCAGAAGGGAAAAAAACTAACCTTCCTGGGTATATGATGGGAAGGGTATTTGGATGAGACTTAAGGATCAGTTTTATGGGAC
Organism: Ehretia macrophylla; assembly: GCA_037974665.1. Classification (NCBI taxonomy): domain Eukaryota; kingdom Viridiplantae; phylum Streptophyta; class Magnoliopsida; order Boraginales; family Ehretiaceae; genus Ehretia; species Ehretia macrophylla. The sequence continues at coordinate 82,147,001 of CM075776.1, forward strand.
AGAAGAAGTAAAAGACTTTAACAGAACAAACATGATAAGAAACTGGAAACAGGCCCTTGCTCCTTGACCAATCATCCACATACCTTTCAACATAAGGTGATACATTCACAGAGATTTGATTTATACAAACATAAAAATAAGAGTTTATTTAACAGAAATTTTAGTTAAAGACGCACAAGAAGAAAAATGACGGTAATGGTGTAATGTTGTAGAAATCACCTTTATATTATAATCATCCCTCTCTGTCACCTGCTGCAAAAGCTGTTGGTTTTGAGTTTGCATGTCATCATAGGCCTGGCCAATAGTCTGAGGCAAAATATTTTAAGCATACAGTGGAAATGCGGAAAAAAGTATAGCCCACTGATCAAAAGTGGCAGTAACAGAACCTCGATCTCGGATAGGTAAGCATCTGTTTCTTCATGCTTGGATTTCAGCAGATCCAAAAGGCTGGATTTTTCCCTGATGTACAATATAATAAACAATCCATCAGTTTTTGAATTTGTACAGAACAAAGCAAAGACCCACAAGAGTCAAAAACTTCTCAGAAGTTCATTTAAGCCTGAAATATTCTAGTGGCGGATACAACATAGCCTCTCCATCTAAAACATATAAAGTCCACCGGATATGGTCTAGACATCAGTGACCTATTAATAACTTGGGTGAGAGCAAGAAAAAGAGTCAAGATCATAGACTAGCTACCTGGTACGGAGCTCCTGCTTATTTTCCTTACTATTCTTTTCCTCCTTTTGTTCTTCTTCCTTCAAGTGACTAAACATAAAATTACCATTTCAGAAATAATTATACGGAATTGTTTGCTTCAAGGAGTATGACCCTTCTCATACCATGCAATTCAAGAATTGCCACAGCTCATCCACACCTCTTTCTAAAAACCACAAGAAGACTCACAGTACACTGTTCTTACAACAGGTAGGACATAAATTGAATATACAAGACATAGTTTTGGTAGCCAATCGGGCCTTAGTTGTTCTGGTGTGGTACTTTCATGGCCCAATACATTAGATGTGATTTCAATTGAAACTTTAACAGAAACTATAACAACCACTTTGGGCTTCATTCCTTGGTTCTTATGGTAAGACCTTTTCCTTATTTTAACTATTACGTTATTTCTTTAACTCATATTAGTGAATATAACAATATTCAATACTATGATGCTTATCAATTAAAAAGGTAGTACACCATATAATGTGCGTGGAACATGCAGTATCAGTGTCTCAAAGCTCTATCATATCCATGTCCCTTGTCCAAGTCCGTGTTTTATGTTTGCATGAAAATGTCTTATATTTATGAATATATCTACACCTTATAAGAAGTAGAACTATTGTAGGAAAACACATGAACCATAGCAATCAGAAGAATACATCAAATATGGAAAGCAACAAAATCTATCAAATAACACTTTCAAATTTCAGTCGAGCGACTTTCATATATCAATCAATATAAGAAACAACAACTTCCATTCCAGGGCAGACTATGCCAACTTAAGACACTTAACAAGCAAATATTTTGCAGATACACTTATTCATGAGGAATCACCATCTCTACAACAGCAACAGTTATACTACCACTAGATTTTTTAGCACACTCTACTTGTGCGCATCATAAATTACAAATTGAAAGAAGGTTTCGGTTACTGCAAATCTAAAAGAAACCTACATATGTTAATGGTTGTGAAGGAAAACTACCACGTAAGTGGAGCTATTTTTCATGTTCTATTTTGTCTTTAATTGTAACTATTTTGGTATAAATCTTATGGCCGACGTTGATTATTTCTCACCTGAAAGACATCGCAACCAAGAAAATTCTTGCTCTGGCTTTCTCATAAAGGAATAGATAATAGGGTTCTCCCAAATATCTACCAACTTGTGGCAGCAGCTTAAGTGATGCCTAACTACCACAAAACACTGTTTCAGCATTTTTGTGTCTCCCCCTCTATACCTTGCGGTAATGATTCCTCTGGCATTACGACCTTTACTAATTTACCTACTAAAATATCACCCGTCTCTACCCAAGATCCCAGCATCAAAATTCGATTTTTATCTAAATTGCGTAGTAAATGGGCTTCTATTCTTACCTATAAATTAAACAAAAGCAAAAAGGAATATCTTATAAATCTCTGATTCAAAATGCATTTAAGATAAGTAGAAAATCGGCTTACAGGGAAACAAGAAAGAAGGAAAATGTGCAAAAAAATACAAAACTGAGTCACTTTAGAAGCAAACAATCAAAGACTAATAAAGATATATTCAAGCGATATCAAGTTGACCTTTTTGATGCGTCCAATTTCTGTCTCAAGTCAGCAATTTCAGCTTCAGCAGCAGCTAGTCTTTGTTGAGAGATAGCCTCAGCTTCAATGGCAGTTTTGACCTGCAACTCCAGGTTGTGTTCATCAAGAGCATTTTTTAGGCTTTGCACACGAGCCCAGGCCTTGAATTCAGAATCCCTCGCTTCACATACATCACTGGATCCACCGTGGCAGGTTTTTATGAATATACACAGCATAAAGACAAACACAAAAAGTACCTCCCTCAGATATAGGCCATAGTATTGGTTTGTTTTACAGTGCAGACACCAAGACATGTAGATGGAGCATGGGGAGATTAGTGTACTTTATACATGCAAGTAATGCTGAATATTCATAGTGCCCATGAATTTGTCAGTAATTCATGATAACAAGTCCTTGATACAAAATGAACCACACATCTAGAAACATGTATATATGATCTATTTTTCATGGACTCGGTCGAGATGACAGTACCAGTGTGTGCCGATGTGCCTGACTTGTCAAGAAGCCAAAATTAGGGATACATGGACAAGTTAATTTCTGTTAGTAGTTAATGGTAATAAGATTAAGCAGAGGGCTATAATTAGTATGTATGTGTATAAAACAGAATAAATACAAGAAATGAAGTGAAATCCTGGAGGTCAATGCAGATATTGGAAAGGCTAGGGAAGAAATTAGAACTAAAGGCTCAAAAATTTTCTGGGAAAAGATAGAAACAGGACAATCTAAGTATTAATTCAGCATATTATAATGACACAAAAATATAAGAGAAAACAGATTCTGAGTGTTTTTGAAGCCATCACTCATTGGGAGATTGAGGGTTGCATATCTCATGCACCCACTCGTGCAATGACCCCAACGATGTCCAGCAACACCTATGTTCTCAAAGATCATTTTCTCTCTTTCACATACCTTTCTGGTTCTCTTTGTTTCTCCTTCAACCCAGTATTTAGCTATGACTTACAAGATTCTCACACCAGTATCAGTATCACGAAACGTCATGCTGACATGGATAGTCTCAGCTAGATATGGGATTCATAAAACATATTGGTTTGTTTATTTGAACTATAAATTTGAACACTGAATCTGGAAGTTGTTCTTAATAGAAAGGAAAATATTGAAGTGGAGGGAAGTTCGGTATGTTAGCCGGAAAAACTTCAGAAACCATGTTAGGTCCTTTTCTAAAACCATCCCTAATTAAGCCTTATACCACAAAGTGGCGACTGTTATAGAGATTTGTTGATTCATTCCTATTGTGGGCCATCTCCTAAGTTCTCAAACAGTAATCCAAGGACGAATCCAGGAGTTTTTCTCAGTGGAGGCTAAAATTCATAATTTTTTAATCATATTAATAATTTTTTTTTTCAGTGGGGGCTAATTCATATTTTTAACTAAAAATACATACATATTTAACTATTTTTTTGAAAAAAAAAATACATAGAATTTTAACCTTTTTCTTTTTTGCCAGTGGGGACTACACATCCGCCACTGCAGTTATCGCTCATCTTGACCTCAATTGGGGCTAGCCCGACTTTTCTCTAATCATATTGTTTCTAATCTTGTCCTTCCTAATAGGTCCTTGTGTCTAATGGGGAAAAAAGGCAGTTACAAATCCTAAATCCATGACATTAGAGTCATCCATAATGGACAACTATATAAAATCCCAATATCAAAGTTGACACTTGAATTTCCAATAATTTCAGGTACAGCTATAACTTGAAATCCAACTTCCCATTCCACCCTTGTTGCTAATAAGTGATATCCTCCCTATAGAATTTCCCATTCTACCTTGTTACTATTAAATGATATCCCTTAGGAAGACAAAGTTTGCTGCAAAAATGCAACGCTTCTGTGAATGATAACCAATTGTTCTCCCAATAAACTAGAAAACAAAACCACCTGTCTGAAGCAAAATGTATTCTCCAAGAGTGTCTTCCTCTTCATTCTCCGTAACCCTTTTTTAAGGACTCCCAGGGACAGCTCCTTTCCATTTCCCATTTACATAGGTAAATATAAAAAAAAGACAGTAATAAACGTATATTTAATATCCTCCAGCAAAACCATTTCATTCATTTCAAATACTGACAGAATAAAGATGTCGCTTACTGACAAACAAAGATGCCGTCCGACAACAAGTACTTAATTTGTTAGTAGTTTCAATTTGATAAAATGAGGCTATATGTAGATAATAAATAGAAGCATCTGGGAAAAGCAAGATTAAGAGATTTGGACAAGAAAAACATATAGATTTTCATCACTGAAGATCATTCTGAAGATATAACTATGGCAGAGGCACATCTGCATAAAACTTCATAAATAACAGCTTGATGCACCTAAACAAAGAGAAGACAGAAATATAAAAGACCCAAGACTCAAGACCCAAGACCACCTATTTCGACGAAGTGCTAAGAGAAAAGCCTAGCTTTGACCAGACAGAAGTAATTTACTCCAAATCTACGAAGGATCTTGTTCAAAGACACTAACCTTGAAAAAGTTGACTCGCGTTTGAACATTTCCAAAACAAGCTTTAGCTCTGAATCACTCTCCCTCAGATCACCTAGCTGCACCAAAAGAATCAAAAAATAAGAAAGAGTTGGTGTATAATAGAAAACAAAGAGCAAACCTAAGCAAGTGGCAATGTACCGGAGATCTCTACCTAGAACTATATAAGCAACTGTCAAAGAGAACAACAGTTTACAAGCAAAACTATATCTTCTACTTCACACTCTTTCTGTGCAGTAAAGTCCACAGACTTTCTTAAAACGAAATGACACTTCCCTCGCATTTTATTACATGAGTCCACTTGCCAGAGCAGTTTAACTGATTTTAACAACTTGTCTCAGTCAAAGCAGCAAGGACCGTGCATTTACTTTTATGTTTCTTTCTTGACAGAGAACAAATTCCTCAAATTCAGTCAGGACCCATAGGTGAGACGTGTACCTTGGACTTGGGAAACTAAATTCTGGAGTGTATGTCAACTTTGCTGAAAATGGCTGAACCATGGTATTATCAGAGCCCAACACATACACAGTCTACTTCTCTTTTCAACAACTAATAGGGGACAAGGGTCATCAACCATTGGAGACACCTATGGGCTCCCAGCTTTTTCTCATAAAGTTTCTTACCAAGTTTTGCAATTTTGGTGGTCGTACAGGAGGACTTTGACTTGAATGGAAACACTCGGATTTTAAGGATCACTAGTTTTCAGTTACTGTACAAGCAAACTGGGAATTTCAATCTGCCTCTTGGCTGAAGGGTACAGAAATGGTACTTTCCTATTTGCGACAAGCTTGGCTAGTTCCATTTGGTGCATTTTCTTTTAAGTTTTTCCTTCCCCTTTCACCTTTGCCTTTTAAGAATTCCTCCTCTTTTCTACTGTAACTTTACCATTGATTTCCTCCTTTACAAGAAAGGCAGAAGAAAGTAAATAGCCAGCTAAAATTTACATAGGCAAGGCCAATGCTGAAAGTTTTAGAGCCAAACTGAGCTTACTTCATCATTTTCCACCACAGAATGAACCCCATCGAGATAGAGTCAACATAATTACGAATAGAGACAAACTCTAAGACGTCATCTCACAATTTACAGAAAATGAGGGGTTTGATATATTAATTTCCATCAACTAAGAGGTTCAAGGTAATCCATCCTTCCGGTCAGCTATATATGACCATACCTACTATATATGAAGCGCCATTAAGAAAGAAAGAATGATAGATGACCACAGGTCATCAGAAGTAATTCAAAGCCTCAGTAAGGAAAACTGTTGATGCGATAATCAAGCTACAACATCAAAGTTATATCATTCTTAAATTCTGAAAGTTAATCCAACCAAATTATGGGACATGCACGCATAGTCAGAACTAGACAATACAGGCTTCCTTTTCCCTATCATTCCAATGAAGTAAACTTCATCATTGACTAGAGAAAAAAGAGACAGGAGACCGAATACCACAGCTTGCAATTTTTGCATCTCAGCATCTTGCTCAGCTGATCTGATAGACAACTTTTCCAATTCTTTAGCCTGTTGAATAGAAATGGGAAAAACAGCCAACATCAATAAAAAATTAAAAAAAAAAAAAGAGAGAGAGAGAGAGAGAGAGAGAGAGAGAGAGAGAGAGAGAGACGAGAGAAAGTGAAAAATGGGGGAGGAAAAGGATATGACTGAAATAATGAAAAGCAACATACTTTGCGATCGAGAATATTGGAAAGAGAATGAACATCAGCTCGAAGAGAATGAACATCTGAAGCTGCCTCTTTATATTTACTTAGCTGACTCTGCATATTATTCATCTCCTCAGGAAAGGAAGAAACCAAATCTTTAAATTCTGTGATGATTTCTTTTCTATCTGAGACAAATACTTCTGTAAATATTGACTACTGTAGTATAAATGTAGAAGAAGAAAAATAGACAAAAACGAGAAGAAAAGGAATTCATCAATCTGCATTCATACTTTGTTGTTTAGATGCCTCCTCCAGCTTGGTCTCAATCAGATTTTTTTCCTTAATATGTTTCTGTATCTCCAGACCCACCTCTGCTTTTCTCGAATCCACAATAGCATAAGATCGATGAAATACATCCACTACTTCATTTTTCAGACTCAGTTCCTTTTCCCTCCAGGCAAGATTGTCTCTTTCACCCTAATACAGTAGAAGTGAATAGTCAGCATTAGAACAACATCTCCCTGAACAGAATCATATATAAAAGGATAAATGAAACTACCGACCAGTTACAACCTGTAGTTTCTCAAATAGTTTTTGATACTGAGCGACATCTGCCTTGGCCTTCGCCAGTTGATCTTTTATCAGAACATAAGCTTGGGAAGAGCACATACCCTTCACACTCTTCAAATTATTCTGTTAAGCAAACATCCAAACAAAAGGACAGCTGATAAAGTATATATGTAAGGGATCGCACATATAAAGTAAGACAGGAATCACACATATAGAGTAAGACAGGAATCACACATATAGAGTAAGAAGAATGTTATTTCTGAGCACTAGAGCCAAATCAAGGAGTCATAAGTAAGAACCTGCAAACTGGATAACTGCTTCAGTATATCTATCCTCTCTTTATGAAGATCTTGGAGTTTCTGTAGTCGTGAAGATGATTGGTCCTTAACAGAAGTGAAAAAATTTACATCTTTTATAAGTTTGAACATCTTCAACCAAAAGAGAATCACAAAGGAAAAGATTTACCATTAATTCCTTAAGTGTAGATTCCATGTCTTGCAAATCCTTTTTCTTGTCTCTGAATTTTACTATATTTACAAGCTTATTTCCCATATTTAGGACAGGGAAAGCTGCACCCCTTGTCGCATCTCTATGTGCTTTAAGAATAGCTAATTTACTATTGCTATCCTCAAGTTCTGCAACGGTACTCTCCAGCTCTCCTTCAGAAGGACAACCAGAAAAGAACAAGTCAGCTGCTACCTAATCCAGTAATGGAAGATAAGTTAACATATATGTGAAAAATCATCAGGTTTCTTAATTACAAAATCTTATGACCTTCCCTAGTTACCACTGTCCTTTCACATTATTGCTAGAATATATTCTCACTAGATGAACGAGGCCTTCTGGTGATCCGACTCATAATTCCTGGCTCTCTTTGCAATGCTATTTGTAGAAATGCTTAAACAGAAATCCTCTTCTTTCCTTCCCTTGTATTCTTACTGAACATGATCTTCGGGGGAAACATAAAGGGGAAATGAATTTTTTCTATGTTTTCCAGTTGACTGAGGAAGAAACTAAAAAAAGATCAGTTTCAAGTGCAAATGAATAGCATTTTTCCTTTTCTCCTGAGAAATAAAAGTTTTTATTAATATGTGCACCCCAAAAAATCTACAAAATGAACAGCATTGTTCCTTAATACTACTTCTGACAGATTTCTCATATAAAAGCTCAACTCAGATGAAAAGAACTTTAGTTGAGAAAACTTAATTGTATTTTCTTTACGACTTCATTTATTTCATTCTGTTACTTAATGAAACCATTGTCTACCCATAACAAATTAAGGATATCCATGGTATTCATATCTCGTACTACTTAACTAATCATCTTCCCATTCCCATTCAGGAGACTATAGCATTCCACAGACTAGGCAACATAGCTGTTCAAACTGAATGACACAATTAGGGGAGTGTTGGAGTGTCATACAATGACAATCAACTACCAAGGTGTTACGTGAAGTGAAAATATAATATATATGCAATCAATAATTATTTTCTCAAAGGCAAGGAAATTACCTCTTAAATACATGAGCTCAGCTTTATTCTTTGCATCAGTATCTTGATGTCTCTGCAATTCACTAACCAATGATTTGTGCTTTAAGTGAAGACCTCTGATTATTCGTCTCAGATTCTTAACTTCCATCCGCAAATCGCAGGATACCTTTTGCCAGCAAAGTGCTACAGAGGAAGAAAAGCGTTTGAAAGTCGAATAGTTAGAGAGAACTTAACATAAATCATGTGATCTTCATTTGAGAACACCCAAGAAAATAACAAAGAAAAAGAAAAATTCCTCATCTTACCATCATCCGGAACTGACTTGATAACAGCAGTATACAGTCTATCCTTTGATTGCCAAACATAATCAATAGCAGATACTATGTTACTCAATATGTTGTTCATCTTCTCACACTCTGTAGTCTTATCCTCTGCTCTCTCATTTAAAATGTTACTAGAAGAGCTACTATCAGTCGCACCTGTTTCTAACAGACGGCTTAAGAAAGCATCTTCTGGAGATGAAGCAGCATCTGAGAAAAAATTTTGGACCTTAGTGAGCACCTTTCAGTGACACTTGACCAATCCAATCATAATAGCATTATCAGTTCAGATCAGATGAGTGACAAATTGACATCTGACTCCCCAACCACCGCTAAAAAGAGGTACTAGGTGTCAGTCAATTGAATTTATTGAGGTCTCAACAGTGAACAGCTTCACTAATTTCAGATGAAAAATGAACAAAGGGGAAAGACAAGAAGTAATTATAGGTAGAGTAACAGAAGTAGAAACCACATCTTAATGAGGTTTGAGTCCATGGCGAAATCCCACAAGTGCCCTTATGAGAGAGGTAGGTTTAGAACTTTATGAGTCACCGTATTAGACCATGATTCATTGACCCAAAATTCACATATATAATGACAAATCCTGATGACTAACATAGTTGATGACAAAAACTACAGATAAAATTTGACCCCAAAAAAATATAGAATAAATAACATCAAAAGGTGAAAAAGAAAAGCTTGAAGCCTCCAAATTTTTAATCTTTAAAACTAACTGCGACTATCATCTGACAATCTATTGCTATTTCATCTTCGAAATGCATAAAAAATTTTGGTGCTCTTGCTCAATAATCCAGATGTTACAACTCAAATAAGAAGGGGCCAGTGTAACACCGCACTTTTGCCTCTTCACACGATAATGGACTTAAGCCAAGTCAAGAAGAAATGAAGGATTTATGGACACCATGAGAAAAGACAAGACTTCAATGTTTTCCTAAGAGAAAGACAATGCTCAATCACACATCCAAAGACAAGCGAGATTCATTAATCATGAGAAAAAGGAGAGGATGATACATATTCAACTCCCAATTCTGATTCCCGGCAACTTGAACTATAGTGACTATATAGCACTATGATAGAACCCTAAAACTAGTTATGGGAGCTACAAGACAACATTAAAATTTAAACGTAAAAAAGAAGGGAGGATGAGCAAAGATTTAGCAGTGTTAGTGCTAGGACTTGTATTACTTAGAAGGAGAGGAATAATATAGAGAAATATAAATCATTCTGGCTCTAATATGTGTTGTACTCTATCTCTTTTTTTTTTCTTTTTTCTTTTTCCATTTTTCCAGGCAGGTTGATTCGGGACAAGAAAGCAATCTTCTTCTGGTATGAGAAGATTGCAACAATCCCAATGAGATTCAGTAAGCAGCATGAAAGCAACATAATTTCTGTGATAGGGAAGAGAAACATCCATAAATATGCTTCCTCAAAAACCATTTTTTTGCTATTCCATAATTATCATAATGAAAACCTACGGGAGAAAAGTAAGCATGTACCAAGGAAACATCCTCTAAAAAGATGTAAAGAAGGAAGCGCACACAACCGCAAACACACACTGAGTGGATCAATAGAAACAAAGATGTAAGCGCACACAATCGCAGACACACACAGAGTGGATCAGAAGAAATGGAAGGCCAGAATAAGGAAGTAAAAAAATACGAGGAAACTTATACACTGAATGACTACAATCTCAGAAAATAAAGGAACAGGAAAACAGAAGCTGGTATGTTTAATCAATAACAAATCTTGTGCTTATATATAGCAAGATACAAAAAATATGTGATGTTAATTCAAGCCAACAGTGTAATCATACAACACATTCATTCACAAACGCTCCAGAGCCTCAAAGAAGATATTAACCAATGCATCATAAAATCTGCCTACACCAAACAACAAAGATTAAACATGCACGTCGAATATGATGGTATACAATTGACGAAAGCCCCATCAGACCCATCATATTAGAAGGCCATCAGAGTTCATATATATAAAACAGTGATCTTTCCCCTGTCACGGGAATTTTGTTTTTGATACATTCATCATCTTGGTGACACTAGGAAGAGGGTGTACCTCTTGAGATGTTGAATTAATTGAATTAGCACGTCTTTACAATGAGCAAATCATTACTGGACACCTCCTAGAAGAACTCGCAGCGCATTATCTCAACCCAACCAAAACCATAATGAAAGAAAGAAATTTAATCTATCAGAAAAATATAAAGAGAAAAGGAATTAAAAAGAAGTGCACAAGAAGGTGAAGAATGAACCCCAAACGAATAACAGGGAAGATGGGGACATCTTTATATCTTCTGTTTCTCCCACTTGACTGAATTAACTCTTCATGTATAGAAACTGTAAACAGATCCACTCCATTTAATTAATCCTAGTAGAAACCATGTTCCAGACTTGTTCGACTAATATTATCTCCAAAACTATTCAGAAAATAAAACTAAAAGGAGTAGCAGTTAAGCAGACAATTAAAGGTGCACAACATCCGGATGGAACGTGAACCGTACGATAAAATTAGGTAACAGATAATGCAGATCTAATCGTCTTACTTACTGCCTCTTCCTTCTTACCACTTCTCGCAATAAAAATATTGACTAGTTATAGTCGTAAGATATAAATCTACTAATTAAATATGTCACATGATGTAGCAGGACTTATCAATGGGGATATTTTACTAGAGAAAAAGTAAGAAAGATTACCAGTTGGATTCTGACATTCTTCACTATCTCCAATAAGTTGATCTGTAACACCTAAACCACGTCTGACCAGGTCCTTTGTGCTCATAGAGCATAATTCCAAAACATCAACCAACTAAGCAAAAATATCTGAGTCTCAGAAACACCATTTAGAGATTACAAAATCATGCATAATGTTGGAGAAGTAGGACACGCTTGAAGAATAAAAGGTAATGATATCAGTGAAAAATACCTCTTCCCATGATCTCTTGACCATCAATAAGGTATTATTATATGGCTGTTGTTTCTCCCTCGATCGACTAAATTTTTCCTCAAGAGCCACAATCTTGACTTTCTGTGCTTCCAACTTTTGACTCAACTTTTGATTTTGAAACTCAAGCACCGCTACATCCAGCTACCCATTGACCATAAATAAGCAAAATAGAAACCATAAGGAAATATTGTTATAACTTATATTAAATGCAGCAAGGAAAGTGTGATTATGGTCTCTATTGGTTTTATCTACCAGATAAGGAAAATATAATCAATTTGCAACTGTCTTCCAGTTCCTCTTTCAAAACATCCGATAAAAATTGGAAAACCCAAAATGTCATTACTTTCTAAGTCCTCTTTCAAAACACTAGATAAAGATCTACTGGAAAGGAAGCCCTCTTGATCACCGTAACAGATTTCTTAACATAAGATAATCGTCAAATGATCAAGTGTGATCCCATGACATCCCAAAAGATTTGGAATAAACTGATAAAACTCAAATTCCTATGGTTCACTAGTTATGCCTTTAGTTACTGAGGTGGAACTTGGAAGTGGCAAAGGTTGATACTTTAAACAAATTCTATATCAAGTTTGAGACCATAGATCCGCAAGTTAATGTTTGCTAAAAAGCCAACCAATCAATCAAAGATTTTAAGTTTCCATATTTATGCAACCACCCATCTCACCAGGGATGAAGCTCCCTAAGGGCCAGGGGGCCATGGCAAGTCAATGTTTCCAAAATTCATTTGTTCCCTCTTTAATTCCAAGTTATTTTGTTACACAAACTTGCCCCCACTTTAAGTACGAAAATTATCAATTTAGCCCTTATAATATCAAAGTCAGATGTCAGTATTTATTTGGGCCCCCAACGTGCAATTTCCTTGCTTTGTCCCTACATCTTATAATACATTACCACCAAACAATGGAAACCTCCTGATGACTAATAAAACCCAAATAGTTTTAAGTAATCTCCATTGTTAACATGGCATGTGGAATCATACATGCTGGCAATTCTCAACTGAAGAAGTATCTTTTAATTTCCATAGTATATGTACTTTGAGAGGTTCGATACTTCAATGTATACGTGCATGCCTAATTTCTTTATTTCCACTTCCTCTCTCTTTTCCTTGTCTGAGAAGCCATTTCCACTTCACCATTTTTTTGGCCCTATCGCAATTTTACTAAACCTTAAAAAAATAACCAACGCAAAGATGACGGCTTTCTGCCCCTGTTTCTTTTTAAGTTCCACTATCCACTTCAATGTTTTCTAGAATTCTATAGCCACAGGGATTACATAATATTATTCAGTTTCTAGAGCATCCATATCAATGGCCTTAAGTTTTTCCTTTTCCCATAGACAATGTAAAGGATAAACCATTCCACACATTTGCCTATACCTACAATAACGCATATCCAACTCAACTTATTTCGGTAGCATAAGACCTCAGTCATTTATAACACGACAATTACGTTGAACCACTCAAAAGCAATCACTACACCAGCATAAGCATGTTATCTAACAAGCCCACAACTTAGAAATTTAATACCTCTGACAGTCAACGTTCTGAATAGAAACATAAGTAATATCTCCCATGAAACAATTTGCAACCCGCCAAAAAAGGAAAGCACCAAAACAGGAAACAAGAAGAAACACATAAAAAGCATTTCAACACTAGCTTCTTCAACAATTAAGCATTACCAATTAACAGCAAATCCGCGACACATGCAACTATGCAAGTAAACAAATAAAAAACTGTAAAATTTTATTCCATGCAAACCCTCAAATATCAAAAGTTCAATATACGTTCTTCTCTTCTTATTGCAATTAGACTTCAACATAATTTTACATAAAAATGGAAACAATTTTTTTAGGGGGAAAAAAAAAAAGCACAGACTTTCAACACTTATTTCAACAATTGGGCATAACAATTATTTTTTTCAAGCAAACAAACACCCCCATCAGCAAATTAATAACACGTGCAAATAAACATATAAAAGAACTAAAAACCCTAAAAGATCAAAAGCTCAACATAAGTTCCTTCTCTTCATATTTGCAATCAAAATTCAACACAAATTCACAAAAAAATAAATAAAAAGAAGTAACAAGTTTTCTTTTTTTTTTTTTTGAAAAAAAAAAAATCTAAAAATATTCCATGCAGACCAGAAAAGCAACAAAATTAGTAATAAATAAACTTCCACATATATTAATCACAAAAAAATTAAAAGTGTCATTTTTTTTTATTAAAAAAAAAAAAAGGGAGAGAGATTATTGGGCAATAAAAATATCACCTTTTTCTCCTCAGACAAGAAAGCAAAGGGCTGCTTCTTGGCAGTAGCAGCAGTGGGTGATATGGTACTAAAGTGACGTCGTTTTCTGTCTGCTTCACCTGTGCTCTCCATTCTCCTTAAACCCTAACCCTACCTCTAATTTAATCTTTACACCACCGTTAATTACACACACTCCAAAAAAAATAAAAAAAATAGAAACTCAATCAATTACACCACGACCTTTACATACATATATATTCATGCATATATCAATATGTACATATATATATGTGTGTGTGTGTGTGTGGAGATTTTGAATTCAGTAGCAGAATCTCAAATAGTTTTTGAGGTGTACTTGTTTTGCTCCACTAAATTTTTATACTTTTATTTTATTTGTTCTCTTGCTTCAAAGTGAGTGTGATGACATGATGATGCTGTCAAATATATTTATATTTTGCTCTTTATATTTGTATTATTAAGCTTTTGGTATTTTGCTGATTTTGTAAGGGTATAATTGTCATTTAAATAGCTGTGACAGCGGGCCTACAGTTAGTAAATTTAAGTCCGTTTGATGGCCGTTAATAGAAATTGCTTCACAATGATAATTCGTTTAAATTAGTTGATTTTAATAAATATGATCGTGATACGTGTTATTATCTTAATACATGATAGTGATTTGTCCTATTTTTAGTGTGATTTATATGCTTTTTATGAACTCATTTGTCGTTTTTGAGTGTTTGTAAAAAAAAAACTTTTAGTGTGGTCTATATGCTTTTTATGAATTCACCTGTCAGTTTTGAGTGTAACTTATCATTGATTGATACTAATTCGTAATTACTAGCAAAAGATCATAAGATTTTTAATTCATATACATGACCAAATTTTTACACGAATTAAGAACTTTGTAAGATCTAAATTTAGTGGAGATTTATGATTTGATACAGATCATATTTAAGTTTCGAAGCGAATAAATTTGTATTTTTAGATAAAATAGAAAAACAAAAACTAACATAATTTGGTGAATAATACTTAACTAACGACCAAAAGAACAAAAAAGAATTATACTTAGCCAAATGCTATAACCTTGTCTCTCGAAAAAGAACTTAATATGTTGTCTGTGCACAAAATTTTCACTATGAGTGAAATTCAAAGAATGATGAAATTATTTTTAAAAAGGTATTATATGTAATCTTACCTTATATTTTTGTAAGACTTTTTTACAACTCGAACTTGTAACCTCGAAGTCAAAGAGCGATGATTTTGCTATTGCATTAATATTTTTTAGAAGGGGACTTAGGAAGAATGAACAACGTTAACTATGATTAGAATATGTTGTTAAGAAAATTTTGACTGTAGTTAATATTAAGCTTTGATATGTACATGAAAGAAGAAAAAGACAATATTCCTAATAAAGAAATCCAATCAAATCAAACCAAATATCGTTTCACTAAGTGGTCAATTATGTGATTTAGCAACGTCACTCATTCTTGTCAATAAAGAATTTTATCCTCTGTTAATCCCATGCAGTGAGATTTCGTGTTTCTATCAAACTCATTTTAAAATTTCCTCTTAACTCTTATTGCATACAACCTCAATAAGAATCCAAACCGAGACTCTATTGATTTGGTAGAAGCTTCAATCATTTAGGAGAATATTACGTTCTATGTTGTCCCATAGCAAATGTCTAACCACAAAAGGATCTAGTCAACCTAAAACTCAGGCTAGCTAATAATACATTACTCATAAAGAACAAAAGAATAGGTTTTTTTTTTTCCTGATATAATTGAAAAAAGAAGCGAATGGTGGGTCCTTTCACGGGATAACATCGGAGAACAATGTTGGGAGCAGGGTGAGAACCTTCCATTGGTGTTCCGTTCACGGTGTCCGAGTGGCTTTGTCAGTTTGCCCGTGCAGAGATGGAATACTGGCTTTGAAGGGTATTAGAAGTTTTCCTTCATTCATCTTTCCTGGTAAGTTCATGTCTCTTCTTCTGTCCAACCTCTACAAGCAAAGTCAAAAGAGACTCACACACCTGAGAAGCATCTGCTTCCGATGGATCATCGTTGATTGATGAATAAACCATCCAAGCATGATCTAGTTTGCGCTTTGGCCGTACTACAACTGAGCCAGGAACCTCTGCATCACGACAAGTAACAAGTCCGTCACTTTTCTCGCCGTATCTGATCTGAAGAAGCTGAGCGCATGTTGCCATCGCAGCACCAAGAGGCATCACAACTGGCAGTGTGGTAGGTTGGCCTGCAGATAGAGGGGCAAAGGTAGGTAGTTCTGCATGTGCAACACGAGATAACGTGGCCAGAACTGCAGGAGAGATGCTGGCTTCTGTGTGGAAGGAAACTACAGGGAGCTCTCTTGGTAAATGGTATTTCTTCAGGAATTCCTTCCTCTTCTCATACGTTAAATCTTCCAAGGCTTGCATGTCACCCTTCAAAACAGCAATCAGAATACGAACTTTGGGATGTCACACAAACAAAGATAATACATGCATGTACCAACTCATTGCACACTGAGAGGAGCTGTCTGATAGCATGAAACATTCAAAATTTGCTCTTCTGATGATGGATATTGCATTCCTAATTCTAACAAATCCACATTCATCATTTTCTCTCGCAGGCATGATCACTCTGAAGGAAGCATGAACACTGAGCTTACTTATCACACACTTTTCAGGGATATATGGTAGTGCTGATTTAGGATTCTCATCATTGTTATCCTCGTCATCATTGTATATAATATAAAATAGAATACATTTTCTTTTTTAATCTTTTAACACAGATTTTTCAACTTAGTCAGCCAAAAATTATATTTCCACGATACTAATGGTAACTCCTCCCATAATCTATCCATGAGCTTTTGTTGCACGTGACTCTGTCTATATACACTTTTCACTGCTTTCTCATTTGAATTTTGCACACCCTGTCCTTATTCCTTTTGTAGTTCCGAACAGAAACAAATTTACTTGTTAAACACCTATGTTGCAAAGGTTTACTAATACAACTGGACAAATGAAGTAGTCAATTTCCATACTACCCTGTAACTAAGGAGACCTATATACTCGTATTTTTCCCAATAACACTACACTCATATCTGTTGTGAATCTATATCAGATAGCAAGACCCTTCAACATGCAAGAAAACTTCAGAATAAGGAAACAAATAATATCATTTTGGCATATCAAGATCAGATGAAATCATGCACATGAATTAACCTAATGAGCATCAACTTTCTGGATTTACCTTAATCACTTTACAGATCACGATCTCCATAAGTTTACGAATATTAACATAATCACCAAGCTGTCCTTCCCGAAGTATATCCGAAGCTATTGAACTACCACCATAGGGACTCTGTGCTAATGCCAACCCAGCTACCTTATCTTTCAAATCAGGCCAATACATGGATAGAGCAGCAGCTGCATCTACTCCACCTTTGCTATGTCCAAGAAGCAATACACGTTTTCTGGAACCCCAGTAGATTTCTTCTATGTAATCTTTTATCTCTCTGGCATTTTTTTCCACTGAAGCCTGAATATCTCACGTTTAGTATTAAAGATTAAAACAAGAAAGCAACAAAGTAAGAAACAATATGGACACTTAAAACGATACCTCACTATGAATTTTGGCAATATGGCAGGTAAGTCCCATTTTTGAGAATCCTGCTTTTGTACTTACGAAATACAGTGGCCCGTGGTTGCTGAAAAGACCTAAAAAATAATGAAAAAACTAATGAGTAGGAAAGTGAACTGGAACCTGTAACATCACAATCAAACAATATTGTTCACTGCTTCTTTTCTTATATCCATAAAACTGTGTGGTAGAACAAACAGTGTTTTGGTCAATTATCTAAAGGAGGCTACACCATGTTTTTGTCAAATCTACAGCATAGCAGTTTGAATTCTAGTATTCCTGGTGTTAAGATAACTCACGCAAAACAAGCAAGGATACGGAAATATTGCGACTGAAAATCAAGAAACTGGGACTGGATTGCTTAAAACTATTGGAGCACAAAAACTACAACCTCTAACCATCTTCCAGAGATTTTGAGGGATTTAAGAAAAAAACTACCACACTATTCGTGCTGGTGGCAGAGAATTCGAGGAAAAATTTTGACATGGCACATGAGACAATGGACCCCTTCATGAGCTATAACCTGGAAATAAGTGATGAAAGATCTACCCCAGTCATCCTCTAACATGAATTATTTGCTACTATAATTACTTAAAGAGTATTGGTTGCTACCTGGAACCAACAAGTACACCATAGAGTTTGGCAACTTGTGTAACCCATGCCTGAAAGAGGAAGGTGAAACCGATTATATCATTCTATAACAATTGCTGGAAGTGTTAAATAGTTTATGAAGCAGAAGACAGCATTATTTACCTAATGTCATCAAGAATTTCCTTAAACCTTTGTGTTCCATCTTCAATAGGAGGCATATCTGAAGCCCGAAGTAGCCATCCGATGTCAGCGGCTGAACCACGAATTGTCTTCCTTACCCGTTCAATAAGGCTGAAAGTGAACATCAAATCAATACATGAGACTTCGTTGCATTACTAAAAGCGTAAAATAACTTGGACGAAATGAAATCATTTCAGCTTGTTGTCAGACAGGTAAATGGTCCTAAAGTCGCTAACTTTCAGTAGGAAGATGGCAAGGAAAAAAAGTTATTCTTAGACTTGTTGCTTTCTTATCTATGGGGATATGTTAACCCCGTGCAAACTTTGCTGATACACAATTTATCGCAGTAGCTATCCTAGTCAGCACCTAGACTGTCAGTACCCTCGAAAAATGGAATTGCCATTTTGCCTGCTACTATCTGACTTCACAAGAGCACCATTTTGACAGGACTCTGCAGCCGAGCTCTTGGTGATACCATCATGGACAGGTGGAGGACTAACTGCCGTATAGGATGATACAGAAGCTGATGAAACACTTCCACTTGAAGACATGGCATTTCTAGTTGAATACCCTCTGCTTTCAGACATAAGCGCCTCCATTTCCTGTCCTCTGGATGTTCCAGACATGAGTTCCGCTGCAAAGAAAGTAATAAGAGTACATATTAATTTATTTATATAGCAAGTAAAATTGATAGAAGATACTGACTGTAAGAGAATCTGTGAGAACATTTGTATTAACACCCTGTTGTCCCGCATTGGACAACCATAAGGCAATGGTATGACTATTTTAGGTTAGAAGCAAAGAAGGTCGAAGAGAGAACTCCTTTCCAGGCTAGTTGGGTAGGCAAGTGCGGGTCGCTGTGGTCAAAATGAATGTCCTGTTTCAGTCAGCAGCTTCTTCTCTCTGGCACCGAAGTAAACTCTTTCTCTTGGCCCGATGGCTATCGGCTTTGTTCTGTTCTCTATCTCTACCATAAGATAAGTGATCACTTTATATAAGTGGGTGTTAGGGCCTTGTTTAATTACTGCCAATTGCCTTTCTGATGCCAAGTGGGCCTGGGTGCTAACCCGGAGGCACGACAAACCCAAATGCACCATTGGGGGGGAGGGGGGGTGAGAACCGGAAACTAGCAATCTCCTACCACAAAGAAAACACTTGCTAGCAAAAATTAGACCAAAATGCTCACCAGAAAAATCAGGGAAACAGCGTGTAAGGTACGATGTCGTGTCCGCAAGATAAGAAGCAGCTTCATTAAGAGCTGGTACAGAGGTAAATAGCTGGGGCATAATCGCGCTGTTGTTTCTCAAGCCATGATCATCACCATTATTTGCCTATAAAACAATGTATATCTGCTTAAACATCAAGTATCATTACAGATTGAGCATCATATGTTCGTACATCCGTACACACACTCAGACTCACATATATGTATTATATATATATATATATGTACATGTATATATTATATATATGAAGGATCATTCCAGAGCATTACACATACATATACACATACACATACACATACACATACACATACACATACACGAATATATATATATTCATCAAATATGATGTATCTTTACAAAAGGGAAGCTTGGTGCAATAGTGAAGTTATCAATCTAAAGTCACAGCTTCGAGTCGTGAAAAAAGCCTCTTGGCAAAAAGCAAGGTAAGAACCTATTCACGGATCCTGTGCATAGCAAGAGTTTCATGCATCGAGCAACCTTTAAGGATCGTTACATAGCATTACACACATACGTATATTTATTCAAATATGAAGGTATCATCACAGAGAGTATCATAAATCTATCTATCTATCTATCTATCTATATAGATATATAGATGGATGTAAACAGCACATATATGTATATATGTATATGTGTGCGTGTGTGTGCGTGTGCGTATATATATCAAAATTTTTCCTGCATTTGCATTTTAATCTTTGTTCAGAACCTAATTTGAAGTTCTTTCTTCACACACACACACACACACACACACACACATATATGTATGTATGTATGTATATAATAAGGAACAAAACTTGTAGGATTCCCATTGTAATTGAGAAAAATACCATAACTGGCGAGCTTGACTCTCCATTTTCGCGGTTTCTTCTGTTCATAATTGAGGCTTGAAACTGAAATCAACTACCAAAAACCATTCAATAATTCGATTTTTTTTTTAAAAAAAAATTGGTAAAAACGAAAAATATGAAAAAAACTTAACTCAAAATAATTCCAAAGTTGATAAAAAATAATGAAAAATTAATGTAATGATGAAATTTTGAGGGTCAAATTCATTAATTTAGAAAAATAGTTTTCGCAAAGAGAAAATTGAGAGATTTTAGAAAAGAATTTTAATTTCTTTACCGAGAAGCGAATTCACACTACAGTGACGTCTAGAGAAGGCAAAGCCCAAAACCCAAAGCCCAATATTGTGGGCCAAACTTTGGGCTAAGAATAGCAGGCCTACGTCTCCCAAAGTGAAAGTACGAGATTCATTACTGTACCAATTGCATTTCTGTTCTATTGTGCAACCACTTAGGTCTAAATTACTGGTCTTTTAACACATCGACTTTAATCAAATAACCAAAATACCTAAACCCATCTCGATAGTAATAGAGAATTTAAATTATTTTAAAATAAATATATATCATTTACGTAAACGTGTAAGATCCACAGAGAAATGTACGTAAGTTCCATTAAAGAGACACGTGTTATCACTAAACCTCACGATTATTGATTGTTCGATTGTTGAGTCCTTCTAAAGAATTTTTTATCTTTTTTTTTATTTACTAACTCAATGTGAGAATATTAGCATTGAGTCGTCGTCTTGTCAGACAAATTTAAAGTGATCATGTTAATTGTTCTTATTCATTATTTTACTCAGTGGCTGTGTTCAAATTAAATGTGGAAATATGCTAATTCTCTGAAAATTGAGAAATAAAGTATATCTTTCTTGATCATGGCCTGTTCTTGAACTAAAAATTGAGAGAACTTGACCCAAACAACTTTTGTTCTTTTTTCTTTTGTGGGAATCAAAACCGTTTACATAACTATTATTTTTGCACCCTTTATATATTTTTTTAAGAGAACAAGTAATGGTCGTGGGATAAAATCCAATACATGACATCCATTGGGTTGAAGAAGATCAAAACTAGAGAGCTAGTTGGCGCAACAATTTTTTTCCTGGTAGATATGAGTCACTGGATACCCCTGCGTTGAAGCAACTTTCACTAGCATAAAATGATCTTATATTTTCTTCTTATATTACTAAAGCTTTAGAGTAAATACTATTACAAAATTAATGATGGTACAAAAAGCAAATCAAACCAAACTGAGCTAGGAAAGTTAAAGTAAGTACTATGGCGTTCATTAATTAGAAGAATTGTTTGATCTTCCTCTTCTTGGAAATAATTTATATTGAACTTCCCACCATCTCAATATAAATTTTGCTGAAGAACTAGAAAATAATAATAATAATAATAAGATAATTAAAACTCACTCCATGCACGTCATTTGGTAAAAATAATTTTACTTGAAAAGTTTGTAGTTAGGAAAGTTAAATATATTAGTTTTGAACTATATTGAACTTTCCACCATCTCAATATAACTTTTCTCAAGATTAGAAAAAAAAATTTGAAAAGGAAATAAGATAAAAAAATTCAGTCCACATCTTTGCAAATACTAGTATTTTCAATTTTATTATATCAAAATGAGAGGACCACAAAAAGTTATTTTCAACATTAAACTGCAAATAGTCATAGACCATCTTGCACTTCTTTTTTTTATGGCACACCAGAAGATAATAAATACATTAATTTTATACAGTCAAGATGAGTCACTAAAACTGCATTTCATAAAAGGCTTAGGAATATATACTTATCAATCAATTCTTTTTAATGTATTAAATTTGGTCCCAAAACCCTCGTAAACACCCAAAAATTAATTATTATTTTTTCTTTAAATTGACAAATGGTCTTAGCCTTTGAGGGTTTAATTGACCCATTAAACCTTAGTCTCCTAGAATATGCCAATCATTAAGTATCTAGTATTGTCTTGCAAGATTTAATTATTGTTATATATATATATATATATATATATATATATTTTTTTTTTTTTTTTTTTTTTTTTTTAAATTTTTGTCTTACTGGTGCTGAGAGCTAAAACATAAAAGAAAATTATTTGAGAGGGAAGTCGACTAATTTTATAAAGTTAAAGGATAGAATTAATTTAAGGTGATGTAACTCTCTTTTTTGTATTTTCTTGGTCATTGAAACTTATCAAGTTACGTATGAAATATAGTCTTACATTACGTATTAAACCGCCTAAAGATTTTTTTATGAGTAATGACTAGAAATGGACAAGGCAACCTCTTGTCCATTTGAGTCCTTATGAAGGCTATATAAAAGTCAATTCGTAAACAAATCAACAAGTTTATCTAAGTTTACTGAGTTATTGAAAGACTACAATCAACAATATTTTTGAACAAATTCCTAATTAATTTTCTAAGCTAATTAAGAACAAGTAATAATTTATATATATATATATATATATATATATATATATATCTCTATATACATGCACCCGTGTGTGCACGTATGCGTGTGTGCATTGTTACAGAAATGTTATACAATAGATATTTAAAAGAAACATTTGTTAGTGAATATCCACCACTATTTCACTTTATTTATTTCGAATGTAACTTGAGAATTTTGGGATGTTTTCATGTTGTATGTTTTAATTTACAATATATTCACAAGTCACGAACCGTACGTACATAGGTATGATTAGGCAACAGAAATAAATAAGTGAGAGATAAGTCTTAATTAGGACGAAAAAAATTTATAAATGCATGGAATGAAATAAATTGAAATAGTCTAAAATGAGAAAATATCGTAAAGTAGAATAACCAATTTAAATTAAACTAGTAATTGTAATTTTATGCAAATTTAGAATGAACGAAAAAGAAAAATACTCTCCATCTTTTATGACTTTTTTTATAAAAAAAAATATATATATTTTAAACAAAATACTTGATTGGTTAGTAGTTAGGATACTAGAAGCCACTAGAACAATATTAAATTGCAATAAGTAGCATTCAAAGAGTTAGACCCGCTTTATCATTTTAAAAGAAAGAGTAAAATGCATCATGTCTCTTTATATTTTGTAAAAGTTGTATAATAAATTTTGTGCTTTTAAAAGTGGCGTAAAACTCTCTATGTTATCCATAACGTTGTATACTCTCCCAATCCCAACATCCGTTAAACTTTGTTGGGTAAAAGTTATAAAAGACAAAATTACCCCATTAAATAAAAATATTTTATATTTTTATTTAGCTTTTCAAATTTCGTTCATTACTATGCATCACATTAATGGAATTTCCATTAAAAAAATATCATATAAATCTTATTTCTTCTCAATCTACTTGAAATTACGAATCTAATGTTTCAAATTTCATGTGATTTGAACAAGAATTGAAAAAGATATGAATTTTTGAAGTTTTTTTATGGACTATAAAATTCTGCAAATTGAAGGTTAAAGAGGACTTGAAACGACATCGTTTTGAGCTTATGACCCGACCAATAAACTTATACCATGTAGCAAACACGACCAATTAGCAAGAGACTAGAATTTGAAATAAATTTGCTATTTCAAGGATTTGAACCCACTACCTTCACCCCTACACACAAATAACTTAACCACTACTACGCCAAATGTACTCATGAGTGCTATTTAGAACACAAAGACATATATATCGTCTTCCACATTACAAAAGCCACCACTACTCCATCTCCGCCATTCCTCTCGCCATCTCCCTCAACAACCTCCACCATTGCAACCACCTCCGGTAGCTAGCAACAAATCTATCAGCATTAAATCCATCAAACTATTACACAACAATAACCATTTTAAAGTCATGAAACTTTGAAAAAATATAATTTTAAATTTTAAATCTAATCTCAAGGCTCAATTCCTGTATGAAAATTATTTATAGGCCTATGAGGATTTTCAAAAGATTATAAATGTTGAGTATCTAGAATTATTTATGGTGGAGATTGTAAGAATATAACCAATTTTTCAGAAACGTCTTAACAACAATCAAGTAGAAAGACAACACTACTCGTTATAACAATTCAATATAACACTTACAAGATAATTGTCCCACCGTGCGCTCTCAAGATTAGAGCTTCAATGGCCTCTGGACTTACAAGAAGAATACAAGAAAAAAAGACTAACTTAGGATTGTGTTTGGAGTTGTGTTGTGGATGAAAATGATGAACTAATGCATGCCTATTTATAGAATTCAGCTAGCCCACCATAGGAGACTTTCCTATCAAACATTTCAATCTTGGTTGGCTTTACCAACCATGTTCAAAGTATTAGCCACCCATATTTATCACATGGGTGGTTACAATTGACCACATGGGTGGCTAGCATCCAAGTCAACTTCTAGGAAGTTTCCTTTGGTCAAATTGGCTAACTTTAGCATTGCATCATTCCGACGTCATCTTAGGTAATTCCAAATTCCCGAACTTCTTTCTTGTAGCCATCGCGATCTCTTTTGACCTCATCGACGTTTAAGTCGGAATCATTAATTTATGCTACCATATAATTAATGATACTTATTATGAAGAGGTGGATATTGACATATATCAACACCCCCCCCCCCCCCTCAATGTTCACCTCATGTTGACTAAGCTATTGGGCCAACACCCAATGTTTGAAGATGCTTGCTCAATTGGATGCTCCCTAACGCTTTAGTGAAGATATCTACACAATTATCTTCTGTAGGGCAGTACTCCATGTAGATTTTACCTTCCTCGATCAGTTCCCTCACATAGTGATACTGAATCTCTATGTGTTTTGTTCTAGCATGAAATACCGGATTCTTTGACATGGCTATACAACTCTGACTGTCACATTTCAACATTGTTACTTCCTCTATTGGAATGCCAATATCAGTCATGATGCGTCGTAGCCAAACAGCTTCACAGGATGCTACACAAGCAGCCTTGTATTCTGCTTCCGTTGATGAAAGTGCAACGGTGGGTTGTTTCTTACTAGCCCATGAGATGACTCCACCACCGAATGTGAATACGCAACCTGTAACAGATTTTCTTGAGTCAATATCACCAGCCCAGTTTGAGTCACAGTACCCAGATAAAGTATCTCCAGACTTGTATGATATCCCATACTCCAACGTGCCTTTGAGATATTTGAGGATCCGCATCCCTGCTTGCCAGTGACTTTGTTTCGGTTTATTTGAAAACCGACTGAGAACTCCCACAGCATAACTAATATCAGGTCTTGTGTTACAAAGGAAAATTAAACTTCCTACCAACCTTCTGTAGAGCTTGTTATCAACTTGTTCTGAAGGATCGTCAATTGATAACTTTGTATTCACTTCCATCGAGGTGACAACTGGTTTGCACTCGGACATACCAAATGCAGTCAGAAGCTCACGAACATATCGTTGCTGCGAGATGAAGATCGTATGAGGTTTTTGCCATACCTCGATTCCCAAGCAATAATGAAGAAGACCAAGATTTGTCATTTCAAATTCTTGGCTCAACCATTCTTGCGTCTTTCGAATATTATCTTCATGGTCACCAGTGATTACAAGATCATCCACATATAGGACTACAATTACCTTCTTTCCTTGTTCACTTAGAACATACAAGTTGGCCTCTGATTTGCTTCTACAGAAACCATGTTACAAGAAGAAAGAGTCTATACGTTTGTACCAAGCTCGTGGTGCTTGCTTTAACCCATATAAATCCTTTTTCAATTTGCAGACTTTTCCTTCTTCACTTGGTATTTGAAAGCCAGGGGGTTGTGCAATGTAGACTTCTTCTTCAAGTTGCCCATTAAGAAAAGCTGACTTGACATCCATTTGATGTACAATCCATTCATAATGCGCGGCAGCTGCAACAACTAGCCTGATTGTTGACATTTTTGCTGTTGGAGCAAAGGTTTCATATACATCGAAACCTTCGACTTGCGAAAATCCTTGTGCTACAAGGCGTGCCTTGTATTTTTCAAGACTTCCATCTGCCTTGTATTTCACTTTCCAGATCCATTTGGTGCCAATAATTTTTCTGTTCGGTGGCTTTTCAACGATCTCCCAAGTATCATTTTTCATGATACTATCATACTCAGCTTGCATAGCTGCTCTCCAATTTGGATCTGACATGGCTTCCTCCACAGTTACCGGTTCTTTTACCGTCTTGATGATTTGGGTCATCAAAGCCATGTTTACTAGTTGTTGTCCTGATCTGTTCTGCTCCTCTATTCTCTTTGATCGTCTGAGTCCATCAGGATGTGGACTATCATCAGTAACTCCTGGATTTCTTCCATCAAAGAGCTGTTGGAACCACTTCGGTTGTGGCTTCCTTGTGGGTACAACAGGTTGGTCTTCAGTCTCCTCATCATTAGAGACTTCTTCATTGTTCAACGGTCGTTGTTCAGGCACTTGGTGGATTACTTCATCGGTTGATGACGAAATGGCAGGACCGCTATCCTCCATCGAGTGTGGTCTTTCATTAAACACCACATCTCGGCTTATGATCACCTTCTTGGCCTCTACATCATAGATTCTGTATGCTTTAGACTCTTCACTATATCCCAAGAAAATGCCCTTCTTGCTCTTGTCATCCAATTTCTTTCGATTTTCATTTGGAATGTGTACAAAACACTCACACACAAATTTTCTTAAATGAGACACAGAAGGTTTCATACCATAATAAGCCTCATTAGGAGTCTTATCGTTGAGTGACCTGGTTGAGCACCGATTGAGGATGTATACCGCTGTGTTGACTGCTTCAGCCCAGAATGTGTCAGGTAGGCCAACACCTTTCAACATGCATCGAGCCATTTCTACAATTGTTCGATTTCTTCATTCCACAACTCCATTTTGTTGTGGTGTGTATGGAGCAGTCAATTGGCGCTTAATCCCAAGCTTGTTGCAGTAGTTGGTGAACTCTGTAGAACAGAATTCCCCCCCACGATCGGTACGAAGTTTCTTCAACTGAGTTGTGTTCTCATTTGTCATCAGTTTGTGCCACACTTTAAACTTTTCAAGAGCATCAGCCTTGTCCCGAAGGAAGTACACCCACATCTTCCTACTATAATCGTCGACTAACAGCATAAAGTAGGAAGATCCTCCCAATGCCGTCGTAGTCATTTTTCCGCAGAGGTCAGCATGTACCAACTCTAGAGGAGCCTTTGATCGGTTATGACTCTCTTTGGGAAATGACTATCTATGTTGCTTGCCCAGCATACAAGCTTCACATGGTCCTTCAATTTCTTCAATTGAAGGCAAGTCGGCCACCATCTTCTTCTTTTGCATTTCCTTTAACACGGGATAGGAAATGTGCCCGAACCTTTCATGCCAAAGTTGACTTGTTTTGGCATCTACGACAGCAGAAAGAGAGCTGATTTCGTAAAGATTATTTTTGCGAATACCTTTACTTATGATATTTTGATCCTTGTCAAGAATCAAAGCTTCCGTCTTCTTGAACCACACTTCTAGATCATTATCTGTAATAGTAGCTACAGATAGCAAATTTCTGGTGATCTGGGGTACAAAGAGTACGTTGGACAGCTTATTACTTCCTCCATCTTGAGACACGAGCGAGATGGTTTCAGTGCCCTCAACGGGACACCTAGCATTATTCCTGACGATAACATTCATTGGTTCTTGTAGAGGTTTTATGGAGTCATATAACTCCTTCTTGCTGGTCATGTGTCGGGAAGCTCCACTGTCTAACACCCATGCACTTGTTTGATGTACATGTGCACTAGTACACGTTTCCTCCGATACATCTGTTACAGTAAACAGATGCACTTCCGTTTCAGCCGTATTGGCAGATTCTTTATTTCTCCAATTTGGCTTTAAAGTTCCGTTCTTCTCGTCATGGATTCGTTTCCTGCAATCTTTGACAGCATGACCTTTCTTATTGCAGTAGTAGCACGATCCAGAGAACGTCTTCTTCTTTGCTTTCTTCTTTTCTTCTTGGTTACTCCTCGCCTTAGCTATAAAGGCAGAGTCAAGTTGATTTTCTCTGCTCCTCAGCCTCATCTCCTCCTCCATCAACATGGCAGTGAATTCTTCAAACGTCAAAGGAGGAATGCGAACTTGTGTATTAAGTGCTGTCACAAGGCCGTCAAATTTTGGAGGCAACACTCTAATGCACCTTCGAGCTAGTTCCTCGGTTGATTTGGCAATACCAACTGCAGCCATTTGATCACGTAGGTTTTTCATCCTACTGATAAATGACTCAGCTGCTTCATCTTCACTTAATCTCTCAGCAGCTAACTAATTCTCCAAGTTCTGAATGCGAGTCTGGTTCCTTGTTTCATACTGATTTCTCAGTACGTTCCAAGCTTCAGTTGCCTTGGTTGTGTGTTGAATTAGAGTAAGGACAGAATCCTGAACACTTGTTACAATTGCACAAAGTGCATCAGCATTTCGTCTCCTCCATTCTTTGACAAGCTGAGGATCTGGAGGTGTGACCTTTTTTGTGTCATCTTCAGCACGGACTGCAATTGGTTCTGCGTCTGTGCCTAACACTGTATCAAGAAGTTCGTAGGAGTCCAGAACTGTAGTGATTTTGAACTTCCACAAAAGATAGTTCGTGCCATCAAGCTTTCCTTCTGTGAAAGTAGGGGGACGGATACGAATTGTCGGTACTAAATCGGAACTAGAACTGGTAGAAGAAGAACTAGCACCTTGAGTAGTCATAGTTGTTGAGCTTTACTAGACAAGATTGTTGTTAAGAGCCCCTTAAGCTCTTGATACCATGTAAGAATATAACCAATTTCCCAGAAACGTCTTAACAACAATCAAGTAGAAAGACAACATTACTCGTTATAACAATTCAATATAACACTTACAAGATAATTGTCCCACCGTGCGCTCTCAAGATTAGAGCTTCAATGGCTTCTGGACTTACAAGAAGAATACAAGAAAGAAAGACTAATTTAGGATTGTGTTTGGAGTTGTGTTGTGGATGAAAATGATGAACTAATGCATGCCTATTTATAGAATTCAGCTAGCCCGCCATAGGAGACTTTCCTATCAAACATTTCAATCTTGGTTGGCTTTACCAACCATGTTCAAAGTATTAGCCACCCATATTTATCACATGGGTGGCTACAATTGACCACATGGGTGGCTAGCATCCAAGTCAACTTCTAGGAAGTTTCCTTTGGTCAAATTGGCTAACTTTAGCATTGCATCATTCCGACGTCATCTTAGGTAATTCCAAATTCCCGAACTTCTTTCTTGTAGCTATCGCGATTTCTTTTGACCTCATCGACGTTTAAGTCGGAATCATTAATTTATGCTACCATATAATTAACGATACTTATTATGAAGAGGTGGATATTGACATATATCAACAGAGATATGTAATGGTGGGATATGCTAGAAGGTGATGAAGAAGAAGGGTGAAAACCAAAAAGGAAAAAAAAAAAAAAAGGGAATACCACTTTAGGTCCCTTATCTTTAACATCATTGACACTTTGGTCTCTTATCTTCAAAAGTGATATGTTTCAGTCTCTTATCGTTTAAAATTGGGACACCGTTAGTCCTTTGTCACCTTTTCGTCAAAAATCTAAATGTAGATACACGTGCGTGGCACATGAATCAAAATGTCCCTAAATTTCAGGGGTAAAATTGTCTCCACAGCCAAACACTTCTTTTCAATTCTATTTTTTCACTTTTTTCCTTTTCTTTCTTCACCTCCACCACCGGTTCACCACCACCCACCGCCATAACCACATCTTTTTTTTTAGCTTTTCTAAAATATCAATCTTCTGCATTTCTTTAAGCAAGTGACTTTTCTTTCTTCACCTCCACCACTGGTTCACACTCCACTATGACCACACTACCGCCATAACCACATCTTCTTTTTTAGCTTTTCTAAAATATTCATCTTCTGCATTTCTCTAAGCAAGTGAAGCGGGCATTGAAACTAACTCCATGAATCTCTTTAAATGCTTTTGCTTTGCATCTAACCAACCCAATAGCACTGTAATCACTGTTGGGCCTTTGTTTTTTGAGACACCATTTTTTTTTCCTTTTTTGCCTTCAGAAGAACAATGGCAGTAGAAAAGATTTTTGTTGGGATTTATGAATATGCAAACAAAATGGTTGTTGGAGCTGGGGTTGTTGAAGGCGTGTGATGAAGTGAAAGAATTGGGAAATCGGGTTTTAAATCTAGGGATTGGAAATTAGACTAGAGTAGAATTTTGAGAAGTAGGGGATCGCATGGTGGTCTTGCTTAGATTTGGATGTGTGCATTTGGATGTCTAGTGAAGGTAGGCGTAATGAAGGTGCAATGGTGGAGGAATGATGAAGAAGATGAAGAAAAGAAAAGCTAAAAAAGAAAAATAAGCAAAAGACGCTTTTATCCCTAAAAGTAGGGATATTTTACTACCATGTGAGCAACACGTACTTCTTCTATCAATTTTTTAACGGATTGACCGAAGAGGACTAATGGTGTCCCAACTTGAAAAGATAAGAGACTGAAACATATAACTTTGGAAGATAAGAAACCAAATTGTTAATGAGGTTAAAGATAAAGGACCAAAAGTGGTATAATAGTTGGAAAGAATATAAGGGTATTTTGGTCAATCAATATGCATTTTAATGATTTATGCGATTTTTAGTTGCATTGTAAGTTTGTGTATGTCACTCTCCATTAAATTTAACGGAAAATTGGACGGAAGGGGTATGGTGCAACATTATGGATAACACAGGGTGTTATGCGCTACTTTTGAAAACACATAATTTATTATGCAACTTTTACAAAATACAAGAAGGTATGGTGCATTTTACTTTAAAAAAAATTATATTTAAATGAGAAAGACAAAAGAAAAGGAGAAGTTTCGTTGAAGTCTTGAACTCCCATGAATACCTAGAGTTAGGTTGAAATCAATGTTACACCAAGATTGCAAACTATTTTTTATTTTTATTTTTATGACGTAAAATTTATTTTGAAATTTATTTTGGATTCAAATCAAGAGTATCAAACTCTGGGACACATAATTTTGCCTAAGGAGCATTGTCACATTTTTTATTTGTTACTACATTTAAAATGGTTGCACATAGACTAAAAATGGTTGCACGAAAGGCTAAAAACTATTGGATATGCTTCCATTGCAAATCTGTAATAAGCAACGTTTGCAATTAGACTATGACTTTAAAACCATCGCAAAAGTAATCTTATAATCAATTATTAACAAAAGGTGGCATAAAGAATTTTAATCGTTCCAATTAAATAAAATCGTAGCGAAAATATTTAGATTATTCAACAGTTAAAAAATCGTTGCAATAAGACACTTATTGAACAATTTTTTCAATTGAAATATTGCAAAAGAATTAAAATATTATAGTATAAATATGATCCAAATTAATCAGGTGCATAACATATTAAAACTAACTTCAAAGGAATTAATTTTTTGATTAATTCAAACTCAAGACATAGAAGTTTACAAACTTGTCTTTTGTCCTCAAAGGGTCAAGTGGAAAGTGTTATGCATGGTTAACTAAATTTTCTTCAAAATCTTTTGAAGTTTAAGCATTGAAAGCAACCTACTATGTGGAATTGAATCAAGAGAAGACAAAAACATCCATAATAATGCACGTCAGTGCAAACGTTAATTAACATGCAAAAAATAATTAATAAAGCAAAATCAAGCGTCAAGTAACTATTGCAACTTCATTTTATGACATTTAATTGTACGATAAATACAATAAAAACTTAATGATTAGTCACTAATTCTAATTTCATAAACTGATTAAGTTACATATATCTGTCAATCAATTCTTTCGATATCAATTTGGTCCAAAGTCTATGGTCAACAACAAATTAAAAAAAACTTCATTTTTTTAAGAACACGCGAGAATCCAATTGGTAGAGTTTGACCATCAATTGATAAACTCTTGCATATAGCTGTGCACCCTCACATATGCAGGTGGAACTCCAAAATAGTGGAGAGTTTCGAGTAACTTTATAGGAGCGATTTTACCTATACTATTGTTGGACCATGCGCCTAGAGACTTTCTTTTTCTTTTTTTTTTTGGTTATGCAGCTCTTAGAACAACATTTGAGGCATATGTAGTTCCAAGACTGATATGGTGATTTATTTGTTTTATGTTTCTATCAATTGCGTTACGTCTTGAAAGTTGATGAGGGTTTACACTTAGAAATATTAACTACTTGTTAGATATTCCTTGGTGGACTACTGCACAGAAAGGCTAACAAAAGCAAAGTGCCCTTAGTTTCTGCTAGTTGTGGTGTAGCAAGGTCATATTGTTCAGCTGGAAATCTAAGTCAAGAAGGTACGAAGAAAGTGAAGGTACGAAGAAAGTGAAGGTCCCCATAGGAGGCAACTTTCTTGTGGGCTCACAAGTCGCAAAAATCGTTTCAAAATATCTGTGTTGCTAGTCCAAAAAATTAATTAATCCATGTTGAAAGAAAAAAAAAAATATCTATATAATTGTAGAATTATATGTTATAACCCTGCTAAATTTTTTTTTTTAAATCTCTTTTTGTGTACGTGGATAGATAAGACTGACGAGTTAAAATTGTTCCATATGACATGCATTAATAGAGTAACAAGTTCTTGAAACACCATTACATCAACCCCGTAGAAAAAAACCCTAGAGTTGATGACCAATATATCTATTTTCATTACAAAATTTTTGTTTTCTATTAGGTATTTGGCCTGGTATGATTCTTGTTTTGGGTGTGAAATGTCCCGAGATCAAATGTGTAACATCTTTTGAAAATGATGTAAAATCGACTTAGTCCTTCTCTTTAAATTAAAAAAAAAATGTTTTCTTTATTTGTCTCTTTATTGAGCACAATACATACAATTGCTCTATATATAACAAGTAAGATGGTAACAACATACCATGCAAACATCTTGTAGTTACAACTGAGTAGTAATTATAGCTAAAATCATGGTGTCCCCAACACCCAACCTTCCAATTATAGATCTCACCAAAGACAACTTGAAGCTTGGCACCAGTTCATGGCATGCTACAAGCCATGATATTCACCATGCCCTTGAAGACTGTGGCTGTTTTATAGCCTTGTATGATAAGATTTCTTCACAACTTGTCAATGAAGTCTTTGATGTTGTGAAAGAGTTGTTTGATCTTCCTACAGAAACTAAACTGAAAAACCTCTGTGATGTGGTCTATAATGGCTATGTTGGACTGTTGCCTCAAGCTCCTATCCATGAAAGCCTTGGAATCCCAGAAGCAACAAGCATTGAAGGAGTTGAAAGTTTTGCCAACCTAATGTGGCCCTCAGGAAACAAACGATTTTGGTATTATAATTGCCTAGTTTGTCAACTAATTGAGTTATACTGTCTATTTTTATTTCTTTACTAATTAATCTTTTTTGCAGTAGATCGGGGTGGATCTAGAATTATATTTTTTTAAGCAAGGAATATAACACATAATATTCTAGCTATATGAATATATATTTTCTTCTAATGGAAGCTGACTAATTTTTTAACTAAAAATACATAGTATAGTTTGATTTTTTTTTTCCTGAATACATATTTCTTTAAAATGTAATCTTTTAGCTATCTAATACATTTTTTTGGCGGGGGGTTCACTAATTTCTTAACTAAAATTTATAGATATATGTTTTCTTTATTTGTCTCTTTTCCTTTTCTTTTTTGTTTATACATATTTAGTCCAATATATATATATATATATATATATATATATATTATACACACATATATGTGTATATATATGCATGTACATATTTATAATTTATACATGTTTATATATATACATATAAAAAGAATTGCAGGGTTTTTTTTTTTTTTTTTTTTTCGGGGGGGGGGGGGGGGGGAGAGGGGAGGGGTTGCTGACGGGGTAGGGATGGTGAGGGGGAGGAAGGGGGTGGGGGAGGGAGGGTTGAGGAAGAAGATGGGTTTTTTCCTTCTTTTTTGGTAAAAATTGCATTGAGAGAGAAGAAAAGAAAAGAAAAGAAAAAAAAAAATATATATATATATATAAGCCTAAAGAATTACTTTGTCCAACAAAATAATAATTTAAGCCAAAAAATATAAAAAATTGCACTAAACTCGCGTACAATGCACTCTCTATTAAAAGTAACGATTTTTTTGTCGGAGGAGATTGTGGTGCTACATTTTTAAAATCACAAGGGGTTTCGGTACACTTTTAAAAACACAGAGGGGTCCTGTGCACTTTTGCTTAACTATAAGGGGTTGTGGTACTATTTACCCAATAGTAGTTTTGTAAATTGATTATCTATGTTTTTTTGCAATGAGATTGAAGATATATAGTTTTTTCACAATTATCTTTTTCTTTTATAATTTCTGATTTTATCTCCTTTAATTCATTTTGCAATAGTGAGGCCATGTTGTCGTATGCAAAGGAAATGGCAGAGCTAGAACAAATGATGGACAAGATGATTTTTGAGAGCTATGGTGTAGAGAAGCACTATGATTCACATGTTGGCTCAACCACATACCTCCTTCGACCCATAAAATATAGACCACCTCAGATAAATGAGTGCAATATTGGTTCCAATATTCATACTGACAAGTGCTTCTTAGCCATACTCCATCAGAATCAAGTTAATGGATTGGAAGTTGAAGCAAGAAATGGTGAGTGGATCACTGTGGACTTCCCACCTTCATCGTTTGTTATCATGGCAGGTGACGCTTACCAGGTAAATACTTTTTACGTTTTTTTTAAACATTGCTATATATCATCCTTTCATCTCTTCACTCTTTCACTGTTTCACCTTTTGACTTTTGCTTTTCCACTTAGATATGTTGAAATCAGGCTCGAATAGATACAAGTAACCAGGAGAGATTTAGAGGAACCATTTGATAATAACATGAGAACATACGAGTAAAGTGCAAAAGATTTCATATTTTGTCTAAATTTGCACATTAGACCATATATATAGTACCGTAATGATCTAATTATCATATCATTTATAAAAATATGGTTCATTGCGATGGAGGTTTCTCTTGCCATTTTTCATAAAACATAAAAATTATGAAATTATTAGGGTACCCCATGGTCTACTAAGCATATCGAGTAATTTTGGTATTACACATGAGGGTTTTTGCCCTTTACCCTAGAACAAAAATGTTTAGCAGTTTGTTCTTGTTACAACAATGAAATATATGTTAAAAACAATAAGTAAATAAACAATAAATTTTTTTTTAATAGTTTAAATTTTTAGATGAGATGGTAAACTAATATAATATCATAGCCTAAACACTAAAAAGTGTTATGTTCAAGTCTCACCTCCTCCGCCTACTCGTCCAGTGGAAATAGGATTTGTCAATACAAGGCTAAAAATAAACCCCACCTGCACGTGTAAAGACGAGTTGAAGACCATACGCAAATATAAAACAATCCATTTCTAACAGTCAACAAATTAAACTATTAGATGAAGTGATAATTTAATACAAAACAATTTATTTTGTCTCTTGTGTTATTTTTGAGCACACATGTTAAAATTTTCCTTTTGGTGATTTAGGCATGGAGCAACGACAGGATTTATTCTCCTAGACATCGAGTAATCATGCGTGAAAGCAACCCAAGATATTGTCTATCATTTTTCTCTTTCAATGAAGGGACAACAGAAATTCCAGAAGAGCTTGTTGATGAAGAACATCCATTAAAATTCAAGCCATTTGATAATCTCGGTTTAGCTCAGTTTTACTTCTCAAACATTAGTAGTTGGCCACTTAGCGTTTCAGAGGGCAGTGCTGCCAAAATTTACTGCGGCATCAACACTTGATCAAGATTTGAATCTTCTCGTAACGCTCATTATTTTTACCGTTATGTAAGATCTAGACTATTGATTATTTGATTTGATGCTAACGGGAGTTTCAATAAACCACTTTCTTATATGTGGTTATTACGTTATTTCATTACCGTTAAATTAAATGATCAATAGTCTATATCTTATTTATAACGCTATGTGATAGTAGATGTTATGAGAGGATTTGAATCTTGAAAAACAGGACAGAATAACCCTCTTCCGTTTGTTTTACACTATGTCATTTCTGTAATATTTTCCTTGTGTTGGTGTGATGTTAGTGTTTGTTGTAATAATTTGGTTTTTTGTTTCTTTTGCTAATTCTGTAATATTTTCCTTGTGTTGGTGTGATGTTAGTGTGTGTTGTAATATTTTGGTTTTTTTTTTCTTTTGCTAATTGTTGTAATATTTTGCGCTTCATGAATGTCAAGTAAAATAAAGTATTTGTTATATGTAAATGAACATTTTAAATGCTTGTTCGCTTTAAGAGACATGAATGATTATATTTCATAGCAATCGTGATGATATACTTTCGACTGCTCTTGGGAGCATATTACACATACATCAAAAAAAGATAATACAATGTATGAAACTTTGACTATAGACATGATTAAAAAAAATATTCAAACCTAATTTTGAGTCTACTATATAAGTTATTTCCTTGTGTTTACATGTAATAAATGAAAATAAAAACATGGATAAATCATCCGGAAAATAGAGATAAAAAGTCTATACATTTACAAAAATTAGCTTCACATTCTAGTAAATTTTTTAACTAAAATTCTCTACAAAAATTAGCTTCACATTCTCGTAAGAGATGAACTCAGTTTTTTAACTAAAATTTTCTGGGTTCTGCAAATGGGTTCAGTGAAAGCTTCTCAATGCGCTGTATCTTGTGTTATTATTGTCAATGTAGTGCAATATAGTACTTAATCTGTTTCTCTAGTTCGAACATGTAAAGAAATTAATTTCCTTAAAATTAGTCCCGATAAATTATACTCTAAATCCGTCTTATACACTTGTAACGACTATACTTCGTTTACAAGATTGTTTTGCTCCCACTTACCTGTCAGGTTTTCAAAGTTAGTGAACTTTCATTAACTAAATATTCTAGATCCATCCCAACATACTCATAAGGACGATCACATTATTTTTCTCGTAAGCTGTGGATATTGTTTTAACGCAAACATATTAGTACCTTGTGCCTGCAGGCTGCAAATGATCAATCCTTACAACAAGCGCACATGTTAGATGGGAAGGACCACATTTATTCTCTTAGATGGGAAGGACCACATTTATACTCCGAGCGCTGGGAAGAATGATACGGTTCTTAATTATATTACATAAAAAGTAGCAAGTGAGGTTTCATTTCAAAATCAATCCCGATAAATATCTCACGAGGAGAAAGGCGAAGATGAACTCTGCAAAAGCCAACACAAGATGATGGAAAGGGGAGGGGGCATACACTGCTGAAGCAAATTTCAATTTGAGCAAAATGTGTACGCGAATATCAAGCCGAATTACGCTACCTAGCTCCTTTACTGCAACAAAGCATCTTCAATCACCTCAGACCGAACGCCGGAAATAATACCTGGACAAGTTAAAGGTAACAAATAAATCACTTATTTGCATCTATGGACGTCTGTTTACACACGTATCCATACTCACAAAATAATAATTTCACCCTTTATTCTAAGTTAGGCCGATAAGGTAAAACGAACGGGCAAGTTTATTTGTCCTCCTACTTTGATTGACATGTCAGAAGAATTTGGACATGTAAGTTATATCCATGAGTTAACTTGACCATATAATACGAAATTTGAACTAATTTTATGAGGTGCATTTGAAGTAATTCTGCAAAACAGAGATATATAAAGATGCATACATACAAACATTACACATGTACACACACATTTAAGTAGAGAGTGATGGGAAGAAAGACGTACACGTATATATTTATTCCATATGTGGCAGCATATTTTCGCAGAAGACGCTCAACAGTATACCATTCAGATCGATCTGATCCATCCTGATAGCCTATCCGTGGCACGTGGATTGAAGCTTTTGCAAATTTTGAAAAGAAACGCATTAAAAACCAGAAAGTTGAACAATATAATTTCAGACATTTGTACTACAACAAATAGCAATTTGATATTATCAATCAATGACAACGTTGCTGGTGAAGTTTTCTGCTAACTAAGCAAGAGATTCATTAAGCATAAAAACTGTACTACTTAACAAAAAGAAATGTCACCGCGCTATACAAGGATCTTTTCATCTATTTTCCAGGCGCAACAAATCGCGGTATTTAAGGTGTTAGCTCTATACTGTTTCCCTATATACATTCTCATTTTGATGTCATTTTTTATCCTACCAAAAGTCGCTCCTTGCTGAGATAGTTTCTGCCATGTAACCTGCTATTGCGTTCATCCCAAACATGGTACACCTCTGCACCAAGAGTTTATACACATATTTTTGAAGACTAGATTCTCTGGCCCATGGTTCAACCGAATGTACGACCATTTCCCAGCGACATTGTCATTGATTGCCAAACTGGTATTTGAAAGACTGACAGTGTGTATAAAAGGAGTCAGTCATAACAATTATTTTAGTGAAATTGTTAAAGGCGGATGCACCATCGACACTTCCAGACAGAAGAGAAGGAACCACTAAGATTGGCCAAACATATATAGGAGGAATATAAAAGTCTACCTATGAAGAAAGATAAGCTAAGCGAGAAAATATGGTAACAAGCCAAAAACCAGAAATGGAGGATCCAATCATCATATCAGCGAACGAGAAAGTAGCAGAAACCAAACTTTTCAAGCAGGATTGAAGTTTACCAGAATTTTGAGCAGCTATATATGATGTTTTTGATAAGCAACTTTCCAAGTCAGGCATGGATGTGCCACTGCGTGGGACTTTACGCCTAGGGTTGTATGATTGCACAACAGCCAAAGCTACCCATTGAGGAGCATTGCCATCACTACTCGGTTGACTGGAGCCCTCTGCAAAGCAAACTCATGGGTCAAATTTGCCAAAGTATGAGCAAAAGAAATAAAGATAATAGGAAGATTCCAATGTCCAAAAGAAGACAAATGCATTGCACTGGACGCTCCGGACACAAGTAGGACACACATAGCAAATTAATTTTTGATGTTCTAATAATTCGTCAGCACACTACTTTCACTTTGCTTTGGAAAAGAACAACAATAAATGAGATGCCTAAACAGTTCATTAAGCTACTACCAGCTGACCCTCAAATGGAGACCTATTTTTGCAACTATACCATAGGCAGAATTATTAAGTAATTTGGCCAATCCAATATAATACGAGTGGTCATACAAAAGGACACGGAGGTTTGCATTTTGCAGACAATATTCTCACCGTGAAGCCCGGATCTTTATGTCCCAACGTGGTTCAAAGAAGATGAGAAAGAAGAGATCTTGGTTTAGCAGATACAAAACTCCCAGTGTTTCCATTAAGCATGTCCAGAAAACACTCGTTACAGGAAACAGTATGCCAAGTTTGGAACAGAGAGTATAACACCTACCAGAAACTTTAATAAGATGGAGATCACCAAATTCAGAAGCTCGTTCATAAGCACTGGGAATCTCCTCTGAAAGTTTGGACAATGCATCAAACATACCACCGTGCCCCCATCTTCCAGAGTCATCAACACAGCTGTGCAAAGTGTAATAACTATTAATAATACCCAGAACACTGTAAGCCGAAAAGCACTTCAAAAAGACTTCCAGTATCAAGAGCAACGTGACAACTCTCATGGTATATATTACTGATTGCTAGGAATTCTATTGAGTTCATGTTGGACATGGTTTGTTTGCATGACAAATAATATACATTCTTCAAATTAAGAATTCAAAGAAGTTTAAAAAGGAGGGCAGAAGAAACTCATAATTCAGGACTTTACAGGTAAGATAAATGACATACGTTCACTGCAAAGTATTTGGAGATCGTAGCAACCTGAGGGAAATGGCACGGCCAGGGCGCGAAGATGTTACAAAGGTAGAAGATCGAGGGTACTGACGTCCCTCAACTAGTTGCTTATTAACCCTTGGTTCAGCATTAAAGAAAACCAAAATTGAGGTCCTGGGAATATGAGGTGACGGATTCAAGTCCTGCTATATGCAGGTTGTATCCCATCACTGTGTTCATTGTTTGTCAAACTATACGCGAGTTGTTGTACTCTTATGATTGACAAAAATATATGGCCTCCCTCTAGAGTTATGAGTGTCACACATGAAAGATAATACTCTTCAATCAGTCAAACGTTTGTGTACCTGAATATGATAGTAGGCTCTGTAGGACATACTCTTGAGGGATGTGTACAATCCCCATAAACAAAATGGAACGAGCCAGAATCTAACATCATATCTCTAACTGGGGGGCGTTCAGGATCCTTTACAGACAATGAGTGGTACCCAAGAGCTTCCCACTTGGCCAATTTCTTCTCCTCCGCCTTCTTCCTTGCAGTCTCAGCTTTGAGATGTCTATCCTCAGATAAGCCCCTCCTATTTCCCAAATCCAACATGGTACCCTTGTTTGAGCGGGATGCTTGCTTGAAATTTTCAACCCACGAAAGATACGAAGCCTCATCAAAACCAGGATCATAAGTAGCCATATTTTGATCCTCTTGCATTTTACGAACATGCATATCCAAAATATTATTTTGATTGATTTCAAACTTCCTTTCATCCTTGTCTGAGTGCTGCTCTTGGCGAAATGAAATTACCTTTTCAGCCATAGCCGCCAACTCACCCATATTCATATTTTCTGACTTCTCATCACTCATGTCAGGATCAAGCATATGCAATCCAAGTATAACAGATCGCAAGTCCCCAGCCTCAGCTCCTGCAACCTCTTTCCCTTCCTGATCTTTGATGTCCTCTCCCATGACATTGTGGCTAAGCTGCAGCTTTCGTTCTGCTCTAAGCATTATAACCTATATTGAACCAAGATCGAAAATAAACAAGATATACAAATATATATATAACTATAAAGGACAGTCTTGTCTTACCTCTTCAACTGTCCTCTCAGTAACTAAATTTATAGATAAGACATGCTTCATCTGGCCAATCCGATGGGCCCGCTGCAAAGCCTGCTTGTCGATCTGGGGATTCCAATCTTGTTCATAAAATATAACCTGTGCAATGCATGAGTCATCTGAATGTGCATGATCATGGTGAAAAGCAACTAAAAGACTCAAACAAAGAACAGACTCCCCCAACCTGCATCCTGGGTCTCCCCACACAAACAGAAACCGCAAAAAGTGTGAAGAAGGATAAATGAGTCAGATGCGCATAATACAGCGGAAAGCAACAAGAGGCAGAATATCCCATTGGAAAAGATGTGAGGCCCCCCTGTTAAATTAAGCAAGATTACCACCTGCACTATTATGGATATACTCTTTCTCAACTAAAGTCTCCACAACTTTGCAAGATCACCTGCCAGAAGCCAACTGACATTCTAAAACTCCTTTATTTCAACTAAGCAACTGCTTAGAACATTGCATTATCATCACACTGCACAAGGAAT
The DNA here is from genome assembly GCA_037974665.1 of Ehretia macrophylla. Taxonomy (NCBI): domain Eukaryota; kingdom Viridiplantae; phylum Streptophyta; class Magnoliopsida; order Boraginales; family Ehretiaceae; genus Ehretia; species Ehretia macrophylla. The sequence continues at coordinate 82,188,902 of CM075776.1, forward strand.
ACAAGTTATCCCCCAATCAGGAATAGGGCTCTGAAAGGTGCCTCTGTTCCGTCTGTTATTCATCAAAAGGTCTGTTTGAGTATTTAACCAGTGTTTACAAAAGTGTTGCATATTCTTCAAAGTCATACAGATGAATATTTTGCAACTATGTATTTATACATATATACACAACAGAAAAAGAAGAAAGTAATGTGAAACAACGTAATTCATTGATGATAACATTTGTGTTTCTACATTGTGGTTTATATAGGCCTAAAGGTGTAGACAATATTCCCTAATTTATGGAGCAATTTATGGAGCAAATTGCTCCCTAATTTATGGAGCAAATTGCTCCTTACAACAAGCCTAAATTCATGGAGCAAATTGCTCTTTACAACAAGCCTAAATTCATGGAGCAAATTGCTCCTTACAACAAGCCTAAAATTATGGAATTAAAGTAATATAATATTTCAACACTCCCCCTCAAGCTGGGGCGAAGATATCAATGAGCCTGAGCTTGACAAGAGCTGATTGGAGAAGTGACGGTCCAATTGACTTAGTGAACATATCAGCAGCCTGCTCGGATGATGTAACAAAACAAGGTGTGATCACCCCTGAGCGAACTTTCTCTCGAATGAAATGAATATCAACCTCGATGTGTTTTGTCCTTTCATGAAGGACTGAGTCAGAGGACAACATAATCGCAGATTTATTATCACAGAACAAGGTAGACGAGTCTGTTACCGAAAACCCCAACTCAGTCAGAAGATAACGTAACCAAAGAAGTTCACATGTTCCTTGGGCCATAGCACGGTACTCAGCTTCAGCAGAAGATCGCGAGACAACTGCTTGCTTTTTACTTTTCCATGAGATAAGGTGATTACCACGAAAAGTACACATCCCCGAGGTAGAACGCCTATCAGTCTTTGACCCTGCATAATCAGCATCTGTGTAACAAGACAATCCTTCTTGTACACCCGTTGCATAGAAAAGACCAAGACCAAGAGAAGATTTAAGATACCGGAGGATATGATAAACAGCATCCAGATGAGAGGTACGAGGTGCATGCATGAATTGACTTACCATACTCACTGCATAGGTAAGGTCAGGCCTTGTGTTAGTCAAGTAGATAAGCCGACCCACAAGTCTTTGATATATTGATGGCTCAACTAACAATTCCCCTGATTCTGCTGTCAATTTAAGATTAGGGTCCATAGGAGTAGAGGCAGGTCGACAACCTAGCATACCTGTATCTTGAAGAAGATCCAATGCATACTTTCTTTGTGATAAAGATATACCCTGGCAATTTCGAGCTACCTCAATACCAAGAAAGTATCGGAGCATACCCAAATCTTTAATGTCAAAGATTGTCCCAAGATCTTGCTTCACTTGGACAATTCCTTGAGTGTCATCTCCAGTAATGATAATATCGTCCACATAAACTGAGATAATAATGCATCTACCCTGAGGGTGACGTCGAACAAAGCACGTATGATCTGAATGACACCGAATAAACCCCATAGTAAGGACCACCTCACTAAAACGATTGAACCAAGCTCGAGGGGATTGTTTAAGCCCATAGAGAGATTTACGAAGGCGACAAACTTTCCCAGAATACTCCCCCTGAGCCCGAAAACCTGGTGGAGGATCCATGTAAATAGTCTCAGAAAGATCACCATTAAGAAATGCATTTTTCACATCCAATTGGTGAAGAGGCCAAGAATGAGAAGCGGCCAAGGAGACCAGGAGTCGAACAGTAGTTAATTTGGCAACAGGAGCAAATGTGGCACCAAAGTCCTTGCCTGGTACTTGAGTAAACCCTTTAGCGACAAGACGTGCCTTATATCGATCAACGGTGCCGTCAGCAAGATATTTCACACTAAACACCCACTTGCACCCAACTGTCCGTTCACCAACTGGAAGATCAACCAACTCCCACGTCTGATTCTGTTGCAGGGCATCCATCTCTGTTTTCATAGCAGTCACCCATAAAGGATGCTGGAGAGCCTCATGGACGGAGCGAGGAATAGAGACTAAATCAACCTGACTAAGGAAAGATTTATACTGATCGGAGAGACCCTGAAATGACACAAACTTGGCAATAGGATGATTAGTACTACATGAAGGTAAATAACGGGAAGGGGGATGTCGTTCACGAGTGGGGTAACGAGAAGGTGCAGGTTCAGAGACCAAGGGAGAATGAGGGTTACCTGAATCCGGAGAAGAATCTGGCAGTGGAGTTGGAGCACGAGGACGCCGAGAGTAAACTTGTAATGGAACTGGAGAGGAACCGGATGAGAGAGTATTATTGGAGCTAGATGGTAGTTCAGTAGTAGGCTGAGATGTGTCAAGAATAGGAACTGGACGAGGTAAAGGAGGGTCCTCTGCAGAAAGTACCTCAGGAAGTTGCTCTAAGGAAGAAGCAGAGAAGAAAGGGATAGTCTCAAGGAATGTGACATCCATCGAGTGGTAAAAGTGGCGAGTCACAGGATCGTAGCACCTATATCCTTTAGACATGGAAGAATATCCAAGAAAGACACAACGTATAGCTTTATCATCTAGCTTAGTGCGGGTCGGGCTGCGATTTTGAACAAAGCATGTACAACCAAAGACTCGTGGGAGAAGAGGAAATAGGACAGTATTTGGTCGGAGAATATGCAAGGGTGTTTGACCTTGGAGGACACGACTAGGGGTACGATTGATGATATATGTAGCGGTGAGTACAGTTAGGTGCCAGAAATATTTCGGGACATTCATACCAGATAGAAGACATCGGACCATAGACATAATGTGACGGTTCTTTCGTTCTGCCACACCATTCTGTTCAGGTGTGTAAGGGCAGGTAAGTTGTTGAAGAATCCCTTTTTTATTGAGTTCGGCCCGAAAGTCATTGGTTAGGTATTCTCTGCCATTATCAGACCTAATATTCCGGACAACAGTGTGGAATTGGGTTTTCACCATTTGAAGGAAGTGAGTGAAATGAGTGAAAACTTCAGATTTTTTCTTCATTAGGTAGACCCAAGTACACCGACTATAATCATCTATGAATGTCACATAGTAACGATGGTCAGAGAGGGCCGTGACAGGAGAGGGACCCCAAATATCAGAGTGAACCAGATCAAAAGCACATGAAGCTCGATGCATGCGAGGAATATATGTAGTACGAGTGTGTTTTGACAATTCGCAAGTCACACAATTAAACTTAAAATCCTTGCATGCTTTTTTAAAAAGTGGAAATAACAAACATAAATATTGAAAGTTTGCATGTCCTAGACGAGCATGCCACAAATCTAAATTTTGGACAGAACCAATAGGAGTGTCAAAAACTGGAGACACAGAAGCATGCAGACTTGACGAGGGTACTGTAGAGGTTGGAAGTTCTCCAAAATAGTAAAGTCCATCGTGCTCATATCCCCTGCCAAAAATCTTCTTCGAAGTCAGGTCCTGCAAGAAGCAACGGTCAGGCAAGAAGACAACTGCACAGTGAAAACTCTTGGCAAGACGACTGACAGACAATAGATTATAAGCAAAGTTGGGGACATAGTAAACAGAGCGAAGAGTAATATCTGAGGATAAACAGGCATCTCCTTGACAACGGATAGGAATAGACGTTCCATCGGCAATTTGAACCGATTGATTTATGGAAGTGACAGGAGAAGAAAAGACAGAAAGTTCACCAGTCATATGATTATTGGCCCCGGAATCCAGAATCCAAGATGGTTGGCCTAACTTACTATGAAGTGCGGTAGGAGTACCTGTAGCAAGGGTAGCCGTGGAGCCAGATGGTGAAGTGAGGCCCAGGTGGAGTTGAAGTTGAGCAATCTGAGCTTGAAGCTGACTATAATCCGGTTGGGCCAAGACTAATTCTGTTGAGGCTGAAGGGGGTGCTGATTCGGCAACAACCCCAATACGAGGAGCTCCTTTCTTTTGTCCACCACCACGGTTGTTAGAGTATTGTTGTTTCAATTCAGGATGTAGAATAAAACATCGGTCAATGAGGTGACCAATCTTCCGACAATGTTGGCAATAAGGACGGGTACTGGTTTGCCGAAAACTGGAAGGAGCAGCAAATGCCATCTGGTCCGGAATAGAAGGAGTGGGCTTGGGTGCAAGAAGAAGACGTCTTCGTTCATCACCATCCACAGTTGCAAATGCCTCATATAGAGATGGAAAAGGAGATGTATTTAAAATCTGTGTTCGAAGATTCTCGAATTCAGGTTTTAAACCCATCAAGAACTGATAAGTCCGACGATGATCAAGACGTTTAGACTCAACCTCAGCATCATTCGGGAAGTCACTCAAAGGTTCATATTGGGCTAGCTCTTCCCATCTAGTTTGGAGGTACCCAAAATAATCCGCAACAGATAGTCCTAAAGTAGCCTGAGAAGCGTGAGAAATTTCCCGGTAAAGCTCGAAAATTCGAGAATCATGACGTGCATGGGCATACATCTTTGTCAGGGCAGTCCATAGATCATGAACTGTCTCGTGATACATAAACATATTATAAATCTGAGTCTCCATGGAATTGAACATCCAACCCAAAATAATACAATTGTCTGCATCCCAGTGAGCATAATCAGGATCAGTTTCTTTCGGTTTTTTTTCCTTGCCTAAAATCCATCCAATTTTTCGTTTTCCACCAAGATAAAGACGGAACGAACGGGACCAAGCATGAAAATTTTTCCCATTCAGTAATACACTAGTGACCCGTTGTGTAGGGGTATTAGGTTCCCGAGAGAGATCTACACGAGTCACAGTGGTAGACTGATTTTCTATCTTATCAGTAGGTGCCATTAATAAACGACGACGATGGAAGCAGCCGGACACTTGGCAACCTTTACAATAGGCAACTAAGGAGTAAAGTGGCTATTTCTCACCACATCAGAGAAGAAAAGGGCTTAAACCGACAAAAAATCATGAAATAATCAGACAAAAAAGAGAATATAAAGTGGATTTTGGTCATTGTGGTAAGAAATCTGAATTTGGATGGCTGTGGAGGAAAAAAAAAAGAATGAACAGATTTTTTTTTTTTTTTTTTTTTTTTTTTTTTTTTTTTTTTTTTTGGTGTGTGTATATTGTTGGCTCTGATACCAAGAAGAAAGTAATGTGAAACAATGTAATTCATTGATGATAACATTTGTGTTTCTACATTGTGGTTTATATAGGCCTAAAGGTGTAGACAATATTCCCTAATTTATGGAGCAATTTATGGAGCAAATTGCTCCCTAATTTATGGAGCAAATTGCTCCTTACAACAAGCCTAAATTCATGGAGCAAATTGCTCTTTACAACAAGCCTAAATTCATGGAGCAAATTGCTCCTTACAACAAGCCTAAAATTATGGAATTAAAGTAATATAATATTTCAACAGAAAATGGCATCGTTGGCAAATGAATGCGTCCATCATCTTAAATTGAGGAACACAATGATATTATAAGCTGAAAACCTTTGACTTGATTTATAAAGAATGAATCTTTTGAAGTTATACGGTAATAAACTATGATCTTTTCTTTTATTTTATTTTTTTAAGCCGATAATTAATGGTACTCACTGTATCAGCAGCCACAAGATTCAAGCCAACTCCCCCAGCTCTTGTGGAGATCAAAAAGACAAATTGACTGTTCTGATCATCTTTGGAGTTTGAATTTTCTTTGCCTGATTGTTGGCTGAAACTTCTGATTGCAGCAAAACGCTCTTCTGCCCGAATTGAACCATCAAGCCGCTCATAGGAATATTTGCGCAACTCCAGAAAATCCTACATTTTATAGGTAATATTTCGAAAAGTAAGATGAGAAAAGCATAGTTGGAGATTTCAACTTACTTTCAAGCCCATTCAAAAGAAGCCCTAAACTAAAGATAATGGAACATGATAAGAACCAACCTGTAATATATCAAGTGTATGGGTCATCTGAGCAAACAGAAGTACACGATGTCCAGACGCATGCAACTTTTGCAGCAGCTGATCCAAAATTAATAGTTTTCCACTAGCCGGAATAGAAATCACAAATTATTCTAAGAGTATCTACTGCATGGAATTGCAAGAAATCTCAATCAGGTGGCACAAATACATATGAAAAACTATAGCCACTGAAGAAAGTAAAACAAAGTGGCACTTGCAAAACTAAGCAATATTTTGACTCCTCTTCTGGTCCTGATTTCCCAAAGGGGTTAATATATGTTCAAAACACAAATAAATACCAATCTACATGAATGAGGCCCTATTTTACCAGCATAAAGTGCATACCTGGAATAGATGCTCACCCTCTTCATACGGTTCAGGCTCTATACCTGGGAAAAGGTAAGGATGACTGCATGCTTTTCGTAACTGAATTACCTGAAAACAAGAAGCAAAATATCTGGCAATGAAACCTGTGTCTTTCACCCTGTAGAAATTGTATTTACTGCAAGAACTCATACTTCGACAGATAAGAGTCAATAGAATTAGGAATTACATTCTACTGAGAAGTTAATCCAGTACTAGCTAAGGTCTGTTGAGATAGCTATGGTCTAACTACTACATATGGAAATATGAGCATATAACCCTTTTGGAACAATTGGTAAGGCATGCTTCTTCATGTCGCTTGGGATAATAGCTAAACCCAGGGGCACCCAGCTGCTGCCCAGGCAAAAGCTACCCACACAAAGGTTACTATGGCATCCGAGCTCCAGTATCTTTTTGCTACCCCTCCTAACCCCTTAGAATCTCATATTGGGCATCGAAGAGCACAAAACATGCCATAATGAAAACAGTATTTGTAGTTCTTTGTTTATTTTTCTCGAAATTATTGTACCAAACTGCCAACAAGATATGTACAGGGTTACAAAGAATTCAGAAGGCATGCCTCCTTTCCCCAAAAGGTACATCGCATACTTCAATGAGCTAGTCAGTAACATTCAGGTCCAAAAGGCATAGAAATGAAGGCCATCAAGATTGCATACAAGCATTTGTTTTGTTTGAAACATAGCTTAAGTGCTAAGGCACACTTTTATGCATCAATCAAGACCACAGTTACCAGATTCGCCCTACCCTCCTTGGAACTGCGTATCGGATTCCACGTCCCAATTCATGGTACGTTTGCATACCAGAACGCTGCGATTCACGTTCCAGTTCGATATAGTTGGCAACCCAAACAATATACAAACTTTTACCAGAAAAATAATGAAAGTGAACAAAGAACCTAAAAATTACTAACATATATATGCAAAGTGCAAACCTTTGTTAAAATATAAAAATATTCTAGTTTGCTTTTGTGTCTTTTGCTTGATATATAATATCAGAAAATTATCTTTTAACTTATTGAATTTGGATTTTGGACTTTAGACTAAACTTTGTAGCAAATTGATTTAGTCTACCCTACTTAAAACCGCGTATCAGATTCCACGTCCCAATTCATGGTACGTTTGCATACCGGCACGCTGCGATTCATGTTCCAGTTCGATATAGTTGGCGACCCAAACAATATACAAACTTTTACCAGAAAAATAATGAAAGTGAACAAAGAACCTAAAAATTACTAACATATATATGCAAAGTGCAAACCTTTGTTAAAATATAAAAATATTCTAGTTTGCTTTTGTGTCTTTTGCTTGATATATAATATTAGAAAATTATCTTTTAACTTATTGAATTTGGATTTTGGACTTTAGACTAAACTTTGTAGCAAATTGATTTAGTAATTAATAAACAAAAACAATCATTGTTCTACATAATATTTGGTAAACAAACCTAATAGTTCTTCATACCGTACTGTGAACCCAATTAGCGTATCGAAGAAGTCTACCCCATCGTACCCTATAAACTCCTAGTGCCATAACTCGTACCCGAACTCGTACCACGACTCGGAACATATTACGAATCTTGTAATTATGATCAAGACTATAGTTGGATCCAAAAGGTCTGCAAAGAGGTACATTTTGCAATCATTCCATAGAGAACAGAGGCCTGGAGCAACTAGAGAGTAGAGCTCCACAATGTTGAGTGTAATCCTGAAGGAGCAAGAGGTTGCTGTATCTTGGCTTCTACTTCCAAGAATATCAGCTATTTTATGTTGCACTAAGCAGTCAATAGTACCAAAGAACAATTTACAGTATGTAAGATAATATAGGTATAGTGTGAGAAGCAATCACATACAATATTTTGCAATGACTCTGTGCTTGGACCTCCAGAGGCAAGGGAAAGAAGCATAGGAAGTTCCTTCTGCAGTATTGACATATACACCTTTTTCTGCAGAGCCACTAAAGGTACCATCCTGTTAATGCAGATAGTAGAACCATTAGTGCAACAAAATTGGAGAAAAAGATCAAAATCTCAGAAGTAAATCACGAGTCATCTCATAAAAAGTGCTTCATCCAAAGACATGTAATCAGTGTTAACCAACAAGTTTTATCCAACTTAACTGTTTTCAGTTTCAGGATACACGCAAGCCTGCTTAAGAACATCCCATTTGGTCTGCTACCTAAAACAAATCTAGGGCCAACTGAAATCAATTTATCCTTCACATGCATGAATATTGGCCAACTTTTGCAATTACAAAATGCTAATTCCAGGCAGAACGGTGTTAAATGTAATTGATAATACAGGCAGTCATGCAGATATAGAAACCAAGAGCAATAGGGTAATAGCTTGATGAAGGTGAAATAAGAATGTCCCATCCCATCATGACATAATCTTTCCTACTCCAGCCTATTCTTTAAAGGCCTCGCTAACATACGCATCTTTATATTCTTAAATGCTGATTCTGAGGTATCCCACATGTTCGTTTTGGCTCCCGAGCGAGAACAATAAATAGCATTTTTCCCACAAAACTGAACTGAAGGATTTGAAACTAACTGAGAGACTAGAGGTTATCAATTTCCTGGTTTAGATACATGCTAACCTACTACGGAGCTTCAGGTTATCAGTTTCCTTGCCTTCTATAACAAAACCGAAGCATGACCAGCAGAAAACCAATTGGGGGCTAGAGGGATGACAAAGTGGGAGAGTTCCTTCCATGGCGTAAGAACCTCCAGGACAAAAGGATTTTAAACCAACACACAAGACACGAGAAAGAAACTGGAATCACTTAAGGGCTTCTATACATCCAGTATAAGTGATGCTAAAGAAAAATGGCACTTATAAAACACGCCGACTCCCGAATGTTCAATTGGAACAATACAACTGTCATTACCGTGAAAATTATGTTTAATTATTCTGTATAAAGATATCATCTAGAAAGAATATGCGTGCAACTCTTGTACTTTATATCAGTCTCTCAACTATTCTTTTGAACACATAACTTACTGTGCTGAATATTTCTCCACTTGGAAAAACATAAATGAATATATGAAAATGCAAGCATTTTGAAACTTCAGTTTTAACCACATTTGGTAGCACAGCTCATCTGATGTGTGACAGGTAATTGAATTACGTAAAGGATCTCCAGATTCCTTGAAGGTAGAAAGGAATTGTTCCAATGTCCCGAAAATTGAAGGCATACAGAAATGCATCAATGCCCAAAGTTCAGTAAGGTTGTTCTGAATAGGCGTGCCAGTCATCAACAATTTTCTTGGCATGACAAAGCGATCTCTAAGTACATTATACAATACCTGTCAAATTGAGCAAAATCTGTAGAAATGAGAAATCTCGATAGGACACTCAAGAATTCTAGAATTCTCAAAAAGTCATGGTCACCTCAATTACAAATACAACAATAGAGACATCTAATGTGTGCATTTCTCTTGTACACCTTAGGGGAGCATGGTATGACTGAAAAAGATGCACAAGTTGAGACATACACTGGAAGGATTCTTAAGTCTTTGTGCTTCATCAATGATTGCATAATGCCATGGAATTTGAGAGAGAAAATCCTGATCAATCAGCGCTATGTCATAAGTAGTCAATAGCACATTAAAAGGTAATGAAGCTACCTGCAGAAGATAGGAATACAAATATACATCATATAGTCATACAGTGAATAAAAATCCCACTATTTAAACAAAGAAAACAAGTCAATGACATCAACACTTTAAACAAAAGAATGTCACACTTTTAATGTTATTAAAGAATTAGCGGCAAGAAGCAATATGAGTGCTAAAATTGTAATTGATGTACTGAAATTATGACATAATAATAAATCAGATATGATTAAAAGAATAAATAAACTAGAACCAAACACTTTGGTTCTACACAGGGCAGAATCAGCATCCTTAGAGTAGTTTCAACCTTCGAGACAAAACACAAGGTGACTTTACATAATTATGATCATATGCAATGGCCTTATAAGTAGTTATTAACAGATACACATAGGAACTGCTTATAGAGGTACGAAAAGGAAATCAGTGAGATACAAACGCTTCAATCATAACTGAAGCCCCCTTCTCTCTCACCAGAATAGTATAGTTAGAGAAGTTACTATACAAAATCTGTGAACTGTCTATAGTATAGCTGAGTAGCTAAGAGCTTCTGGTACGCTGTTCCTTCAACAGAAAAAATATAGAAGGACTCAAAGCTTACATCAGATGATAATGCTTGTTCTTTTACATGCTCATACATTTTCACGCGTAAGCTGCGACGGTGTTCCTTCTCTCCAACATAACAAAGGATTCTCAACTCTGGTGCAAATTTGGCTACCTCAGACACCCAACCATCGGTCACACTGAGAGGACATAGCACCACTGCAAATAAGTATCATTGTATAGCTATGGATCAGATCAGAACTTAAATGGAAAGGATGAGCGCAAAATATGGAGACAAAGCATAAATGTTAAGGCTTTTCTTACGAAATGGCCCAGAAGACTTCTGAGAAACTTTTAGATAACTCAAGAGAGAAACAGCTTGCAAAGTTTTTCCCAGCCCCATCTGTCGGTGAATCATTCACAGCACTGAGAAATAAGGACAACATGCATGTTATCAAGAACAAATTCTTCTTCTACACTCGTTAAGTACATCCACAAATTTTTTCTTCTCATAGCTACCACATTATAATCGATTGCATTTATTTCCGGTGTAGCAAATCATCACACGTAAATAAGCTAGAGTAAAATCCAAGATTAACAGAAGGCAATTAGCGAAGAGTAAAACGAAGCGGTGACTTTAGAAGGGGAAGAAGAAAGATCCTATTTAAATGACTATACTGTCCTTCCAAAGGTATGGAAATTAGCGATTTCTTCTACTAATTTTGGGTTGGGCTTAGGGGTAATATGGGATGAGGACGAAAATTTACTGCTATTTCGTTATGAAGTATGTTACCACGTGGCACTTATATTAGACGTTGGCGCAACGTGCAGGCAGTTCACAAACGAGAATTGAATGATACTGTGCAAGTAATTTAAATTAATTGGGATCACTAAATTATATTAATTTAATGATATATTTTTAAATTTTTTGGCTTAATAGTTAATATATTATATTTATGGTATCTTTTATAAAAAAATGACTCATATAATTTTCTGTCCATTGAGAAAACAAGTAAAAAAGTTTGATGATAATAGAAAATAAAAATCTAATTTAGTAAAATAAGAATAAGTTTCCTTAATCTCATATCAGAATTAAGTATAGAACAAGTTTCTCTAATTTTTTTTTGGGTTAGAAAAAAGAAATATCACTAAAAGAAAGGGAAATACAATGATTAATCTATGTCAGTAGGTCCAAGGTCCTGAATAAGCAAAGCATAAAGGGAAAGGGTACATTAAAAATCCAATCGATGGTCAAGCTATTCCTAGCTTTGCACTTGGCAATCCAGTCACAAACTTGGTTGACTATTCTCCTAATGCATTGAAATCTAAAAGAAGAAATCTCCACCGCAATCTTTTGAATATCCTCCATAATTAGATGGATCCTCCAATGTGATGACCGTTATAGGGAATTGATTGCTTTGAGAATTGCCTCAGCATAACTTTCCAGTATGATGCTAACACCTCCTAGTGTTCTTCGCGAAAATGCAAGCATTTCGGATTGCTTAGGCCTCAGCTTCAATAGCAGGCCCACATTTGATAACCGCTACTTGACTATCAATCAGGTTTCTTTTCCAGTCTCTGCAAGTCCAAGCCGTTACAACTCCCATCCCTAAAAAAAAAACATCAACATTAATTTTACGAGAACCCCAAGGGGGAAGGGATCAAGAGGTAGGGCTAGTATTAGAATCAGGATCAGTTGACCAATGGGAAGACTAAATGGAGGAGTCTGAGACTTCAGAAAACTCTGAAAGATAACATTGAACATGAAGGATAGCCTTGGGAATATAATACTTTGATTTTCTAAACAGTAGCCATTCCTGACTTTCTAAATTTGGCAACAACAAAAAGCAGTCTTTGATGTTGTTTCTTCTGTAAAGTACCCTGCATCATAACATCTATGTACAAAGTCATGAAACCAATCACCAAATCTAGTGATACAGGGTCAATAGAGCGGGAAGCAAACCAAAACCTGGTGGTCCATGGGCAAAGCCAAAATAAATGCTCAACTGTCTCAATATCACGAAGACAAATTTGGCAAATAGGATTATCAACATATCTTCTTTTGAACCTATTCTCTTGTGTAGGTAAACAGTTTCGACAAGCTTTCTAGATGAAAATTTTTATCTTGGGAGGGCCTTGATGTCCCAAATAAAATTTTCTAAACTCATAGTCAATTTATTATGTAATATTTAACTAATTATTAATTAAAAAATATTTTAATCGATAAAATACAAAGAAGATATTTAAATGTATTATCTTATAATTTTATTCAAATTATTGATTTTTTACACTGCTCCCATGTCGAGACTGAACATTTTTATTATTTAAAAAAAATATTAATTTATCAAGTAAAGGGATTCTAATGTATTCCTGTTCGACAAAAAGAAGTTACCACCTTACGCCTTAAATGGTATTATGGTCAATTCTTCTACTAAAAAATAAAAAGAAAAAAAATTACAACCCTCAACCTCCTAGCCCCAACAGCCTACCCTACCCCTTACCCCTACCCGTCAGCCTACCCTAACCCCCACCCTCACCCCATCCCATACCCTAGCGCCCAAATCCCAAATCCTAACTCCCAAATCGAGTTGTTTATATGTGTAAATGTGTGTTTGAGATAGAGTATTTGGTTATATGTATGTGAGAGAGTATGGGTTCAACTGTGTATGTGAGTGTGTATATGTGCGTGTGTGTTTGTTTATAGGTGATGTTGGCAGCGTGGTGGGTGGTGTTGGATGCATGGTATGATGGTGGCAGCGGCATGAGGCATGGTATGATGGTAGTGGCGTACGGTAGGGGTAGTTGTGAAAAAAGTTGCACTTGGAAATTTGGGTTTATTCTTTAAAAGACCATTTGTTGTTTGCCCTGGACCAATGAGAGTTGTTTCAGTCTCAAAAGGTTTGACATAAATTGCATCAACTTTAACAACTGTTAAGGTATGGTTTGCAATGCTAAAGAAAAGCTCATCATTTAGTGTTATGTTGATCAATCGGAGTAAATAAGTCTTCTCTGGCTTCACCTTCAACTTGAAAGTATCTTAAATGCATCATATTGCATAATTATAATTTTTTGTTAGCATGGCAGCTTGCGGTGGGGGTTGAGGTTGATTGTGGGGATGCCAGGGTGGAGTTATTGTGGGTGGATGCGAGGAGAAGGGTGGAGCCACATGGCTTCCACTTGTTGGTTGTAATATTGAGAGGGCATATTTTTCATTTTAATATTTTCGTTAAAAACAAATAATGTTAGCTGTTGAGGGCATATGCACACTTTTTATTGACCACAAGGGGATAATGTGATAGTCTCAAAATCGTAAGGGAGAGTAAAATGCTATTCACCCTTATTATTATTATCTTGTTATCGGTAGATTAAAAAACCATTATCTAAATATTTTGGAGCTAGAAGGAGTTGTACTTGTGGAGCTAGAAATCAAGGTGAGAAGAAGACAATGGGGAAAATTATTTTGGGCAGATGGTGAGCGAGAAGATGCTGGATTGAATTGTTTGCTGAAACTTGTGATGGCTCTATACTATGTAGAAATAAGAAACTGGAGTATAGAGATAGTTTATAAAATGCTACTATGCTTGTTTCATTATACAATATATTATAAATATTCATGTTAAAGATATCTGGATAGATTTGAACTCTTAGTATACATTAAATTATAAGAAGTTTAAATATGGGATTAAATAACCACTAGTTATAAGCTTGCAAAGTAGATATTATTTGTTACAACAAAATTACTCTTCAACCAAGTAGCGTAATCATCAACAGAAGCAAAGTATATAATAGCAACACTAAATGTAAGTCAGACTATAGCGCTAAGACGTATACTAGAAGATATGGGTGAGTTGTAAGAAAGATCAACGTGTATCTATTGTGACATCAAGTCTGCGATAGTTTTGGCAAAAAATATTGTCTATGATAGCATAATCAAACATATTGTTATCAAATATCATTTCTTAAACGAGGTATTGTGGGGAGTCCTGGGAATCCAAAAACAAATGAACCTTAACACACATGTATAAAACTCAACTGTTGACCCAAAAGCTTAAGTTATTTGCTCTTAAGCCTACACATGTTTATTAATAGTTGGTTATTCTCCTAATCTTTCCATGTGTGAGATATGAACTCTACATTAGACCTCAACTCTCTTTTGATTCATATTCATTGTTGATAGATTTATCTTCACTACTCTCACAAGCTTTTTAGATCTCATTTGCACCTTAGCTACAGTAGTTATTTCTCATGCACTCAAACCAACCATAATGCACCACAATCTTACTCTTGTACGAGCTTCCTTGTGATTATCCAAATCAACCATGCTTTGCTCCATCGCGTTACCGTAATCTCATACAACTTGGAGAGTATGGTAGTGCAAGAATTGTGCTTATTTTGACCCTACTCCATCATCTGAGCCCTGCTGTCAAGCTCCACTGAGAGTCCATCACGATAATCTACCATAATTCTTTGAGAGTCCGGGTCAATATAGTTAAACCATCAGCTTAGATACCAGTTTGTTATGGCGAGCCCTGAGATTATGAGAATAAATGGGCCTTAATACACACGTGTATAACTTAACTATTGATCCAAAAGTTTAAGCTATTGGGTCTTGAGCTTACACATATTTATTAATAGTTGATTATTCTCCTCATCTTTCCATGTGAGAGAAATCATTCTCTTTGCTCTTTAGTTCACCATATAAAACTCCTAACATGAGGGAAAAAATGAAGGACGGGTTGAGCTCGAGTGTATCAAGACAAAAGAACAGATTGTAGATATTTCATTCAGGCATTTCCATGAACAAAGTCTGAGATACTATGAGGAATGCTTGAAATTACACAAATAAGTACTAAGGGGGAGTATTAAAATTCTTTGGATTAATGCTCATTTAGCTCAAGACAATCATAATTTAAGAAATTATTATTTAGTCCAATTATATGATCCAAACTAATGGCCCAAACTCTATATTTCAATGAATAAATCTAGAGATTATTATCTTTAAAATATCTAGAATAGTCTAAGAAAATATAAAAAAGTAGAATCTTAGATTTTTCTACTATAATATCTAGTTGGCTTTAGAAGAATTATATTGGCTTTTAGGAAATATCTTGAATATTTTGTACAAATATCTAGTGGCTAGAAATTTCCATGGAAGGCTATAAATATGATTCACTCTATCAAGTTCTTGTCCATTCACTACAAATTCTTTCGTCAATTCTTTACTCTTCTAAATCAAATCTATCAACTACTACAAATATCGCCCTCCTAACCAACATTTTCCCCATGGTGATAATGTTCTAGCTTTCGTTGTACGTATTAGTTAAATCTAAGCCATTGATATTGGTAGTTTTTTATGCACTATAGAACTAACTTCCTCGCTCGGTTCCAGTGAAGGAACACAAAAAGAGTCATAAAAGACATCTTAATGGTATGTCATAACTAATTGATTGAGCAACAACTAGTAAATCACCTAAAAAGGAATATTTATTATTTGACTAACTAGAAATCACTAGAAACATCCATGTGTATACTCCAAATTAGGGTATAGAACCTGTTTCAATTTATAAAAATCATATATGTTCCCAAGATCTGCATATGATAGGGATGTGGGCAAATGCTATTATTTCCTTGAAAGTAATCCTTTTAATTTGAAAGAAATGGGAAGAAATAGGCGTGGAAATAAGGGTTCATCTTTTGACTCTAAAGTGACTTATTTGCCCTCAAGAGATAGATTACGTACTATTCATTTACCATTTTTCTGCACAAAACATGTGCATAAGCCGAAAGCCTTGCGTCATGAATCATTGGGATTGATTCATTCTTGCATTAAATTACAAAATTCGGTTCTATAAATGAAAATGTGATTAGAGATTTATTTCGGCCCAAAGAGGTGCATTTTATTCCTATGTTACTCCGCTAATACTCTGCGTGGATTAGGGTGAAGTTGCAGAAAGCAATAGTAAAACAAGATTACACCAATTAGAAGAAAGAAATATTTGGATAGTTTATTTCTAGATATCACTTTTTTCTTTATAGCTAAAATGAAATAAGACTAATACTCAAATATTAAAAGCATGTAATATAAAAAAATTTACCTCAAATGTTTCCCTTCCATCACCAACTTCTTTTTCTTCTCCATGGCTTTCCTTGTATGCATTAGATATCTCTATTATAAAAGAGTTTAAAGTTAACTAGAAACCACTATAAACAAGAAAAAACGTATCGAGACTAAAAATCATGTATTGATCATGTAGGGCATAGACTTTTCTTTTTTTGAGATGTGAGTATATTTAAGATTGCGCAGAGTTCTATTTGACTAGCAAGAAGGCACTTATGGGATGTTGATGAATGCCTTATTGCCAATCAAATGGATGTTGCACAATCTTAAATATACCCACATCTCGAAGGAGAAAAGTCAATTAAAGGGAGTTGATCCTACAACCTTTTATGCCTCGCATGATCAATACTTAATCTTGACTCATTTTACCATTGAAGATAATGTGTATGTAGGGTAGTGCCTTAAGAAAGTTGTTGGATATGGTTGATCTTAACAAAAGCTTTTGGTTATGTAGAGGGGGTGCATTGAAGAAAGCTTTCGGTCTTGTGTTTCTAAAGTATAAAGTATATAAAATAGTAAGGGTAAATTGCTCCAGATCCCTTTGTGGTCATACTTAAGTGCACACGACTCCCTTGTGGTCCAAAAACCCCCGCCAGACCCCTCTGTGGTCATATAAAAGTGCATATGACTCCCTTGCCGTCAAATTTCCGTCTATGTAAATAATAGAAAAAGTAAAAAGACTTTTATACCCTTGGGGGTTTTGGGGTGAGGGGGGAAGAAGATGGGTTTTTTTTTTTTTAAAAATTATTTATTTAATGAAAGGGGTAATTTGGTCAATTATTATAATTATTTTATTGCAAAATTAGTTAAAAATCCCGCTTCCATTAAATTTGACAAATTATTTAACAGCAAGGAGGTCATATGCACTTTTATATGACCATAAGAGGTCTAATAGGGGGTTTTTGGACCACAAAGAGGTCATGTGCACTTAAGTATACCTACAGAAGGATCTGAAGCAATTTACCCAAATAATAATGAGTAAACTGTACAAAGCAATTGAACTATTTCTTTACTTTTTTGTTTTGGCAGACCATCAGATTGAATGCAACACTACTTTCATACAATATAATGTTTAGTAAGCAATTGGGCATAACTCTTTAGTTTTTGTAGACGAATCTGACTAAATGCAACACTATTTTTTTTTTTAACTCGAGAAATATCCCTACTTCAGTTAGTCCGCGATGCATTGATTTGGATTAGACATCATCATCACGAGGATCTTCAGTTCTTAGATGGGTCATGCTTGGTTTACCATTGCCTAGCCTAATGGCTAGATGTGAACTAAATCCTGGGATACAATGGTCCAACCCAATACATATATCAGTTCAGTCAAGAGTTTAATCTCAGGACAGCCAGGAAGGATTAAAGTGAGAATTTGTCCAGACATGAGTGGAGTTGACTCAATAAAAAAACTAACAATATTCGGTTGAGTAAATGACTTAACACCCCTTGTATTTTGCTAAAAGTACACAATATCCTCATGTGTTATAAAAGTAGCTAAATATCCCCCTGTGTTTTAAAACGTAGCTGATTACCCCCTGTATTTTATTAAAGTAACTGATTACCCCACTGTATTTTATAAAAGTAGCTAATTGCCCCCTGTGTTTTCTAACAGAAGTAGGGGGTGTTAAAAAGCACAAGGGGGTAATCAGATACTTTTATAAAATACAGAGGGGTAATCAGTTACGTTTTAAAACACATGGGGTATTCAGCTACTTTTATAAAACACAAGGAGGTTATCAACTACCTTTTAAGACACATGGAGGTATTATGCACTTTTGATAAAACACAGGGAGTGTTAAGTCATTTACTCATATTCGGTTTGTCTTCACTTGCAACGAGTTGACTCGACTCGATAAGAGAATTCTATTTGTTTTAGTGAGTAAGTTAATCCAATGATAACTCAGTTCGTTTTACTTAAATGTTTTTTATTTATTTATTGAGAAAACAAAAGTATATTCATTAAGAGCAACAAAAATTGTTCAAAAACATAAAATCATAACCAAGCCTATATGAGAATGTTCTCTAGGCTCCAGTTACTACACAAAAGTCTATTTGTATTACTATTTTTAAACTTTTTACATGTATAAATTTTTATTCTAATAGATTGAAAGATGCCAGTAACAATACTTTCCTCCGAAGTAAAATTCTTTTACGTGTATTCATTAAGTTTTACTTAAACCTTTTGGATGTTATAGATGTGCATTTTTTTTATCATTTTTAATAGATTATTTTCCTTTAGCAAAAAAAAAAAAAAATTGAATCTTTCATTTTCTTTTTATTGATGATTGGTTTTGAATTCAAATTCGATGGGGTTATTTTAAATTTTGCCAGGTCTTGATGAATTAAGAAATTCTAATTTCTGGTTCGGGTTTTATAAAATATTATACTGAGTGATCAAAGTTTGTCAATTTTTATTCTTTACAATTATCACCTATTGACAAAAAAATAAAATAAAATAAGAAAGAGACTAAGTTTGACCTGTTTGAAGTACAATGTGTTTAAAAGTTAAAATAACAGTAGGTAATTATTGAAAAGGTTTTCTTCTTTCTTTCTATGTCTTTATGAATTTTTTTTTATGAGTATATTACCATCTTTGATAAGGTTGATATAATTTTATCAAATAGGTCAGTGAGACAATAGAAATGCCTTTTATAGAAAATAATACAACTAAATAAAAATAAATTCTTTTTGACGTCCTTCTCTTAAAGACTAATTTTTGTACTATATGGAGGAAGGGCAACATTCTTTTTATTCTCTACAATTAAAAGAGGAGAACTGGTCTTAGGCTATGCATCACCATTTCTCTATATATGCTGCCAAAAAAGCCCCAAAAAACTCTTTAAAATTGAACCCATTTGACTGAGTATGAAAGTGGATCTACAAATGAGTGAGGTTCACTTTCCACTCAACTCAATAAATGGTTATAATATTTTTAAACTTTTCTCCTTGAGTTACTCTTTATCCTCAGTCCTACCAATAAAAACACAAAACATAGTCAAAATCCAGATGTGAGGGAAAAAAAATAATTTAGACAAGGTTGTTGTTTCTTGTGCTTGGACTCCACGAGCATGTTTGAGCTAGAAGGTCAAGTTAAATCATTCACGACCCTGATTCTTAATACCTTTGGTTTATTTGTTTAAAGTCACCAGAGATCTAATCATAACAGGATTGATCCGGTCATAGCAAGAACTCTTTTCTATGAAATCCAAAATGACTTATGACTTTTCTCCTTCACATAGCTTTGCAATTACTTAGATTCATAATCAAGCCGCTCTTGATCAATCTGCATTACATTGTATACTGGAGTAAGCAAGTCCAAGCAAAATATACCATACAAATAATCATTATACAATTGGAAGGAAAATTAGCTAATAGGCATTGTTCCTACCATCGTACCAATGTAATGCATAAGAGTGGTTGTAAAGTTGGCCATGCAGGGTGTCCATAATTAAGCCTCTAGGCTCAATAACTGCATTTCTTAATTTTTCATTCTCCAAAATTTTGCTATTACCTCCTAAGTAAATGAACGAATCAGTGAATGACAACGAAGAGAAAGGCTCATTTACGAACCTATTTCCCGCGGGGTAAAAATTATGAGAGGATCCTTTTTTATTTGGCGCGTGAGGTCATAGTTGATTTGTTAGTTTGTAATCTTTCTGTTGATTTCAAGTAAGATATGTGCACATACCTATATATTGCGGAAGCGAATAATCAACGATCTTGTTTGTTCCACTGCACTTGCAAGGAGTTGTAGTGTGTAGTACTAGACCACACACTTCGTGTTCACAACCTAAATGCCTAGGGTGTAGAGAGCTATTTCACAGACTATTTTTTGTTTTGTTGGAGGAAAACCTACAGAACAACATATGTTATGTATTAGGTTTTTGCTTATATATATGGGGTAGTGGGTTTCTACTACTTGGGCCATATTGATTGGTCCGCCCAAGTTGTTCCAAGTCCAACATTTCCCACTCGCAAAAGGTGGGGAGGGTACATATCCTATAACATATCTCTGGAAACTAATTCCAAATCACACCTAAGTCATACTGGCAAATAGGTCGTGCGACTCGCGAGCTCGCATAAAGTGGAGGCTCTAAAACCGTGTACCTGTTAGGGATAACACAGGTGCCACTTCCTGCAAAGAAAAATAGAGTCTCACTGCACCCTAGACCAATTAAGTTCACATCTGTCAAAACATACCCAATCCCTCCTAGGCCATGTTCGACAACTAAAATCTCAAGCATATATTCATAGTTATATTCAATCACTAAGATCGATCAATCATAAAGATTGTATAACTAGTTAACCAATGAACATACGCAGCGCTAGATGTAAACAGTCTTCCCTTCATCCAATATTTCTCTAAGTCAAGCCAACTGCTTTGTTGGACATGTTCCATATGATCTACTATATTGTGATCTTTAGGCAACATACCAAAGTAGCTAACATTGACATTGAATTATTGGAATATGGATGTAGGTCACTAAAGGTACTCAAAAGAAGCCTTCGAAGCTTCAAGGGCTCACACAGTGATGAAGTAGGGATTCATTCATCAACTCCCTTATGTAATCGCTAAAGCACCCACGGTATGATACGTGAACTACGGTATGACTTCCTTTAAAATAGGGCGTACGTCATAACTTTACTCAAACACCGTACAAATCTTGGTCTAGTTATCACTTAGTAACCAACCTGAATCTTCAAACCTAATACACACAATAACCGAGGTTTCACATCTGGCTATTGACAGCTTACATATGGATCATGGGTATCCATATCAACTATATATTAATCTTAAATTGTAACATATGCAATAAGAGGTCTCATCTTGGTGATTGTTGTTAGAACTAATTCTCGACAATATTTAAGGCAACGTTCGAATGAATATAGTATTTCCGACGAATACTAACCAACTCATTCTGTCTTATCTTTCCATGCTCCCACTACGCTAGAAGCGATTGCTCGTGTGAGAGAGCCAATTTCATTAACCTGTTGACATACTTTTCGATGCCAATATGTGCTAGCATACTCATACTCATACTCGATTTCTTCCACATTTATCACAAAGATAAGACACTAAGAAAACACATGAAGAAAACTTTGTTCGCTATGAATTGGCATCAAATACTTACCAGTATAAGTACATTAGTAATTACACAATACTTTACAGAATATCAACATCAAGTCCTACGCAATCCTAGAGATTCTATTATAACAATTACATATCTCTAAATTTGGATTCATTGAGTGGGTTACTGCCATCTCATACGTAGGTGAGTGTTCCAAAGTCACTTCTTTTTACGACACAAAGCTATAATGTCTATGTACTAGGTTTTGCCATAATATTTAGGATCCTTAGCATAGGCGATGGCTAATTAGTGGACATAATAGATCGTCTTTGCCCATCTAGCAACTAACTCATCTCAAATCCATCATAATCTATCGAGCCGCCTTTTGCATAGTTGCTAAGCATGCCACACAGCTCAATTTCCACAGTTGACAATACTATGTATATTTGCTACTTGCTATTCCATGAAATAGTGCCATTGATTAACAAGTGTGCATACGAAGAGGTAAGTTTACTCTTATTTAGGTCACCACCCAAGTTAGCATATGTGGTTCTCTTTCAAAAGAGATCAACACTTCAATGGCATAGGCAAAATCTAAATTGCCTTTCAAATACCTCAAGATTTTTTTGACAATGCTCCAGCAAGCTTGTCTAAGACTTTGATTGATCACAACATATCAATTCCATGACAAAAACGAATATCTAGCCATGTACATACCACAATATATACAGGGCTTCTCAAGGTACTTGAATAAAGAACATTTTATCTCATCAATCTACTCTGGCATTAGGGGCACATCCCTTGGCTTTGGCTTTCTCCCTTAGTTATAGGAGCATCTATAGGTTTGTAGACTTGCGTGTGGAGTCATTCAAGAACTTGCTTGACAAATGACTCTTGCAACAAAAACAAGAATCTTAGATTGACCCCTCTGAATCTTGACTCTAAACACATAAGTTACTTCATCAATGTCCTTTATCCCACAAAGTTAAGGACAACTAACCACTTCCTAATAGTGATTATATACTTCTTCTCATTTCTGATCAATGATTTCATCTATTAAGAAAGATAGAATCATATATCTATTCTCAGATCGATCGACATGTACACAGATGTCTTATTGAACTATTTGAAGATCATACACAATGAATTCTTCTTGCATTTCTCCAACAAGAAACATCACTTTTACATCCACCTAGTGTAAATTACCTTTACATCCACCTGATGTAATTCGAGGTTCAATTAGGTGACTTGATTAGAAATGGGTGGATTGAGGCAAACCTGACAACGAAAAAAGGTTTGCGTGCAAGTTATACCCTTAATTTGGGTATAACTTTTAGTCATTGGCGAGCTTCTATTTAATATTAAATCCAATTGTTCTTCCATTACTTTTCATCCGACTTTTCCTTACGAAAAAGATGAGAGAATTTCAGCCACTATCTAAGATTCATCACCATCTTAACTAGTAATCATATGAAAAACTTATTTTCATAATCACCCGGTAGTGAAACGAACTCACATTGATCACGAAACATATTCGAGTTGATCAAATCGATATTATTATTGCAAGTGAACATGATCCATAAATCGGTTTATGAGACAAACTCACTTTGATCTAGAAACAAATTCAAGTTGACCAAACCAAACCGGTGTATATCTCCCACTTAGATCAGTGAACGAAAATAAGTTCTCATTTCAACTGAAAATTTCTGAGGGATAGGATCATTAGGAACATTCAGTTTAGATAACTGAATCTCCTATTAGGAAATTCTACATCCAAGAATATTAAGTTCAGACACACTCCCACTATCTGTTCAATAATGAACATTTTATTTGGAGCGTTCAAAGTACTAAATGGAAATACACATATTTCATTTTGGTTAAAATTTCTCAAGCTCATGAGAAATGTCATAAACAAAAGTAGTCAACTCACATAGTCATAAGTCATCGCGAACTAGTTCACCACCGGTCTATGACTCATAGAGAGTTGAAGTGACTGATTTCTAGGACTCTCGGTTAAGTAGACATATATGTGGCAGTCATATATTCTCAACACAAAATTGAGAAATCCACATGAGCCATCATATACTTAACCACATCCAATGAGGTTTTTTCTTTCTTCTACAACATCTTATAGTTGCGAAGTGCCAGAAATATTTAGCCCTCTTGCTATACCTTTTTTCGTCACATTGTTTTGAACAAATCAGATAAATATCACCGAACAAGATCGGTTCTCAAAGATTTCTCATTATGCTGGTTTGATTCTCAACATGATTATAATAACATCCAAAGTAGTTAAACTTCGGACATGTGAGAACAAAAAGGACAAGACCAAATCTTGTGAAAACTTTGAGAAAAGTAACGAAATATGAGGCCTCATGCCTTGCCCTATCATTCTTTGGACCATAGATTTCAGGATGAATTCAAGACAATTAAAAACTAGCTCGCAAGCCTTTGTCAAACATTTTATTGTGGAGTTATTAACTAGGTAACTTTAACATAGGGGCAAATAGAATTGTGCAAATCACAGTCTCAAAAGACATTCTCTTGCGAGTCTTTTCATTCTATTTTGCCTTTATATGCCTAGTTTGCTATACTATAGATCTCAAAGATGTATCATTAATTACACATATTTATATAGCAATGGTTTTGATGTTCAGCGCATAGAACATGAAGACCATCCACAATATAGCCAGATTTATAATGAGTTGTTCCTAACAATTTGACTGAGTTCTATATATACGATGTTAATAACCTAATCGTAAGAGAATTTTATCTATAGACCATGTATTTATAGAACCAGAGCTTATAGGATACATGAAAAAATTAGAGTTTGACCATCGCATAGTGGTAGCTAACAAGTGATGATGCCCTTGTCTTCAAACTCTCAAATTATTCCCTACAAATATCCATCGTAATTCACCAAAAATCTGACGGTATTGTAAATGCTCCTTCATACCTAGTTATGGGTATTAGCTGCCTCCAAATTTAGCCCGAGATTAGGGGCAATTTATATTGTCTTAATTGTCTTTATTTTTGGCAACACAGATATTGGTTTGGTAAAAGATTGTGTAGACTTTATCTTATATGGAAAGAGATCAATTTGCTGCAACTATGATTATGTTGAGACGATTTTGATAAGGCCAAAAAGATTCTGATTGACCAAATATTTGATTAAGTAAATCTTTGGAGATTGACTTGGGTATAGACTCCTACAAAGGTCAATCATGTTCATGGATGCTTGGAGGCCAAGATTGTAGCACCCACACCTATATATATACTGATAATCTCACAAGAATAAAAGGGTGACAAAGGACGGAGAGCAAAGTCTAGATCTTATAAGGGCTGTAATGTGTTTATCGAGTCTATCGGTGTAAACACTGTGGTGAGAGTTTGCTTTAGAACTGTGAGCGCACAAACCATATTTTGTTTGTGAACACTCTATTCATTTGTCTCTTTAATCATCCTTTGGGAGAAGGAGGTGAGTATTCGGGAGAATACGCTAAGTCGAGGGGATCTCACTAGGTTGTAAATCCTTATGTGGGTTAGATGGTCTAGGTGGTGAGGGTTATAAAGGGAGTTGTCAATCACATAAGTCTATTGACTATTGTAACCGTGAAAACATCTAGTGGATTCCCTATTTTGACTAGGAATTGGTCACGTGATTTTTTTTTCCCTGCTGGGTTTTTCACATTAAAATACTGTGTATACTTTATTCATTGTTTTCTTTTGTTTCACAATATGAATAAGGCGTATCACTGTAGTTGGTCCACTAATTACTGAGTTCTATCTGCAAACGTGTTTAATTGTTTAAACGCACAATCGAACACGAAGCTGAAAACTAGTTTTCAATGGGGTTAGATGCTTAGTCTTCGACTCAAGATAATTCCGAGCTTAGTAACCGTTCTTATAACAATTGTGGCACATAGCTCATATTTGTCACACATACGTTTGACCTTCTTGGTCTCTCAGTCAGCTTAACATTTCTCTTTGTCATTAGAGTCATTTCCCCTTGTGCTTGGATCCTCTTGACCCTTGCTTATTGGACTCAGCTATATAAGCTTGACCAATGGCCTAGATGGCTAATAGGCATTAATTTATTAATTAAAATCTCTTAATATCCTTTGGGCTTTAAACAAATTGGATTTTATTAAAATAAAGTCTTGGGCTCAATTTAAAAAGTCCAACCTTTAAAACAAATTTAGCCCAACAAGTTTTAAAACAACAATTTTTAAAAACAACCCAAAAGCCCATATGTTAAAAAGCCCAATCAGAAAGAAAATAAAATAAAACAAGCCCACAACCCATGACCCACAACCCTTGGGTCATGGGTTTAGACCTGGATCTGAATCCATACTTGGATTCGGATATGGGTCAAAAACCCTAGACCTAAATTTTATTTATTTTTATTTTTATTATTTTTTTCATTTCTTTTCTTACCAGCGCCGCCCCTACCCTCTTTCTTCTTCTTTTCTGCCATAGCTACACCTTGCAGTTATGGAATTGAGTTGCAGTCTTGATAGCCATTATGGTTGTCGCGATTGTCTAGCCAACACGGCCGCGAGGAGTAAGCTCCTCGCAGTCATAATGGCTGCTGTGTGGAGCCGCAAGGAACATCTCGCGGCTTTACACACGACACAGCCATGGAGCCTCGAGGCTCACACGACTCTTCAGTCACGTGAGCCTCGCGGCTCTACTTGTTCATCTGAGTTGCAAGAAATTTTCCTTGCGACTTAGATCTGGCCATGGTAGTGTGGCAGACGCAACACCACCTTGGTGGTGCCACTGCCAATGAAGAAGACAAGGGGTGGGTTTTTTTTAATTTAAAATTGTTTAAAATATTCTGAAAAAATATGAATAAAATCATAAAAATAGAATAATTAAATCTTTATGAAAAACACTTTTCCATAATTTTTTTAAATTATGAAAACACAATTTTCACATAAATTGGGAAGAATGATTTTGGGCTATTTTAATTACAAAATTACACAACTTTAATTTCGAATACAAGAGATATGAAATATTATGCCATAAACGTTAAACCGCGTAATAAGCATGAACGGTGGCTCTAATATCATTATTGGACAACATACATGATAATTAAATTTTAATTACGCAGCAAAAATTATACATGTATCTGTTCATGATTATTGATGTAGATTTAAATACAAATGATAAATCTAATCTAATTAAATTTAATCTGCAATAGTTTTAGGATTACCTCTTGAAGCGTAGATTAAGGTAGAATTTGAGACGAGCTCCCTATGCGTGAAGCCTCAAAGATTAATCTACACAAATTCTGTGCTTGTTAATTGGATTTCACCCCCATTAGGTTTTCTAGAGAAATCCTATATTTTCTCACTTATGAAATTGTGCTAGCTTTTTCCTATCAGAATAGTACAATATATAGAAAACACATATGACCTAGGGCCATATGTGGACTGGTCGTAAACTAACCAATCTTGGACTCCATAATAACCAGATCACTATCCAATTACTACGAGCCCGATGAAATTAATATTTAGGACGATCCTAAATTTAATTTAATCCTTTCTCTAATCCAATTAATCTGCAAATTCTATTTGTATGTGAACTCTTGGGTTCACCATTAATCAGTAGCGAATAATTAATTGAACTAATTGATTAAATTAGAACTCTTTCTAATTAATTCGTGAATCGCGAGTGACACCTAACAGCATATCACGACTACCTAATTAAAGATGAAAAACAAGTATGCGAATCCATTAGTAATTCCTATGCAATCAAATGCTACTATCTTAATTATCCCGATCGAGCCAGAGTCATGGATTGGGTCGTCAAACTCTATTGCTCGTCATATGCCAAAATCTATTTAATTAGTAACTAATGAATAATCTGTGGAACGACTTCCACTATTTCACATTGGCCAAGGATTTCTAGTTACTTAATTACTTAGATTGTATAGGATTCCCAATTGACATTTTTCATATCTACACGCACACACCTCCATGACGGAATAGATCATAACCACGGAATACATTATCTAATCCATGATTAGGACTAACTTAATTGCACCAGCAAATTATGATATTCCTAATCATGAGATAATTGTGGTGTCTCAAATCTGAGGAGTAATCGCATGATTACATAATACAATGAATTATTGATATTCCATGTAATTCGATGTATTGGTGGTCAAGTCCAGTCACTTGTTCGCAACAAGTACTTATACATCTACTATAACGATATGAGACTAATCGCTCAAACTAATATCTCATATTATTTAGTTAGTAGACTGTAATCCAATCTATCCAGATAAACTAACGCCCAATTAATTTATCCTATGATAGGGGATAACTTTTAGAACATATTTGTGATTATAGATTTCATCACTCATATCCTTACTCTTAAAGATAGAATCTATAAATAGTGTTCTAAGGACTTTATTTATTTAATTAAAATATTTATAATAAATAAATAACTGCATGCAATAAATGATTTAATAAATTAAATAATACATTATCCATAATTCAAAGAATACAATTTATTGGCTTTTAGGGCATTATTCCTAACAATTGGAAGAACATGAGAAGACGTTCCGGCCACAAATAGGTTCTTTTCAATTGTTTAATGCTTTGAACACCAAGCATACACCAAGGGCCACATTCAAGGCTGGATTGATGTATGTAGAGGTAGCAGTTCATAGGAAGCTCGCCATGGTGATGTTGGACACGGGAGTTTTCCATAATTTCATGGTAGAGAATGAAGCCAAAAGATTAGGGTTGACCATCAACAAGTCCCAAGGGTCTCTCAAGACAGTCAATTCTACACCATAACCCGTGGCAGGTATGGCAAAATCTATTCCACTAACTATTGGCACATGGCAAGGAATGTTAGATTTTACAATGGCACCTATGAACGACTTCAAGCTTGTCCTTGGCATGGAGTTCTTGAGACAAGCCAAGGTCATCCCTACTCCCTACTTAGAACAAATAGTGATCAAGGAAGAAAAGACCTATTGCATGGTACTAGCTAGAATTCAAGCCAAGCTTGAGAGGAAACACCTTTCAGACATACAAGCCAACAAGGGTATGAGACAGGTGAGATGACTTGCAAGGAAGCCAAGAATGAAGATGATTTGGGTGAACAGGTGACAAAAGAGGTGCCCAAGGAGATTACTAGAGTCCTTGGGAAGTCCGTAGGTGTCATGTCATCCAAGTTACCATCGAAGCTACCACCTTTGAGAAAGATGGACCATGAAGCTGAGACTAAAAATTTGGTGGGTACTAGTCAAAAGAATTGGGCTGGTTCGTTTGATGTGACTCAATTCCTAGACAATCTTCAAAGCAGCGAATCAACAAACAATAGTCCATTTCAAATGACGATGAGCCAATAACCCCTTACCCAACATATAGTTGGGACAGAGTCCAAGCACCAAGGTAGCAAATCTTCAACTTCTAAGTCAACTGAAAACCAAGCAGCCAAGATCCCGAAGAAATAGGTTGACCTAAAGAATGAATATGAGTCTTTCCAAGTTGGGATGAAGTCAAGAAGAGACTACTACCACCACAACTCAAGGCCTTTAGAGAGGTATGTAAGGAGCTTGTTCGCAAGTATGATGGCCCTCGTGATGTGATGGAAAGAATTAATGGTGTACCTTATGATTTGCGCTTACCATCAAAGCTGAAGGCCCACCCCATGTGCTTGACAACTTTAAATCAGGTTAGCCAGGTGGATCCAAGACAAGGGGAATTTAAGCAGGCACCAACAATTAGTGTAGGTCCCTATGAGCGAGAAATTGAATTTATTGAAGTGGATTGCATAGTTTGCAAGAAAGAAGGATATCTCCGGCATGAATACTTGATGCATTGGAAGGGCTTGTTTGAGAGTAAGGCAAGTTGGGAACCAACAAGCTTTATGTGACAATTTTCAAATGAGATTGAAAAGTACCACAAAGAGACCGCGACGAGGACATTTGCGGGATTTCGTGGGGAATAATGTCACGCACGAATGATGCAAGGCTATGTGGACAACGCTTGGTGATTATGAGAGGCTCGCAAGGCTGTACACATGGCCGGTTTCCTTTTTTGGAGATCCTAGAAACTTCTAGAATTGTGTAAATATTCCTAGGAGATATTTGATTGATTGTAATCACCTTAATTAGGGGATACAATTGATATGATCCCCTGATTAATGGTGAATCTTGAAGAGAGTTGTAGCATTCAAGCAATAAAACTACATTCTTTCAAACTCTCTATTCCGCTTTTCTTGTTTTCACCTTACAAGTTCCTTGTTCCATATTTTGTTGGTTTCTTTGGCTGACTTAAGGACTTTTGTATGCAAGAAGTGTAAGTGCCGCACATAGCGCTTGGGATAGGCCAAGGGCGTGACAAGACACTGACCACTAACTTCATAGTCATAGCTGACGTAGACCATTGCCTCTATACCCTTACACTACGCGGATCTTGTGTGTGGTACTGTGTGCGTGTGTTTTTGATTATGTGTGTTTGTGTTTTTGCTTCTTTGTTTATAATCCTTTTGATGTTAATAGACACAGTAAAATCCAAAAGTCGGCTAGGGTTCTGCCATCTTTTCACTAAGATTTGCATCTTTTGTTCTTGCTGTTTATGTGTGATTGTGAAAGAAGTAGGGTAGCAACGGGTACCCATTTTATCCGAAATTGATGGATAATCGTCCGATAAAACCTGATAGCAAAAATCGATGGGAAATCCGTTAGGGTTTGGGTTTTATAGAGAGAAACCAATGGGTAAACCAATAGGTTTTATTTTTTGATGTTAAAAAAAATCGAAACCAGAAATTCGATTATTAATTTAATAAAAAAATCTAACATATATATATACACTTAAAATAATAAAAGACTAACTAAAATTGGTAATTAAAATGATAAAAATTTGTACTAAACTCAATTAGAAAAAAAGTGAACTAAGCTCAATTAAAAGAGATAAACTAAGTCTATTAGACCAATACTTATACTTTTAAGAATTGTCAGCTTTACTTGCCGAAACGAAAGAAGAGACATTTTGCGCTCAGCGCTTAAGAATGAATTTTTTTTTTGCGTAACTTCTTGATTTTGATTTTTGCTCATAAAATTATTGTAATATCCCGACCCTGAGCATATAGTTATTTTATTTACTTGCGTATATTAATATGCTTATTTTAATCATTTGCGTACATTTACATGTTACCTTAATTGTTTGCATATAATTATTAGCATTACTTTTTATATTTCTTAGAAAATGTGCATTCATTTTATTTAGTGTACATTCACGTGCATTTTTTTTATATTCTAAGTATCGTAGGCATATCGTAGGCAATAAAATAATTACATTACACTACACTAGCTAACTAGATTAGTCAAAATACTATAAGGTGGCAAACTAGAAATATACACTTAGTTAAGGGGGCAATTTAGTCTTTGGAGCCACCTAGATATTTTATCTAACATAAAACACACACATCACACCCCACACACACACAAAAATACTGCAACACACACACACACACACATCAGACCACACACAACACACACCAATCGATCAAAAGAAGAAAGAGGAGAAGAAGAAGAAATAAACAACCCTGAGCCGATTTTCTCGCATTTTCGTGCCTTAGCTCACGTTCCTAGCATGAGTAAGGTGAGGGGAAATCATTTAAAAACTGATTTCAGAACTTACATTGCATATATATGCGTTTTTGAGCAAGAAATTGTTGTATTAGACAAGTTTATACATGTATATGTTTGCAGGATTTTGTTGTAGCTGCTGTACTTTATGTATTGTTTGAGCAATTAATTATATTGGGAAAAATCTGGAAAAATCACATATTAATCTAGACTTGGAGAGGTACAACTTTCATGTTGGAATAATTGTGAAGAAAAATCGTTTGTTTGCTCGTAATTGCTGAAATCAGTGAAGTTTTGTAGTTGACTGGAACTGGACAGTTTTACTTGCCTGAATTTCGTGGAGTTTTTGACCTAGTAAGATAACTTGGAAAATTATGAAAATTTTACAGACTCTAGATAATCTAGTTTAGAACAAGTTCTATTTAGGTCGAGTTGGCCAATTCCTCCATCTAGTGCTTCTAAGAAAATAAAAACCGAAACCTGACAGAATTCGTGACCAATCTGGACAGCTTTGTGCACTTGAGTTGTTTTAGTCATATCTTGATGAATTTAACTCATAATCGAGTTCTGTTTGATTCTAGAGTTATCTAATTTTGAAGAGCTTTCCATACACATAAAAATCTGTTTCATAGGAGGTCGTTTGCTTAGGTAATTGTGCAGCCAAAGTCGAGGTACTGCTGAGATGTTGAAAGTGTTAAACTTATTTGTTTTGTGCTCTTTGGCTTCTTGAAGTTAAATAATGTACTATATATGCTTATCTATGCTTATTTTACTCTCAAATATGGGTATAGAATATGTCTATGTGATCGGATAACTTGATTCATTACTAGTATTGCCTTATTGAATTAAAAAGGGAAAAAAATGAAGTTAGAGCCTTAATGCTTAGTTTTAGCTTGGTTATTGAGTTATATGTGTTGTAGAGACTAGGATCACTTATTAGTTGCTCAAAATAAAGTGAATGTGGTGTGTTTGTGTGTGGTGAACCTAAGGGGCCGAGTAGTGTTCTTGTGTATAGGGGGTGTTTATGTGGTTTCCTGAGTTATATGAGTAGTTTAGGTGCTAAATGAATGACTTGCCTTAAATTGTTCAATGGATTACTTTACTTGCGTCTTTGGCTATCATGTGGAATTACTTAATGTATTATATTGTAGTGGATGCTAGGTAATTTGTTCAATTGTGTGTAGACTACATGTCACGCCCCAACTCGACCCCACCTACGATCAGTCAGGACGCAACGGAATTTCGGCGGCATAACGAGAGTAAACAGATTTCCGAGGTTCTAAACCAACCTCATTAAACATCATACACCCAGTAATTCCTCAATATAAACAACAACATACAACACAACCATATTATACAATAAAACATCCTCGTTATACGCCTCCGTTCCAACATGACATACAATACCTCAACTTTATCATACATTTCAAAAGTAAGTTGAGACACAACTACAATTTAACCATAGACAAAAGGAAACCGCTAAGTTAACATCATTTGGTTCATCATCTTTTCAATATCTATTACATTAAGAACCGTAAAGCATATAAAGTCTATTAAACTAATATACAAGACATTTAACAACATAAAGTCATGGATAAGACTCGGGAACATATGACTCATCCACAAAAGGCACATTTTCCACATTCTCCTCTTCAGGAGGCACGTACCCGTAATCTTGTGAAAGTACACCTGAAACATGCATTAATAGAGAGTGAGCTTATATACATAAGCCCAGTGAGGATCCGATAGATCTCGACAGTATTCACTACGCTCCTTGGATTTAGTCCTTTGAGCAAGTAAACACACAACAACAATAATAACATAAATAAAGCTATCATCACATAACTATATGACCATTCAATAAGGATACTCTATTTGGTGTAGCTCCAAACGCCATCACGATCTCAACCGTTCTTCTTATAACTCCCCATTACTCACGCACCCGAGGTACCTCACTATCCCCTTCCCTCCATGACATCTCCGTCATGCGAGCTGGGGGTAGCCTATGGCAGTCATGCCGGTTTCAACCCGACAGCCCGACGCTGCCCGAGAGGTGGCACACACATACCAAGGCTCCATATTCATCAATCATCATGCAAGCATAAATCGATCAATCAATTGGGAGATCAGCAACAAGAGTGCCCGATTCCCGCATTCAATAATAATCAATCAATAACATCAATATAACATCAATATTAAATTAAACATCAAACAACGTAGTTAGATGACAAAGTAGGCCATCTAACCGGACATGCATAATATTCATAATTAAACTCTAAATTACTCAACAACAACTCACCATTCATCACTCGAACACTACCCAACCATCTAAGGCATCGTTCAAGAAATTAAAGAATGACAACCTAACTTCTAAAATTCATAACTTACAATCTACTAATCCAAACATTGCCAAATCAGTTCCTATCACTCACCCATTCAACCTACTACATTAGCCCTCTCGGAAATCCACCATAACACCTCCAAAACATGCCCGATAACCCTAAAACCCTATGACGTCATGGCTGGATTTTCCGGATTTCCACACTAACAATGTAATCGAAAATTCGGCATTACAACAGCGCTAACACGTAATTATCAAGTATTTAGAAATCGACAGCAATCGATTTCGAGCAACGCAACTCAATTAAATCAACTTTGAACATTTTAATCAAAATTAAATACCCGGAAAATAAAAATTATGCTATATCCGACAGAAACTCGTAGTATTAGTATATAATGATCCCTAGCATGCAAGGAGCAATAATCTAACATCAGATTTCAATTCTAACGGTTCAATCTTCATTTATACGCAAAAACACAAAAATGACATTTTGAGATCTAGAATTTTTCTCTCACCTTTGATGCGATAAAAGCATAGGAATGCGTGCAATGCATGCCCAACAAGCGGAATCCAAGTCGGTGCGAAGTTTCACGGACAAAAACTAGGTTTTTCTTTGAAAAATTGGATTGAAAAGCTTTGAAATTCTCTTTCTTTTTCTCTCCTCTTTCTCTCGGCCAAGTGTGTGTTTGTGGAGTGTGTTTTGTGTTGTGTGAGTGTGTGTTGATGACAAGGAGTATTTAAAAGCTTGGTCAATTAAAAAAATGCAAAGTCAAAGTTAGTTTTAATAGGTATTTTTGTGTTTTTAATGACTTTAATTGCATTTTAGTGCTCACCAAGTTAAAAATAAATATGCAACCCCCAAGATATCTCAAGTGGATTATTTTTAGGTGACAAGAAGTTTTACATTCAAAGAATTCCACCCGAGTCGGCTTAAAACTCGATTTTCGCAAAAGTCGGTGTAAAAACCCTAATAAATTCCTAAGCCGGTTTTAAAACCGTTTTAATCAAACACAGGTCTATTAAAGTCCGTGGACTAGGTCTAGAAGGGTTAAAAAGACTAGTTTCAAAATTATAGCGGACGTGTTTCGAAAATACTATTCACTGAAAATGATGATAAAATTTCGGACTCCGTTTTTTATGAAAATTTCATGAATGCACATTTAGCACGTATTAGGAGTATTAATACCAAAATCACCATATTATAAGCCATATAGCACATAGACAGGTTAATTCACGCAAATCGAGGCAAAGGCACGCAAATCGAGGTAAAGCAGAAAAGTGGGGTTTCACATTCTCCCCTCCTTAAAACAATTGCGTCCGCGCAATTCTCGAATTGATAGACAATTAAATCCCCAATCGTTACACTTAATAATACTTCTCTTAGTTCCCATTTATCTCTTAGGATGACACCTAACCAAAGACCTCAAAAGAACAACCTCTGTTGACTGCAAGTTGATGATCATAGTTCCAAGACAATCTCCAATTCATAATTCTCTCCTACCTAATATCATATTGCATATGAAAGAAACTGCAACTCCAAAGCTTAGCATGACACCACTAATTATCAATCATCCCTTACTACACAAAAGAGCTCTATGAACACCCCGAGGGTTTAAAAACTCAATCACGATAACATGAATGATTACTGATCAAGGAAATATCTCAAAAGTGACATTGGTCAGAATATGGCTCTTATGACATTTACGAGGAATTAAGAATATGGAAAGTCATATTTAAGCGAACAATCAAGGGAGCAAGAGGTCAAACAAGTTAGAGAATCAAGAGGCTAATAGTTTAATAAGGAAGCATGATAACTAAGATAAGAAATGTCTCAGCACCTTTTAGTTAAATAAGTACGAACAAAGGATAATGGCGAGTCAAAACAGTGCTGAGTATGTTGAACAAAAATTCCAGAACAAGTAGATATTTCAATTCTCGATGATTGTTCAAGGAACCAACAAGTAAGTTGTACTTGAGGTGAAATGAAATTAAGAGATAAGAGATGATTAATTCAATAGAAAACATGAGTGGCAAGAGTATCTCAGCACACAATACCAAAGAAGTATAAATAAGAAAGGACAGTGCTGAGTATATTGAATGAGCAATTACAAGCAAAGTAATGACTCAAGATTTAATAATGAAACAATAGGATTAACAAGGATCAACAAGAATGACAATGATGTACTTAGGTAGGGAGTACATCAAGCAAGTGAAATTCGAATAAGTAAAATGGTATACCAAAGGAAAAATTACTTTCAAATGAATAGTAATAGGATGAAATGAAATATTGAAACGAATGGCTAGAGATATAGAATGAAATATAGAAGTCTCAAACCTTAACTCCAATAAGCGACATTGCTATAAGAAACAAATATGAATGTTAAGAATATAAACAATGTCAAATGAGTATAGGATCCATTAATCCAATAAGCAAAACTTTCAAGAAACAATTGATATGCTAGAAAAGTGTAACTCTCTCTCAAATAAGTGAGAATAGAGTAAAAGATAATAAGACCGATAGAATTATGGAGTACAAGAAGGGTGTCCCACCTACACATTTGAACACCAACAAGTCAAATCCTATAATCTATCTTTCTCCAAATCAAGACACTAAGGAGACCTAGAGAACCTAAGGAGTCATAACAATCACCAAACAAGATAAATCACTCCAAAATTTTACATTCCGTACCAGACCAATCACTAAACAAGATAATTCACCGATTACCCAACAAGATTAACTAATGAAGACTCCAAAATCTGATAACACAATACAGATTCATATTAACCCACTATAACACAAGAGAATCTCCAATCAACAATTTAGAGAGTCATACCACCTAGAACTCAAAAGCTTAATGTTGGCAAGTAAATGTTCAGTCACCAAAATGCATTCTTATTTCCTCAAATAATTCTATCTCCCAACAATTACATCTTCGAATAAAGTAACTTTAGTCAGGAATCACTCCAATTGTCTCCAAGGCTTAAAGATCAAAACTCCAAAATATCCATTAATAATATAGCAATCCCAAATAGTAGACATATTCACATGTTATACCACAGTTCATTCCATTCACAAATATACATCACTAATTCCTCAAATAAATTCATTCTAAAATAACCTCAAGAAAGTATAATCTGAGTTGAGACTCCAAAAATGTCTAATGATAACCTCATGGAAACCTCAACTTATGATCCATCTCCAAGTAATAACAAGTTAAACATGGCAACAAAAGTAATTATAACCATCAAGATACATTGCTATTTCCTCGAAAAAAACTTTATTCTCACTAAAGGAACATCAAGATCAATCCACTAAGCCGGAACTAAAATCCATAAGCATAACAATTAAAATCTTACTGATAAACTTCTAGAATAATAATAATTCAAAATCATGGCCTATCTCTATTTCCGAAAGCTCTTACAATCACCCTAGACATTAAAAGGTCACTCACGAGTTAAAACATGTATGCAACTATATCATATGAAAGACAAGTACAACGTAATGCGCAATTATCATACAATGCAACATTATCACATAACACACAATTCAACATATAAGAAGCCAACATCACATAAACAGGTTATATCACAGAAGTAAGTTATAAAGAATTAAAGTCACATAAGCAACAAACTTCACATAAGACAAGTTGATCACGTAACTCACATTGGCCACTTAAAGTACATTGAGCATCTAAAGCACGTTGTTTCACATAAGCTAGTTATAAACAATTAAAAGCACATAAACAACTAACTTCACACAAGGCACTTTGATCACATAAAACACAATTGTCACATAATACACATTAATCACATAATGCACATTAATCACATAATGCACATTAATTTCAACACATTGAGTATGTATAACACGTTATCACATAAAACATATTGACCACATTAATTCACTTAACACACAAGGCATATTGGTCACATAGAAAGTTAGACACATAAGTAAATTAATCACATAAACATATTAACATATCTTTCACTTTTCTTTCACTTAATACATACTTGCATGCTTAGACCACTACCCACATTCCGAGGATACCCCGGCTGACAGCTAACATGCGCTCTGATACCACTTAAACTGTCACGCCCCAACTCGACCCCACCTACGATCAGTCAGGACGCAACGGAATTTCGGCGGCATAACGAGAGTAAACAGATTTCCGAGGTTCTAAACCAACCTCATTAAACATCATACACCCAGTAATTCCTCAATATAAACAACAACATACAACACAACCATATTATACAATAAAACATCCTCGTTATACGCCTCCGTTCCAACATGACATACAATACCTCAACTTTATCATACATTTCAAAAGTAAGTTGAGACACAACTACAATTTAACCATAGACAAAAGGAAACCGCTAAGTTAACATCATTTGGTTCATCATCTTTTCAATATCTATTACATTAAGAACCGTAAAGCATATAAAGTCTATTAAACTAATATACAAGACATTTAACAACATAAAGTCATGGATAAGACTCGGGAACATATGACTCATCCACAAAAGGCACATTTTCCACATTCTCCTCTTCAGGAGGCACGTACCCGTAATCTTGTGAAAGTACACCTGAAACATGCATTAATAGAGAGTGAGCTTATATACATAAGCCCAGTGAGGATCCGATAGATCTCGACAGTATTCACTACGCTCCTTGGATTTAGTCCTTTGAGCAAGTAAACACACAACAACAATAATAACATAAATAAAGCTATCATCACATAACTATATGACCATTCAATAAGGATACTCTATTTGGTGTAGCTCCAAACGCCATCACGATCTCAACCGTTCTTCTTATAACTCCCCATTACTCACGCACCCGAGGTACCTCACTATCCCCTTCCCTCCATGACATCTCCGTCATGCGAGCTGGGGGTAGCCTATGGCAGTCATGCCGGTTTCAACCCGACAGCCCGACGCTGCCCGAGAGGTGGCACACACATACCAAGGCTCCATATTCATCAATCATCATGCAAGCATAAATCGATCAATCAATTGGGAGATCAGCAACAAGAGTGCCCGATTCCCGCATTCAATAATAATCAATCAATAACATCAATATAACATCAATATTAAATTAAACATCAAACAACGTAGTTAGATGACAAAGTAGGCCATCTAACCGGACATGCATAATATTCATAATTAAACTCTAAATTACTCAACAACAACTCACCATTCATCACTCGAACACTACCCAACCATCTAAGGCATCGTTCAAGAAATTAAAGAATGACAACCTAACTTCTAAAATTCATAACTTACAATCTACTAATCCAAACATTGCCAAATCAGTTCCTATCACTCACCCATTCAACCTACTACATTAGCCCTCTCGGAAATCCACCATAACACCTCCAAAACATGCCCGATAACCCTAAAACCCTATGACGTCATGGCTGGATTTTCCGGATTTCCACACTAACAATGTAATCGAAAATTCGGCATTACAACAGCGCTAACACGTAATTATCAAGTATTTAGAAATCGACAGCAATCGATTTCGAGCAACGCAACTCAATTAAATCAACTTTGAACATTTTAATCAAAATTAAATACCCGGAAAATAAAAATTATGCTATATCCGACAGAAACTCGTAGTATTAGTATATAATGATCCCTAGCATGCAAGGAGCAATAATCTAACATCAGATTTCAATTCTAACGGTTCAATCTTCATTTATACGCAAAAACACAAAAATGACATTTTGAGATCTAGAATTTTTCTCTCACCTTTGATGCGATAAAAGCATAGGAATGCGTGCAATGCATGCCCAACAAGCGGAATCCAAGTCGGTGCGAAGTTTCACGGACAAAAACTAGGTTTTTCTTTGAAAAATTGGATTGAAAAGCTTTGAAATTCTCTTTCTTTTTCTCTCCTCTTTCTCTCGGCCAAGTGTGTGTTTGTGGAGTGTGTTTTGTGTTGTGTGAGTGTGTGTTGATGACAAGGAGTATTTAAAAGCTTGGTCAATTAAAAAAATGCAAAGTCAAAGTTAGTTTTAATAGGTATTTTTGTGTTTTTAATGACTTTAATTGCATTTTAGTGCTCACCAAGTTAAAAATAAATATGCAACCCCCAAGATATCTCAAGTGGATTATTTTTAGGTGACAAGAAGTTTTACATTCAAAGAATTCCACCCGAGTCGGCTTAAAACTCGATTTTCGCAAAAGTCGGTGTAAAAACCCTAATAAATTCCTAAGCCGGTTTTAAAACCGTTTTAATCAAACACAGGTCTATTAAAGTCCGTGGACTAGGTCTAGAAGGGTTAAAAAGACTAGTTTCAAAATTATAGCGGACGTGTTTCGAAAATACTATTCACTGAAAATGATGATAAAATTTCGGACTCCGTTTTTTATGAAAATTTCATGAATGCACATTTAGCACGTATTAGGAGTATTAATACCAAAATCACCATATTATAAGCCATATAGCACATAGACAGGTTAATTCACGCAAATCGAGGCAAAGGCACGCAAATCGAGGTAAAGCAGAAAAGTGGGGTTTCACATTCTCCCCTCCTTAAAACAATTGCGTCCGCGCAATTCTCGAATTGATAGACAATTAAATCCCCAATCGTTACACTTAATAATACTTCTCTTAGTTCCCATTTATCTCTTAGGATGACACCTAACCAAAGACCTCAAAAGAACAACCTCTGTTGACTGCAAGTTGATGATCATAGTTCCAAGACAATCTCCAATTCATAATTCTCTCCTACCTAATATCATATTGCATATGAAAGAAACTGCAACTCCAAAGCTTAGCATGACACCACTAATTATCAATCATCCCTTACTACACAAAAGAGCTCTATGAACACCCCGAGGGTTTAAAAACTCAATCACGATAACATGAATGATTACTGATCAAGGAAATATCTCAAAAGTGACATTGGTCAGAATATGGCTCTTATGACATTTACGAGGAATTAAGAATATGGAAAGTCATATTTAAGCGAACAATCAAGGGAGCAAGAGGTCAAACAAGTTAGAGAATCAAGAGGCTAATAGTTTAATAAGGAAGCATGATAACTAAGATAAGAAATGTCTCAGCACCTTTTAGTTAAATAAGTACGAACAAAGGATAATGGCGAGTCAAAACAGTGCTGAGTATGTTGAACAAAAATTCCAGAACAAGTAGATATTTCAATTCTCGATGATTGTTCAAAAAACCAACAAGTAAGTTGTACTTGAGGTGAAATAAAATTAAGAGATAAGAGATGATTAATTCAATAGAAAACATGAGTGGCAAGAGTATCTCAGCACACAATACCAAAGAAGTATAAATAAGAAAGGACAGTGCTGAGTATATTGAATGAGCAATTACAAGCAAAGTAATGACTCAAGATTTAATAATGAAACAATAGGATTAACAAGGATCAACAAGAATGACAATGATGTACTTAGGTAGGGAGTACATCAAGCAAGTGAAATTCGAATAAGTAAAATGGTATACCAAAGGAAAAATTACTTTCAAATGAATAGTAATAGGATGAAATGAAATATTGAAACGAATGGCTAGAGATATAGAATGAAATATAGAAGTCTCAAACCTTAACTCCAATAAGCGACATTGCTATAAGAAACAAATATGAATGTTAAGAATATAAACAATGTCAAATGAGTATAGGATCCATTAATCCAATAAGCAAAACTTTCAAGAAACAATTGATATGCTAGAAAAGTGTAACTCTCTCTCAAATAAGTGAGAATAGAGTAAAAGATAATAAGACCGATAGAATTATGGAGTACAAGAAGGGTGTCCCACCTACACATTTGAACACCAACAAGTCAAATCCTATAATCTATCTTTCTCCAAATCAAGACACTAAGGAGACCTAGAGAACCTAAGGAGTCATAACAATCACCAAACAAGATAAATCACTCCAAAATTTTACATTCCGTACCAGACCAATCACTAAACAAGATAATTCACCGATTACCCAACAAGATTAACTAATGAAGACTCCAAAATCTGATAACACAATACAGATTCATATTAACCCACTATAACACAAGAGAATCTCCAATCAACAATTTAGAGAGTCATACCACCTAGAACTCAAAAGCTTAATGTTGGCAAGTAAATGTTCAGTCACCAAAATGCATTCTTATTTCCTCAAATAATTCTATCTCCCAACAATTACATCTTCGAATAAAGTAACTTTAGTCAGGAATCACTCCAATTGTCTCCAAGGCTTAAAGATCAAAACTCCAAAATATCCATTAATAATATAGCAATCCCAAATAGTAGACATATTCACATGTTATACCACAGTTCATTCCATTCACAAATATACATCACTAATTCCTCAAATAAATTCATTCTAAAATAACCTCAAGAAAGTATAATCTGAGTTGAGACTCCAAAAATGTCTAATGATAACCTCATGGAAACCTCAACTTATGATCCATCTCCAAGTAATAACAAGTTAAACATGGCAACAAAAGTAATTATAACCATCAAGATACATTGCTATTTCCTCGAAAAAAACTTTATTCTCACTAAAGGAACATCAAGATCAATCCACTAAGCCGGAACTAAAATCCATAAGCATAACAATTAAAATCTTACTGATAAACTTCTAGAATAATAATAATTCAAAATCATGGCCTATCTCTATTTCCGAAAGCTCTTACAATCACCCTAGACATTAAAAGGTCACTCACGAGTTAAAACATGTATGCAACTATATCATATGAAAGACAAGTACAACGTAATGCGCAATTATCATACAATGCAACATTATCACATAACACACAATTCAACATATAAGAAGCCAACATCACATAAACAGGTTATATCACAGAAGTAAGTTATAAAGAATTAAAGTCACATAAGCAACAAACTTCACATAAGACAAGTTGATCACGTAACTCACATTGGCCACTTAAAGTACATTGAGCACCTAAAGCACGTTGTTTCACATAAGCTAGTTATAAACAATTAAAAGCACATAAACAACTAACTTCACACAAGGCACTTTGATCACATAAAACACAATTGTCACATAATACACATTAATCACATAATGCACATTAATCACATAATGCACATTAATTTCAACACATTGAGTATGTATAACACGTTATCACATAAAACATATTGACCACATTAATTCACTTAACACACAAGGCATATTGGTCACATAGAAAGTTAGACACATAAGTAAATTAATCACATAAACATATTAACATATCTTTCACTTTTCTTTCACTTAATACATACTTGCATGCTTAGACCACTACCCACATTCCGAGGATACCCCGGCTGACAGCTAACATGCGCTCTGATACCACTTAAACTGTCACGCCCCAACTCGACCCCACCTACGATCAGTCAGGACGCAACGGAATTTCGGCGGCATAACGAGAGTAAACAGATTTCCGAGGTTCTAAACCAACCTCATTAAACATCATACACCCAGTAATTCCTCAATATAAACAACAACATACAACACAACCATATTATACAATAAAACATCCTCGTTATACGCCTCCGTTCCAACATGACATACAATACCTCAACTTTATCATACATTTCAAAAGTAAGTTGAGACACAACTACAATTTAACCATAGACAAAAGGAAACCGCTAAGTTAACATCATTTGGTTCATCATCTTTTCAATATCTATTACATTAAGAACCGTAAAGCATATAAAGTCTATTAAACTAATATACAAGACATTTAACAACATAAAGTCATGGATAAGACTCGGGAACATATGACTCATCCACAAAAGGCACATTTTCCACATTCTCCTCTTCAGGAGGCACGTACCCGTAATCTTGTGAAAGTACACCTGAAACATGCATTAATAGAGAGTGAGCTTATATACATAAGCCCAGTGAGGATCCGATAGATCTCGACAGTATTCACTACGCTCCTTGGATTTAGTCCTTTGAGCAAGTAAACACACAACAACAATAATAACATAAATAAAGCTATCATCACATAACTATATGACCATTCAATAAGGATACTCTATTTGGTGTAGCTCCAAACGCCATCACGATCTCAACCGTTCTTCTTATAACTCCCCATTATTCACGCACCCGAGGTACCTCACTATCCCCTTCCCTCCATGACATCTCCGTCATGCGAGCTGGGGGTAGCCTATGGCAGTCATGCCGGTTTCAACCCGACAGCCCGACGCTGCCCGAGAGGTGGCACACACATACCAAGGCTCCATATTCATCAATCATCATGCAAGCATAAATCGATCAATCAATTGGGAGATCAGCAACAAGAGTGCCCGATTCCCGCATTCAATAATAATCAATCAATAACATCAATATAACATCAATATTAAATTAAACATCAAACAACGTAGTTAGATGACAAAGTAGGCCATCTAACCGGACATGCATAATATTCATAATTAAACTCTAAATTACTCAACAACAACTCACCATTCATCACTCGAACACTACCCAACCATCTAAGGCATCGTTCAAGAAATTAAAGAATGACAACCTAACTTCTAAAATTCATAACTTACAATCTACTAATCCAAACATTGCCAAATCAGTTCCTATCACTCACCCATTC
Source organism: Ehretia macrophylla (assembly GCA_037974665.1). Taxonomy (NCBI): domain Eukaryota; kingdom Viridiplantae; phylum Streptophyta; class Magnoliopsida; order Boraginales; family Ehretiaceae; genus Ehretia; species Ehretia macrophylla. Next base: position 82,233,037 of record CM075776.1, read on the forward strand.
AACCTACTACATTAGCCCTCTCGGAAATCCACCATAACACCTCCAAAACATGCCCGATAACCCTAAAACCCTATGACGTCATGGCTGGATTTTCCGGATTTCCACACTAACAATGTAATCGAAAATTCGGCATTACAACAGCGCTAACACGTAATTATCAAGTATTTAGAAATCGACAGCAATCGATTTCGAGCAACGCAACTCAATTAAATCAACTTTGAACATTTTAATCAAAATTAAATACCCGGAAAATAAAAATTATGCTATATCCGACAGAAACTCGTAGTATTAGTATATAATGATCCCTAGCATGCAAGGAGCAATAATCTAACATCAGATTTCAATTCTAACGGTTCAATCTTCATTTATACGCAAAAACACAAAAATGACATTTTGAGATCTAGAATTTTTCTCTCACCTTTGATGCGATAAAAGCATAGGAATGCGTGCAATGCATGCCCAACAAGCGGAATCCAAGTCGGTGCGAAGTTTCACGGACAAAAACTAGGTTTTTCTTTGAAAAATTGGATTGAAAAGCTTTGAAATTCTCTTTCTTTTTCTCTCCTCTTTCTCTCGGCCAAGTGTGTGTTTGTGGAGTGTGTTTTGTGTTGTGTGAGTGTGTGTTGATGACAAGGAGTATTTAAAAGCTTGGTCAATTAAAAAAATGCAAAGTCAAAGTTAGTTTTAATAGGTATTTTTGTGTTTTTAATGACTTTAATTGCATTTTAGTGCTCACCAAGTTAAAAATAAATATGCAACCCCCAAGATATCTCAAGTGGATTATTTTTAGGTGACAAGAAGTTTTACATTCAAAGAATTCCACCCGAGTCGGCTTAAAACTCGATTTTCGCAAAAGTCGGTGTAAAAACCCTAATAAATTCCTAAGCCGGTTTTAAAACCGTTTTAATCAAACACAGGTCTATTAAAGTCCGTGGACTAGGTCTAGAAGGGTTAAAAAGACTAGTTTCAAAATTATAGCGGACGTGTTTCGAAAATACTATTCACTGAAAATGATGATAAAATTTCGGACTCCGTTTTTTATGAAAATTTCATGAATGCACATTTAGCACGTATTAGGAGTATTAATACCAAAATCACCATATTATAAGCCATATAGCACATAGACAGGTTAATTCACGCAAATCGAGGCAAAGGCACGCAAATCGAGGTAAAGCAGAAAAGTGGGGTTTCACATTCTCCCCTCCTTAAAACAATTGCGTCCGCGCAATTCTCGAATTGATAGACAATTAAATCCCCAATCGTTACACTTAATAATACTTCTCTTAGTTCCCATTTATCTCTTAGGATGACACCTAACCAAAGACCTCAAAAGAACAACCTCTGTTGACTGCAAGTTGATGATCATAGTTCCAAGACAATCTCCAATTCATAATTCTCTCCTACCTAATATCATATTGCATATGAAAGAAACTGCAACTCCAAAGCTTAGCATGACACCACTAATTATCAATCATCCCTTACTACACAAAAGAGCTCTATGAACACCCCGAGGGTTTAAAAACTCAATCACGATAACATGAATGATTACTGATCAAGGAAATATCTCAAAAGTGACATTGGTCAGAATATGGCTCTTATGACATTTACGAGGAATTAAGAATATGGAAAGTCATATTTAAGCGAACAATCAAGGGAGCAAGAGGTCAAACAAGTTAGAGAATCAAGAGGCTAATAGTTTAATAAGGAAGCATGATAACTAAGATAAGAAATGTCTCAGCACCTTTTAGTTAAATAAGTACGAACAAAGGATAATGGCGAGTCAAAACAGTGCTGAGTATGTTGAACAAAAATTCCAGAACAAGTAGATATTTCAATTCTCGATGATTGTTCAAGGAACCAACAAGTAAGTTGTACTTGAGGTGAAATGAAATTAAGAGATAAGAGATGATTAATTCAATAGAAAACATGAGTGGCAAGAGTATCTCAGCACACAATACCAAAGAAGTATAAATAAGAAAGGACAGTGCTGAGTATATTGAATGAGCAATTACAAGCAAAGTAATGACTCAAGATTTAATAATGAAACAATAGGATTAACAAGGATCAACAAGAATGACAATGATGTACTTAGGTAGGGAGTACATCAAGCAAGTGAAATTCGAATAAGTAAAATGGTATACCAAAGGAAAAATTACTTTCAAATGAATAGTAATAGGATGAAATGAAATATTGAAACGAATGGCTAGAGATATAGAATGAAATATAGAAGTCTCAAACCTTAACTCCAATAAGCGACATTGCTATAAGAAACAAATATGAATGTTAAGAATATAAACAATGTCAAATGAGTATAGGATCCATTAATCCAATAAGCAAAACTTTCAAGAAACAATTGATATGCTAGAAAAGTGTAACTCTCTCTCAAATAAGTGAGAATAGAGTAAAAGATAATAAGACCGATAGAATTATGGAGTACAAGAAGGGTGTCCCACCTACACATTTGAACACCAACAAGTCAAATCCTATAATCTATCTTTCTCCAAATCAAGACACTAAGGAGACCTAGAGAACCTAAGGAGTCATAACAATCACCAAACAAGATAAATCACTCCAAAATTTTACATTCCGTACCAGACCAATCACTAAACAAGATAATTCACCGATTACCCAACAAGATTAACTAATGAAGACTCCAAAATCTGATAACACAATACAGATTCATATTAACCCACTATAACACAAGAGAATCTCCAATCAACAATTTAGAGAGTCATACCACCTAGAACTCAAAAGCTTAATGTTGGCAAGTAAATGTTCAGTCACCAAAATGCATTCTTATTTCCTCAAATAATTCTATCTCCCAACAATTACATCTTCGAATAAAGTAACTTTAGTCAGGAATCACTCCAATTGTCTCCAAGGCTTAAAGATCAAAACTCCAAAATATCCATTAATAATATAGCAATCCCAAATAGTAGACATATTCACATGTTATACCACAGTTCATTCCATTCACAAATATACATCACTAATTCCTCAAATAAATTCATTCTAAAATAACCTCAAGAAAGTATAATCTGAGTTGAGACTCCAAAAATGTCTAATGATAACCTCATGGAAACCTCAACTTATGATCCATCTCCAAGTAATAACAAGTTAAACATGGCAACAAAAGTAATTATAACCATCAAGATACATTGCTATTTCCTCGAAAAAAACTTTATTCTCACTAAAGGAACATCAAGATCAATCCACTAAGCCGGAACTAAAATCCATAAGCATAACAATTAAAATCTTACTGATAAACTTCTAGAATAATAATAATTCAAAATCATGGCCTATCTCTATTTCCGAAAGCTCTTACAATCACCCTAGACATTAAAAGGTCACTCACGAGTTAAAACATGTATGCAACTATATCATATGAAAGACAAGTACAACGTAATGCGCAATTATCATACAATGCAACATTATCACATAACACACAATTCAACATATAAGAAGCCAACATCACATAAACAGGTTATATCACAGAAGTAAGTTATAAAGAATTAAAGTCACATAAGCAACAAACTTCACATAAGACAAGTTGATCACGTAACTCACATTGGCCACTTAAAGTACATTGAGCACCTAAAGCACGTTGTTTCACATAAGCTAGTTATAAACAATTAAAAGCACATAAACAACTAACTTCACACAAGGCACTTTGATCACATAAAACACAATTGTCACATAATACACATTAATCACATAATGCACATTAATCACATAATGCACATTAATTTCAACACATTGAGTATGTATAACACGTTATCACATAAAACATATTGACCACATTAATTCACTTAACACACAAGGCATATTGGTCACATAGAAAGTTAGACACATAAGTAAATTAATCACATAAACATATTAACATATCTTTCACTTTTCTTTCACTTAATACATACTTGCATGCTTAGACCACTACCCACATTCCGAGGATACCCCGGCTGACAGCTAACATGCGCTCTGATACCACTTAAACTGTCACGCCCCAACTCGACCCCACCTACGATCAGTCAGGACGCAACGGAATTTCGGCGGCATAACGAGAGTAAACAGATTTCCGAGGTTCTAAACCAACCTCATTAAACATCATACACCCAGTAATTCCTCAATATAAACAACAACATACAACACAACCATATTATACAATAAAACATCCTCGTTATACGCCTCCGTTCCAACATGACATACAATACCTCAACTTTATCATACATTTCAAAAGTAAGTTGAGACACAACTACAATTTAACCATAGACAAAAGGAAACCGCTAAGTTAACATCATTTGGTTCATCATCTTTTCAATATCTATTACATTAAGAACCGTAAAGCATATAAAGTCTATTAAACTAATATACAAGACATTTAACAACATAAAGTCATGGATAAGACTCGGGAACATATGACTCATCCACAAAAGGCACATTTTCCACATTCTCCTCTTCAGGAGGCACGTACCCGTAATCTTGTGAAAGTACACCTGAAACATGCATTAATAGAGAGTGAGCTTATATACATAAGCCCAGTGAGGATCCGATAGATCTCGACAGTATTCACTACGCTCCTTGGATTTAGTCCTTTGAGCAAGTAAACACACAACAACAATAATAACATAAATAAAGCTATCATCACATAACTATATGACCATTCAATAAGGATACTCTATTTGGTGTAGCTCCAAACGCCATCACGATCTCAACCGTTCTTCTTATAACTCCCCATTATTCACGCACCCGAGGTACCTCACTATCCCCTTCCCTCCATGACATCTCCGTCATGCGAGCTGGGGGTAGCCTATGGCAGTCATGCCGGTTTCAACCCGACAGCCCGACGCTGCCCGAGAGGTGGCACACACATACCAAGGCTCCATATTCATCAATCATCATGCAAGCATAAATCGATCAATCAATTGGGAGATCAGCAACAAGAGTGCCCGATTCCCGCATTCAATAATAATCAATCAATAACATCAATATAACATCAATATTAAATTAAACATCAAACAACGTAGTTAGATGACAAAGTAGGCCATCTAACCGGACATGCATAATATTCATAATTAAACTCTAAATTACTCAACAACAACTCACCATTCATCACTCGAACACTACCCAACCATCTAAGGCATCGTTCAAGAAATTAAAGAATGACAACCTAACTTCTAAAATTCATAACTTACAATCTACTAATCCAAACATTGCCAAATCAGTTCCTATCACTCACCCATTCAACCTACTACATTAGCCCTCTCGGAAATCCACCATAACACCTCCAAAACATGCCCGATAACCCTAAAACCCTATGACGTCATGGCTGGATTTTCCGGATTTCCACACTAACAATGTAATCGAAAATTCGGCATTACAACAGCGCTAACACGTAATTATCAAGTATTTAGAAATCGACAGCAATCGATTTCGAGCAACGCAACTCAATTAAATCAACTTTGAACATTTTAATCAAAATTAAATACCCGGAAAATAAAAATTATGCTATATCCGACAGAAACTCGTAGTATTAGTATATAATGATCCCTAGCATGCAAGGAGCAATAATCTAACATCAGATTTCAATTCTAACGGTTCAATCTTCATTTATACGCAAAAACACAAAAATGACATTTTGAGATCTAGAATTTTTCTCTCACCTTTGATGCGATAAAAGCCTAGGAATGCGTGCAATGCATGCCCAACAAGCGGAATCCAAGTCGGTGCGAAGTTTCACGGACAAAAACTAGGTTTTTCTTTGAAAAATTGGATTGAAAAGCTTTGAAATTCTCTTTCTTTTTCTCTCCTCTTTATCTCGGCCAAGTGTGTGTTTGTGGAGTGTGTTTTGTGTTGTGTGAGTGTGTGTTGATGACAAGGAGTATTTAAAAGCTTGGTCAATTAAAAAAATGCAAAGTCAAAGTTAGTTTTAATAGGTATTTTTGTGTTTTTAATGACTTTAATTGCATTTTAGTGCTCACCAAGTTAAAAATAAATATGCAACCCCCAAGATATCTCAAGTGGATTATTTTTAGGTGACAAGAAGTTTTACATTCAAAGAATTCCACCCGAGTCGGCTTAAAACTCGATTTTCGCAAAAGTCGGTGTAAAAACCCTAATAAATTCCTAAGCCGGTTTTAAAACCGTTTTAATCAAACACAGGTCTATTAAAGTCCGTGGACTAGGTCTAGAAGGGTTAAAAAGACTAGTTTCAAAATTATAGCGGACGTGTTTCGAAAACACTATTCACTGAAAATGACGATAAAATTTCGGACTCCGTTTTTTATGAAAATTTCATGAATGCACATTTAGCACGTATTAGGAGTATTAATACCAAAATCACCATATTATAAGCCATATAGCACATAGACAGGTTAATTCACGCAAATCGAGGCAAAGGCACGCAAATCGAGGTAAAGCAGAAAAGTGGGGTTTCACACTACATGTTTGCTAAAAGTTTTAAGAGAGGAATAGAAATGCGTTGCATACTAGTATATTGCTTGTAGTTAGTTTAGTGCATGAAAACATCGAGTAGAACAAGAAGTGCATATTCGGTCAGCCCACTGCCCTGTCTTTCGAAGCACTTTTGACATAGCAAACGCACTCTAAAATTAACAAAATTTATATGACAGCCAGATTAGACAGTTTAGAACAAATGTGGATTTCTAGAGCTAAGGCAAATTCTAACATTTTGGCCCCGCGATTTAGCTATTTCCGAAATGTGTCTGAAAATCGCTGGTGCAGGAGGCAGTTCGCGCAGTTGCACGGAAAAGGTCATAACTTGTAGAATTTAGATCGGAATTGAGTTGCGCTTGAGGCTAAAGTCATCTACACTCAGAGAGATATGTTTATATATATAAATTAGTCAGTTTGGAGGTCTATAGCATAGGTAAATGAATTGATTAATTTAAGCCTTTGTTGGAGAAAATGGAAAATGTTTAGGTGATATTTAGGGTTTGGTGCAAAGTTGATTCTAGGATTGATTCGATGCTATCTATAGATAATATAGGCTCTAATGAACATAGATTAGTGATTAGGTGTGGTTGGCTTGATTGGAACTTTAGGAAATTTGCATAATTGGCTTAGAATTTAAAGGGGTCTTTGAAGCGAAGTGTTAGTGATGGCTTGTTTGAATAAGTATATGATCTTAGAAGTGTTAGGGAGCTCTTAAAATGTAATTATGATACTTGCTTGGTAATTAGATTGAGTAGTTGTAGTACAAAACACCTAAAAGGCTTTATGTAGTTTTTAAGTTAACGTGCTTATAAATGTGGTTTCAAAGAATTTAAATGGGTCATAAAGTGTCTGTAATTGATTGGTAAAGTTAGATTTAGAATTCATTATCTTGTGTGAAGACTAGAAGCTAATTTGTATGCATTGGAAAAGGGTTTTGTTGGATTCTATGTGGGTTAGCTAAGATTGTTACCTAGTTGGTTATTTGGATTACTTAATTGCTATAATTGATTACTAATTGAGTTATGTATGTTGTACTTGGGTGAATAAACATGATAATGATTCTTAGATTTTGTTATAGTTGAATTATGTTTAAATGTTAAGCATAGTTGTCTTGATTTAATACTTAGTTTGATATTACTTTGCAATATAAATGAAGTTGAATTAGTTATGAAATTAACTTGTTAAAGTTGATATAGTTAATGTCCTTGGTAGGATTAAAGAAATGTTTTAGAGTTATTCGTTTGATTACTTAGGCTATGTGGCAATATGACATACATGAATAATATGTGGTTATTTGGGATTACGTGATAATGTGGAGTTAATATAATCAATTGCTAAAGCGTTATACTTAAATGAATATACTAGGGATTTGCATATTCGAGCTAAAGGAAAGTTGGAGTAACTAAGCCATTTTTACATCTTGAAGCTTGATAAAGGTGAGGGACCTGCATCCTTATGTGCATTATAGTTTATTTTCTTGCTAAAAGAGTATATTGTTTAGTATAATTGCGTAATTGATATATGCTTATTGTTCCTAAATTGTAACTTGGTGTGAGGACAACCTACTTTTTGTCCTTAAATGTATTTCTTGATTATATTGTCATTTTTATCATCCTTGCATTGCATCGTGGTTGCGCAACCTCATTGTCGCGGCGGATGCGATGGCCTCGCTGGGCGGCATCGGGCTTGCCAGTGTTGGTTGCCTTAGCTCCGTTTGCTATTCCCTCACTCGCCTGGTCCGGAGATTGCCAGGGGGTGTTGGGTCGTAGGATCGGGTACATCCGGAGTACCCATTGGCGTAAGGGATGCCGGCATATCGAGATTGAGATCGTGATTCGTGGATCGGGGATCGAAGATTTGGAGTGATAAGGGTTATCGATTGTATCCTTTTAAAATGTGGTATTAGAATTGTTATTCATTGCTTATTTATTGTATTAATTGTGTTAAGTTGCTGTATTGCACGCCTGGTATGCTGCATCACCTCCCTCATTGAGTATACATGTTGTATACTCACCCTCGTTTCTAACACCTTTCAGGATCAGTGCTATCAGAAGTAGAAAAGAAGGCTCGAAAGTTTCGTGTTGACTATGCTGGCTTACGTGGATTGTCATTGAATTCAGTTTTGTAATTGTAAAGTTAAGTTTAGAATGTATTGATAGTTATGAATGGCTTGTAATGTTTTATTAATTTGTAATCTTTACCTTGTTGTCTAGTTGACTTGCATGCTTGTAAGGATGAAATGGATTGAGGTTGAAGATTATGGTCTTGTGGTTGTATGTTGTTGTATTCTATTATTCGCAGATTTTCGGATTGTCCTATAAACAGGGGAGATCCTGTCCGTTTCCCCTAAATTTTCATGCCTTGGGTTTGGAATCGGGACCCCGGTCTCGTGAGGGATCGGGACGCTACAATTATTATGTAATTTATTTCAAGTTTTATCATTGACTTGAATTCTTTTATTTTTGGTTTCTTTATATTTAAACTAATTTTTCTTACATTCTTTTAGGGTTTTTATTTAAACTAATTATTTTTTAGTTAAACGGTAATAGTAACAATTAACTGCGGTTTTTAAAATCCTTAACGATTACAGTTATAGTTAAGAGTTTTGAAAATCGTTAGGTTTCGGTTACGATTATAGTTATTTGTTTACTAAACAGTTTTGGCTACGGTTTTATCATTTTTGCAGTTATCCGAATTGTTGTCATTTCTAAAAAGAAGGTGTGGAATAGAGTGTTTTTCGTGGTTTGCAAGTGTTTAGATGACAAGGGTATTTTTGTCCAAAAATTTGAACAGTAACACATTTGGTTAATTTTTCTAACGTGCAGTTAATAATGCAGTGATTGGTATGTGAGAATGAGTTGGGAATGGAATGACATTTCCAATTCTATTTTAATTTCCATGTTTGGTATGAGGGAATGAACTTGGGAATCTCATTTATAAGGGAATCCTATTCCCACATACATGGGAATAGCCATTCTAGACCAAATAAATAGGAATAGCCAATTTTCATGTGTTTGAGAATGAAATTGACTATTATACTCCTATATAACATAATTTTTATAAATAATTTATTTTACAACAATAATAATAATAATAATTATTATAAAAATAATAATAATAATTATTATAAAAATAAAAATAAAAACAATAATAAAAATAAAATAATAAAAAAAAAAAAAATAAAAGTATAATAATAGTGATTAAATAATAAAAATAATAACAAAGTAAAATAAGAATGATAAAAATAAATAATAATAATAATAATAATACCAATATAATAATGATGATAATAAAAATAATAATAATAGTAATAAAAAAAAAAAATGTTGTTGTTGTTATTATTATTATTATTTTTATTTTGTTAATATTAATAATATTAATAATATTATTAATAATAATAATAATTATTTTTATTATTATTCTTATTATTATTATTATTATTTATTGTTGTTATTATTATTATTATTATTTAATATTTAATATTTTTATTTTGTTTTTTTATTATTATTATTATTTATGTTTATATTGTTTACGATTATGTTTATATTTATTCTTATTTTTAATACTATAATAATAAAATGACAATCTTGTCATATTATATAAGTCATTCACATTATTACTCTTAATTTCTAGAGCATACCAAACATGTCATTCTCATTCCCAAGTTCCTTCTATTCTTTGGTTCATTCTATTCATGCCCAAATTCATTCCAGTATACTAATCGCTACGGGTTAATAAGTGTTACAACATACATACAACGTAGGATAGCGGTACAATTTAACCCAAAAAAGAACCCTAGCCAAAAAAACCCGTTGCCTCTCGCTCCCTCTGATCGGAACCCGAAGATAAGCTTCCAGATACAGCGTTGATGGAAGTTGAGGATGACAATAAATCAAGATTCAAGGCCCAATTCAAGAATTTTAATTTAATGAATACTGTAATGGATGTTCTGTTTTGTAGAGAGAACCTGTCGCTGACATTCTTGCTCAGTGGAAAAGCTGATCAAAACAAGGAATTTGTGACCAGGATGTTCAACACTGTCACACCCCCAAATTTAAAAGAGAAAATTTAGGGAGAGACTGCCGCGAACCTAAGAAGAATAACTTCCTAAGCCCGCAAGGCTTTAAATCCTCAATACAATAAACTACGTATCAATTAAATAATATCAATGTATAATTCAGAGAAAAAAACTAATCCTTTAAATAAATACCAAAAACACTAATCCTCCAATTACATAATAAAACTCCGTAATAAATAAGTGCATGCACTAAAATATTACACAAAAGAATCTTAACACTCTGCAATTCTCACCATACCATCTAGCCCAATAAAATCTGATTTACACTTTGTTATCTGCAAGGTAGGAAAAAGAGAGATGAGTTAAACAAAGCTCAGTAAGTAGAATCTACCCCAAGGAATGATAAGGCTCAAAGGCAATAAATGGTTAGGACAAGCACAAAATTATCAAGCACTAATTCAACATATAGCAAGTTGTGGCTGCTTAGCAGCGCGCACATAATTCATATTTCATAATACACATTCGATAATAGATGACGGCTTATTAACTCCTAGCCGCCTAGGATTCAATACACAACTTGTATAGTTTTGTAAGGCTTGAAACAATGGCTAACAAGGAATTGAACAATAGTTTGACAAGAATCACAACGAATATCAAAGAACAATCGATCAAATAACACTTTCGATGAACAAATGGGGTACAAAGGGAAAATGGTATATTCTACTTACCTTGATTACGAAATTACAAAGCCAAAATTTTGAAAATCTAAATAGATTCTTCAAATTCCAAGCCCTAAAATTAGAACGCACAAATCAAATAATTAATTCTCAACCTCACACAACATGTGCTAACACCTCCAGATTGAACTCTAATTATATATCCTATATAATATAATAGTCTAGCACAATGTCAACTCATAGAAAATCTTAACTTTTAGAAGATTACCTTAATCATCAGTTATGCAATACAAAACCTTTTACCCATGTCAGAGCTTTCAATGGGTTTTCTGGATTGATGACCAACTAATTCCTTGCACTCAAAATCTAAGGAATAATGCCGAAATTTGCCATCAATTTAATTTGCCAAGATAAGTAATTAACCCATGCAATAAAGTTTTTTCTCTCTTTTTTTTTCTTCTCTCTCTCTCTTTTTCTTTTTTCCTCGGAGTCATTTCAACGTTTTCTATACCTAAAAGCTCACGTTCTCATATTTTTCTTTTTATAAGTAGATAAAACCAACCCACTTTGTTAGTGCCCCTAATTCTTAGGCTCCAAATCTGCCCATAATCAACAATAAAGATTTATTATCATCCCATAATAATGTTAATCAAAGAGGTATTATTATAAAATAGAGAAAGTCAAAGCCTATCATCCCATAATAATGTTAATCAAAGAGGTATTATTATAAAATAGAGAAAGTCAAAGCCTAAAATTTTGGGGGTGTTACATCATTTCCCCCTTAACAAAAGTTTTGTCCTCAAAACTTAATCACTTAGAAGGATCCTCGAAATCACACGCCAAACTCTAAACTAATTAAGCAAAAGCCTAATTGCCCAACAACCCACTAAGGCTACAAATGATCAAAACCTATTGCTCTGATGCCACTCTATCACGTCCCTAAATTTTCTCTTTTAAATTTGGGGGCGTGACAAACAAGATCATGGAAGATAGAGCAAAGCAGTATCATCTCCCTTTGTTTGATGATAACATCGATATAATTTCTGTTAAAAAAATCTTAATAATCTTTATTATTAGTGTTGCTGTTGTTTCTAGAATTCATATGCATTTTATGCTAATTCTACAACCGCAAATCAGGCTTTCCTGTAGGTTCTCTACTCAACAATTAATATGGATTTTCTCCTCACTTTGTCTGTGTTAATAAACAAGAAATATCTCGACTTTTTTAGAACAGGTTTGAGTGAAATAATTGTGATTCGAAACACTTCTTTTTACACTATTTCAGAAACCAGATTAATATCCAATTTTCAAAGATATATCTGTGGGTAGATGTATCTATCATCAATATTATTTTAGAAAAAATCTTAGAACATCCTTATTACTTATATACATATAGGATCTGGATTTACTATCTCTTTTTTTTTTTTTTGTAAGTTATTAGTGGTTGCTCATTTTATGTGCAATTTATTTTTTATTTTCTTATAAACAATATTTTGCATGACTTTATGCTTTAGAATGGTGCTGGGAAAAAAAGCTCTTCAACCAATGGATTTGGATGGCGTGAAACACTACACTCATGCTGACTTGGAAGCTTTTACGCATGATATTGGACAAAAAATTGGTGAGACTTTGTGTGTGAGACTTTTAAAAGGAAAGATTCAACTAGGTTCAACAGCTAAAGATGTCATCATCAAAACGTGGAATGTTTTTTTCCCTCCAAACGATACTATGAAGTTGCATCCTTTAAAACTCTGTATGGAAGCTATCATCTTTGCTTTTGTCTTTTGATTGTTCTATTATTTCATTTATATGTTGGCTGAAGAAAGTGTGTGTCACAAGATTAAATCATGTTTTTGACAAATGACCTCGTGAAATCACATCAAAATGTACCCCAACTGATTGGATACTCTATTGATAAAATGTTTGCTGTTGTCTATGACCCAAAATCAGATAAAACTCTATATCTCATGCTTGAATCTGGTAATAATAGTTTATTTTGATTTTTTACTTGGGTTAGCGAATTTATTATACTGTCAAGATCTTTTCTATTTGCTGACTCTTTATTGCTCGTACTATAGACTATTTTGGTTGGGATGCTCGATTGGAGGTGGTTGTCCAAGTTGCATGCTTGATGAAGGATTTTCATCACATGAAAATTATAATTAGGAGTATCTATCCTTACAATATAATGATCGATGGGGGTAAATATGCAATCCTCCAATTTGCATTTTAGTTGGTAAAATGCGTTTGTTTTTAAAAATCAAACTCAATGTTTTGCAATTCTATTGTGATATTGGCATGCAAGATGGCAATGTAAAACTGTGTGAGTTTGGTCTCTGTGATCATATGCAGAAGGATGAAGTTTTTTCTTGCTTGTGTACTGGTGGGGCATATACTGTTGATGTCCCTGAGCTTTACTACGAATGTATACTTTTTTGTTCATGTTATTAGTTTATTCTTACTTATGTCTGACCCATAAATCACAATTTCTCCCATTTGTGTATTTTTAATTACGTGCATCAATCCTTATATCTTATATTTCATGTATTTATGGCGTCTTTAAAGTGATATGAAGATGTATCCAAAAGCTATTCATCATCGAATGTTCACTAGTGTTAGTCTATTTAACTATATTGTGAAGGTTGAACTAGATTGTGAAAATTCAGAACATTTTTATATGATGTGTGTGAGGCTTATTTCGCCACTCTTTTAGAAAGACGATTTATGTGTTGCGGGATGATGTTTTATGGAGGGACTTATATATCATGATTTCTCTGTCGTTACTCAATTAAATCAATTTGTTCTATTTACATGATTTCAGTAAAATAGGATTGAGCAGAACACTTTTATGCCACACAATTGTATAGCGTATATGTGGGCATGAGTGGATAATTATAGCATATTGTGCTGCCTATTCTTTGAAAACTGCCTAGTCATTGTTAGCATTTTCAGGATATAATACAGTTTCTTTGAATTATGCATGTATACCCACTAAATGTGAGACTTAATACAAATAATAATGGTCCTATGAATCCTTTTGTTGTGACTTGACATGCAATTTGATGTAAACTCAATCTGGTCTGGCTACGTGTAGCTTTGAATGTGCTTTGTGTGTGTAGCTTCATTCAAGTGAACTTGAATCTGCTACTTGGATATTTGTGTGGCAACAAAATTAGAGGGACTATGTGACTTGCATTTGAGAATTGCTTAGGTACTAGATAGGTTTAGGTTACATAATTGTTTTTAATTTTTTGCCATAAATGCGTAATTTGGGGGGTTTTACAGAATAAGAATAGTGTTTTCTATTTTAGTACTTCCTTAGAACAAAGGATTAGTTGTCTAAAAAATTATCCTAACGTGTTTTGGTTACATGTTGCGATTCATCGAATCTCGTTAAGATAACCCAGTCTAGATGACTTGTTGAGGAGAATAATTGTACTCAATTTGCTTTTTGAGTCAAATGATTGGGGTAAATTAAAAGATTGAGAGGATCATTTTTGCTTGCTTATGAAGATAATTTCATGAACTACACAACCAATTATTGATAATTCTTCAAAATGTCTTTCCTTATATTTGGATTTGGTGAATGAATATTACCAAGTACAAAAGGTCATAATAATGATTCTTTTTGATAATTTAAAGTTCTCAAATATCTTAGGGGTTGCGTGGAGCTAACAATAGATATGACTTTTATCAAACATGAATGGCATTATCAGATCCATTTAGCTAGGTTCAGTTAATGAGATAAAAGCTTCATTTAGCATGACTTGGTAACATATTTTTGGGTTGATTTTGATAATGCTCGGGTCCAAAAAGTTTTGAGTTAGTATTTGCTTCTTATATGTGCAAACTTTTGCTGGGTTTACTTCATACGTGTACATGGATCAGTTGCCAATTATTGATCTCATGTCCATTTATCTTCTCTAAAAACTATAATTTATCAAAAGGAATCTTATATATTTAAGTTGGAAGACAATGGGATTCTTTAGTCATTCTTAATGGTTTGTAAATGAAATTGATATATTGCACAATGATGTAGGTAAACAGACAGTGAAATCAGATATGTATGCATTTGGACATTTACTTTTGGAGCTGATCACCAAAGAGCCATTTGGTCCAGTTATGTTATTGGACAGGGGGCCATCTTTTAAGCATTGGGCTTTTCAACAATTGTCAGTGGTGCAACCTCTCTTGTGCACAAATCTTTGATAGATGATGACGATGTTGGATCTAAAATAACTGAATTGGTGGTGAATTGTCTGAGAGAAGAACCAGACCAACGTTGGGAGGCGAAAATTGTTTTGGAAAAGTTGGAGAATTTGAATCAAGGTAGGGTAAGCAAGAAACCAAAAGTTGGTCTTGGATCAGTAAACTAACTCAAGATTTCGCTTAGCTACTTAGTATCAGGCTAGCATCTTTTTTTTAAAGATTGGATTAACTATGCACTTAAATGGGCTCTTGCTATAATGCCCCTTTTGAACAATCTATTTGATACTTTGACTACTTGAATATAGAGAAGTAAACTGAACTGTGTTGTATTACTTCACACACATTTACAATGCATCAGTTGTATAATTTACACAACAGTGCGGTATCAAGATAAGTAGGAGATATACAAGATCAGGACTAAGAAGATGTATCACCAATCTACACAAGCAAGCTGATCAAGCTGAATCAAGGAAAGAAGTCGTGGACATTCAGTAGACTAGATGAGTTAGGACTTCTTCCTAATATGCCCCCGCAAGATAATGGTGCCATCAGCAACAGCAATCTTGGACCGTAATTCGGCAAAATGCGACTTAGCTAGTGGCTTGGTGAGAATGTTCGCTAGTTGGTGGATAGTGAAGACATGAGCTACCTGTAGAGAGTTATTTGCAACCTTGTCTCTAACAAAATGATAGTCAAGAGCCAAGTGCTTCATTCGTGAATGAAAAAGGGGATTAGCACAATTATAAGTGGCACCCAGATTATCACATAGAAGTTTCGGTGTCCCTGTAATTGTAATCTTTAGCTCACGAAGCAGATTGATAAGCCAACAAAGTTTCGCAGTTGCCGACGCGACGAACCGAAATTCAGCCTTGGTGGAGGAGCGAGCAATTGTTCGCTGCTTCTTTGAACACCACGACACCAGATTAGAACCAAGGAAGATAACATATGCAGATTTAGAAGTGAAGTCGTCCTTGTTTCCCACCCAATCCGCGTCTGAATAAGCCGTGAGAGTTAGAGGCGATGACTTGCTTAAAAATAAACCATATTGAACTATATGTTTGGGATAGCAAAGAAGACGTTTTGCAGAGGCCTAGTGTTGTTGAGTTGGTGATTGCATGAACTGAGCTAACTTGTTGACACCAAAAGCAATATTAGGCCGAGTGAGCGCTAAATACTGCAAGCTACCTACCAACTGCCGGTATAGAGTGGCTTCAGCGATGGGAGTGCCATCTTTTACTGTTAATCGAATAAAGGAGCTAAGCGGAGTGACAACTTCTTTTGCGCCATCCATATTAAACTTGGTTAACAAGTCCCTGATATACTTCTGCTATGACAAGAAAAGACCATGGTCATTGCGAACAACTTCCACGCCTAAGAAGTAAGATAGACCACCAATATCCTTAAGAGCAAACCTACTAGCCAAGGAGCCAATAACAAGCTGAATAAATGTTGCTGAATTTCCTGTAACCAAGAGATCATCAACATATACAAGTATATACAATAAGATGGTGCCATTGGTATAAACAAATAGAGAGGCATTAGATCGTGTTGCAAAAAACCCCAAAGATAAAATGAATGTTTTTAATTCGTCAAACCATGCTCGTGGTGCTTGTGTTAGGCCATATAATGATTTATGCAGTCGACAGACATGAGTTGGACGAGCTTTGTCGACAAACCCCAGAGGCTGAGTCATGAAAACTAACTTGTAATTGTGCCATGAAGAAAGGCATTATTTATGTCTAGCTGATTGATTTGTCATCCGTGTGCCACAACCATTGAAAGAACCACACGAATGGTTGATGTCTTTGCTACCGGACTAAAAGTCGCTGTAAAATCCAAACCAGGACGTTGATGGAACCCTTTGGCAACCAGTCTTGCTTTGTAACGAGAGACACTACCATCTGGATTCCTCTTTACTCGAAATACCCATTTGCAACCTACCATATTTTGATGCAGTTCGTGCGGAACCAAGGACCAAGTTCCATTTGTGTGCAACGCACAGAGTTCAGCTTCCATAGCTGTGAGCCATTCTGGTCTCTTAAGAGCTTGCTGCATAGATATTGGTTCAAGAGAGGGAGAGATCGGATGTTTAGTTGTAGGACGTGTGATGAAATCAGAAAAGACTTTGGGCTTGCGTGTGTTGGTTTGAGTTCGAGTGATAATTTGATGGTGAGCTGTGTGTGTAGGTGCGGGCGGATTTACTCATGATGGTGATCGTCTAGTGGGAGACATGAGGGGAGGGTAATTAGAGTCACACAGTATAGGAGCAAGTGAAGAGCGCATGGGTTGAGTGATAGTAGAAGACTTAGACACAGAGCTAGACGAGCTGGGACCAGGGGACAAGACAGCTTGCAGATAAGGACCTACATTTGGTGTACATTCATGTGTGGAATGCTGAGGAGATGAAGGCATCGGTGATGAGGCGGTAGACTAAAGCGAGTGGAATTTTTGACGTAAAAGAATGCTGATAGCGAGAGGACTAGCGTGAGTTTGGGCAATGGGTGATCGTTGATTGAATCAGTGGGAGTAGAGAGGACACTGGGAGTAGACTCAAGCATTAACCATCGCGGAAGAGTTGCATTTGTGATGGTGTCATGTTCAGAGAAAGTAGGAAGGGAAGGAAAACAATTTTTCAACAAAGTTGACATGCCTAGAAGTATAATATTTGTGAGCAGTGGGATCATAGCACACGTACGAATCATGAGTAGAAGAGTAACCCAGAAACACGCACGGGGTCGATCATGGCTCGAGTTTATGTTTATTTTGCGGATGAAGCCAAGGAAAGCTCAAGCACCCAAAGGTACGTAGTTTGGAATAGTTTGGAACTGATTTAAAAAGACACTGATAGGGAGAAAATTTATGAAGAACAAGGGTGGGAAATCTATTTATTAAATACACAATTGTTTTAAAGACAAACGACCAGAACGAAAGTGGCAATAAACCACGATGCAATAAGGTCAAGCCACATTCAACAATATGACGATAACGTCGCTCAGCTGTTGCAACATGTTCAAGAGTGTATGGTGGAGACATGAGGTGCTGAATGCCATAACGCGCAAACACAGATTTGAGCCCTATGTATTCGGTACCTCCATGAGAATAAATTGTGGCAATTGATGAGTTAAAATAGTTTTCAACCATGCTTTTAAATTTTGGAAAAACAACAAACACATCGGACTTATGAGATAAGGGAAATAACCATGTAAACTTTGTATAGTGATCAACAAAAATTACATAGTAAGAAAAACCATCTACTGATCAAATTTAAGAAGGCCCCCAAACATTAGTGTAAACTAATTCGAGTGGTCGATGACTAGCTAAACTAGAGGTGCCGAACGACATCTTATGACTTTTATTACAATTGCAAGAGACATAAGATGTAAAACGTTGCGAAGATGATAAAGGCAGACTATGACGAGCCACTACTTGATCTAAGGTTTTGATAGCAGGATGGCCTAGACGATCGTGCCATGTGAGTCGCGAAGCTTTGACACCAACACAAGCTTGCTTAACAGAGGAGGAAGAAGAAAGAGTGGGCCATTCGTACACTTTATTGGCTGTTGGACCCATCATGAACTGTGCCCCCATGGTTAGATCCTTCACACAAAATAAATTTGGATAAAACTGTATGGATGCATTATTCGTGCGACAAAATTGGAACATATAAATGAGATTTTTATTCATTGACGGAACGTATAGGACATTAGATAATTGAAGTAGACGAAAGGGAGATGGGAGTGTGGAATGACCGATACGAGAGATAGAAAAACCTGAGCCATCGCCAATGACGATATCGTCGGGTCCGTCATACGACTGACTTAGAGAGAGATGAACAAGGTCAGATGTGATATAGTGTGAGACCCTTGAGTCAAGTAGCCAATTGAAGTTGGTTGATTACGTGGCTATATGGGCTTCAGGTGGTAAGGCAGTAAATAAAAGTTTCTTCGTAGTAAAGCACTGGCAAGCAGAATGGTCCATCTTCTCACAGAATTGACACACAATGGAGGACTTTAAGCCGGAACCCGAGCCTGCATTTTTGGAGTTGCGCCGTGAGCCTTGGTTAGAGGACCATCTATTTGAATTATTCCTATTATTGTTGGAATTCTTTTTGTTACCAAAGGTACTGTTTCCAGAATTAAGACGAGTTGGATTGGCAATAGCGAAGCTGTAATACCCCGATCCCTCTCGAGACCGGGAGTTCTATCAATCGATCTAAACACAACCCAAACCAAACCCGGGCATAAATTTTCAGGGAAAACGGACGGAGTCTCCCCTGTTTCTAGGCAAAAAGTAAAACCTGCGACAGCATATAAGTGGACCAAAACCATGTCCAAACATTCAACCACCTCAAGGCCATCCGAGCCTTGGTTCACAACAAGCAAAATACAAGTAAATATACATTCAAGCTTAGCAATTAAACTACACCAACCTATATCATAAGCTAGACTATCATACCTTTCTATCTCTTTTCCTTTGTCATTACAAATATACATTGAAGTTAAGCTACATTAACTAAATACATAATCTAGTGAAACTTAAATTACATCCCCTTTAACATTAAATACATATAATACATAAAAGCATACAACTTTACAACTTTGACAACTCAAGTCACATAGGCACGCAGGACAACTCTTCAAGCACGGACTTTCACGAAATCACGAACTTTCCAGCTAACATGGCATTTCCTGAAATGTGGTGGTGAGGAGTGAGTATACACAACACGTATACTCAGTGAGGGCGAGACAGATATCGAATTGGAGAGAAAGAAAGTCGTGCAATGCAAATAAGACAGTTAAGCAATATAACTGATAAATAAGCAACCAAGACAAACAATCAATACAATAAGCAATTATTGAAAGCATTAACACAACCATTCAAAGCTATACCACACTCTGAAGGCTATGGTTCACTCGTACGAGCAATGTACCATTTCACGAGCGATACATCAATCTCGAGCTTGATGTTGACAACGATGACAATAAGCGCGCATCCACCTTATAACACCAGTTTGGAATACTCCGGAAGTATCCATCAATCTACGACCCAAATCTCCTTGGGAGGCAACCCAAGCGAGAAGAGGGAATAGCTACGGAGCTAGAGCAACCAACACTGGCAACCTGAGGCTACCAAGAGAGGCCTATCACTCACGTGCTGACACTATGCAATGCAAGACTCGATACAAGGCAATAAACGAGCGATAACACAACAATACAAACCAGTAACAACAAACGAGATAACAAGCAATCACAATCAATACTAGCATTCAACTAACTTTTCAAGCATAACAAGCAATAATAAGCAACAATAACACCAATTAAACAAGTATACTAACCAACCCTAAGCATTCTATAGGCATAATATCAAGATAACAAGCAAAATCACAAATTGGCCCCAACTATCAAAACACTACCATTTCTAAACGAGCCACGAGTTCTGGAAACCGACTTCGCCAATCCTCCTAGGTCACCATAAGGCACGTCCAAGGACCCCGAAACCCTACTTTACCCTAGAATTCGCACAAAGCCCCGATTTCCCCCTTTGCTCGTTTGAACTACAACTATACCAACCAAACACCCAACCAATGCCATAATCGCACCAAAAGTGCTTCCATGGCCTCCCGAAACAATGCCAACACGCAAAACGAGAAAACACCAAACTCGACCTAAACGACCCTGACTTTCACTAAACCGTTTTTCTCCGTTTTTCCATTACACATTCCAATTAAACCACACATTTAGGCATTCTAGCATATCTAGCATCTTCTTACATCAATAGAACGCGTAACGGAACAACTTCATCGAAACGGGAGTTTACTATTCACAATTTACTATTCATCACACAATTTATATTTCAATTCCAATATTTAACCACAGAAAATGTTAAAAAGCTATAAATACATGTTCTACAATCAACAAGGAACATTCTTTAAGCAACAAAACGATTAAAACAACAATCTACGCATAAAATCCAAAAATCAAAGTTTAGATACAAATATTTCAAATGCGCAAATAACGATGAAACCCTCACCTTAGACGCTCCTAGACGCTAGGAAAACCTCGTAGAGTGCCTCGAAAACCACCCCGCACAAGCCCACGCGAAGAATCGAAGATTTGAAGTTGAGATTTTCTTTTTTTTTTTCTCCTTCTTTTCCTCATGGTTTCAAGCCTTTTTTTCTCTGTTTTTTTCGTGTGCATTCTGCTTATTTAGAAAAAAAAATGATAAGAAGTCAAAGGTTAAAATTCGGTCAACCCGCTAAACCAAAACAGCTATGCGCGACCTTACGAAAACGGCCATAACTTCTTCTACAAAACTCCAATTCACGAACAGTTTGAAGCCTCAGAAATTAGACTCATAGAGCTTTCCAACCATATATAATTTGCTACCTAACTCTTCCCCAATTGGTTCAGATTTAACTCCAAAGTTGACCCAAAATTTGACTAACTTAACATTGCATTTTTCTATTTCTAATCCCAAGTTTGCCCTTTATTAAACATTTCAAAAATTCCCACATTGTCCTAATTGGTCAATGTAGATGAAAAGTCAACTAGTTTAGTCAAAGAAGGTGAAAGGTCAATAAAATGCAATTTAAATGAACTTTAAATGCTATTAAATATATGCTAGGTTCGGGGTATCACATCCTCCCCCCCTTAAAACAATTGCGTCCTCGCAATTCTTCTTCCAATAGAACTCTGCATCCACTAAAATCCAACTCTGACTAATCTTCTTCAACTGCTGAGCAAGTATATTAATCAAGATAACCAATAGGGAAGTTTAAGAAGAAATTCCAAGTAGTAATGCCGAATAAAGGCTCAAATGTAGATACCGCACAAGAATCCCGTTGACACGAATACCGAAAAAGAATAAAATTCCAACCAAAAGCGCCGAGATAATACCAATAAAGACTAAAGCAAAGTTACTGTAGATGTCATTAATACCACACAATAATGACAAGAAGAATACCCCACGCACGAATCTCCAATAGAAGTCTAACTTTTACTGCCCGAGAATCCCCAAGCAAAAAGCCAAATAAAGGCCCAATCAAAGGTTCCATCTAGAGGTCTAAAGAATTACCCCGCTGGTCATGAATTTCATAGAAGAATTCCCTGTTAAGAATGCTGGAAAAATACTAAGAAACCCAATCAAATATACTTCAAAAGTTCCTAAGAAGCCTTCCAAACAATAACCCCATAGGACAACCAATTAGATTCCAAGTATCGCTATCAAATGCTGAGAAGAAGGTCTAAGGAATAGAAGAGAAAATATAATGTGCCCAATAAGACAACCAAGTTGAATAACAAACATAGCTTCCCAGATGGATGAAAACTCCAAGGATAAACACCGAACTGGTGAACAATATACCGAAACCAAAATCTGAGGCCTCTTCACTGTTTGCCAAGTGAGAACTTCATACAACCTTGCTAAAAAGGAAAATACCAATAGAACGCCCAATAAGAATTTCAAAGAATACCATAAGTAGTATTATACAATAAGTCTGATAGGAACTCCAGATACCAAACCTACTGAGGAACACTAAAAAAGATATCCAAAACAATGCTCCAATAAGAAAGTAGCCAAGTTTGCCAATAAGTAAATACTAAATAATTGGCCACTGAGAATTCTATAAAATACCATTGAAGAATTTCCAATCAGGAATGCCCGTATCACACCAATAAAGACCGAGACACATATGCCATAGATAATACCATACAGTAAGTCCAATTGAGATCCCAATAGCCAAGTCCACCGAGAAGTGCCATCAAAAGATTCCAAAGAATACCCAATAAGAAAACCAAAGAATGCTCTCCAAAGAACAGCCAAATAGAACCTTAAAAGAAAACTACTCTTTCACAGCTATTAAGCACAGAAGATGACCCTAGAGATTCACCAATAACCGAGCTCCAAAAGCAAACACCAATTCCCAAATAAAGGCTAGTCAAATGCCATTCATTTCCTGCCAATCCATACACCTTGAAAAGCCAGCGGTGAACCACTTTCTTTAGGGGAGGAAGATGACTTACTTACCATTTCAATAGGACATGTATGAATGCCAATATATCACAGTTATACATATGCCTTAAGCTATTATGCCAGCAAGTTTACAAAATAGTTTATTCAACAAGGTCACTCAAGCATAACAATCAAGTCAAGCACAGCATAATCAATTCAAATCACGGCATAGCTAATTCAAGACATTTCAGTACACACATTAAAAGCAATACTTCAAGCAAATAACAATCCACGAGGTCGATTCGATAGGTCAATTCAATACACAACTAGACACTTTACTTCACTTAGCACACAATTAACACATAACACATAACTATATCACATAGGAGCACACATTCATGTCAAGACACACAACCTCACATACAAGCATACACTTTCAAGACACGCTTAACAAGCACACATTCAAGGGTCACAACCCACCAAACCGAGGACCCTGTCCCGGCTTATGAGCTAAACAAGCTCTGATACCACCTGTAATACCCCGATCTCTCTCGAGACCGGGAGTTCTATCAATCGATCTAAACACAACCCAAACCAAACCCGGGCATAAATTTTCAGGGAAAACGGACGGAGTCTCCCCTGTTTCTAGGCAAAAAGTAAAACCTGCGACAGCATATAAGTGGACCAAAACCATGTCCAAACATTCAACCACCTCAAGGCCATCCGAGCCTTGGTTCACAACAAGCAAAATACAAGTAAATATACATTCAAGCTTAGCAATTAAACTACACCAACCTATATCATAAGCTAGATTATCATACCTTTCTATCTCTTTTCCTTTGTCATTACAAATATACATTGAAGTTAAGCTACATTAACTAAATACATAATCTAGTGAAACTTAAATTACATCCCCTTTAACATTAAATACATATAATACATAAAAGCATACAACTTTACAACTTTGACAACTCAAGTCACATAGGCACGCAGGACAACTCTTCAAGCACGGACTTTCACGAAATCACGAACTTTCCAGCTAACATGGCATTTCCTGAAATGTGGTGGTAAGGAGTGAGTATACACAACACGTATACTCAGTGAGGGCGAGACAGATATCGAATTGGAGAGAAAGAAAGTCGTGCAATGCAAATAAGACAGTTAAGCAATATAACTGATAAATAAGCAACCAAGACAAACAATCAATACAATAAGCAATTATTGAAAGCATTAACACAACCATTCAAAGCTATACCACACTCTGAAGGCTATGGTTCACTCGTACGAGCAATGTACCATTTCACGAGCGATACATCAATCTCGAGCTTGATGTTGACAACGATAACAATAAGCGCGCATCCACCTTATAACACCAGTTTGGAATACTCCGGAAGTATCCATCAATCTACGACCCAAATCTCCTTGGGAGGCAACCCAAGCGAGAAGAGGGAATAGCTACGGAGCTAGAGCAACCAACACTGGCAACCCGAGGCTACCCAGAGAGGCCCATCACTCACGTGCTGACACTATGCAATGCAAGACTCGATACAAGGCAATAAACGAGCGATAGCACAACAATACAAACCAGTGACAACAAACGAGATAACAAGCAATCACAATCAATACTAGCATTCAACTAACTTTTCAAGCATAACAAGCAATAATAAGCAACAATAACACCAATTGAACAAGTATACCAAGCAACCCTAAGCATTCTATAGGCATAATATCAAGATAACAAGCAAAATCACAAATTGGCCCTAACTATCAAAACACTACCATTTCCAAACGAGCCACGAGTTCTGGAAACCGACTTCGCCAATCCTCCTAGGTCACCATAAGGCACGTCCAAGGACCCCGAAACCCTACTTTACCCTAGAATTCGCACAAAGCCCCGATTTCTCCCTTTGCTCGTTTGAACTACAACTATACCAACCAAACACCCAACCAATGCCATAATCGCACCAAAAGTGCTTCCATGGCCTCCCGAAACAATGCCAACACGCAAAACGAGAAAATGCCAAACTTGACCTAAACGACCCCGACTTTCACTAAACCGTTTTTCTCCGTTTTTCCATTACACATTCCAATTAAACCACACATTTAGGCATTCTAGCATATCTAGCATCTTCTTACATCAACAGAACGCGTAACGGAGCAACTTCATCGAAACGGGGGTTTACTATTCACAATTTACTATTCATCACACAATTTATATTTCAATTCCAATATTTAACCACAGAAAATGTTAAAAAGCTATAAATACATGTTCTACAATCAACAAGGAACATTCTTTAAGCAACAAAACGATTAAAACAACAATCTACGCATAAAATCCAAAAATCAAAGTTTAGATACAAATATTTCAAATGCGCAAATAACGATGAAACCCTCACCTTAGACGCTCCTAGACGCTAGGAAAACCTTGTAGAGTGCCTCGGAAACCACCCCGCACAAGCCCACGCGAAGAATCGAAGATTTGAAGTTGAGATTTTCTTTTTTTTTTCTCCTTCTTTTCCTCATGGTTTCAAGCCTTTTTTTCTCTGTTTTTTTTGTGTGCATTCTGCTTATTTAGAAAAAAAAATGATAAGAAGTCAAAGGTCAAAATTCGGTCAACCCGCTAAACCAAAACAGCTATGCGCGGCCTTACGAAAACGGCCATAACTTCTTCTACAAAACTCCAATTCACGAACGGTTTGAAGCCTCAGAAACTAGACTCATAGAGCTTTCCAACCATATATAATTTGTTACCTAACTCTTCCCCAATTGGTTCAGATTTAACTCCAAAGTTGACCCAAAATTTGACTAACTTAACATTGCATTTTTCTATTTCTAATCCAAAGTTTGCCCTTTATTAAACATTTCAAAAATTCTCACATTGTCCTAATTGGTCAATGTAGATGAAAAGTCAACTAGTTTAGTCAAAGAAGGTGAAAGGTCAATAAAATGCAATTTAAATGAACTTTAAATGCTATTAAATATATGCTAGGTTCGGGGTATTACAGAAGCCAAGAGAGCCAGTGGCACGAAGTTCTTCTCTTTTGAGAAAAGCATCATATTCAATGAGTTTTTCAGAGAGTTCATCAAAGGAAATCACCATATCTCGAGCACGAACAGCGGCAGCTGTCACGCCTTGACCCGACCCTGCAAAAGGCCAAGCCCGGACCCGACACACGGACGGAGTCTCCTCTGTACCGCGGACGATACGAAAACCCTAAAATCAACATAATACTTGCGAAAGCCATAAAAACAATTAAAACAAGCCGACTTTCTTTTAAAAACATATATCCTCTTATTAACCAACTTTCCAAACCAAAATGCCATGCATACTACACAAGTATTTATGCCACTAAACAGTTAGCTATTAGCATGCATTTCTTTACTAGTCATAAGAGTATACTTTTACAGCTTTACATTCTTCCAACTTATACAACATAAGACCATAGAGGCCTTAAACTAGGAAATACATACAAGGCTACAAGCCTCAAAATAAAGCGTAATCCAAGCAATATACATATCAAGCAAGGCTCGCACAAAATCTGGTAACCAACCACCAGCAAAGCAAAGAAGTGCTATCATGGAAACATCTCCACCTGCTCCTCCTCCTCTATTACCTCAATAGGGTCTGCTTCAACTACTCCTGTAAAAATATAGTATAGAAAGGAATGAGCAAAAACTATTGCTCAGCGAGGACAATTGGTCTCAAGGACGGAGATGAGAGGAGTATGCAATGCAATTAGTCAAGCAATTCATACAAATATCATACAGAGATACAATAAAGCCATCAATAAAGCAAGACAAGCATTAAAACTATAAACACTCATTCAAAGGATACGGTACTCTTTTCACGAGCAACATTCAAACACGAATTCGATGACGACGCGCCGGCCCAAAGCACCTTATAACACCAGTTTGGAATACCCCGGAAGTATCCATCAATCTACGACCCAAATCTCCCTGGGAGGCAACCCAAGCGAGAAGAGGGAATAGCAGCGGAGCTAGAGCAACCAACACTGGCAACTCGAGGCTACCCAGAGAGGCCCATCATTCACGCGCGAGACACTATGCAATGCAAGACTCGATACAAGGCGATAAACAAGCAATTAAGCCACACGTGGGAGAATAACAAAGTAGGCTACTCTCGCACGCAATAGCAACAGTTGATATGCATTTCAATTAAAATCAATTCAAACAAGTATATCAAGCAACCCTAAGCATTCTATAGGCATAGTATCAAGAAAACAAGCAAAATCACAATCGGCCCCAACTATCAAAACACTACCATTTCCAAACGAGCCACGGGTTCTGGAAACCGACTTCGCCAATCCTCCTAGGTCACCATAAGGCACGTCTAAAGACCCCGAAACCCTACCTAACCCTAGAATTCACGCAAAGTCCCGATTTCTCCCTTTGCTCGTTTGAACTACAACTATATCAACCAAACACCCAACCAACGCCATAATCGCACCAAAAGTGCTTCCATGGCCTCCCGAAACAATACCAACACGCAAAACGAGAAAATGCCAAACTCGACGTAAACGACCCCGACTTTCACCAAGGCATAATTCTCGTTTTTTCCATTACGCAACCCAAACAAACCACGCATTTAGGCATTCTAGCACACCTAGCACATTTCTACATCAACGGACAGTATAACGGAGCAACTTCATCATTTCAAGGGTTTACTATTCATAAAACACTATTCAACAACCAATTTAAATTGCAATCTCAACATTTAACCGCAGAAAATGTTAAAAAGCTATAAATACACGTTCTACAATTGACAAGGAACATTCTAGAAGCTTCAAAACGCTTTAAACAACAATCTACGGTAAAATCTAAAAATCACAAAGTTAACATACATAACGTTTAAATGCGCAAATAACGTGCTTTCCTCACCTTAGGTACTCCTAGTCGCTAGGAAAACAACGCTGGTTGCCTTGGAAACCACCCCGCACGAGCTCACGCGAAGATTGAACGATTGGAAGTTGAAAGGTTTTTTTTTCTCTCTAAGCTCTTGGCCTGCTCTTGAGCTGATTTTGCTTTTATTTTTTTTATTTGCTTAGTTTTAAGCTTATAAGGTGACTATTAGGTCAAAGGGTCAAAGCCCTTGGTCAAACAACTTAAAATTTGGTCAATTTGCCTTATTTTGTGCATTTTAAAGCCATACTAACTAAGGAACAAATTAATTATAGCTAACAACAATTAAAATAGAAAATTTAAGTCATCTAAA
Source organism: Ehretia macrophylla (assembly GCA_037974665.1). NCBI lineage: Eukaryota > Viridiplantae > Streptophyta > Magnoliopsida > Boraginales > Ehretiaceae > Ehretia > Ehretia macrophylla. Next base: position 82,261,574 of record CM075776.1, read on the forward strand.
TACTAGTTTCACTATTTGCTGAGGACTAGAAACCGTTCTCTATCTATCGCTCTCGATATGCAATGCACGTTGCGACAGCAAAGAAGTAACAATTTGATTTCTAAGTACTTAAGAAAATATAATTTTCAAAATAATAAACAAGGAAATTTCACATTCCGGCCTCGGGTATTACACCCTCTCCCCCTTAAAACAATTGCGCCCACGCAATTCTTACCTGGTCAACAAACAACTCCGGATACTGATCCCGAACCTGGTCCTCTCTTTCCCAAGTTGCTTCCTCTAACCCATGATGATTTCACAGAACCTTTACTAACGGAATACTCTTCCTGCGAAGCTCCTGAATTTTTCGATCCACAATTCGAATCGGTTTCTTTTCATAAGACAACTTTTCTTCAATCTGCAAAGGCTCTGGTTCAAGTACATGTGAAGGGTCTGGATGGTATTTCTTTAACATAGACACGTGGAACACATCGTGTAGTCTCGACAAGCTCGGAGGCAAAGCTAACCGATAAGCCAAAGGACCTACCTTTTCGGTGATCTCGTACGGACCCACATACCTGGGACTAAGTTTTCCGCTCTTACCGTGCCGAATCAATCCCTTCCGAGGAAAAATCTTAAGAAACACCCAATCTCCCAAATCAAACTCAAGATCGCGACGGTGCTTATCCGCATAACTCTTCTAACGACTCTGAGCTGTAAGCATACACTGGCGAATAAGATGAACATTATCTACCATCTTAATCATCTCAGGTAACACAGTCGGATCAACTGTTCTCATCTCTCCAACCTCTTCCCAATATAATGGGGATCTGCATTTACGACCATACAACGCCTCGTAGGGAGCCATACCTATAGTAGATTGATAACTATTATTGTAGGCGAACTCCGTTAAAGGCAAAAACTTCTCCCAATTCTTTCCAAAGTCTAGCACACATGCTCAAAGCATGTCTTCCAAGATCCTGATAGTTCTCTCAGATTGGCCATCAGTTTGTGGATGATATGCAGTGCTGAAGCTCAATTTAGTTCCCAAGGCCTCTTGCAACTTCTGCCAAAAACAAGATCTGAATCTAGGATCCCTATCTGACACTATACTTTGTGGCACACCATGCAATTTCACAATATTAGCAACATAAAGCTCAGCTAGCTTATCAAGGCTATCCTGTTTGTTCACGGGAATAAAATGTGTAACTTTAGTCAAGCGGTCCACAACAACCCAAACAGAATTACACCCTCTCGGAGATCTAGGAAGATCGGTCACAAGGTCCATTGTTATATGTACCCACTTCCATTGCGGAATCGACAACAGCTGTAGAAGCCCGGCTGGCCTCTGATGCTCAACTTTAACCCTCTGACAAGTCAAACATCTGGATACATACCCAGCAATCTCCCTCTTCATATTGTTCCACCAGAAGTGTTGTTTCAAGTCTCTATACATTTTTGTACTGCCCAGGTGAATCGTATACCTCGAATTATGTGCCTCGGACAGAATCTCATTCTTCAAAGTCGGATCACCAGGAACACATACTCTGTCCCTGAATCTGAAGATACCATCTGCATGTAATTTAAACTCCGACTCTCCCCCTTTAGCTTTTTCTTGGATCTTCAAGATGTGAGGATCAGTCTTCTAAGCCTCTCTGATCTGTGCTAGCAACCCTGACTGAATCTGCAAACTAACAAATCGAATTCCTACCTCAGTAGCTTCTGGCTTCCATGAACAAATTTCTTCCAAAGTCTCCCAATCCTTGATAATTAAGCTTGCAACAGTAGCCTTTCGGCTCAAAGCATCAGCAACAACATTTGCCTTACCTGGCACATAGTTTATAGAACAGTTGTAACCACTCAATAGCTCTAGCCATCTCCGCTGCCTCATATTCAGATCCTTCTGTGAAAACAAATACTTGAGACTCTTGCGGTCAGTAAAAATTTCAAATCTGCTACCCCACAAGTAGTGACGCCACTTCTTCAAAGCAAACACAACTGCAGCTAACTCCAGATCATGTGTAGGGTAATTGACTTCATAAGGTTTCAACTTCCTGGAAGCATAAGCAATCACCTTACCATTCTGCATTAAAACACAGCCCAAACCTTCTTTAGATGCATCACTGTAGACGACAAAGTTTTCTGTTCCTTCAGGTAAAGCTAGTATAGGAGCTGTAGTTAGTCTCTTCTTCAATTCTTGGAAACTGGATTCACATTTGGCATCCCAGTTGTAAGTAACTTTCTTTCGAGTCAACTGGCTTAAAGGCCCAGAAATTTTGGAAAAGTCTTTAACAAACCTCCGGTAGTAACCTGCCAACCCAAGAAAACTCCGAATCTCTGACACCGTTTCAGGTCTCTTCCAAGAAGAAACAACTTCAATCTTAGCTGGATCCACTGAAATTCCTCGATCTGAAATGATATGGCTTAGAAAAATTATCTGATTCAACCAGAACTCGCACTTGCTGAATTTAACAAAAAGCTTGTTTTCCTGCAAAGTCTGTAGCACAATCCTCAAGTGTTGTTCATGTTCAGCCTCGTTCTTCGAGTACACTAAAATGTTGTCAATAAAGATCACGACAAACTGATCAAGGTAAGGTCGAAAAACCCTCTGCATCAAGTCCATGAATGCGGCTGGTGCATTCGTCAATCCAAACGGCATTACAACAAATTCATAGTGGCCATATCTAGTCCTGAATGCCGTCTTTGGTATATCGTCACTCCAAATCCTAAGTTGATAGTAACCCTGCCTCAAGTCAAATTTGGAGTAAACACTCGCACCCTGCAACTGCTCAAACAATTATTCAATCAACGGCAAGGGGTATTTGTTCTTAATCGTGACTTGATTAAGTCCCCTGTAATCAATACATAACCGTAGCGTGCCGTCTTTCTTTCTCACAAACAGCACAGGCGCACCCCACGGTGAAGAACTAGGTTGTATAAACCCTTTCTCAAGCAAGTTCTGAAGCTGAATTTTTAACTCCTGAAGTTCAGCCGATGCCATTCTATAAGGACTCCTAGAAATTGGCGCAGTGCCCGGCACAAGATCAATCACGAACTCAATCTCCCTATCCGATGGTAAACCTGGTAATTCCTCGAGAAATACACCAGGGAAGTCTTTAACAATTGGAACCTCATTCAAACTCAACTTATCAGTAAGCTGATTGATCAAATAAGCTTAGTAAGCTTCACAACCCTTATTCAACAACTTAGAAGTCTTGATCGCTGATAAAAGTGGAATTCGGGCAGCCCTGCAGTTCCCAACAATCTCTAGTACCGGTAGGTCAGGAACCTGAAGATAAACAATCTTTGTTCTACAATCCAACTGAGCATAGTACTTCCCTAACCAATCCATTCCCAAAATGATTTCAAAGTCACGGAATGGCAATATAATTAAATCAACAGGAAATTTATGGTTCTCAATACATATATCACAAGATTTGCAAATAGACTCAGTAACAAATTTTGCACCCAAAGGCGTACTAACTTCAACTTCATGCGGCAATTTATCAATGCAAACATTCACAGATCGTGCACATGCAGGAGTTATAAACGAATGTGTAGCTCCAGGATCAATCAAAACTTTAACTGGCTGAGTATTGAGAAGAAAGGTACCTTCTACTATAGCTGTAGTATCGGGTAGCTCCTCTGCATCCAGTGCAAAGACCCTAGCTTGAACCCTCTGTGCTGGACGTGCACCTGCACCCCTATTCTGAACACCCTGGCCTCCAGTACGGCTCTGAACATTGTTATACTTAGGGCAATCTCTCAACCTATGGTTATCGCTACCACAACCCGTGCATTTACCACTCTTTCTCCAGCAATTAGCCTCAACGTGCCCCGATCGATTACAAAAGTTACACTGCTGATTTTGCCTTACAATAGTGTTTCCCGTAGGTGTTGGGGCTCTGGCAGTAGTAGGAACTGTAGCTCCCTGCTGGGGTCTAGTCACAGCTGGCCTAGCCTAAATCTGCTGCTGTGGCTGATACGGACGTTGCTGAGGAACCTGTGCAGAAGTCTGATATTGCCTCGGCTGACTCTGGCTGCTCTGGCCCAAATACTATTTCTTACTCGGCTGACTGCTCTCAGCTAACATCTCAGCCTTCCGTTTCTCAAACTTCGAGGCTGCCTGAAATGCCTCGGGAAAAGTAGTGTAGGTTTGCCCAGTCAAATGCAACTGAATGTCCATTCTCAGCCCACGGACAAACCTATGAATCATCCTCCTAGCCGGCCGTACCAACTTGGGCATATACCTCGACAGGCTAACAAACCTAGCCTCGTACTGTGCGACAGTCATATTTCCCTGCTTCAGGGCCACAAACTCGTCTTCCCTCCTTTCCATAGCCATCTCGGGAATATACTTGTCCCGAAACTCACTTGCAAAATCATCCCACAAATGTAGTACATCCTCACAATCCCACCTCCTCCGGACAGTATTCCACCACTGCTCTGCATCACCCTCAAACAGGAATGACGCATAATCTATTCTTGCCTCATCAGTGTACCTCAAAGCGGTGAAAATTTTATCAACACGGTTAATCCATCTCCCGGCCGCCTCATCATCCGGCTCTCCGAAGAACTTTCCCGGCTCGTGCCTCAGAAATTTCTCTAACTGATTATTCTCAACTCTATACCCCTGTCCACCAAGATTAGCTTGATTTCCCTGGGGATTATTATTCCTGTCCTGCCTCTGCTCATGCAGTACCTGGGTAATCCGGTCAACTGCAGTAGTCATAGTAGCCATAAACTGCTCAGGCAACGGTTGCTGACCCTGTTCTGCTGCCTCTTCATCTGACCCTATACCTTGAGTACCACGACGTGGCGGCATAGTAGCAATTCACAATAGCTGGCAGCATATAAAAGCAGTTTATAGACAAAAATATAGCACATAAGATTAGATAACACTCAAGTCAATAACAACCAAACATTCTAACACGCAATTCACATAACACAAGATTGACATGCCAAACTAATTCACTTTAAACACATAAGCATTCTAAGTTCACAAAGTCATGCTATAACACTTTCTTTCCACTTAACAATCATACAATAACATTCGAGCATTTTGGACCTTTACCCCACAGACCGAGAAATATATCCCGGCTCATGCAAGACTATCATGCTCTGATACCACCTAAAGATGTCACGCCCCGACCCGACCCGGCAAAAGGCCAAGCCCGGACCCGACACACGGACGGAGTCTCTTCTATACCGCGGACGATCCGAAAACCCTAAAATCAACATAATACTTGCGAAAGCCATAAAAACAATTAAAACAAGCCGACTTTCTTTTAAAAACATATATCCTCTTATTAACCAACTTTCCAAACCAAAATGCCATGCATACTACACAAGTATTTATGCCACTAAACAGTTAGCTATTAGCATGCATTTCTTTACTAGTCATAAGAGTATACTTTTACAGCTTTACATTCTTCCAACTTATACAACATAAGACCATAGAGGCCTTAAACTAGGAAATACATACAAGGCTACAAGCCTCAAAATAAAGCGTAATCCAAGCAATATACATATCAAGCAAGGCTCGCACAAAATCTGGTAACCAACCACCAGCAAAGCAAAGAAGTGCTATCATGGAAACACCTCCACCTGCTCCTCCTCCTCTATTACCTCAATAGGGTCTGCTTCAACTACTCCTGTAAAAATATAGTATAGAAAGGAATGAGCAAAAACTATTGCTCAGCGAGGACAATTGGTCTCAAGGACGGAGATGAGAGGAGTATGCAATGCAATTAGTCAAGCAATTCATACAAATATCATACAGAGATACAATAAAGCCATCAATAAAGCAAGGCAAGCATTAAAACTATAAACACTCATTCAAAGGATACGGTACTCTTTTCACGAGCAACATTCAAACACAAATTCGATGACGACGCGCCGGCCCAAAGCACCTTATAACACCAGTTTGGAATACCCCGGAAGTATCCATCAATCTACGACCCAAATCTCCCTGGGAGGCAACCCAAGCGAGAAGAGGGAATAGCAGCGGAGCTAGAGCAACCAACACTGGCAACCCGAGGCTACCCAGAGAGGCCCATCACTCACGCGCGAGACACTATGCAATGCAAGACTCGATACAAGGCGATAAACGAGCAATTAAGCCACACGTGGGAGAATAACAAAGTAGGTTACTCTCGCACGCAATAGCAACAGTTGATATGCATTTCAATTAAAATCAATTCAAACAAGTATATCAAGCAACCCTAAGCATTCTATAGACATAATATCAAGAAAACAAGCAAAATCACTAATCGGCCCCAACTATCAAAACACTACCATTTCCAAACGAGCCACGAGTTCTGGAAACCGACTTCGCCAATCCTCCTAGGTCACCATAAGGCACGTCTAAAGACCCCGAAACCCTACCTAACCCTAGAATTCACGCAAAGTCCCGATTTCTCCCTTTGCTCGTTTGAACTACAACTATATCAACCAAACATCCAACCAACGCCATAATCGCACCAAAAGTGCTTCCATGGCCTCCCGAAACAATACCAACATGCAAAACAAGAAAATGCCAAACTCGACCTAAACGACCCCGACTTTCACCAAGGCATAATTCCCGTTTTTTCCATTACGCAACCCAAACAAACCATGCATTTAGGCATTCTAGCACACCTAGCACATTTCTACATCAACGGACAGCATAACAGAGCAACTTCATCGTTTCAAGGGTTTACTATTCATAAAATACTATTCAACAACCAATTTAAATTGCAATCTCAACATTTAATCGCATAAAATGTTAAAAAGCTATAAATACACGTTCTACAATTGCCAAGGAACATTCTAGAAGCAGCAAAACGCTTTAAACAACAATCTACGGATAAAATCTAAAAATCACAAAGTTAACATACATAACGTTTAAATGAGCAAATAACGTGCTTCGCTCACCTTAGGTACTCCTAGTCGCTAGCAAAACAACGCTGGTTGCCTTGGAAACCACCCCGCACGAGCTCACGCGAAGATTGAACGATTGGAAGTTGAAAGGTTTTTTTTTTCTCTCTAAGCTCTCGGCCTGCTCTTGAGCTGATTTTGCTTTTAATTTTTTTTTATTTGCTTAGTTTTAAGCTTATAAGGTGACTATTAGGTCAAAGGGTCAAAGCCCTTGGTCAAACAACTTAAAATTTGGTCAATTTGCCTTATTTTGTGCATTTTAAAGACATACTAACTAAGGAACAAATTAATTATAGCTAACAACAATTAAAATATAAAATTTAAGTCATCTAAATACTAGTTTCACTATTTGCTGAGGACTAGAAACCGTTCTCTATCTATCGCTCTCGATATGCAATGCCCATTGCGACAGCAAAGAAGTAACAATTTGATTTCTAAGTACTTAAGAAAATAAAATTTTCAAAATAATAAACAAGGAAATTTCACATTCCGGCCTCGGGTATTACAGCAGCAAGCTCCTTGAACGCAGGTCCAACACTATTGAGGGTGTGAGTGATAAGATACTGGGGCAGGACAGGAGCTCTGACAAGAGCCAGTTCATCAGCAATATCCCCGACTTGTGCGAGATAATCAGAAATAGATGAGTTATCACAGCTGATAAGTGTTAACTGTTCCGCAAGACCCATGATCCTAGATGATGAGAGATTGGCATAATTTTTAGCCAATTTAGCCCAAGCTTCGGCAGAAGTAGTACACGACTAAATGAGCGGCACAACACTAGGACTCAAAGAGCCAATAAGGCCCAGAAAAAGAAGTTTATCCTGACGCATCCAAAAGAAATAGTCTAGATTTAGAGTATCCTTGTTGTTAGCACGAACGGTGGTAGGAGGGCAGGGGTTGGTGCCATCGACATAGCCAAGTAAATCGTAACCATAGAGTAAAGCATCAAACTGTGACTTCCAAGAATAATAATTGGTGGGGGTGAGTTTAAGGGGTAGTTGAATTGCAACATTGAGGGCAATAAGATTTTGAGTATTTGGAGTATTAGGAAGTTCAGATGGACGGGTGGTAGAGGAAATCGTGGGGGAATCGTCAGATGCCATTTAAAAAAAAAATCGTTACTCGTAAGAGATTAGCTCTCGTGATACCATATAGAGAAGTAAACTGAACTATGTTGTATTACTTCACACACATTTACAATGCGTCAGTGGTATAATTTATACAGCAGTGCAGTATCAAGATAAATAGGAGATATACAAGATCAGGACTAAGAAGATGTATCACTAATCTACACAAGCAAGCTGATCAAGCTGAATCAGGGAGAGAAGTCGTGGACATCCAGTAGACTAGATGAGTTAGAACTTCTTCCTAATATTGAACAATCTAATTGATACTTTTGACTGTAATATGTAATGCCCGTTATGAGTGAGTCCAAGATTAGGAGCAAGGATATGCATGTTGTCATGGCTAATTTCTTTTGTGAAGTCAATTTAGCTAGCATTCGAGTGAGTCCAAGATTATGAGTGAGTAAATAATTTTAGTTGAGGTAAAATTATTTAGCAAAGACTCGAGTGAGTCTAGCCCTACTTTCATCACCCCGTCTCCCATCACTACTGTCCCTAGTCCCATCGGTACCCCTTACCCTCGTCACTCCCACCCATATCACCCTTATCCCCATCACTGTCGGCACTCCCCAGCTCCATCCCAGTCAATCCTATTGCGCCTTAGCCCTCCACCCCAGTCACCCTATCACCCTCACCCCTATCCCCATCACTTGTTATCCAGTGTATATGTGTGTTTGTATGCGTGCATGTCCCTGTGTATGTTTGTGGGTGTGTATGCATGTATTTATATGTGTTTGTGGGTGTGTGTGTGTGCTGTCTGTGTGTTTGTGTGGGTTTATGGGTCTGTTTGTATGAGTGTGTAATTGTGTGTGTTTTTGGGTATGTTTGTGTATGATTTTGTGTGTGACTCTGTGATTATGTGTTTGTGTATGTCTTTGAGTATGTCTACATGGGTCTATGTGTGTTTTTAGGGAGGGGGTGTGATTATTTATTTATATGTGTTTGTAGGTGTGTGTGTGTGCTGTCTGTGTGTTTGTGTGGGTTTATGGGTCAGTTTATATGAGTGCGTAATCGTGTGTATTTTTGGGTGTATTTGTGTATGATTTTGTGTGCGACTCTGTATGATTATGTGTTTTTGTATGTCTTTGGGTATGTCTACATGGGTCTATGTGTGTTTTTAAGGAGGGGGTGTGATTATTTATTTCTGGGTGAGTTTCTAATTTTACCCGAAAAATACTGTGTATGTGTGCTAAAACTGACCAAGTTCTTAATGGTAGAGACTAATTTGAATAATTTTTAAAACATTGGGGACTAATTTACTCTTTTTGAAATAATGAGGATTAAATTGAATCTCATGGAAACAATGGAAACTAATATGTTAGATTGATGGGTATTCCAAAGGTAATCTAGGACTAATAGTTGACATGAGGAAATAGAGATTACTAACCTATTCATTGAGATAGATTGCCAACTAGTCATTAAGTTCGTCTCAACTAGTCATTGAGACCGTGGAATAAAAAATGTGAGTTGCTACAAACTACTTTTACTTGTGACACTGGATTTGCCACTAATAGAGGATAGTACTAGAGGGAGTAGTGTGTTCCTAGTCATGAAAAAAATCAGAAAAGAAAAATAAAAATAATTATTAGGTATCTATCTTTCGCTTAGCAAGACAAATTTCTATCAGCAATCAACTAAGTTGGAGAAATTAAGGTTATTTGCGTGATAAGGAAGATAACATAATTTATAACACAGCACACACTAAACACACATACACTTAACTATATCAAAATGAAACAAATATAGGACAAAAAAGATCTCGATCATTAGCTACAAAGAAAAGACATGGGATGTGGAGGCATATTGACTCCTCCATTGTTCGGCACTAGTAGAGGCCTTGCTGATCCTCATATCATAATCTATCTTGATGCAAATAATCAACCATTTATAGTGTTTCTTCACCTTTTAAGCCATCTTCTTCTATCTGCTGCACATGTTATGATCAAACATGTAACACAAGTTTTGATTCTATGCATATCATAGAAGATAAAATTGCAAAAAGGTCGTGTTGTGATTGTGTTTTTGGGCATGTTCCTACCCAATTCGAAGTTGAAAAGGCTATATTTGACCTCCAAAGGTAAGTTTTCGTGTTATGTTATTGTTCGTAGGCAGGACCACGTTATGTTATTGTTCGTAGGCAGGACCATGTTGGATAAACACCACGGTGGTACAGCAATGTGCCCAACGACTATATATGTAGCTGTTTTTTCTCTTATATTAATTGGTCTTTGATTGATTTAGATTTGATCCAATATTCTTTTACTAAGTACGATTGATAGTATATCAAATTATGGCAATTTTCTTGATGAATTCCAGTAAAAACCTTGAAATAGATGAACTATCATATGATTTCTAAGGAGAATTGTTGTAAACTATTTGCTATAGATTTTTTTTTTCCTTTGAAAGTCGTCTATATCCGGGCTTTTGCCAAAGTAATCCCAAGGGCACTGTGATTAATGAATGTAAATCTATGCACAAACCTATGCAAATAGGGGATTTTATCATTACTTTTGCCAGTCAAGAGTCCCTAAGTTTAACGGCCAGGTAAATTTCTGGTGGCACTGAGAGGGCTCGAATTGGCAACTTTTGTGAAACAATTTTCTATACATTATTATATAGTGAATTATGTTTGATGCTTGGGAATTTTGTATATATGATAATGGTATTATAAGAGCTAGTTGATTCCAACGGTTTCAGTATTTTTGTACTTCATCAGTTACTGATATGTGCTTCCTGGAATTCATTGCCATTACCAAGAATGATTAGTCAAATGTGTAAATCATATTAATTGATAATTGCGACATACTTCGTATTGATTATATTGTTATCTGTCAGGTTTATGCTCGGGCTTTCTGAGCTCGAATCAGACTTAAATTCTCTTCAACCGGTCTTGAATCGTATGAGTCAGGAATGCTGCAATCACTTGGATATCGAAGAATCCATGATGTTTTACGTATGCTGAAAACTGAGCCCTCTATGCAGGTACCATCTTCGAGCTTGTATTTTGTCGAATTAGAGGTATAATATGTACCTGTTCTCAGTAGCTATTCAATCTGTCGAAGTCCTGAAACATAGTAGTTTGAGGTGAATTTTGATATGCAATGTCTCCATTGAGCCTCTAAAGAAGGCTGATCTGTATGTAGAAAATGGTCTTCTTCATATCATGTGATCAAGCTGTTTGGGAAGCCATCTTTAAAAATGAGGCAGTTCGAAGTCTCAAAAGCTCATTCTCTGCAAGTCCACATATCGACATATCATACTTCTTAAAACATTTCACGTATCTGGATTTATTTCATGTCAATATAGGAAATAGTTTTAAGAATTCTTTACCTCCATTTTGCATAAAGATTTCTAACCTCAATTAAACTCAACTGAAAGTATCTCATCAAGGACTTGGAGTTTAGTATATCTCATGAAGTGCTCATTCCAACATCCTAAACACATTTAACTCATAAATTAAGTTTTTCGTGTAGGTAGTTGTTGAAGGTTGTGCTCGATACGATGCCCAACTGTTCACTTATCGAGTACTTAGACTTGGGCTCAAATCTTGAAAGCACTCACTCTGTCAATAGGAATAAGACTACTTAAATTTACCTTCCTCAAACCGTACTATTTGTGGGAGGTGTGTGCATTGAGTTTGACCCTTTTGGTGGTTGAATATCTTCTATAACAAAGAGTGAGATGGACTACAGCCTAAATCTTTTGATGATCAAAAAGTTATTTTGCTTGAACTGAATTAAGGAAAAGGTCTTCCTGTAAGATATTTTGTCCCTTTCTTTTCATTTATATTTTCAGTGATCATATTTTCATCGGTCAGATCCAAAACTTAAACATAGCTGCGTTTTTCATGACTTGTATAACATTTTGTGCTCGTACAATATTGATGAAAAAGTCTAGTTTCATAACTTATCTTTATGAGCATGTTATTTTGACATTATGGACTAGAAAAACTCCTCAAGTCGTATGTATTCGTTAGTTGCAAATTTCAGCTTCCAAAATAACCTGCAGAAAAACCAGATACTGTACCTTGATATAGTGCGTATCCACATTAGTCTTGCGCATTTTTATTGTAGGGTAAATAGCACCACAGCCCCTTATGGTTTGCCAAAAGTGCACATAACCCCCCTGTACTTTCAAAAGTGCACCATACCCCCTTATGGTTTTAAAAAGTTAGCACCGGAGCCCCCTCCGTCCATTAAATCGTTACTTTTAACTGTGATTGTGCTGCACGCACTAATAGTGCAACTTTTTTTGTTTTTTACATGTTCTACCAATAAAATAAATCTAGATGTTGACTAAAATGCCCTCTCTTGTATTTATAAAACTCACCTATCTCATCCTTTAGAATGTACTACTTGTGAAGTAATTTTCAATTGTCCAAAGTGAAAGATCTGATTCAGGTGAGTTCCTTGTGCGATTTTTTTTTTCCTTCACTTGTGAAGCTCTATTTCTCATATGTACTTACTACATTGTTAACCCATTTCATTATAGTGTCGAAATGTCAAGTGCAAGCAGTAGGAGTATGAAGGATCCGGACTTGGATTTGCGATATATGAATGTCAAATGCCACTGTTGTAAGAAGGCTGATATCCAAGTTGTGACATCGTATAAGAAGCCTTCAAGAAGCGGTTGTTTTACACTTGTGACCATTGTGGCTTTTTCAGTTAGTGTGAGCCTCAGAGTGTGAAATGGAAAGGCAAGGAGCTACCTCTAAATGGTAGTGGGGATGATGAGGATAGTGGTGATGAGGTGACGTGCCCTATGAAGAATATGAAAGTGAATCGTGGGGATTGCAATGAAGTTGACAACTGTTTTGGGTCATCTTTGTGTTATTTTAGTGGTGATGTTGCTCCTTGTGTTGATCTTAAAATGATGCACTGGTTCATTTGTTATGTTGGGTGTTGTTTCTGTTATGTAGTTGGTGCGATGTAGTTGTAGTAATATTTGTTGTGTTTTCTTTTTGTTTAATTTGCCCAAGTTTTTGTAATCGAAGTGGTAGTATGAATGAAGTTGGGTTCATTCTCTAGTTTTTGTTTCAATTGCACTCCATTATATGCACGTTTACATTGGCCAAATTAATTCCCCTCTGTTTCTAACTAGCTGCACATTACCCCCCTGTGATTTTAACATGGTGTGTAGTAACCCCCTGTGGTCCGATGAAGGTGCGTAGGACCCCCTTGTAATTTTAATTATGGTGCAAAATAACCCCTTATAGTTCGATGAAGGTGCGTAATAGCCCCCTGTGCTTTTAGGTTACAGGAACAACAGTGCATTATACAACACTTTATCACTCTAATTCTATTTCACAGACAAATAAACACCCTGTTGTAAAGATAAAGCAACCAGTCAGACAACTAAGCTCAATATTAAATATCCAACAAATAAATACCCAAGAAGAAGCAACACAGCTTCATATAAAAACCAGCCAGTATGCCAAAATAGTCAAAGTACAAAAGTATTCAATTCAATGACAACCAGTCAGGCTACTAAGTTCAATATTAAATACCCAACTAAAATAAAACTTTGGCAGCTTGTGTTTATAAATGTTGGAACTACCAAAGTACAAAAATAGACCAAAAGAGATATAATAATTCATCCAAATTTATGGAACACAACTTCATATTCCCAAGAAATCATCATGGTCTCCATGTTCTTTTTCTGTTTCTGATATTCTCTACCACTTCAGTAATGCCTGGCACCCTATTTCTTTTTGAAGTGACATTTGAAGTCTGGCCATGTTCAGCAATAACAACTCCTTTGGTGAGGGCATCATTTCTAAAGCTTGTGTATACTCTACCATGAGTTGCAACTTCTGTGCCATCAACTCCAACTGCACCAGATTTGTGAACTTCTGTGCCATCAACTCCAACAGCACCAGATCTGCCACCATTTTTCCTAGCAGCTCTACCTCTCACCGCGGTTCCACCTATCCTAGATCTGCCACCATTTCTCCCAGCAGCTCCACCTCTCACGGTGGTTCCATCTCTCCCAGATGTGCCACCACTTTGTCCAACAACAACAGAGTGAACACCAGTTCTGCCCCCAATACCAGATCTATTACCTCTACCCCTCAGACCAGATCTATCATTATTTGCACCAGAACTTGACCTCCGTCGAAGTTGAGTGGTAACTGATTCTTGAGTTTCATTAACCTATTACATTTCACCATTTGCACCATTAACATTGATTTCAATTATATGTTTTGAATTGAATTCTTTATAAGAGTTTACTTACATTGTTTGAAGTCTGGGGTTGGCACTGCTCCATATTTGAATGAACCTGTTCCACATTTGCATCTCTATTGTTCATTTCCTACAAACAAACATGAAATAGTGTTAGTTTGGTCTTTAAAATTCATAAACATAAAAAAAATTTGATAACATGTCACCTTCAATAGTGGTGAGTTAGGGTGGTACTGGTTTTTGCAAGATGCCTTATTATGGCCTTTTTGTAAACATTTCTTGCAGGTTATTGTCATTCCCTTCCTTGTCGAGACAGGTACTTCCGGTATGGCCTTCTTTTTCTTGAGTTCATCAATAGTCTTGTTTGTAGCCCTTCGCGGTCTCCCAGTCATTGTGTGTATCTGTGGTGGCTTCAATGCATCTCTCTCACTCTCCACATAATCAAGTGGTCCAGGTATCGGATGAATCATGTATTGGTAAACACTTAAATATTTTTCTTTTGAGTAGTAATGATCTATGTAATCCTCCACATTTTTCCCATAACGTTGTATACAGGACAATGCATGGCAACATGGATAGCCAGTCAATTGAAACATACCACACATGCATGTTTCAGTAGCTAAATTAACAACTTTTTTGTTCCAAGTTTGCACAACTTCATATTCTTCATTCCCAGACCAATTAGCACACCAACCACTTGAAGCATTGTTCATTTTCTTAATCTTCTTCATAACATTTGGACAAATGTTTCCTTTATAACTCGCCATACCTTGTCTCTTCACTTGCATTTGAATCATCAATCTTACTCGAATCATCTCTAACATCGTAATGATGGGCTTATCTCTAGCATCAAGAATATAGTTATTAAAAGACTCACACAGAGTGTTCACCACTACATCACATTTTGAAGTGGTTGGGAAGTGAGATCTTGCCCATTGCTCAAGAGGGATATTTCTTAACCATTCACTTGCAGTCTCAGCATCACCAACTTTTGGGTCTTCCTTCTCAATTTCCTTCATGTATCTATTAAATTCATTCCTGTTTCCTGTTGATGCTGCCTTCCAGAATAGATCTTTCAGTGTCAACCCTCCAAATTTCTTTTTAAAGTTTTGGTACATGTGGCGAAGGCAAAACCTATGGTGTACATTAGGATATTCAATCTCCTTTATTGCTATTTGCTTAGCTCTGATTGCTTTATATTTGCCTACTGTCACTTTCACTGTCGCATGTATATCGGTTTGCAATTCAGCTGTGCTCTTATATCTCTCAGCCATAATATTTTCCACCATCCTTTTCCCTATATATTTGTAATCAGCACGCTGGTTGTCAAACCTATGACCACATTTATGGCTTCCTTCAAGAGTTTTAACAACAAATGTTTTACTACCCTGCACAGGAGATGCAAGTATTACCCATGTACAACCATCAGTCTTAGCATGCCTACATTTAGCTCTAACCCTATCTTTATCATTTTTCACAAATACATAATCTATCCCATTCCTCACACACCAATCTTTAAGAACTTTTCTGAATTCTATGACTGATCTAAACTGCATCCCTTTCACCATCTCAAATTTTTTCATACGAACCCTATCATTAAACTCAGGAAAATTGGGTGTCTTATCATCATTATCAGATCCTCTTTTGTTCAATTCTTCAACTGGTTCATCACTGTAGCAACCTTCTTCACCTGTGGCAGAATTCTCATTCACTGAACTTCTTTTTTTTCTCTTTAGTAGCCTCTTTTTAAGTTTCTTTTTCAATTTAATGTATCTTTCTCTCCTGGAATTTTCATCATCACCATCTTCTACAATATTATCATCAGATAGACCTTCAATGTCATCAAAAATCCAGCTAGGTGTATCCGAGTCCGTATCAGATAATGAACCCTCGGAAGGCATGTAATCTTCATCATCCGATTCTGATTCTAATTGTACACCTGCATCTTCACAAGTTCCATGCCTCAAATCAGTTGTTGCATCTTTTTGCATGACATCTTCAGCAATCACCTCTGGCACATTACTGTCTTCACAAGCTTCATGCCCCAAATCAGTTGCAGCTTCTTTTTGCATCACATCTTCAGCAATTTCTTCTAGCACATTACTCTCTTCACAAGTTGTATGCCTCAAACCTAATCCACCATCTGTTTGTATGGGATCTTCAACAACATCATTTGGCACACTACTATGATCACCAGTAACTTCTTTAGCAAATTCAGCAGCTCCATCATTACCCCACATATCTGCAACAATAATTTCAGACCATGCTTCTTCATTAACCATCTCTGCAGCCCCTCTCTTACCTCTCTCATACAATACAATTGTATTAGATTGCACTACTGGTTCTTGACCTTCACCATAAATAACTTCTTTTGGATCATCACCATCCTCTATATATACGTTAGCAACTGGCCAACCAGCAAACACTGACTGAAATTGAATAACACCATGATCCTCTGAAAACTCCCAAACCCCTTCATGTAATGGTCTAGTAGGCTGACTGTAGTACATAGTAAAATAATTTTTTTCCCCACCAGCATTCTTGTACATTTCTATGAATTCAAATTGAATTAGTTTATCTAAGTCCACATCAGGAAAAGTTACTTTCTTCCCTCCTTCATACCTCAATGTAGGTTCCATAACAAACCTACCACCTATCCACATATTAATATCTAACATTGTATTATCTTCATCCATTCTGACAAAAGCAAAAAAAATCTCAAGCTAACTCCAATTTCAAACAAAAGAAACATGTTTTAAATAACCCTAATTTTATTGCTATTACAGTGATGCCCTAAATTGTGTGCAACTAATCAAAGTTGTAATTACATCAGATTTGAAGTTATTAACTAATGCCCTAATATTACGACCCAATTACATAAAAAGCACTAATTTATTATTACTAACAAGCTCTAATTTTATGAGAACTAAAAATGCCCTAATTAATAACCCTAATTTTATTGCTATTACAGAAAAACCCTGAATTGCGAAATACATTGAAGCCCTATTCTAGATGTAATTCTGTTTACAAGACACACAAGCACATGCAAGTTGTCTTTTTCGGCCAGAAAAAATATTCATATTTAATTAAACAATGCAAATATACACAATATACAAGTTGTCTCTTTCGACCACAACACAGGGGACCACAAATGCATGTCACAAAGTGGAAAAGTAGAACATTAGCATAAAACGTCAAAATAGGAGACAACTATAAAAAGGTGTATTCTTACCTGGTGCTTTTGGGTACAAAAAGTTTCAACACTTTGGCGAGTTATCTGTTGTGGATTTCAATCGTCAAGCTGCAACTGGTTTTCAAGTCGTTCCAACACTTTTGCTTTTCAACGCCATGGATTTCGCTACTTTAGGGCTTTTCAGTTGATAGGTTTCAATGGTGCTCAAAGAATTTTTGGTATTCAGTGTGTGTTTTATATTATACAAAAATCGGTTTGCAAATGAATATGTTTTGTTTTTTTTTTTGGGCAGAGAATGTGTTTTGTGATTTGCAAGCTTTTAGTTCGATTAGGGCTTAGTAAAGAACGATGAAGTAAAGTGACAAAATATACCAAATATAAAACATAAGGACATTTGCGTCATTTCAAATTTGCCGTTAAAAATATTGACAGAAAAGAGACGGAGGGGCACGTGTGCAACTTTTAAAAACCATAGGGGGGTATGGTGTGATACCCCGAACCCAGCACTTCATTAATTGTATTCATTAAATGGTTAACTTAGATGTAATTTAGGTAATTACTTCATTTTTTTTATATTTTCATAAATTTAAATATTTCTTTTCATGTATTTTATATTTTTATAAAATACTACATATTTTTAGGGGACTACAGCCCCTGACCGTGCGTGCATTGCATATCAGGATCAACGAAAAAAAATTCATGAAATGTCTGATGAATAGTACCAACGGGATTTTTTTTTTCCAGATTTTTTTTCAGATTTTTGGCATTTGTTTTGCTGAAATTTGATCACCCAAATGACCCTTTTGCCCTTACTAAAATGTCTTAATTATTTGACCTACCATTTGACCTTCTCATGATAATAATATAAGCCAAGAACAAAAAAAAAAAGAAGTAAAAAAATGGCCAAAAAATAGTTACGGGAATAGTAACTTTTTCTTGCAAAAATTGCTATAGTTGGTCATTTTCATCCATTCCAAGCTTGAATCTTGAGTTCTTGAACATGTTTACACCTTCTTCAAGCTTCTCTAGCCTTGTGTGGTAAGAATTTCATCTTATTTTTGTATTTGAAAATTTTGCACCTAAACTTTATTTTTTTTTGGGATTTGTTGAGATATTACTTGGTTATGCTTGTTTATGCTTAAATTACTCTTATTAATGATCATAGAGCATACTTTTGTGGTTAGATAGCATTTTGAATGGTTGAAAATGGAGTTGGAGCTTTGAGGAAGATGATAAATAGTGAAATTTCTAGGGTTCCGAAAATTTGTGCAATTTAATTTGATTCAATGCTTCTAGTAGTTGCTAATTAGGTCCTTGAGCGTGGAAAAAATGTTAGTTGCACTTGCCATGTACAAAATTTGAATAATTTGATCAAATTAAGCTACTTTAATAAGGGGTTTCGGGGTTAACTCAAATCCGGGCACGTTTCGAGGTTATGGCTAGTCTTTATTAAGTATTGAAGCTTTAGAAGTGCCTTCGTTTCGCTTGTTTGGATTTCGGAATTGGTACTTGTAGTGTAAACGCACAAAGAGAAAATCGGGGATTTAATGGTAAATGAGGTTTAACGGGTGAGCTTAAGGGTCCTTGGGGTGCCATAAGGTGTGGTTTGACGGATAGGATAACTCGTTTGGGAATCTTGAACCTTGCCTTTTGATTTGAAGCTTAATAGCAAAGATTGACAAAGGGGATTTCGGGTTGAAAGTGAATCTGGGTGCGTTTGGGCATTAGGGCTAGTGTCTAGTAACTGATGAGGTACTAGAAATGTATTTGCTTCGCTTAGTTGAGCTCCGATTAGAGTACTTGTAATGTAATACATAAAGAGGCAAATTCGGACTTTTTGGGTAATTGTACTTTAAAGTGAGATTTCAAGGGCTTAAGTAGTGCCATTAAGTGTCATTAGAGATTTAGTATAGTTAGATTTGAGGTTCGTTATCTTGTGTGAAGTTTAGAGCTTATTTTGTTAGCATTTAGAAGGAGATTTGTTAGATTTCTTGTGAATTACTTGAATTGGTTGTATTAGTAGTTATTATATTGTTATGTTTGCTCTAATTGATCATGATAGAGTTATATGTTATATAAGTGTGAAGTTTATGACCTAAATACCAAGCATGTGAAAAGTGTCTAAATGAAGCTTATGTGAATTAGTTAAGCTTATTGCATAAGTAGCTATTTGAATTGTTATACTTGTTATAATTGCTATATTTGTCTATTGATTGAGTTATAAAATGTAAATTGGGAAAAATGAGTATGATAACTTGAATTATCTTGTAATTAGCTAGAGTTGAGTTTAGACAAATGGTTAGCTTGTTGAACATGTAAGTTGAAATGGGAGGTGATTGGCTGCCATTTAGCTAACTAAATGGAATTAGGGCCTTGTGCATGCTAATGCTAAAAAGCAAAGAATGCTTCTTGTCATATCCTCTAAGTTAGTTAAGATAATGCATGTCTAGAGATTTTAGAGTTTGATATTGTGACATGAACTTGTAGAACTAGCTAATTAATTGCATGATTAACATTCTTAACTCATGTTATTTGTGTATGGTCAATCGGATGAATGTAGAATGATTTTATTGCATAACTGCCTAATTAGGAATTGAAGGGATTTGATGCCCCGAGGTTAAATTTGGACTCTCTTGGCACTTCTTAAACGGTACTTCTTGGCTGGAACTCCTATTTGGGAATCTCGGATAGATCTTCTAGTTGGCGTCATATATGGAGGTCTTATTTGATACTCTTATTCAAAAGAATTCATCTTTATGAGTATTGGTCAGTATTCTTTGCGCACACTCCCACTTGGATTTCTTTTTCGGCATTTTACCTATGGTACCACCTTGATATTCTTATTGGGTATTTTTTTCAGTATTTTCGTCTGGTATTCTTGCTTAGAGATTATTTGGTATTTCCTCTGGACTACTGGTATAACGAGCATATTGGGGATTCTTATATGGTGATTCATAATTAGAGAGATTCTTATTCCAACTTCTGGATTCGTATACTTATTCGGAGCCTTTATTTGGCATCCTTAATCAGATTTATTGGTGGTATTTTCTCGGAGTCCCAAGCTGGACATCTAATTAGGCCTTTATTTGGCAATCTTGAGCCTTTATTTGACAGTTAAAGTTGGGATTCACCGGACTTCCTTCTTGGGAATTTCTTGATATTATCCGGGCGTTTTGGATATTAGCTGCATGTTCTTCTTAATGGGATTTCTTTTGGTGCTCTCTCAGCATTAGTAAATGGCCTCCTCGTGTGACATTCTTATCGGACTCCTATTGGGTATTTTCATAGGAGCCTTTATTTAGCTACCCCACTCCGGCTTCCTTCAGTGACGTTCGCTCTTCTTAGTCTCATTCGGCATTACACTTCTTGACTTCAAGTCCGACGGAAATTGTTGTAGTTCTTGGAAGTCATTTCAGCTCAAGAAATTGCGAGGACACAATTTTTGTAAGGAAGGGAGGATGTGACACCCCGAACCCAGCACTTCATTAATTGCATTCATTAAATGGTTAACTTAGATGTAATTTAGCTAATTACTTTATTTTTTTTATATTTCCATAAATTCAAATATTTCTTTTCATGCATTTTATATTTTTATAAAATACTACATATTTTTAGGGGACTACAGTCCCTAACCGTGCGTTCATTGCATATCAGGATCAACGGGAAAAAATTCGTGAAATGTCTGATGAATAGTACTAGCGGGATTTTTTTTTCCAGATTTTTTTTTCATATTTTTGGCATTTGTTTTGCTGAAATTTGATCACCCAAATGACCCTTTTGCTCTTACTAAAATGCCTTAATTATTTGACCTACCATTTGACCTTCTCATTATAATAATATAAGCCAAGAACAAAAAAAAAAGAGTCAAAAAATGGCCAAAAATAGTTATGGGAATAGTCACTTTTTCTTGCAAAATTGCTATAGTTGGTCATTTCCATCCCTTCCAAGCTTGAATCTTGAGTTCTTGAACATGTTTACACCTTCTTCAAGCTTCTCTAGCCTTGTGTGGTAAGAATTTCATCTTATTTTTGTATTTGAAAATTTTGCACCTAAACTTTATTTTTTTTTGGGATTTGTTGAGATATTACTTGGTTATGCTTGTTTATGCTTAAATTACTCTTATTAATGATCATAGAGCATACTTTTGTAGTTAGATAGCATTTTGAATGGTTGAAAATGGAGTTGGAGCTTTGAGGAAGATGATGAATAGTGAAATTTCTAGGGTTCCGAAAATTTGTGCAATTTAATTTGATTCAATGCTTCTAGTAGTTGCTAATTAGGTCCTTGAGCGTGGAAAAAATGTTAGTTGCACTTGCCATGTACAAAATTTGAATAATTTGATCAAATTAAGCTACTTTAATAAGGGGTTTCGGGGTTAACTCAAATCCGGGCACGTTTCGAGGTTATGGCTAGTCTTTATTAAGTATTGAAGCTTTAGAAGTGCCTTCGTTTAGCTTGTTTGGATTTCGAAATTAGTACTTGTAGTGTAAACACACAAAGAGAAAATCAGGAATTTAATGGTAAATGAGGTTTAACGGGTGAGCTCGAGGGTCCTTGGGGTGCCATAAGGTGTGGTTTGAAGGATAGGATAACTCGTTTGGGAATCTTGAACCTTGCCTTTTGATTTGAAGCTTAATAGCAAAGATTGACAAAGGGAATTTCGGGTTGAAAGTGAATCCGGGTGCGTTTGGGCATTAGGGCTAGTGTCTAGTAAGTGATGAGGTGCTAGAAATGTATTCGCTTCGCTTAGTTGAGCTCCGATTAGAGTACTTGTAATGTAATGCATAAAGAGGCAAATTCGGACTTTTCGGGTAATTGTACTTTAAAGTGAGATTTCAAGGGCTTAAGTGGTGCCATTAAGTGTCATTAGAGATTTAGTATAGTTAGATTTGAGGTTCGTTATCTTGTGTGAAGTTTAGAGCTTATTTTGTTAGCATTTAGAAGGAGATTTGTTAGATTTCTTGTGAATTACTTGAATTAGTTGCATTAGTAGTTATTATATTGTTATGTTTGCTCTAATTGATCATGATAGAGTTATATGTTATATAAGTGTGAAGTTTATGACCTAAATACCAAGCATATGAAAAGTGTCTAAATGAAGCTTATGTGAATTAGTTAAGCTTATTGCATAAGTAGCTATTTGAATTGTTATATTTGTTATAATTGCTATATTTGTCTATTGATTGAGTTATAAAATGTAAATTGGGAAAAATGAGTATGATAACTTGAATTATCTTGTAATTAGCTAGAGTTGAGTTTAAACAAATGGTTAGCTTGTTGAACGTGTAAGTTGAAATGGAAGGTGATTGGCTGCCATTTAGCTAACTAAATGGAATTAGGGCCTTGTGCATGCTAATGCTAAAAAGCAAAGAATGCTTCTTGTCATATCCTCTAAGTTAGTTAAGATAATGCATGTCTAGAGATTTTAGAGTTTGATATTGTGACATGAACTTGTAGAACTAGCTAATTAATTGCATGATTAACATTCTTAACTCATGTTATTTGTGTATGGTCAATCGGATGAATGTAGAATGATTTTATTGCATAACTGCCTAATTAGGAATTGAAGGGAATTGATGCCATGGGAGAAGGTTCAAATGGGAGTTTGGCTAAGTTTTGTATGTTTGGCTTCCTAAAGGTGAGGGACCTGCATCCTTACGTGCATTATAGTTTATTTTCTTGCTAAAAGAGTATATTGTTTAGTATAATTGCGTAATTGATATATGCTTATTGTTGCTAAATTGTAACTTGGTGCAAGGACAACCTACTTTTTGTCCTTAAATGTGTTTACTGATTATATTGTCATTGTTATCATTCTTGCATTGCATCGTGGTTGCGCAACCTCATTGTCGCGGCGGATGCGATGGCCTCGCTGGGCGGCATCGGGCTTGCCAGTGTTGGTTGCCTTAGCTCCGTCTGCTATTCCCTCACTCGCCTGGTCCGGAGATTGCCAGGGGGTGTTGGGTCGTAGGATCGGGTACATCCGGAGTACCCATTGGTGTAAGGGATGTCGGCATATCGAGATTGAGATCGTGGTTCGTGGATCGGGGATCGAAGATTTGGAGTGATAAGGGTTATCGATTGTATCCTTTTAAAATGTGGTATTAGAATTGTTATTCACTGTTTATCTATTGTATTAATTGTGTTAAGTTGCTGCATTGCACGTCCCCGGTAGACCTTATCCCTCACTGAGCAATTGTGATTGCTCATACCTCGCTAAACATGTTTCAGGTGGTGCAGTTGGAGGAGTTTCCTTGGTTGCTATGTACTATTACTTGAGATTGGAGTGATTGATTGCTAAACTGTAGAAGACCTTGCTTGTCTACTTTATGTTCTATTTTGGAGCCTAAGGGCTTATGTATATATATTTGAGTGGTTGCAATTTGAAAGCTAAGTGGATGTAGTAAGTGTTATGGAATTGTGGCATGTAATAACTTATGCTTCTGCTTCTAGCTACGTTGCATGCTTGTATGTGTTTATATTGTCTTGTGTTGCTTAAGGCTCGGATGGCCTTGAAGTTGGGATTTCAATTAGAAATGTTGTTCATTTGCTTCGTGTTTTATTTGAATGATTACAGGTTTTCAGAATGTCCACGGTACAGGAAAAACTCTGTCCGGTTGATAATAGCATGGTTACTAGAGCCTCCGGTCTCGGGAGGGATCGAGGCGTTACATATGGTGAACTTTTGAAAGTACAGGGGGGTCCTGTGCACTTTTGGCAAACCATAAGGGGTTGTGATGCTATTTACCCTTTATTGTATGTCTTTGTATATGTATAAAACAATTGATTCAGATTTTGATGTTGATCAGCACAACCAAAGAAGGAGAAAGCCAGAGGTCCAACAAAGAATCCGGTATAACAGACCTCGTATTGAAGTTGATTATGGGCATCACCAAGTCAGAAATAGTCGAATTGATTGAGAAATCTGGACTGCTAGTGTCTGAAATATGTCGACCTACTGAGAAGGTAAAGCCTACTTCAGAACTTGACAATC
This sequence comes from Ehretia macrophylla, assembly GCA_037974665.1. NCBI lineage: Eukaryota > Viridiplantae > Streptophyta > Magnoliopsida > Boraginales > Ehretiaceae > Ehretia > Ehretia macrophylla. The sequence continues at coordinate 82,285,964 of CM075776.1, forward strand.
TCTTGGAAGAGAAAGTTAGATCTTCCGTGCTCCTCTTCGTGGTGATTCTCATGATCGTGGTTGTTACTAGAAACCATGGAGCCTTATGACATTATTAATGATTGAGGGGCGGCTAACACTTGAATTATGCATTTGGGCAAAGACATTAATCATAGTTCCAGTTTATCTGCAAAGATTACTCATAATTCGAGATTGATGTAATTAAGTACCTCTCTTCAAACAAATACGTATGGGTTTTACTTCGTTTTTGTTTTCGTTTATCTCATTTATATTGAGAGATACTATATTGCATAGATTGCTCGAATTTTAAAATGCTATAAGAAATACGGAAATAGGTGACAGTTTTTCTCGCCGGGGAAAAACCTATTTTCTTGCAATGAACTATGAAATGAAAATGTTGTTATTATCACAATTTTCCGATTAAAAAAAATAATTTGCTTATTAGTCATATCTCCGCATCTATTCCCATAAGTTTTCAATGAATATCATCATTGTTGTAGTATCACATTTTCTATAAGCATTTTTTTTTTAATGGGAAAAAACTTGAAAACTTCTTAACACTTTGAAACGTCCAAATCTGATGCAAGTGTCACTACAAGAAAACAGCGTTCGGGCGACGGAATTGGGAGACGGATTTTTTCTGTAGTAAATTGACTACTGCCAGGTTACGGATTTGCTATGGAAAAAAAATTCCGTAGCCCAACAGTAGCCAACTTAGCACCCGTTGAAATGGCGATAAAACTTTGCTACGGATTAGCTACGGAAAATAATTTTGATTAATAAAAAAAATAAATAATAATATTCCGTAGCCTAGCCGTGACAAATTTACAATGGATTAGCTACGAATTATTTAATTAATTCGACAAAAAAATTCATAAAAAAGTTCGTAGCCATGCAATAACCAAAATAGCCACGGATTGGCTACAGATAATAATTTTAATTAATAAAAAAATAAAAAATAATATTCCGTAGCCTAACCATTGCAACTTTACTACAGACTAGCTTTGAATTATTTAATTAATTCGGAAAAAATATTCATTAAAAATTCCGTAGCCATGCAGTGGCCAATAGACACGGATTGGCTACAGACTATATATTATTCAAAAAATATTTTAAAAAAATAAATACAACTATTTTAATTAAATAGGAAAAAGTAAAATAACAAAGTCCGTAGCCCATCTGTAGTCCCTAGCTATGGATGGGCTACGGAATTGGACTCTTCCGTAGCCCAGTAGTAGCCAATTCTACGGATTTAAATAAAAAACTGAAATTTATCCTTTTTAATTTGAATTATGGAATTTTGATTACACCTACAACGTAGTAACTTCACTTGAGTTGCAAATTTTTAAAATAAAAATAAACTTGGTCTATATTTCATTAACGTGGGTACTTTTAAAGAGAAATCAAATGTCGTTTAAATCGAACTTATTATGTTTTCATTTAACATTACGTTAATATTAATAAACGTTCAATCTAGGAGTCGAAAAACTATCACATTGTGTATAAACTTCATAAACAAGAAAAATATGAAGATATTAACACGTTTTAATACATTGTTCGTACCTATTTTGGAAGTTAGAATACGTATTATTTATTGTCTGTAGCCCAGCAGTAGCCAATTGGCTATTGCTAGGCTACGGACCTCAACCAAAAATTGAGTTTTATCATTTTTAATTTGAATTTTGGAATTTTAATTGCACCTACAACGTAGTAAACTTCACTTGAGCTGGAAATGTTTCAAAAAAAAAAATTTGTCCGTATTTCATTAACATGTGTACTTTTATAAAAAAATATCCTAGGAAATCATTTGTCGTTTAAATCGAAATTATTATGTTTTCACTTAACATTACGTTAATGTTAATAAACATTCAATCTAGGAGTAAAAAAACTATCACATTGTGTCTAAACTTCATAAACAAAAAAAATATGAAGATATTAACACGTTTTAATTCGTTGTTTGAACCTATTTTGCAAGTTAGAATATGTATTATTTGTTGTCCGTAGCCTAGGCTATGGATTTAAATAAAAAACTGAAATTTATCGTTTTTAATTTGAATTATGAAATTTTGATTGCACCTACAACTTAGTAACTTACTTGAGTTACAAATTTTTGAAATAAAAATAAAGTTGGTCTATATTTCATTGACGTGGGTACTTTTATAGAGAAATCAAATGTCGTTTAAATCGAACTTATTATATTTTTACTTAACATTACGTTAATATTAATAAACGTTCAATCTAGGAGTCGAAAAACTATCACATTATGTCTAAACTTCATAAACAAAAAAAATATGAATATATTAACACGTTTTAATACGTTATTCGTACCTATTTTGGAAGTTAGAATACGTATTATTTGTTGTCCGTAGCCCAGTAATAACTAATTGGCTACTGTCGAGCTACGGAATTCAACTATTCCGTAGCTCAGCAATAGCCAATTGGCTACTGCTGGGCTACGGATCTCAACCAAAAATTTAGTTTTATCATTTTTAATTTGAATTTTGAAATTTTAATTGCACCTACAACGTAGTAAACTTCACTTGAGTTGGAAATGTTTCAAGAAAAAAAAAACTTTATCCGTATTTCATTAACGTGTGTACTTTTATAAAAAAATCTCATAGGAAATCATTTGCCGTTTAAATCGAATTTATTATATTTTCACTTAACATTACGTTAATGTTAATAAACGTTTAATCTAAGAGTCGAAAAACTATCATATTGTGTCTAAACTTCATAAAAAAGAAAAATATGAAGATATTAACACGTTTTAATATGTTGTTCGTAACTATTAATAAGTTAGAATACGTATTATTAATTGTTCGTAGCCCGTCCGTAGTCCCTAGCTACGAATTGGCTACGGACCTCAACAAAAAACTGAAATTTATATTTTTAGTGACGTAGCTACGGATGGGCTACGGACGCATAGATGTCCGTAGCCCATCCGTAGCCAAGTCATTAAACAAAAAAAAAAACTAAGGATGTATAAAATATATATACCATAATTTGTCAAGCATAGATGTCTATAATAACTAACATAAGAACCATAAGTCAGTACAAGCATACATAAATGGTAAATCAGATATCTAGTTTCAAATGCAATTTTAATTATAAAAAACTAACAGCAAGTTGCTAAAAATAAAACTATTGTCTCGGTCCACAACCACGACGTCCACGTTGACCTCCACAACTCCGATTGTCGATAAACCCAGGGTCTTGTCCAACTCCCTCACCACGAAAGTCATCAACCATGAGTAGAAGCCAACCTTGTATATCCTCAAATTGAGTTTCGAAATATTGTCGATCTTCTGCTCTACGTTCTTCTAGACTCTGAAATTGAGTTTCAAAGTATTGACGATCTCCCACTCTATGTTCTTCCAAAGTCTGAAATTAAGCTTCAAAATTTTGACGATCTGCCGCTCTACGCTCTTCCATTGTTTGAAGTTGAGTTTGCAAATGGTTGAGAGTTCTATCATTGTTGCCCATAGAAGTAGAGATATCATTTAGTTTTTCCAAAATTAGATCAAATGACGAACTAGAAGCATGACTAGAACTAGCACCTCTCTTCCTTTCTTGCTCATCTATTTGTGACACTCTCTCTACATGAATATACTCCTTCGGAATATCGGTTTCCATAGGCGTTTCACGATATAAGTTTTCTTCCATCTCAACATCACCAATATAACTCAAATTCTGAACAAAGGTTCTGTTCTTAGTAGTATTAGTCCTAATAAATGATTTGGTTTCCTCTGGTAGTCTATTAAATTATTCTTGGTTTATATAATGATCTTGATACCAATAAGCTTGTTGTCTATTCAGAGATAGCATATTAAGATACCAAGAAGGGTTGAATTTCTTACTTTCAACCCCATCAAATGAAACCCCGAAGTACTAAAAAATCCGCATAAGGGCTACTCTATATGGCAAGGATTTGTTGTTCTTAGCCACATAATTCATGTGACGAGCAATCATATACGGTAAATTCACTTGTCTACCACTAACTAACAAATATACAATATAAGTATCTCCTTGAAGTGTCATTTCATCATTAATATTTCTATGTACAAGACAAAAGCCTACAAAGTGTACCCAAATTTTCTTTAGTATGGGCAACTCTCTCTTATCTGGTGCATTTCCTCTATGAGCAGTTCTATCATACCTTTCCGCCCAAAAAAATCTCAAACAATTATTTTTGTCTTCGGGCTCCATTCTACTTTTTGGTCAACCAATGGTGTCATAAGCTTTTACCCCTTCGTTTCTCATATTAAAGATTGTAGCTATAATATCCGGGGTTAACTCAGTATCAACACCTCTAACTCTAGTTTTTACAACAACAATTTCATCACTTTCCATATTAGCATAAAATTCACGGATTAAAAGTGGATAAACAAGACAATGAATATGTAAGAAGTCATACCAAGCTTGTTGTTGCACGAATTCAGAAATTCTAGTACTTTGTATGTTTTCGTCTATCAAACACTTTCCATACAATATTGGCTTGGTAACCTCGTTGTTTGCACATGTGGGAGGAGGATCCCTATCCGGACTTGGAAGCCTTGTAGAGGCTCTTGTATTGGTTTTCTTAGGAATATTTTTTTCCCACTTTTTCTTGTATCCACCATGATAAAAATATAGAGATTTTGAACTTTTGGGAAGTGGGTAACGTGACTATGGAAAAAAAACTTGAGATTTAATGGCTAAATTTTGAGTTTAAGACAACTTTACCTATATTTTGGCAAAAAATATTTGGAGATTTTGATGTTTTGTGGGATGGGTAATGTGATTATGGAAGAAATTTTGAGATTTAATGGTTAGTTTTTAATGATTTTAGAGAGATTTTGAGAGAGTTTTAGAAAAGAAAGGTGAAGAGATGTGAAGTTGGGGAAGAAGATGGGATTTGGGGGTAAGTTTGCTGATTTTTATTAGTTAAAAAAAAATTAAATTAAAATTTTTTTTCCAAGCAGGTCACAGCTCGCCAGCGGAAAAAAAAATTAATTTTAATTTTTTTTTATTTGTGCTAAATGTTTAAAACATTTCCCCTAAATTTTTTTCCAAATTCACTTCATTCATTTTTTCTCTTACAAAAAACCTATCTCCCTTAACTCTACCACCATCACCACTACCACCACTACTATCACCATTAACACCACTGCCATCACCATCAAGACCACCACCACCACCAATAAAGGCTCCATCAACACCACAAGGTCCTCCATCACCATTATCATCATCTAGGGCACCATCACCATCACCATCACCATCACCGCCACCACCACAACCATCACCACCACGACCATCATCATCAACACCACTACCATCACCATCAAGAGCACCACCAAGGGTACTACCATCACCACCAACAAAGGCTCCATCACCACCACAAGGTACTCCATCACCACTATGTAGGCTACCCTTACCATCACCACCATCTAAGGCTCCATCACCATCTCCAACTCCACCACCATCACCACCAAAGACACTACCACTATATCTCTCTCTATTTTCTACTAGTAAGTATTTTATTATATACATTTTTCCTTTATTTTTTTGTCTAGTATAGACATATTTATATATGTGTATAATATGTCTCTGGGATTATGTGCAATTTTTCTTGTTTTTCAGTTGTTCAATTTATTATTTTTGTATTTAATGTTATGTTTAATTCTAATTGTTTTAAGTGAGGTTTTAAAATAAATATGTGGTAGTGATATTTGTTGTGACTTCTTTGACATCAATGTTGTATTGTAGTGATATTGTTTTAATTAATTAACAATAGATTAACTAGTGGGTCATAAATTGTGTTTAAATAATGTCACCACCAAGCACATTACTTAACCGTATCTTGTACTATTAATTTCTTTAATGGAATTAACATATATTATGATACAGAAGTTGAGAAAATGGAAACACGCCGACAATAGTAAATGAACGATCGATTAACATCTAAGGGAGTATTAAATTCTAAGTTCGTTCATGGAGTAGACGAAGAATTCATTCATTTTACGTGTAGTCAACGAAAGTACATGGATGTAGACAAAATTAGATGTCCTTATGCGAAATATAAGAATTGTGACTTTAAGGACCTTCATACTTGTAGACATCACCTCTACTCATGGGGGTTCATGAGGTATTACTATGTTTGGACTTCACACGGGGAGCATGATGACCTCAATCAGGATAACAACCATAATGTTGGTGATCATTATGGATATGATGAAGGAAATAGTTATAGGACAATGGTGTTTGATGCATTTGGTCCATTAAATGTACCACCAACTCCTTATCAACCAATTGAAGAAGAGCCTAATATGGAGTCAAAATATTTTTATGATCTATTAAAAAGTGCAGATGAGCCTTTGTGGAGTGGGTGTGAGGTCACTCATCTGTCAGCGGTGTCTTTGTTGTTGAATATCAAGTCAGAGGAGAATATGTCTGAACATTTTTTTAATCTAATTATTGAAGTTATTCGAAGAATGTTGCCCAAGGATAACACTTTGCCTGAGAACTACTATAGGTTTAAGAGTGAAATGAGTCATTTAGGTTTGAGTTGCATGAAGATTGACGTGTGTGTAAATAGATGTACGTTATATTACAAAGATAGAGATCAACTCAAATCTTGTCCAAGGTGTGGTCACCCACGGTTTAAACCTATAGAAGTTGGGAAAAAAAGTGGTAGACCAATTGCCTTCAAACGATTGAGGTATCTACCATTAACGCCCATGTTGAACAGATTATACATGTCTCCCGCAACAGCTAAACATATGCAATGGCATTTTAGACACCAAGTTGAGAATAAAAAAATTTGTCATCCATCCGATGCTGAGGCATGGAAACACTTTGATAGAACATATCCAAACTTTGCTTCTGAACTGAGAAATGTACGTCTTGGACTTTCTTCTGATGGTTTTAACCCATTCAACTCTTCTTCTCAACCTTATTCTTGTTGGCCTGTGATAATCACACCATACAATCTTCCACCATGGATGTGTATGAAGGATCCTGTAATGTTCTTGACCATTCTTATTCTTGGGCCAAAGAGTCCGGGAAAGAGTATAGATATATACCTTGAACCTCTGATTGAAGAGTTGATTAAATTGTGGGAAGTTAGGGTACCTTGTTATGATGTGTCATCCAAGTCCAATTTTCAATTGAGGGCAGTTTTAATGTGGACAATTAATGATTTCCCAGTATATGACATGTTATCTAGCTGGAGTACGCACGACAAATTGTCATGTCCATATTGTATAGGATCTTCTCAAGCATTTCAATTGACTGCAGGGAGAAAGAATTGATTCTTTGATTGCCATCGGTAGTTCTTACCAAGAAATCATCCCTTTCGACGAGACAATAAAAACTTCCAAAAAAATCTGATGGAGAGATCAGACCCTCCGCCTAGATTGAGTGGTGAAGACATGTGGGAAGAAGTTCGAGATCTTTTGACCATAAATGAATTGCGTAAAGATAAAATAGATGGTTTTTTAAGAAAGCATAACTGGACAAAAAAAAACATCTTTTGGGATTTGCCTTATTGGCGGTCACATCTTGTGCGTCATAATCTAGATGTCATGCATATAGAGAATAATGTTTTTGATAATGTCTTTAATACTATAATGAACGTGAATGGAAAGACAAAGGATACAAAAAATTCAAGGGCTGATATTGAGAGAATTTGTGATCGACCTGAATTATGCATTAGAGATGGCGTTATGAAAATTGTCATGCATACTCTCCCCATTCTATCTAGGAAAGCAATTTTGGAGTGGGTGAAAGAGTTAAAATTCATGACGGATATGCATCAAATATAGCAAGATGTGTTGACATGAACGATTTGAAGTTGTCACATATGAAGAGCCATGATTGCCATGTATTTATGGAGAGATTGCTTCCTATAGCCTTACGAGAGTTATTGCCAAATAGTGTATGGGAACCTTTTACTGAACTAAGCTTGTTTTTCAGAAACATTTGTTGCTCGTCTATTGAAATAATCGACCTTGAAAGAATACAACAAAATATTGTGATCACCCTTTGTAAGTTGGAAAAGATTTTACCTCCAGCCTTCTTTGACTCAATGGAGCATTTGTCAGTACACTTGGTTCATGAAACAATTTGCGGCGGTCCTGTACAATATCGGTGGATGTACCATTTTGAGAGGTTTTTGCATGTTTTGAAGAGAAATGTGAAGAATAAAGCACGTGTTGAGGGATTTATATGTGAAACATATCTTATCCTTGAAACGGAAACATTTTGTTCATATTATTTCGAACCGCATGTGCAAACAAAAACAAGAAACATCGGTCGAAATAAAGAGTTCGTGGATGCAGATTACCCTGAAGGGTTTTTACCCATATTCAAACATCCAGGTCATCCGATAGGGAAGATGATCTCTAAAGATTTAGACGATCGAGATTTCAATGCTGCTCACTTGTATGTTTTGATGAACTGCGAAGAAGTGTCCTCATATATTAAGTAAGTTCATGACTCAACTCTTTAGTTCTATTAAAGATCTTATATATATAACCCACTAATTAATACAATACAGGACGTTTGAGGATGATCTTCGAATGGAGAATCCATCATTTACTGATTCACAAATCAATAACAATATTGAGAAATTTTTCCCGGCTTGGTTACGTTACCATGTTAGTATTACTAGTTTTTAACGTCCCTAATAATATATTCAATTCATTCCAACCTTGACGTTTGTTATTGTCTCTAATTTACCCCTTTCGGCTTGCCCACAATAATATTTTGGATGATCGCGTGAAATATCTTTCATTGGGTCCAAGTAAGGTGGTCAGTACATGGTCAAAGTACTTGGTAAATGGGTACAAATTTCACACTTTGGAGTATGGATCTTCAAAGACAACAATGAACAGTGGAGTCACTGTGAAAGGGACAACGCCTGATAATGAGAAAAGTGATTATTGTGGTCTGTTGACTGATATTATTGAGTTAGAATACCATAATGGAACTTTGAAGCGCACAAGAGTTGTCATTTTCAAGTGTGAGTGGTTTGATTTGACAATGATAAGGGATTAAAGGTTCATCCGAAATATCGCTTAATTGATATAAATGTGAAGAAAAAATACCCAAAGTATGACCCCTTTGTCTTAGCCGAGCATGCACATCAAGCATATTACGTGAGGTATCCTGGTGCTAAGAGAGAACGGGCAGCTTGGTCAGCTGTATGCAAAATCAGATCAAGGAACCAATTTGATAAGGAGTCGAACAGTGATGATAATGATAAAGATTAACAGTCGGTTTTTCAGTCCGATGAGATGAACGTGACATTGGTACAATCAGATGATCATGATGATGTCATATTGCATTGTCTTGAATCAAGTGAATGCATTACTGTGGTTGGAGATGTAGAAGAAAAGCACGAGGATAGTGCCCAAAATGATGATGAAGATCATGAAAGTGACTCTGATAATGACATAGAATCTGAATACAATGAATTATCTGATTGAGATTTTGTACTTGTAAATTCAATACTTTGTATGTCAACTGTATGTGAAGTGTATAATTGACAATCAAAAAATATAATGAAAAATGGGTATAGTATCTCTTCATTTATATAATATATTGTACATCTCTTTGTATCTTATGGTTTTTTTTTGTAGCAATCATGGTTAGAGCTGGTAAATCGCAAGCAGATAAGACACGATTTGGCATGCCATTAACTTCATCCTCCGTAGCCGGTGGTGAAGCTGATAGTGAGTCCCCTACTGCTGCAGGGTCGTCAGTTTGTTCCACAGGACTATCTGCCCCTTTGTATGACATCAGAGTGACTAACGAGGATCATCATGATAATACCACGCCCACGACCAGCGTCCAGCATGAAACAGAACATCCAGAATCATTATCACATGTACCTAGCACAACAAATTGGCAGGCTATGGGATTCGAATCACTCAAGCAGTACGCCACATGGTTGGAGGATAGACGTTCTCACGTTCGATTATATAATAACGGGTGAAATTACAATTAAATTAAATGATAGAGCAATTACTTTGATTGTTTGTTATTAGTTCTTGAAGTTATAATAAGGTAATGCAAGTGACACTAACTTATATAATTGATATACTTGTTAACAGATTTGTACCTACTTCGGTAGTAAAAGATTTAAGTCAATATTTGCAGGCGGATTCACAGAACCCTGGATTACTTATGGAGAAATTCCGGACGATGTCAAAGACTGATGGTTTTGCTCTTTTGAGATTTTTTATAAACATTAATGTAGTCAATATCTATTATATTATACACTTGTACATTTATGCGTGCGTATTCAATTAACACATGTTCGCATTTACCTATTTTTGTCGTTGCAGAGAGATTATAAGTGGCACCCATGTGACAGGACACACATCAAGCATTGCTTCCATTATAAGGCGGCGAAGAGAATGAAAGACCAATTGGCTAAGGCCCGTAAATTTGACAAGCCTCCTAAGTGGATGACATTAGATAATTGGGAGCAAATGCAAGTAAGATGATGTGAACCAAAATGGATAGATAAATCAACTGCGGCCAAGAAAAATACGGAGAAAAATCAATCGGTACACTATACGGGTGCCACCCCCATTCATGAGGTTATAAGAATGATGGTATGTAACTTAAATTTAATAGCCGTTTAAATTTGTCTATCTTAATATTTTAGTTTTTGAGTAATTACTACTTATGAAATTAATAACGTAGGCGGACACAGTAAATGCCCCTGCCTATAGAGCTGATGTTTTCAAGGTCGCTCACAGTAAATGGGAGGGTGATGGTATACAATACTCTGATCCAAAGGCTGCTCAGACGATAGTAAGTATTTATACAGTGTATTACTTTTACTGTCGATTAATTTTGTTAAATTTATATAATTTTCTGTTAAGTTTAAGTTGCTACTTTTAATCTAAAAGATTATAAAAATTGAATTTCATAAATCTCTTTTGTAATGTGTAGGTTGTTAGACTTATGTATTTCATTATGAGAATTGTATTTTTATGATTATGTTGAGGTGGTTGTCACAGACGACATATCATTTGGTTGTTTGTTGGAAGCCCAAGATTATAAATTTGGCATATTTGTGGTTGTATGTTGGTTGATGTGGCTATATGAATTGTTATGCAGGTTATATTTTTTTGTTTGGGTCCATATTACAAACGTTATAATGCTGAAATTTCATCGCGTCCTGACTTGATTTTAGGTGGAGTCGAGTTTAGGTGTGACATTGAGTGATATAAGAATATTAAAAATTTATAAATGTTGTTTTTGTAGTCACGATATGAGGAGATGCTTGAGCAACGTCAACTTGTAATGCAAGAAGACCCCATGGCGCCGCCCATTAATTCCGATGAGATATTCTACCAAGCTGTTGGTGGGGGTGAAAAAAGGGTGTGTCTATGGACTTGGCTCACAAGGAGTCCGCATTGGTAGGGAAACACCCCTTTATTCCCATCATGAACACTAGAGTTGGACTCTCGGAACTAGAAGTCGACAAGTAAGTCACTGAAGCAATGGAGTCCTTGAGGCAACAACTTGATAACCAAGGAAATGCACAGCAAGAGACGCAGCGACAAGTGAATGAAGCCATACAACTCGTGAGGGAATTGCAGTAAGAGATTAATCGACTCAAACACCCACAATAATAGCCCGATCAACATGATCAATGGTATATTTAGGATTTAGTATTTTGGACAATTTTATAAACTAATTTCGAACAATATGTTAATATTTTTATGAATTTGAAAAATGTGTTATGTAAATATTATTTTGGATATTTAATTTTACGTTTTGTTGTGTAAATTTGTTTTATTTTTAAATTTTTACATTTCATATTATTTTTCGTAATAATTAATAATTATTACGTGACAGAATAGCCACATAAAATTAGCCACCATTTTTCGACGGACAAATAACTACGAAATTCGGCAACATATTAGCCACTGATATGTGTCGACAAATGGCTACGGATTGGCTACGGATATTTTCCGACAATGGCATACATATTGGCTACTGCTTTGCTACGGACGTTAATAATTAATAACAAAATCAAAATTTTAGTTAGCTACGAATGGGCTACGAATTGGCTATGGTAAAGTGGCTACCGATATTCTACGAATACCAATCCGTAGTCGTGGGCTATAGACGATTTACGATCGAAACGACTAAAGATTTGTTACGGACATTAATAATTAATAAATTAAAAAACAATTAGTTGGCTACGAATGAGCTATGGATTGGCTACAAACAAGTAGCTACCGATTTTCTACGGATACCAATCCGTAGTCATAGGCTACAGATGATTTACGACCGAAACGGCTACGGATTTGCTACGGAAGTCATAAAAAATAAATATAAATTAATTTTCGGAATTGGCTACGGTTGGGCTACGGAATATCAATTTGGCGACGAGCCTTTTTACTACGGTTGTTATTCCGTAGCCTAGCGGTCGCCCGTCCCAATTTGGCTACTGCTAGGCTAATAATTTTGGCCATCGCCTCAGCCTTTTTTCTTGTAGTATTGCTATTAATAATGTGACTAATTGTTTATTCTTTCTTTCTTTTCTAAACCAAACCAAACTAAGTTTTATCTCACTAGGTGGGTCGACTATCTAGATCATAGGACACCATTTGTTTCTGTCGAAAGCCATCTCATTTATAAGTTAGCTTACCAACTTGTCTGAAATAAGGACCTTATCGGTCCAAAGGATCAATGGTTTTAAGTTAGTTTACAAATGATTCGATAAAATATCTTGAAATTTATGTCTTCTTTTTTTACCTCGCGCCCTGGATTTTGACAGCTGTTCTTTTGGGTTTTTATTGGTAGGACCGAGGATAAATAGTAACTTAGGGAGAAAAGTTTAAAAAAGTTACAACTAGTCATTCAATTGAGTGGAAAATGAACATCACGCGTTTATAGAACTCACTTTCACACGGGTTCGGGTGCAACATTTAAAGAGTTTTTCATAACTCAGAGCTTTTTTGGCGGCATATACGAAGAAACAATGATGCAAAACCTAGGGGAATGCCCTTTATAAATTTATTCACCCTGACCTATTTGATAAAAGGGAAAAAACCAAATAGGTCCTTCAATTTTGTGCAAAAATCCATTTTAGTCCCTCACCTTTGAGTTTAATCCCTCTAACTATATTCCTAGTAACTCAAAAGACCAATATGCTTCTATGCAAAAATGTTAAAATTCATATGTTTTTACAAATTTTCTTAAGGCAATACATGTCATCCTGAAAGCAATAACATCATCCACAATAGAAAAAAGAAAAAACTACAATTGTATTTATCCATTCAAAACATAAACAATATAGACTTTATCCCAAAAAAATAATTAATTAATTTAAAAAGGAACAAATTTTAGAGAAGTCACACTACATAACATGTTCTTGAATAAATTATGGAGGCCGGTTTAGCTTTCGAGTAATTAGGAAGGGAGGTACCAGTCAGAGAAATTAGTTGTTTGGTTATTTTTTATTTTTACGATAAATTATGACTTTTTATTTTTTTGGAATAAATTTTACGTTGTTTATGTTTGGAATAGATGAATATATTTATATTTTTTTAATAAATTTATTATTATGGATGATCTGTATTGCTTTTGGGATGATATGTATTGCTTTTGGGATGATTTATATTGCCTTTAAGATGATGTGTAATCTTTTAAGATAATTTGTAAAAAACATATGAATTTTAATTCTACATAGGGGTATATTTGTCTTTTGAGTTACTTCGAATATAATTAGAGGGACTAAATTGGGTAATTTTCAAAGGTAAGAGACTAAAATGAGTTTTTACACAAAGTTGAGGGCCCTATTTGGTTTTTTTCCTTTGATAAAACTATATAACCTTATAAAAAATGGTGGTGGTGAGAGTTTGGTGGCAGTGGCAAACTGAAGATGCAGTTCCTCTGTGAGAAGTAGACAGTTGAGTTTAAGCAGAGAAGGAGAATTATCTCTAGCCCTGATATTAGACTTAAAGTGATCATAGTCCGCAGGAAGACCCCTAAGTATGTAGAAAATGAGATCTTCCTCTGGAATTGGAGAAGCAGCAGAGGCAAGACTTGTGAGTTATTGCCTTAACTTCATCCTGATCAGTCTGAATGGAATGATGGCCTTTGGTTAGGTTCATCAGTTTCAGTTTTAACTGATGAACATGTGACAGACCAAGAGAGTTAAATCTTGTGGTTGGGGCAGTCCAGATGGCTGAAGCAGTTGATAAGTGTAGAACATGTGGAAGCATGGTAGCTAAGATAGAGACCACAAGATAGCTTTTGATGTGCTGATCTTTGAGGAACCAAGTTGCGTAAGTAGGATTCATAGTAGTAGTGGCTGAGAGAGATGATGAGGTGGAAAAGATCAGCTGAGAATGAGAAGGATCTTTACCAGGTACATGATCAATGATTTGATATGCTTGAAGACCATCTCCATTTGTGTCTTCCAGAGAACATAATTGGTGTTATCCAGCTTGATTTGAAGCAAGCTGTGAAGATTCTGGAGTAACATTTTGAGTCCAGATGGAAGTTGTAGTTCTTCAATAGCAGAAGAATCTGAAGAAGCCATGGAAGCTTGGATAGGTGTACCTATAATGGAGTTCGGGTTTCAGAAGGAAGAATTGTTCTTCTGTTGAGAAGAAGTATGAAGATAAATCCTTCACAAAGCTTCATATGACTGAATAAAGCTTCAAATTGAAGTTTTAATAGAGATTCAAGGTGTTCTCCAATGGCGGTTGAAAAAATTCAGTGGTGGAATTTGAGAGAAAAAATTGGATCAACAGATAGAAAGAGAAGAGATATAGCTTCGACAGAAGTTTTGAAGCTCTTTGTTGGTTAGAACTGAGCTTCAAGAGTGTTCTCCAATGGAGATCTTCTCGGGAAAAAAAATGGAGAATAAGAACCTAAGCTTTATGATACCATGAAGAGAATAGAATAGAGTGAATTTGCAGAAAATATCTGTTTATTTCATTGCTTGAATGAATTACATTGCTGAGCTTGTATTTATAGGTTTACACAAGCTTGTGTTGCACATGCATTCACATGGTTATGTGTCACATAACTAACTAACTGAATTTGAATACTAACCTATCTATTGCATTACATCATAACATAGTTTTTTAATCGTGAATCGAAATGTTATTTTTTTAAATCATGAATCGTATTGATTTGATCATAAATTTAAAACTAGATGATATTTGATATATTATGTTTCTATTAACAATTTTTAGTTAAGATTCTTTATTTAAATGGATATTAATATATATTTTTCGTTAAGATTTTTTATTGGATATATTTTTTATACATATATATGTCAAAGACCACCGTTTGACTAATCATTAAACCAAACTAGATTCCAAAACACCAAAAGCAAAGTCTATCAACCTAAAGTAGATTACAAAAGACCAAAAGCTATTAAAGAATTAGCCAAAAAGTGCACGGCAAAGAAACTAAAACATTGAAGCAAACTAAACCATTAAAGCAAACTAAAAGATTCTTGCGTGCATGAGATCAGCCAATAAATTAAACACAGCGATCTGCTCACTTCAGCCAATAAACACACGGCCAAAAGCAAAGTATTAAAGAGTTACAACTTTGAAAACTTGATAATTAGACACTGGTAAGTGATAAAGGATAATATTAATGGGCATTTTTTTGATTTTATTTGTTTATGTTTGTTAAAATTGAGCTTAATTTTATTTACTAAAAGAAAAAATTGAAGTGGACTTTTTTTGTTTTCTAATTTTAAAATATTTTGGATTTTTTTTAATTGTGGTCCGAATTGTGAACAATTCAGTGAATCGTACTATTTTTACAATTTATATACGATTCACATGCAATTCACGTTAATTCATGATTCTTCCATTCGATTCGTATCGTTACTTCTTTAAAATTATGGACATATTTACGATTATGCGGAGCTCCTTTTGAACAAGAAGATGGCACCGGTAATTATTCTTTTTTTGGTTATGCTATATACATGACAACCAGAATAAGCATGCGGTCATCGAGATTCCCAGCCCAATCCGCATCCGAAAAAGCTGATAACTGAAAAGAAACAGATGGGCACAGTAACAAGCCATGACCCATTGTTTGTTTTAGAGATCTCAAAACTCGCTTGACTGCAGACCAATGATTCTCCGTTGGACAGTGCATAAACTGCAATAACCGATTAACAGCAAAGGCTATATCTGGTCGGGTAAAGGAAAGATACTGCAAAGCTCCTAAAATACTTCGATATTGCGTGGCATCAGTGAGTGAAGACCCATCATTCAGTTTCAACACACAAGAGGTGGACATAGGCGCACTGACACCTTTAGCATTTAACATCTAAACTTTGAAAAAAAAATTTATGAGACATGTGACAAATCTACCACAGTTAAATATTAAGTTGTTATTTCATAAAATTAATCTACATTAGTCTGTATTTTACAAATATGTTATATCAGAATGTCTAAAATTTCTTTTTTTACTAATTTTTCCTTACAGAGTTTTAAATAAATTACTATGATGTCCCACTTATAATAATTGGTTAACATTTGTCAACTAATTGAATCACTTTTTGTTTATGTGCATGTGACAAATTTACCACATGCCTCATAGAAGAAGAACCCCTAAACTTTACTTGGCAAATCATGAATATACTGCAACACAAAAATATTTGAAATACTATATTTCTCATTCTGTATCATTGACATATAAATACATGATTTGAGCTAGTCAATCGGACTAGGACTCAAGATTCCTCTACAGGTGGTGTCTGAAGAGACCTTTGGGTCTTCTGTCTGTAAAGCTTGCTCATCGACATACAAAGCAAATGGGCATACTTCTTTTGTTTCTGCAGACCTGCAACGACACTATTTTCATGCAAGCAGGTGGTGTCTGAAGAGACCTTTGGGTCTTCTGTCTGTAAAGCTTGCTCATCGACGTACAAAGCAAATGGGCATACTTCTTTTGTTTCTGCAGACCTGCAACAACACTATTTTCATGCAACCACGTTAAGTTTGTCTTGTCTTGGAACGAGATAACTCGTCTCGACTCGATAAGTGTTTTGGCGAGTGAGTAAGTTAACTCAATGATAACTCAGTTTTGTTTTATTCAAAGCTTTAGTTGTTCTAAATGTGCATTTTTTAACATTTTTAATAACTCATATCTTTCGACCAAAAAAAAAAATTAATTGTTTTATCAATGATTGGTTTCGAATTCAAATTACAGGGGTTATTAATTTTTAATTTTGTCATTAAGGAATTCTAATTTCTAGTTCAAGTTTTGTAAAAATATTTTATTCAGTGAAAGTTTGTTGCTTTCACTTTACAAGTATCACCTCTTGACAAAAATAAATAAATTTAACCTGTTTTAAGTGCAAGTTAAATGTTAAATAACAGTAGGTAATTATTGAAAAGATTTTCTTTCGTTCACACCCTTATGGATTTTTTTGATGATTTATATTACAATCTTTGATAGGGTTGATATAGTTTATCAAATAGGTCCAAGTGAATAAAAAATTCCCTTTGTAGAAAAGAATACAACATAATAAAAATCTTTTCAATTAGGAAGATTCGTGCAACTCACTAGTGATAACAAGTGGTGTTTCTGACATATCCCCTCCGACGTCCTTCAAATTTTTGTACTATTTGGAGTAAGGGCAGCATTCTTTTTATTGTCTACAATTCAAACACATTTTAATACAACATGCGAATATACATTTCTTTGGATTTTTTCTCCCATACATAATTGCCAAAGCTAACCAAAGAAACAAACCTAGATAGAAAATAGCGAATGACATTGTTAAATTATATAAACCGACCTCACTCAATGTCAATAAAATAAGGCTTGATTAATATGATTTAACTACCACAGGTTTTTCATTATACTAGTAATCGACATTTTGAAGATACCGCAGCTAGAGTGATCTTTCTATTTCATATACTTCCAACTGTCAAATGAGAGAATGCAGACTAATAATAAACATAGAAATGAAAGAAGGCAATAAAAGCTGAGAGCCATTTCTATGTACAGACCGAGTGAGTTCCCAAGTGTGTAGCTTTACAAGTTATAGTACACAATAACAGATTCAGCGATGCAAGTGATTTACAATGCTTCCAAGTGTTTGATCAACTCTTTCCAGTCAAGGCAACCGCGCTTTAGTGCAGATTGTCAGCTATTCCACCAGATACGACACCTTCATCTACCGGCTAAAGGCTGCTACATTACCTAGAGACAGACTCGAAGAGCTTTTCAATCTCAGGTGCACACCTCGTGAAAGGTCAGCTCCAGAAGTTGTATCGTGGATTCTGTCATTAAATTAGAGATCGAAACAACTTAAGGACTTGTACGCAGAGATGATGAACTATGCATAAGCACGTGGAAAACAAGTATATAGGTTAACTAAATTAGTTCAAATGTTAGTGATTAGGAGCCCCCAAGGATGAGGCCGATTAACGATTAGATTAATCGTCATCTAGTGATCTGTTCCTGGATTATTTCCTGCAAGAACACAAGTAGTCAATTTCAGCTCCATAAGCCTGCCCCTTTGCATAAAACGAAGCTATAAATCTATTGGAAACAAAGCCTATACCTGATTTGATTCTGCAAACAGGTATAGAAGAATGAAAGAGTAGTAGTGTGTATGATTGTTTGGATAATGTAATTGATTCGCAATTGCATTCAGGAAAAGGTCGCGCCCCTCAGTGTCCAGATCCATTATCAAAGTTGTTCTTGCCTGCAGCTGTTGTATGGCCTAAAACAACACGCTCCAAAGATCAAGGAGACTATAGAACGATATTATTGCAACTGTGTTTGAGCAGTGTAGGAGGACTAGTAAGAGAAGAAAAGACATTGACTCCTTCATTTCTTCCCATTTAATTGTTAACCGCCTTCCCTTTTCCGTCTGCTTGGTGTTGGTTTGGGGGTGGGGGTGGGGGGATTTTGCATGGGGAGCGAAGGGGAAGAGATGGGACTCACCTGCATCCCATCATAGAGTACAAGGTAGTTTATAAGTGGTATGTTGTAACGAGTCCCGGCACGAGCAGCTTCACTTGGAGAAAGAAGCAGTTTCTGCTTCAGTTCAGTAAGAAACGATGACCCCTGTTGCCTTGTCTGCAGCACAAATCAACACATTAATGAATATATAACAACTTCCTCATTGCCCTGTGAGGGCTTTTGCATGTGCATTTGTTCCTTGAGGTAATCTTTTCTACATCATTCTTAATTTGCTTCGCTTTAAGAGCCGCATCCACTTCAGAAAGAATGTATGGGGATTGACTAATCTCAGCTAACAAATCAATCTAACAAATTAAGCACAATACAGTCAATTTTCTCCCAAATAAACTCTGCCTCAAGATCAAACAAAATACAATAAACACCACCATTAGTAGTCACCTTCAAGTTGGGAGTTGAGGGATCCGGTAGCCTCATATTGCGAGGAAATGCACTAAGGATTATATTTCGCATCTCTATGCAGGTTGGAGGAATGACATCACAGAAGCTGAAAAGATAATCACAAAGAAACTCTGGAAAATCATGAAGAAGCACCAACAACACTCTTGAGTGTCCCTTTGTACAGAAAATGGACCCAAAAGCAGATAAAGACCAAAGTTAGGAATACAGGGAGAAAATGTTGAGAATATTCTCATGTGTAATAGACTAACTGGCTCTCCTAACTCTGCATTCCTAAGAATGGCTCCATGAACTGGAACAAGTCGACCAGTAGACGCTGAAAATAAGGCCATCTTTTCTGAGCATTTCCAGTGAGTAATTTTGGCATGAAACTTGATAAGATAGCTAGTTGGCTTTGTATATGTGTTAGTCAAAAGACTCTGTACAGGTGCCTATTGTATAACTATAGCAGTAGCAATAGATCCTCTGCCAGCTGTAACTAAGCTGGCAGAGTTAGTTGGAGCTCCTAACTGACACTTGTAGCTCAAGTCAGATAACTAACTATAGATTGCATTGTATCTATAAATAGGCTGCTCTATTGTAAACTCAGATCAATCAATGAAATCATTTTCAGTTCCCTCAATTCTCTCTCTTCTTTCAAAACTTCTGTGACTAACTAGCTCGAGCCATGCAAAGCTGGAATTACATACAAAGTCAGCCATGAGAAAAAAATTTGCGACTTCTTACATTGCCTCTATACCCTCAGACCTACAACGTAAATTGTAACCAAAACACTATTAAGAAAATGCTCGAAGTTACTATAACAGTAGGACAATTACAGAACTAAATGAACAAAGCCTCAAACACATTTGTCTATGTGGAAAAAGGACTATATACTCAAATACATGCAAACAAACATAATTACATGTAAGAATGCACTTAGAAAAGCATAAGAATCTAAAATCCGCAGATAAACAAAAGCAACAAACAAGATGGAAGCTAACCACTGGCAAACAATGAAACTCAAATTAGAATAAAGCCTTGATAATGAAAATGTGGTTAGAAATACAGACCTGAATCCTGGAATTTTAAGGGGATGAAAAGCATGGAAGGCATTTGCTAAAGCAGTCAAAACCTAGGCAGACAGGGTAGGATTAGTTCACAAAAAACTCTTTAATCAGTCCAGACTAATATCAATTCGTGAGAGAAGAAATGGGTCCTACATGTGTGTGAGACCCACACTATGTGAGAGGACTGATGTTAGTCTAGACTGATTGAATAACAACCCTTAGTTCACTGATAGACTTTTTTTGTCTGACACTGACTTAGATAAAAGTCATTGAAAATGCCACATGCAGCATACCTGAAAGTTTGCACCATCAAAAACAGGATCCAGAGAACACAAATCCAACAGCCAGTTAATGAACAATCTAAAATATGGTCGTGGATTGAATGATCCCTTCTTTTCCTCAGCATCTTCTGAATAAATTTCACCGTCACTGCCAAAACCTGTACAAGACCCAATTTTATGATTTTCAAATACCCTAGACAAGCAAAGAGCCCCGAAAGAGAGAGAGACAAGAATTAATACCTTAGGCAAAAGGGATAGCTTACTGGATCCCTGGTCCACGGGGCCAAACTAGAAAATGTAGGCAGAGAAGTCAAGATTACAACAGGTAACGAAATAGATGAATTATAAGATTTATAATTACTTAAAAGAAAATTAAGAAATAGAGGAGATAATATATACCTTCAGGATTGAGAAGACTAATTTGGCGTATATGTCAATAGCAAGGAAGGACAGGCTGTACTTGATGTGACTGGGAAGGGCCTGAAGCAATAACCTCAGAAGTTAGGCAATTTGACACAGAAAGATCCTGAAAAGATCAATTGGTTATTTGCAATTCTATGTTTTTCTATGAGATATACGATACACGAGAAAATAGGGAAAATTTACCATAAGCCGGCAGAAAAAGCGGTCTGAGGTATCATCTCTTTTGAGCAGGCCATTCTGTTGTAGTTGCAGCACCAAATGTGCATAAGCTGCATCATTTGCCCCAGGAAGTTCACAAATCCAATACCATTCCACAAACAGCATTGAGACCTACATTAATCACAAATTTTGCAAGGGCCATCAGAGGTAAATTTCACTGCACTCTAATAGGTAACTCAGTCCACTTACATGTGGATGGTTATACATTACTCACATAAATGATGAACATTTAACTACAGGTTTTATAAATGAGACAGGCTTTTTAAGTTGCCCAACATCTGGGGAAAAGGTCTTTTAAGTCCCGCAAAGTAAAGTATCACAGTTCTCAAGTTTTCAGCAACCGGACGTGATTGTTATTGGTCATTGTTACGATCACATTCATTAAGAAGATCGGGAGTTTGGAAACGTCAAAAAGCTAACATTCAAATTTGGGATAGGGTAAATTAAAAATTGACATGATGCACACCCAGCTAGTCAGCTCCTTAACTACAAGCTTGCTAACATCAAGAATAGCAGCCAGCATTGCAAGATGAGCTTGCTAAAATTTTGTACAAGCCCTTGAAAACCTACCGAGGAACAGAAACATAAAATTAAAGTAGTAAACCTTTTGAGCGACTTCCAAAGCAGCCTCATCGCGGCTTATGCATCTGAGGATAATTGCTGGAACTTCAGCAATAACTCCCTGAAGTGGAAAAGAAATATGGTATTAGCAAAAAAGACATAATAGAATGACCTATTTACTCCAACAGACGAGAAGGGACTGACCAAAGAAAATATACCTGAATATCTGATTCCTTAGAATCAGTTGACACCAGATTTTCAAGCTGCCACAAATTTCAAGCAGACACTTATCAGATTTTATCCCTTGGTCACAGAAAATGGAAGTATTTTATTATATAGTAAAAGGTTTTTTCCAAGAAAAGGAAAACAAAAAGACAAGACAATTATTTACAAAAATTGTTTTCCTTTCTTCAAGTGACTACTAAAATCAATCCATGCCTCAGCACTTTATTTTAAGTGCAGAACCATAGTCAATCAGATTCTGCCACAATTAGCTCAAGAAAAGATGCAATGAAATCCTATGGAAGTGAAAAATAGAATGAAATACCTTCTCCGAGATCATCTGGTACTTATCCAATGCATCACTCGTGGTCAACAATGGCTCTGTCCCTATTGTCCCAAGGCACTCAGAAGCAGAAGTTGCATTTAATGGCTGTACTGCAGATCCCGCTTCCTGCACGAAGTGGATTACATATTGATTACAAAGAATGAGTGCCACAGCACAAAACACAAGTATCTACACAGATGTTCATTTACTTTCACAACATTAGAGGGTTCAACTGGATGCACATCAGGAGCCGAGACTGAAGGAATTGAAGCAACAGCACTTTCAGTTTCAAAGCTGTAAGGACTAACACCTTCACCCATACCAACAGGAGTTGTGGAAGCACTGAAACATTGAAAATTTGGAAAAATTAATATCCACCAAAGGAAAATTGCAAATGCAAGTGAGGAAGGCATAAGGAGACTATACCTATGAGTAGAACTAGTATCTATCTCCTGATAGACAACATCCAAGGGTTGTGGAACCGAACTAATCTCCATGTTTACAAGGCCAGAGGAGTACATGCCAGGATTCATTTGTCCTGAAACTGATGCATATGCCCGAGAGAGACCACTGCTGGTAGATGAAGCTGAAGGACCAACAGGCACAGAATTTGAGCTATGACCTGATTGATGTTACATGGGCAACCAAACAAAATCCTGTAGACACCCAACCATCGGTCACACTGAGAGGACATAGCACCACTGCAAATAAATATCATTATATAGCTAAGGATCAGATTAGAACTTAAATGGAAAGGATGAGCGCAAAATATGGAGACAAAGCATAAAGGACAAGGCTTTTCTTACGAAATGGCCCAGAAGACTTCTGAGAAACTTTTAGATAACTCAAGAGAGAAACAGCTTGAAAAGTTTTTCCCTGCCCCTCGGTGAACCATTCATATCATTGAGAAATAAGGACAACATGCATGTTATCAAGAACAAATTATTTTCCTACACCAGTTAAGTAAATCCACAGATTTTTTTCTTCTCATAGCTACCACATTATAATCGACTGCATTAATTCTGGTGTAGCAAATCATCACATGTAAATAAGCAAGAGTAAAATCCAAGATTAACAGAAGGCACTCATATGTGTACTACAAAAAGTTGACTGCATCTCCCAAACATTTTCTCATAAAGTTCACCATTCTAAGTGTTTAGCGAGTTCCTTTTTATCCTTCAGCAAAGATTAATTCCATGATGCTTTGAAATGTTGATACCCTAAAGCAAAAGGTATAAAACCGAAGACATGCAACTAAACCCAAAATTCCACAGAATTGCAGACTTCAGGGATGATATGTGCAGCTGATCCAACACAGTACATGACACTAACAACATATCTGGTACCATAAGCACATTTGTCGCTATCACCATTTCATTACGTAAATTGTGCGGCCCTACACAAAGCCAAAATAAACTTTTTTTACTCTTTCTATTAATATGATCAAATGATGAAAGAGCCAGAAAACACGCTAATAACTAAATATCAAGTTCCGAAAGCACATACTCATTTCCATCGCCAGAACACTGTCTAAATTGTCTGCCCCAAAGGAAAACCAAAATAAACTTGCTTTTTTCTATTAATTTGCACCTATACTGAAAGCACCTAGGAAAATTAGTAATCTTCGACAATTGTCAAGCATTCTCGCTCAAAGCTAAACCATCAATACTACTTATATCAAATTTCATGCCTCGTAATCTATATAAAGCAAAATCCTTTCCATATTTCTCAGTCATGTGTGTTTGCTCACGTTAGTCCGCGACAAACATGTTACTTTTTCTGCTATTTTCTCGTATAATGCAGAATATGCGCATGTGTATGTGATTGTATTTTGAAAAAAATTCTAATACAAATACTGCAAGCTTGATCAAGCTGTTTAAACTTCGTAACTCGCACCTCATTTCCTGCAAAAACGAAAAAGAAAAGAATAGAAAAGAATCGAATAAAAAACTAATCAAATTTTCATCGAATTAATAGCAACAAAGAACAAAGAAATTCAATTAATTCACTATTTGATTTCGAGAAAACAAAGTAATTCAGCAAAACAATACTATATAATATCCATACATACACATATATATGTCTGTGTGTTTGTGAAGTAAATAGTATATTTTGGAAAAGCTTTTACCGAGAATGACGTTGACGCCGAGAAGGTATCTTCGAATGAGCCAAGCGACGCCTTCAACTTGGTGATGTTTAAGAGCTGCAGTGACGCCGTAATCCGCGGGGCTAAGCGTCGGTTCACCGTAGGAAGCATCGGCTGCGTAGACGTACTTGGCCGCCGCGATTAGTTTCTGGTCGTAGTTCATGTTTTTTTGGCGCTAAAAAAAAATATTTGGTGGCAAAGAGAAAAACGAAGCGGTGACTTTAGAAGAAGAAAGATCGGTAAATGACTATACTACCTTTCCAAAGATATGGAAATTAGCGATTTCTTCGGCGAATTTTGGGTTAGACTGAGGGGTAATATGGGATGAGGACGAAAACTTACTGCCCAAATTGTCTGCCCCAAAGGAAAACCAAAATAAACTTGCTATTTCTTTATGAAGTATGTTTACACGTGGCACTTACATTAGATGTTGGCGCAAAGAGCCAGGCAGTTCATTGTAAATTTTGAGTCCCGCGATTGTTCGGTACCAATTCACTTCTTTCAAAATGCGTTCCAGTTGTTATATAATGATACTCACTTTATATCTTTTGTTTCATTTAAAAGAAATAGGCGTTGCACGAGAGTTTTGACTCTAAAGAAACTTATTTGTCAGAGATAAATTATTTATTATTTACTTATTATTTTTTTACACAAAACAAGTGTATAATACGAAAATCTTGCATCATGAATCGTTGGGATTGATTCATTTCTGCATTAAATTACAAAATTCAGTTTTATAAATGAAAAGGTGATTAGAGATTTACTCGGGTCTAAAGAGGAACGTCTTATTCCCGCGTTGCTCTGCTAATATTCCAAACAAATCAGGGTGAAAATGTAGAAAGCAATACTAAAAAGGATGCTTTAGCGTTATTTCATTTTAGCTATAAAGAAAATAGGGATGTCTATAGCCTTTATAGGGAAATAAACTATCCAAAGCTTTTTTTTCTTCTAATTGGTAATCTTGTTATACTATTGCTTTCCACAGCTTCACCCTGATCCATGCAGAGTATTAGCAGAGCAACGCGGGAATAAAGTGTTCCTTTTTTGACCTGAGTAAATCTCTAATCACCCTTTCATTTATAAAACAAAATTTTGTAATTTACTGCAGGAATGGATTAATCCCAATGATTCATGACGCGAGGTTTTCGACTTATGCACTTATTTTGTTCAAAAAGATGATAAGTGAATAGTAAATAATCTCCTACCTACTTGTTCATCCCACTCCACCCCACCATGAATAGTAGATAATCCACCCCACCCCACCCCACCATACCATACCATGGCTTTGCCTACCTACTTGCTGAACCTCTAAGAAGAGCTTCATCCCCTACCCATGGGTCCTTACCTATCGGGCTCAACCTTGCCTCAACTTAGTCTATAGCATCTCCCTGGGCTTGGATTTACACCGTGGCTCTATTTTCCTCTTTTAACCCCTTCAACCATTGCAAATCTTATCCACTTTACAACTTGGTTCATGACTAATCTTTGGGGTTTGTTCATGTTCAGGCTTCCTTTTTCTTCTCCCGGCTCTTGGGCTCTGAGCTCCCCTACTACCAACGATGCTGATTTAGCTCGTCAACTACAAGCCTACCGTATCCCTTAGGTTCCCTTGGATGCTTGTATATCCAACTCTTGCTCACCTACTGTGATGGCTTGTTGGGCCAACCCTATGATATTGACTATATTTATCTTTGTTCCCAAGAATGATATTGAAGATGACGATTAGCCTTTGGTGCTTACAGATCTAGGGCTGGTACCCTCAGATCTAACTATCCTTGACAAATCCCATCCCTTTTGGTTATGGATCCAGCAAGAAGTGCTAACAAAATTTAGATCCAACGCCGGTATGTGCCACTTATACCATATTTTTCTCTGTGGTCGCGGTCTGTTTGTTACACTCTTGGTTTCTGTACCTGCTTTATTTTCCACCGTGTTTGATGGTTTATCTGGTAGTGATAGGGTGGCTTTTGACACCACTTGTTCAAACTTTGAACACCAAGGGTCCCCTCTCTCTCGTATTGGGTTTAGACCATTGGCAGTTTGGAACATCCGTGCCCAGCTTCCAGTCGGGTTGGTATGCCCCGATAAGCATACTTTTATGCCGTTATTTTCCTTTGCTGCTCCGGCAGCCGCTACTTTTGCAGCTTCTTATGCAGGATTATTCAGAACTTTAGTGTGTGGGTTGGACCTGGTGATTTGAGTGATGGAACGGGTTCTAGCACTACTGTACTTAAGGATTATATTATGTGTATTGATTGGATTATGTTATCGGCTTTTGTCATTTGCCAGCATCAGGTTCACTGTTATCCATATGCTAGGGTTTTCCCTTAGAGTTCCCTTTTGGGCCGTAGCCCATTCTGTTAATTTTCTGATTTATGTTTGTTGGGCCTTAAGCCATTTTGTTAATTTTCTGATGTCTGTCTGTAGGTTCTTAGCCCATTATTTTATTTCATTGTATTCTCTGTCCGATCACTTTTGGGTCTTGACTTATATGTAACTTGTCCTTATTTAATGAATATTTCCTTTTTGACCAAAAAAAAAATAGTAAATAATCCATCTCTTGAGAGAAAATAAGGTTTTTTAGAATCAAAAGATGAACCTTCGGGCAATGCCCATTTCTTTCATATAAAACAAAAGATACAGAGTAAGCATCATTATACGATAACTGGAACACATTTTAAAAGAAGCGATTTGTTACCGAGCACTCATGGGACTCAAAATTTACACGATACAGACTAATGTTAAGTTGTTATTCTATAAAATTAATCCACATTAATCTGTATCGTGCAGATATATTATATCAGAATGTCTGAAATTTTTCTTTTTACTAATTTGGTCTTACAGAGTTTTAAATAAATTACTATGATGTCCCCACTTATGATAATTGGTTAATATTTGCCAACTAATTGAATCATTTTTTATCTATGTGTATGTGGCAAATTTGTCACATGCCTCATAGAAGAAGAACCCATCGACAAGGAAAATTCTTCTATGAGGCATGTGGCAAATCTGCCACAGCCACATGTTAAGTTGTTATTCCATAAAATTAATCCACATTAGTCTGTATCGTACAGATATGTTATATCAGAATGTCTGAAATTTCTTTTTTTACTAATTTGGTCTTACAGAGTTTTAAATAAATTACTATGATGTCCCCACTTATAATAATTGGTTAACATTTATCAACTAATTGAATTATTTTTTATCTATATACATATGACAAATTTACCACATACCTCATAGAAGAAGAACCCTACATGTAAAGCAAATGAGCATCATTCTTTTATTTTTGCATACCATCACATTGAGTGCAATACTATTTTCGTGCAATAAAATGTCTAGTGAGCAACTGAGCATTGCTCTTCAGCTTTTGCAGACTGAATGTGACTAAATGCAACACTACTTCTTTTTATTTTTATTTTTTAACCCGTGAAATATTCTTATTTCAGATACTTCTCAATGCATTGATTTGAATTAGACACTACTATTACGGGAACTTTTAGCCTCTAGATGGGCCACGTCTAACATACCTAGCCAAACGGTTAGGTGTGAATCAAAACCCGAGACACAGTGATCTAATCCAAAACATGTACTAATTCAGTTAAGAGTCTAATTCTCAGGACAATCATGAGGGATTGAAGCGGGAATTTTGTCTAGACTTGAGTGGAGTAGACTCGATAAGAATAACAAAAAAAAAAAAAAACAAATTAATTGAATCTTTGATTTTCTTTTATTGACGATTGGTTTCGAATTCATACATGGGGTTATTTTAATTTTGTGAGGTCTTGGTGCATTAAGGAATTCTAATTTCTGGTTCGAGTTTTGTAAAAATATTTTATTGAGAGAAAGTTTGTCATTTTTATTCTTTACGAGTATCACCTCTTGACAAAAAAATAAACAAAGTAAAATAAGAAAGATACTAAGTTTGACCTGTTTGAAGTGTAACGTGTTTGAAACATTTCGAATTGACAACTTTTCAATATATGTGTTACTGTTTATGTATAAAGAGATTATAGTGAAACATCTCCTCATTTAATTTAATCCCCTCTCTCAAAGCAAAAAAATAAAAAGTGCAACGTGTTTAAAAGTTAAATAACGATATGTAATTATTGAAAAGTTTTCTTCTTTCATGTCTTTATGTATTTTTTTGATGGTTTACATTACCATATTTGATAAGGTTGATATAGTTTTATCAAATAGGTCAGAGAGACAATGGGAATGCCCTTTATAGAAAATAATACAACAAAATAAAAATAAATTCTTTATTTTGGGTTACTATTTCTCTACATATGCTGCCAAAAAAGCCCATGAGTTATGGGAAATTATTTAAAACATTACAATTGAACTCATTCAATTGAGTGTGGAAGTGGACCCACAAATGCGTGGAATCCACTCTACATTTAGTTGAATGACCAATTGTAATACTTTTAAGCTTTTTCCCTTGAATTACTCTCCGTCCTTAGTCCTGCTAATAAAAACACAAAATAGTAGTCAAATCCAGAGGGCAAGGTTAAAAAAAAAAAAAAGAATGTTTGATTTAGACAAGCTGGTAAGCTAACTTACTTCGGAGAAAAATCTTTAAAAGGATTGATCGTTTGGATTGATAAGGTCGTTGTTTCTTGCGCTTGTACTCCATGAGAGATCTAAGTACAACAGGACTGATTCGGTCCCTGCAAGAACTACTTTCTTTGAAATCCAAAATGACTTCTGACTTCTCTCCTTCACATAGCTTTGCAATTACTTAGATTCATAATCAATCTGCATTGTATAATGGAGTAAGCAAGTCCAAACAAAGTAAATGAAGAAATCAATGTATGACAACGAAGAAAAAGGCTCATTTGCGTACCTATTTGCCGCGTGAAGTCATAAAAGATGAGCAACTAATTTAGTGATTTGAAATTTACAAATGAAAATTAAACTTGTGGGAATACTTACATCAGAACCCTTTTTCAAATTCTAACATTTCAGAATAAAAATCATATTTCAAAGTTTAAATGAAAATCAAATGTAATGGAAAAGAAAGAAAGAATCAATAATTAGTCACATTATTAATGGCAAAACTTACATCATATCCAGACGTTTCAAAGTGTCAAGAAGTTATCAAGTTTTTTCCCATAAAAAGAATTCTTATAGAAAATGTGATACTCTATAGCAATGATATTCATTGAAAACTTATGGGAATAGATGTGGAGATATGACTAATAAGCAAATTCCTATTTTCATCAGAAAATTGTGATAATAACAACGTTATTATTTATAATTCACTGCCGAGAAAAGAAAAACTGTCACCTAATTCCGCATTTCTTGTAGCATTTAAAACTTGAGCAAGCTATGCAATATAGTATTTCTCAATATAAATGAGATAAACGAAAACAGAGCAAAACACATACGTATTTGTTTGAAGATAAATACTTAAATTACATCAATCACGATATATCAGTAATATTTGCTGATAAACTGGAAATATGACTTAATGTCTTTGCCAAAATGCAGAATTCATTAGCAGTAAAATGTCACGATGCCAACAAGTGAACACTTAACAATCGTTTCAAGTGGACAACCACGATGTCTAAAGGAACGAGGAGTGAAAAAAGTTGTCATTAGGCTCCATGGTTTCGAGTAACAACCACGATCATGAGAATCACCACGGAGAGGAGCACGGAAGATCTAACTTTCTCTTCCAGGAGATCATCGAGTTCTGAAGTAGGCTTTACCTTCTCAGTAGGTTGAAATATTTCAGCTGCTATCAGTCCAAATTTCTCCAACAATTCGACTATTTTTGACATAGTGATTCCCAGAATCCACTTCAATATGAGGTCTGCTATATTGGATTCTTCTATAGAGCCCTGGCTTTCTCCTCCTTTGGCTGTGTTGATCAACATCAGAATGTGAATCAATGATTTTATACATGTACAAAGACGTAGAATAAAAATATGCAAAAGAATACATATGACTTCAGAAGTTTTCCTATTACAGGATGTCAAAATAACATGCTCAAAAAGAGAATTTATGAAACTAGACTCCCTTCATCAATATTGTACAAGCACAAAATGTTATACAAGTCATGAAAAATGCAGCTATGTTTAAGTTTTGGATCTGACCGGTGGAAATACGATCACTGAAAGTGTAAACAAAAAGCAGGGGACAAAATATCCTACAGGAAAATCTTTTCCTTAATTCAGTTCAAGCGAAATAACTTTTTGATCACCAAAAAATTTAGGCTAAAGTCCATCTAGCACTTTGTCAAAGAAGATATTCAACCTCCAAAAGGGTCATACTCAATGCACAAACCTTCCACAAAGAGTATGGTTTGAGGAAGCTAAATTTAAGCAATCTTATTCCTGTTCACAGAGAGAGTGTTCTCAAGATTTGAGCCCAAGTCTAAGTACTCGATAAGTGGACACTTGGGCATCACGTTAAGCACAACCTTCAACAACTACCCACATGAAAAACTTAATTTATGACTTAAATGTGTTTAGGATAATGTAATGAACACTTCATGACATATAGTAACTCCAATTCCTTAATGAGATTACAATTATTAGTCCATTTGTTCACTACTGAAACGATAATTATACTATCAGTTAAGTAAGTTTAATTGAGGTCAGAAATCTTTAAGCAAAATGGAGGCAAAGAATTATTAAAAGTAGTTCCTATATTGATATGAAATAAATCCAGATATGTGAAACGTTTTAAGAAGTATAATATGTCGATATGTGGACCTGCAGAGAGCGAGCTTTGGAGATTCCGGACTGCCTCATTTTTCAAGATGGTTTCCCAAACAGCTTGATCACATGATATGGAGCGGACCATTTTCTGCATACAGATTAGCCTTCTTTAGAGGCACAATGGAGACATTAGATATGAAAATTCACCTCAAACTTCTACGTTTCAGGACTTCGACAGATTGAATAGCTACTGAGAACGGGTACATATTACACCCCTAATTCGACAAAATTATGAAAACGAGATAAGACAAGCTTGAAGATGGCACCTGCATTGAGGGATCTGTTTCTAGCATACGAAAAGCATCATGGATTCTTCGATATCCAGGTGATTGCAGAATTCTTGACTCATAACGATTCAAGACCAGCTGAACCGAGTTTAGTTCTGATTCGGTCGTAGAAAGCATGAGCATAAACCTGATAGATATGAAGTATGTCACATTTGAAGTATGACAAATGATCAATATGAAGTATGTCACGATTACCAACTGAGAGGATGTACACATTTGACTTATCATTCTTGATGTGACAACGAATTCCAAGAAGCACATATCTGTAACTGATCTAGTATAAAGTTTCTGAAACTGTTGGAATCAGCTAGCTCTTATAATACTACTATCACATACACAAAATTCCCAAGTGTCGAGGTTGAAAGTCTCACAGTTGAATTCGGAAGCTGCTTTGGCCGAGCTGGACTTCTCTGATCCGACTCCGAGCTAAACTTTCCTGGTCGGCTGTAGGTCCTGCACAAGGAAGGCAAGGAAAAGGCGGGGTGACGACCCGGATTTTCCCCTCAGGCGTGCGAATGATTAATATGTCCGAGCTGGCAAAGTAGTTGAGAGCAATTAATAACGAGAGAGAGTAAGAAAGGAGGGTTGAGCTCTATTTATACTAAGTTTGGGTCTGACAGCATTTAATGCGACGCAGCTTTATGTCCCATCAGTGCTTTATGTCCCATCGAAACAGCTGGAACTGAGGTCGGGGTTAACGGGGTCGAGTCAGTCATCTGGGGTTGGACATTGGGCTGAGCGAGCTGCTGATGGAGCGCGGATTGGCCCATCTCTGATCAGAAGGTCGGCTCATTTAGCTCAGCTCGGGAACCCCTCGTCAATTCCCCCCCCCCAGTCGAGATCGAGTGGGCGAGATCTAGAGATAGGAGCTAATCCCGAGCTGTAGGTTCCCGACCCCGATAGAGTAGGGATGGCCACGTCAGCAGTGCATGCCCAACGGATGGCTGCCACGTCACCTGGCGGTTCTGACGAGACGCGACGTTTGGCCTTCCCGAGGCGAATTTCACGGGTGCCTATAAATAGGGCCACCTCCCCCGAGATTTCACTGCATACTTCGCTTTCTATTTCTCAAGGAATTTAGGTCGGAGGCAAGAGTGGTCGGACGCAACTAGCTCGGAGAGAATATTCTCGGGACTCTTCAGCTTCGGACCAGAATAGTCGGCCGCACTCCGCAGTTTGAGAGCATTAGGTACGTCCCGACTCCCTTTAGTCATTCCTGTACTTTTGTATTTGCTGTAGACAGGATGGGGAGGTCGGAATCAGAAGATTCTCAGGCAATGGAAGTGAGGTCTTATGGTGGAGATGAAAGTCCGCCGAGCTCGGCATCTACCTCGAACAGGATCCGTGGCGGAGAGAGCACCAACTCGTCCTCAGGGCCGGCTCGGAAATCCAATCGCGAGGAGAGTGACGACGACTGCCAAGTTATTGGGGTTAGACTGGTGCGAGAAGAGGCAGAAGAGGACCCTTTGGCCGACCTGGGAGAATTCGATGTCGGGGAGGATGAGGAGCCGCTGAATCGACTGGAGGGCATCGAAATACCGCAAGAGTTCTTAGCCGGGGTGTCTGCCACCGAGCCGATCGAGGCTGTTCCAGTCAGTGCTGTTCGACCTCGGAGCTCGGCTTCAGCTAGCGCTTCTTCAATTCGAGGGAAGAGGATCGAGCAGTTGTTTGCCTGATGCAAGCGAGAGTGCCATTCCACCGTGCAGATGGCGAACGCAAGACTGAGGAACTGGTCGGTTGATCGGTATCACAAGTTGGAGGTTCCAGGTCGGCAAGAATCGGCGTGTTACCCCCCAGCCAACCACTACACCATATATGATCTGGCCTTCGACGTCATCCAGCTCCCCCTCCCTGGCTTCATCGTTGGAATCCTGAACCATTTCGAGCTCAGCCCGGGTCAGATGTCACCGAACGGTTGGGCCATAATGGTGGCTTTCTACGTGTTCTGTTTGGAGAAGGGAGTGGAGCCGACCTTGCGTCGATTCAGGCATTTCTTCGTATGTAAGCCTAACCCGAAGCAATCGGGGTGGTTCCACTTCGCAGCTCGGGTCGGCCACTCCATATTCACCAAGTGGCACTCATCTAACAAGGGCTGGCATAATGATTATTACTGGGTGGAGTCGTCTGTGAATCCTGGATGTAGGCTGGACTGGCTCCCGAGTCTGAGGAAAACCGTCAATGATGACCCTAAACTCTCAAAGGAGGAGTGTAGAGAAGTTGCAGTGCTCAAGCCCGCGCCCGGGATGCTGATAGACATTGACAGTGTGCTGAAATGGGAGCGAATCTGGGATTCCAAGTTATTTGGTCGGGAGCCCGACCTCTCAAGGGATCATCCCCACCTGATTCCCGACCCGGAAGGAGATGACGGGGCCGGCTCGGAAGAGGGTCAGTTTGCAGGATTGGCGTCCGACCTCCCGTCCCGTTCTATTAACTTCGCTTTAGCTGGGTCTTCGACTCACTTTTGATCCCCTTTGCTCTACCTTTTGCAGATATGGCGGATATGAGGAAGCTCGCGTATGCCCAGGTGCGGAGGAAGGGCGAAGTCAGTGGTGATGTTTCTGCTCGGTCAGGACCGGGCGGCACTGGACAAGGACAAAGGCAACGCCCCAGCGGCCAAGGGCGTGAGGTCGGTCCCGAGGTCTCTTCAAAAGGGGCTTCGGGGTCCCCTTTGCCGAAGAAATCAGGGTCGAGCCTAACGATCCCGGAGCGCTCCTCCCCCCGATCCGAGAACAGAAAGCGGCCTCGGCCAGGGCACTCGGGGAAGGGCAAGGACACGGAGTTCAGCCCTCCCGACCAGCACATCATGGAGGCGTCCAAGGTGGATCGCGACCCCAAATTGGCGACGGTCCCAGCCGAGCAACTCTCGCTAGACTTGAGGACGGCCATTGTTACGGTAAGTCCTTAACCATCTTATGTAAAGGTCGCATTCTTAGCTCGGCTGATTGCTTTACCTTCTGCTGAACAGGCCGAGTCTCACATCCTCTCTGCCCCCAGCTTCTTGATCAAGGCCCAAACTCACTGCGTTGAGCTCGAGCAACGGTATGTGGATGCCCGAGCCGAGCTTGAAACAGTGAGAGAGGAGGCCGCTCAGAGGCAGAGGGCTGATACGGCGGAGGTCGAGTGCCTAAGGAAGGAGCTAGATCTAGAGAAGGGCCGACGCGAAGCCGCGGCCAAGGACGTCGATCGCTACAAGCGAGAGAAGCGGGAGGCAGAGGCAAAGTTTAAGGAATTGGCGGAGCGGGTCGGCGTCCACGGGGAGAAGGCAGTGGAGGCCTTCAAATCCAGCGACGTGGCGGTGGACTGGTTGGCCACGGAAGGCGGGGCCATGGCGAAATACGCGAAAATGGAGTTCTACTTCCGGGGTCAAGTTGCGGCTCGGGAGAGAGCGAAGACTTTCTTTCCATCCTCCAAGAACGACTACATCGAGATCTTGGAGGTCCCGCCGCCAGAATTCTGGGAGATCCCCGAGCTTCCGTTCGACCTGATATCCCAG
Source organism: Ehretia macrophylla (assembly GCA_037974665.1). Lineage (NCBI taxonomy): Eukaryota > Viridiplantae > Streptophyta > Magnoliopsida > Boraginales > Ehretiaceae > Ehretia > Ehretia macrophylla. Next base: position 82,321,081 of record CM075776.1, read on the forward strand.
GCCAAGGAGGTTACTGAGTTTGTCCAGAAGGGCCTGGACCAGGTTGGGGATGAAGCTGAGGCCACCACCTCCGCTGCCGCGCCAAAATAGATTTAGCAATGCCTCCCTAGTAGGGCTATTGTAATCTTGCCCGAGCTGGGCCTTTGTAAAAACTTTCCGGTTTTTAATGAAATATTTATTTTGGGTTCATTTGCGTTTTAATTGAGTTCGCACACATGCACTTTTCTCTTCGCAAACTTAGGTGTTATAATCCGAGCTGGACGCGACTAATGTTTTAACATCCTAATCCGAGCTGGCATAATAAGGGCAACTCATTATGGTTACCGATTCGAACTCGTCAGTCCGTTTATAAAAATGGTCAAACTAATGTCGACAAGTATTGAGCTCGAGTTTAGACCCAAGCTAATACACCGACCCGAGGCCGGAATGCACCGAGTTGGAACTTAATTCGAACTGGCAAAACTAATCAAATTGTTATCAATTATGCCCGAGCTGGAACTTAGTCCGAGCTGGTTTACTTTGTCGTTTGCTCGTAATTAAGCGTGGCCACCGCGTTAATCTGTGTTCGAGTCATTTCACAGTTGCAGCATTTACGCCCGGGTCGGGTATTGTGCTGGTTTGTGTATTTATTCCCGAGTCGGGAATTGCACTAGTTTACAAAATCGTATTGTATTGAATTCGTACAAGTAATGTTTCGGCCCGGGGCCTTTACAAAATGCCTTGGCTCGGGGCCGTTTACAAAATATTGCGGCTCGTGGCCGTGGACAAAATATTCCGGCTCGGGGCGGCTTTTATACAAAATACCGCTTCAGATGTTCTGAATGCCATGCATTCTTTAACAGTTTTCCGTTCTTGTCTCGAAGGTAGAAGGTCCCGGGCCAGACTTCTTTCATGACTTCGTAGGGTCCCTCCCAGGTCGGGGAAAGCTTGTTAATGGAGCGCGGCAAAAAGATGGCCTTTCTGAGTACGAGGTCGCCGACCTTAATAGGCTTAGGTTTGACCTGTTTGGAGAAGGCTCTTTTCATTGCGGCTTTGCTGGCCAGCATTCTGATTTGAGCTTTAGCTCGGAGCTCTTCGGCGAGGTCGAGCTCTTCACGGATCCATGCTCCGTTTATTTCTGGGTCATGGTGGAGGGTCCTACTGGTTGGAGATTCGATCTCCACTGGCAGAACCGCTTGAGTGCCGAAGGTCAGTTCGAAGGGCGATTCTCCCGTCGCCGAGCTGACATTGGTCCGCTGAGCCCACATCACTTCTGGGAGAACTGATGCCCATTGGCCCTCTGCTTCCTCCAGCTTGGTTTTCAGACCCTGCAAAATGATTTGGTTAGTCCTTTCGACTTGACCATTACTTTGAGGGTGAGCAACAGACGAGAATCTGAGGTCGATCCCAATCTCAGCACATTTGCCTCGAAAGTATGCACTGTCAAATTGCTTGCCGTGGTCGGTGACGATGACCTTTGGTACCCCAAATCGGCAAATGATGTTTTTCCATACGAAATCCCAAGCTGCCTTTTCTGTTATTCTGGCAACGCCTTCAGCCTCGGGCCATTTAGTGAAGTAGTCTACGGCCACGAAGGCGTGTTTCTTTTGGCCTACACTGGTCGGCAAGGGGCCGATGATGTCTAGGCCCCACTGATAGAACGGCCAAGGGCTTACCATCGCTGTGAGGTCAACAGCAGGCTTCCGCTGTACGTTAGCGAACCTCTGGCAGGTGTCGCACTTTTTTACATACTCTTTGACATCTTGCTCTAAGGTTGGCCAAAAATAGCCGTGTCTTAACGCCTTCCGAGCCAAAGCTTTACCCCCCAAGTGGTTTCCACACACCCCTTCATGGATCTCCCGGAGTACATAGTTTCCTTCTTCGGGTGCGACACATTTCAAAAGAGGCCAGGTGTAGGCTCTTTTGTAGAGCTGCCCGGCGATTATGACAAACCTTGAGGCCTGCTTCATTAGTTTCCGAGCAGCTTTTTCATCCTCCGGGGTCATACCCCCCTCCAAGTAGTCCATGATTGGTTTGGTCCAATCTGGATTTAAGTTGAGCTCGGCTACCGCTTGTACCCCCAACTGGATACTAGGTTCAGACACTTCTTCCACGTGGACAAGGGCAGGTTGGCTCTCGCCCAAGGCTAGCCTGGATAGGGCGTCAGCCTTCATATTCTCTTCCTTGGGAACCTGCTGTATGGTGAACCTTCTGAGTGTTGAGGTCAAATCCTTGACTCTGTTGAGGTAGGCTAGCATAGCACTGTCCTTGGCTTCGAACTCCCCCGATATCTGACTAGAAACCAACTGAGAATCGGTGCTTAGATCGATTGTTTGTGCCCCGAGCTGAGCAGCAATTTTTAACCCTGCAATCACTGCTTCATACTCTGCTTCATTGTTGGACGCCGAGAAGGTGAACTTGAGGGAGTACTGGTGCTCATGCCGGTTTGGGTCGAGGATGACCACCCCAGCTCCGCTCCCAGACTTCCCTGAGGCCCCATCGACATGGACCTTCCACACTTCCTCCGGGTCATACTCTGCTCGGGCAGTGCACTCTACGACAAAGTCAGCAATGGCTTGGGCTTTGATGGCTGTCCTGGGCTGGTAGGTGATGTCGAATTGACTCAGCTCAACTGCCTACTTCAGTAGCCTGCCCGACGCCTCTGGCTTGTGCATGATGGATTTGAGCGGGGCATCAGTCATGACTTTAATCGGATGAGCATCGAAGTATGGCTTCAACTTTCTAGCCGCCGTGATGAGCGCGAGGGCGAGTTTCTCCAAGGAGGAGTATCTCGCCTCGGCTCCCTGCAAGGTTTTACTAACGTAGTAGACCGGCTTCTGCTCCTTGCCTTCTTCTCGGACTAGCGCCGCCGCCACCGATGTTCCCGAGCATGCCAAGTATACTAGCAGCTCCTCCCCCACCTCAGGTCGGGATAACAGAGGTGGCGAGGCTAAGTACCTTTTAAGCTCCTGGAATGCGTTTTGGCATTCCTCAGTCCATTCAAAGTTCTTAGGGTTCCTCAATATTCTGAATAGGGGAGCGCACTTGTCAGCCGACCTGGACATGAATCTGCTCAGTGCCGCGACTTTTCCTGCCAACACCTGGACGTCCTTCACGCAGGTATGGGGCGCTAGGTCTAGGATCGCTTGGACTTTCTCCGGGTTGGCTTCTATTCCGCGGGCTGTTACCATGAAGCCCAGGAACTTGCCTGCCTTGACGCCGAATGCGCACTTTTCCGGGTTCAACTTTATCCCAAAGTGCTCCATCACGGCGAAGGCCTCAGCCAGGTCGGTTACATGATCTTCCGCCCTCCTACTCTTGACCAACATGTCATCTACATAGATCTCCATATTCCGGCCAATCTGGTTCTTGAAGACCTTATTCACCATCCGAGTGTATGTGGCTCCCGCATTCTTGAGGCCAAAGGGCATGACCTCATAGTAGTACAGTCCTTTATCGGTGGTGAAGGCGGTCTTCTCTCTGTCCCCGGGAGCCATCTTGATCTGATTATAACCTTTGAAGGCATCCATGAAGGAGAGCAGCTCGAACCCGGAGGTGGCGTCCACCATTTGGTCAATCCGTGGCAGGGGGAAGCAATCCTTGGGGCAAGCTTTGTTGAGGTCGGTAAAATCAATACATAGTCTCCACCCACCCGAAGACTTCGTCACCAGCACCACATTGGACAGCCAGGTTGGGTATTGTATCTCCCTTATGTGGCCGGCGTCCACCAACTTGTCCACTTCTTCCGCTATGATTTGTTGCTTATCATAATGAAAGTGCCGGCGCTTTTGTTTTACTGGATAGTGATTTGGATCGGCATTCAGGTGATGCTCAATTACATTCGGATCAATTCCTGTCATGTCAGAAGCAGACCAGGCAAATACATGCTCATTCTTTAAAAGAAATTGGCTCATACCTTTCTTGAGGTTGGCAGATAGTTCACTCCCAATCTTTGCTCTCTTTGTTTCATCGGAGAGCTTCAACTCCTGAAGGTCCTCAGCCGAGCTTCCTCTCTTAGCGTCTCTCTTTTCCTCAGGCAGGTCCGGTCCCCAGCCGATTTGATATTTGGGTCGGAGTGAGTTTTCATAACACTCCCGAGCTGAGAGCTGGGCCCCGCGAATGGTGGCTACCCCAGACGGAGTCGGGAACTTCAGGGCCTGGTGGTATGTTGAGGGGACGGCCCTGAAATGATTAAGCGCTACCCGACCTAAGATCCCGTTGTAGGTGGAGTTACAATTCATTACAATGAAGTTGGCCTGCATCGACACCCACTTATCCCCATCCTCCAACTTCAGCGGGAGGTTGATGACTCCCTCGGCTCGGTGGGACTGCCCGGTGAAACCTGCTAAAGTACCACGCAATGGCCTGAGTCGGCTCCTGTCCAACCCCATTTGTTCAAAAGCGCTGAGGAACAAGACTTCTGCCGAGCTCCCGGTGTCCACCATCAGCCTTTTGACGGTGAAGTTGGCTATCTCTGCGCTGATCACCAGGGGGTCGTCGTGAGGCAATATGACCCCCTCCAAGTCTTCTGAAGAGAAGGTGATCTCTTGCATCCCCGGGGCCGGTCCCCTCACTGGTCCATATTCCCTCCCTGCACGAACATAACCCTTTCTGCCTGCCGAGGTCTCGCCTCCTGACGCTAATCCTCCCGCTATGGTTTCAATCACGGCCAGCCGTCCGCCCCCAACCTGGCGCCTGGGCGGACTTCTCTCCCTCTCCCTTTGTTCCGTATTTCGGGTCGGCTGTTGATCTACATACCTCCGAAGGTGGCCTCGGGCAATCAGTGCCTCGATCTCCTGCTTCAAGTCTTTACACTCTTCGGTGGTATGGCCATAGTCCATGTGGTAGCGGCAATATTTGGTTTTATTGCGCTTATCAGGCCGGCCTTTCATTCTCGGAGCCGGAGGCAGGTGGTTCTGGTGCTGGATCTCCATCAAAATCTGCTCCCTCGAGGTGTTAAGGGGAGTGAACATAGTGAACTGGGGGTTCGGCTTCGGCTGTTGCGGTTGCTTGCCTCGGTCGTTCTGGGCTTTGCCCCCGGGTTGGGCTCGGGAGCCCTCTCCTTTCTTCCCAGCCTCTTTCTCCTTGTCGTCGTCCCTTTTTGCCTGATGGATCTCCTCCGAGTGTATGTACCCTTCTGCTCGCACCATCAACTCAGACACAGTATCCACCGGGTCGATCGCCAACGAAGATGTGAGGGGGCCCGACCTGAGCCCGCTCTGGTAAGCCATCAGAGCCATGGAGTCCTCTAAGTTTGGAATTCGGAGGGACTCTTCATTGAACCTAGCCGTGTAGGCCCTCAAAGTTTCCCCTCTATGCTGCTTTACCAACAGCAATGTAGAAGTATGGCGGGTGGCACGGCGGCTTCCTGCGAAGCGGGATAGGAAGGCCTCCGCCAGCTGGTGGAAGCTTGCAATTGATCCAGGACGAAGTTTTTGGAACCAGTCCAAAGCATTGCCAACCAGGGTGGTTGGGAATGTCTTCGCCTTCATGAGATCTGGCATGTCGTGCAGAGTCATGTGGTGATCAAAATTGAGCAGGTGGCTGGCAGGGTCTCCGTCTCCATTATAGATGGCCAGGTTGGGCATTCGATTGCCAGTGGGTAGGGGCGTGGCTAACACCTCTGGAGAGAGTGGGCTTACACCGAGTTGGTTGATGACTTTAGCTATGGCAGCCGCGGTCTTTGCTTGCTCGGGGTCGGCTAGAACCGCCCTTTTACCTCTCTCCGGGTCGGACCTTGGTGTTGGCTCGTAGAAGCCTTCCTCTTCCTGCGTCCGTTTTCGTCTAGACTCCGGGATGTGGAACTGGGGGCGCGATGGCCGCGGCGCGGCCTCTTGCGGTGCCAGGGGGCCCTCAGCCAGCCGGGCCACCTGCTCCTTGAGTTCTTCGAACATCCTCAGCATCATCCTTATCTCCGGTGATAGGCTGGAGTTAGGGTCTCCTTCCGCTGCGGGGTTAGTTTGAGTGGCTAAGTGTATACGTTGGCTCGTTCCAACGTCGGCTTGGGTCAGGTTCTGGCTGGGCACCTGCACGGCTTCGGAGTCCCCTTCTAGGTTGGGCGAATCCTCTACTGGTATGTTGTGACTTCTCGTTTGTATCATGATGGTTTCTCAATGAGTGGCGAAGAGAGCTACAATAGAACTCGTCGTTTCCCACAGACGGCGCCAAACTGTCGAGGTTGAAAGTCTCACAGTTGAATTCGGAAGCTGCTTTGGCCGAGCTGGACTTCTCTGATCCGACTCCGAGATAAACTTTCCTGGTCGGCTGTAGGTCCTGCACAAGGAAGGCAAGGAAAAGGCGGGGTGACGACCCGGATTTTCCCCTCAGGCGTGCGAATGATTAATATGTCCGAGTTGGCAAAGTAGTTGAGAGCAATTAATAACGAGAGAGAGTAAGAAATGAGGGTTGAGCTCTATTTATACTAAGTTTGGGTCTGACAGCATTTAATGCGACGCAGCTTTATGTCCCATCAGTGCTTTATGTCCCATCGGAACAGCTGGAACTGAGGTCGGGGTTAACGGGGTCGGGTCAGTCATCTGGGGTTGGACATTGGGCTGAGCGAGCTGCTGATGGAGCGCGGATTGGCCCATCTCTGATCAGAAGGTCGGCTCATTTAGCTCAGCTCGGGAACCCCTCGTCACCAAGCATCAAACATTATTCACTATATCATAATCTATAGCAAATTGCTCCACAAAGGTCACCGGTTTAAGTCCTCTCAGTGTCACCAAAAGTTTACCTAGCCGTTAACATAAGGAAAAACCTCTTGACTGGCAAAAATGGTGATAAAATCCACTTTTAAGCCTATTTGCAAAGGTTCATGCGTAGATTTACATTAAATAATCCCAGGGCCCATGAGAATAGTTGGTCAAAGCACGGATATAGACGACTTTCAAAGAAAAGAACATCTATAACAACTAGTTTACAACAATTCTCCTTTGAAATCATATGATAGTTCATCTATTTCGAGATTTTTACTGGAATTCATCAAGAAAATTGCCATAATTTGCTATACTGTAATTGCTACTTAGTAAAAGATTATTGGATCAAATCTAAATCAACCAAAGAGACAAAGACCAATTAATAAACGGGAAAGAATAACAACATATTTGTTGAGATGTGTTATTGCACCATAAGATTTATCCAACGTGGTCCTGCCTACAAACAATAACGTAACACGAAACTTACTCATGCAGATCAGATATAGCCTTTTCAACTTCGAATTGGGTAGGAACAGGCCCGAAAACACAATCCCAACACGACCCTTTTGTAGTTTGATCTTCAATGATATGCATAGAATCAAGACTTGTGATACATGTTTGATCATGACATGTGCAGATAGAAGAAGATGGCTTAAAGGGTGAAGCACTATAAATGGTTGATTATTTGCATCAAGATAGCTTATGATATGAGGATCAGAAAGGCCTCTACTAGTGCCTAACAATGGAGGAGTCGGCATGGCTCCACCTCCCATGTCTTTTTCTTGCAGCTTATCGAGATCTCTTGTCATATATTTGTTTCCTTGTGATATAGTTAAGCGTGTGTACATGTATTATGTTATAATTTATGTTATCTTTCTTATCACGCAAACAACCTTAATTTCTCCAAACTTAGTTGATTTTCGCTAAGATTTCTGATGAGAAAGATAGATATCTAGTAGTTATTCTTTTTTTTCTTATTTTTTCACGAAAAGAATCACACTACTTCCTCTACTACAATCTTCAACCATGTGTGAAATCCCGACCCCACAAGCCAAAACAAATCCTGTAAAAATATTTGTCTTTTGGAAATTTCGAGATCCTCACGTGAGGCCGTACAATAAAAAAAAAAAAAGTGTGTGGGGCCATATTTTTGTGAATGAGAAGTGATCTTATAGAAGACTAATTTTGTCTAGAGGTGTGCATAGATCGATTTAGGCGGTTTAAAGCATATTTTTTTAAACGAACCAATATATTCGATTTGAAAAAATTAAAATCATAGTCAAATTATACACTTATCAGAACCATCCAAACCAAATTAATACATTTGAAGAAATCAAACCACCTAAAACAAGTCAAATCATACGTTCAATTTAACTTATAGGTGCATTTGATGAACCAGATACGGGGATATTCCGGGAAGACGAAGCTTTGCCTGCTAGCATGGTAGAAAGGGTCAGGTCAGATCTAACTTTCGAGCTCACCCTAGCATTTGTACAAGGTCTTGGGCAAGAAGGTGAAGAGTCAAAGAAAGGACCAGAAGCGAGAACCTGCCTAATAGGGGTAGCCAGGAAATGAACTCTCTTAAAAAGCCTATTAGTAGGTGGGCTGGGACCTACCTCTAGATTTTCTAAGCCCTCGAGTACATTAGCTCGGTTCAGTGAATTGGTCACCTCAAGGTCTTCCGCATCAATCTCAGGTATAGCATCACTATCACTCTTCTCACTGCCCCCATGGTCATAGGAATGGACGGGTTCATTTTGGGAATCATGCTCTGAATCAGATCGAGCCATAGAAAAGAAAGAAAAAGAAGAAAACGTACCTAAGAAGCAGAATAGGTCGAGAGAAGAAGGTGCTAAAGCTCGGGGAAATGGAGATTGCCGAGAGCAATAGTGAAAATCAAAGAGAATTTGAGAAAAAAAGTGGTAAAATAGTTTGAAGTAAGGCCCTATTTATAGAAGCGATCCATAGGCAGAACAATGAGTGCTCCATATTTTATAGGAAAGTGGGTTGTCGGCAGCCAATCAGAAAAGGCCACACGGTCACGTCTCAACCAAGCAGTAAATGCTCTGTAATTGAAGGAAATCGTGCTAAAGAAACTGCTCCATAGTAAAAGGATGATTCCCATACCTTATTCTGAACTCAAGGAATCGGGGGGTTCAACTAATAAAGGAAAAAATAACCGATGTTATTGACCGTAATTAGGACCCAACGATGCAAATGGTTTAGTCAGGTCACTGCAACCGACCTTCGACCATTGACCCGAGGTCCGGCCAGTTCACTCGACCTTATGACAAGGCGAAAGGATCCCGCGAAATTTAGAATATTGTCTAATAGAAAGGTATAAATAAGGGAACCCCACTCACAAAAAAGGTAATTGTTTATTGGCATACTAAACACTATACTTTCCAATTCTAGTTATTGTTCATAACAAAATACTAACTTAAGTATCATAATGTTTACGTAGGAAGCTCCCACACCCATTTCTTTTGTAGGATAGCTCAAGAAGTACCCAACCAGATTTATTCCACAATACTTCTAAAATGATAAGGCGGGTCTAAGTCTTTGATTGCTACTTATTGCAATTTAATATTCTTCTAGTTGCTTCTAGTATCCAATTCCTAACCAATCATGTATCTCGTTTTAAAATATTTTTTAAAAAAAAAAGTCATAAAAGATGGAGAGTATTTTTCTTCTTCCTTCATTCTAAATTTGCATACAAATTACAATTACTAGTTTACATTAGTTATTCTGCTTTTACGATATTTTATCATTTTAAACTATTATTTCAATTTATTTCATTCCATTTATAAAATGTTTTCATCCTAAGATTTATCACTCACTTATTTACATTTGTTGTCTATTTTTTTTTCTGTCCTGGGGATTATACATTCCACCTAGACTAGAAAAAACTTAAGCTATGTCTAAAACTTAGACCCTAATTACACAAATCTCTGAAAGATTGATCTCGTATTTGCCTAATCATACATACATACGGTGCGTGACTCGGAATAATAAAATAAAACATACAGCACGAAAACATCCCAAAATTCTCAAGTTACATCCAAAATAAATAGAGTAAGTGACCTAGTGGTGAATATTCACTAACAAATGTTTCTTTGTATTTTCTATTCTTGTAAACATTTTTGTAACAATGCACATACACATACATGCACTCATGGAGACATGTATATAGATAGATAAATATATATGCATACACACACACACACATATATATAATATGCATATGTGTACAAATTTTCTTACTTGTTCTTAGTTAGCTTAGAAAATCAATTAGGAAATTTTTCAAAAATAATGTTGATATATAGTCTTTCAATAATTCATTTAACTTAGATAGACATGTTGATTTGTTTATAAATTGACTTTTATTTAGCTTCATACAAACTCAAATGGACAAACAGGTTGCCTTGTCCATTTCTAGTCATTATTTATAAAAGAATATTTAAGCGGTTTAAGATTGTGTTTAGTACGTAATGTAAGACCGTATTTTATACGTAACTTAATTGGAGCAACCATCAATCTACCATATTAATCACAAATTCTTTTTTTTTTCCGTTCAGTAAGCAATTTTCTGTATTATCAACAAAATATTTACATCAGTAGAGTTGTACTTCAAGAGAGATTTTGGACATATGAGAGATCTCTGTCTAATCACATGAGAAAGCTATACATTTGGATTATTTTGGCGCTTGAGAATTCGATTTTACTAAGTTTTGAGGTCTTGTAGAATCTCATATAATGAACAAAGTCACCATGATTATCCTCACATAGACATTATAAATTATTTGGATAAGCTCAGCAAAAGAATCATCATCGATCTTACTATCGGAAGAAAGGAAGATCATACCATCATCGTGGTGTGAGAAATATGCTTACACTAAGGCTCCATTTGTTTGCCGTAAAATATTTTAGTAATTTTCAAGTATTTAGAAATATCGAAAGCTTAATTAACTAAAAAATATTTTTCAGTTAAAAACAATAACTACTTTTTTTTTAATTTTCTGCTATTTGGTGACACCGTAAAATTTGTCATTACAACTATTACAAAATTTGAAAAAATATTTTCATCTCCTTTGAAAAATGAAAACATTTAACATTTTATATTTTCCAAACACCATATAATATTCTATTTTCCATAAAAATATTTTATTCTAAAAACATTTTTTACAAATAAGTTATTTTACAAAAAACAAAAAAAAAAGCCCAAACACTAAAAAATATTTTATTTTTCAAAAAATATTTTTTTTAAAACATTTTTCATAAACAAATTATTTTACAGCAAACAAAACAAACGGAGCCTAAAATAACTTAGACTCAACTACGGTTACATTGTTGTTTATAATTTTGACCACACACATTTACGTACCTGAAGTAAAATCACACCGTCCCTAACTTACAAGTTGGGACTCACTCGGGCTTTGCTAAACAATTTCAGCTAAATTGCCTTTCACAAAAGAAATTAGCCATGACAGCATGCATATCCTCGCAAGTAATCTTGGACTGACTATGGACATCGCATATATATATATATTTACAGTCAAAGCATCATTCATATATACTGTTCAAGTGGGACATCATACTATGAGCCCAAAAAGTGCATGGAAAATATGTCTAGCATGTCTGATAAAACATCCCAACTACAATAGAGATTGATTGAGTAGGTTTAGACTGATTCACTGAGCCCAAAAAGTGCATAGAGAATATGTCTAGCATGTCTGATAAAACATCCTAACTACAATAGAGATTGATCGAGTCGGTTTAGACTGATTCACTAATTCGCACACATTGTTAGTGGGACCTACACATGAGTCCTGCCAATTATAAAATACTGATTTCAGTCTAAACTAATTGAAAATTTTACCGATACCTAGCAAGTAGTCACTTTTGGTTTCTTGCTTGCCCTACCTTGCTTCAAATTCTCCAACTTCTCCAAAACAATTTTCGACTCCCATCGCTGGTCTGGTTCAAAAATTAAACAATTCGCCACCAATTTACTGATTTTAGATCCAACATCCTCATCGTCCGTAAGAGATTTGTGCACAAGAGAGGTTGCACCACTGTCAAGTTGTTTCCTAGCCCAATCCAACAGTATAGACACTTCCCACTCGGAGTCCATAACTTGACGATATGGCTCTTTAGTAATCAGCTCCAAAAGTAAACATCCAAATGCATAAATATCTGATTTCACCGTCGGTTTACCTGCATCATTGCGCAATATATCAATTTTCATGGATTTTGCTAAAAGACTTGCGGAAGTTTTTAACGTCCCTCTCACGTGCCACAAATAATTGTGGGGCCCATGACACGTTTTTAAGAGCAGACCCAATTTCATTTAAAAACCCATTAAAAATGACTAAAGAATCCCATTGTCATCCAACTTTAATATAAAAGATTCCTTATAAATTGCAGTTTTCAGAGAATACAAATTTACATATGAGATCAATAATTGACAACTGATCCATGTATAAATATGAAGTAAAGCCAACAAAAGTTTGCACATATAAGAAGCAAATACTAACTCTCAACTTCTACCCGAGCATTATTCAAATCAGCCCAAAAATATGTTACCAAGCCATGCCAAGTGAAGCTTTTATCTCATTAACTGAAGCTAGCTAAATGGATTTTATAATGCCATTCATGTTTGATAAAAGTCTCATCAATTTTTAGCTCCACGTAACCCCTAAGATATTTGAGAACTTTAAATTATCAAAAGAATCATTATTATGACCTTTTTACTTGGTAATATTCATTCACCAGATCCAAATACAAGTGCAAGACATTCTGAAGAATTTTCAATAATTGGTTGTATAGTCAAGAAATTATCTTCATAAGCAAGCAAACAATTAACCTATCCTCGCAATCTTTTAACTTACCCCAATCACTTGACTCGAAGCACATTGAGTACAATTATTCTCCTAACAAGTCATCTAGATTGGGTTATCTTAACGAGATTCCATGAATCGCAACATGTAACAAAAACACGTTAGGGTAATGTTTGGGGCAGCTAATCCTTTGTTCCAAGGAAGTACTAAGATAGAAAACACTACCCCTCGTTCTGTAAAAACCTCCTAATTATGCAATTATGGCAAAAAATTAAAAACAACTATGTAACCTAAGCCTCCCTGATACCTAAGCAAATCTCAAATGAAAGTCACATAGTCTGAGTAATTTTGGTGCCACAAAAATACCCAAGTAGCATATCCAAGTTTACTTGAATAAAGCTACCACCAAAAAGCACACACATTCAAAGCTACGCACCCAAAAGCACATTCAAAGCTACACATAGCTAGACCAGATTGAGTTTACATCCAATTGCATGTCAAAATAGGAAGAAAGATTGTCAGAGGCTTGAAAGCTTCATAACAAGTCACCGCAAAAGGATTCATAGTTTTTTTTTTAAATCTGTGGGTATACGAGTTTTGTTCGACTAATCCCATGAAACCTGAAGTTAACGACCGAACAAACCTCCAGTGGCCCTGAGGAGACTCGAAGTGGCGACGTCTGGGTACACCCCTAAGATCTTTACCAGTTGAACTACCCCTAAAGGTTTGCAAAATAATTCATAGTACCACCACTATTTGTATTGAGTCTCACATTAAGTGGGTATACATACATAATTCAAAGAAAACATATCATGTCCTAAAAATGCTAATGACTAGGTAGTTTTCAAAGAATAGGCACCACAATCTGCTATAAGTATCCACTCATGCCCACATATACGCTATACAAATTGTGTCACACAAAAGTGTTATGCACAATCCTATTTTACTTAAATCATGTAAACAAAACAAATTGTTTTAATTGAGTAATGACAGAAAATAATGACATAAGTTCCTCCATAAAACATTATCTTGCATAACATAAATCAACTTTCTAAAAGCATGGTGAAATAAGCATCACACACACCATAAAAGTTTTCCGAATTTCCATAATCTAGTTCAATTTTCACAATATACTTAAAAAGACCAGTATTAGTTAACAATCAGCTTAAAGATATTCGATGATGAATAGTATTCAGATACATCTTCCTTTTACTATAAAGACAGCATAAATACATAAAATGAGATATATAAGGATTGATCCACTTAATTAGAAAGACACAATGGGAGAAATTGTGGTTTATGCGTCAGCCATGAGTAAGAATAAACTTAATAACATGAACAAAAAAGTATACCTCCGAGGGAAATCTCGGGAAGATAAGGTGTATATCCCCCACCAGTACATGCGTAAGAAAAAACTTCAGCCTTATGCATATGATCACGGAGACCAAACTCGCACAATTTTATATTGTTTTCCTGCATGCCAATATCGCAATAGAATTGCAAAACATTGAGTTTGATTTTAAAAAACAATCCCATTTTACCTTAAAGGATTGCATATTTACCTGGTCGATCATTATATTGTAAGGATTGATACTCCCAATTATAATTTCCATATTATGAAAATCATTCATCATGCGTGCAACTTGAACAGCCACCTCCAATCGAGCATCCCAACCAAAATAGTCTATAGTGAGAGCAACATAGAGTAAGCAAATAGAAAAGATCTTGCAGTATAATAAATTTGTTAACCCAAGTAAAAAATCAAAATAAACTACTATTACCAGATTCAAGCATGAGACGCAGAGTCTTCTTTGATTGTAGGTCATAGACGGCAGCAAACGTTTTATCTATAGAGTATCCAATCAGTTGGGGCACATTTTGATGTGATTTCATGAAGTCATTTGTCAAAAACATGATCTCATCCTGTGACACATACACTTTCTTCAGCTGACACACATAAAAAGCAATCGAAAGACAACAAAAGCAGAAAAGCAGAGATAATAGCTTCCCATACACAGACTCTTAAGGGATGCAATTCCATAATATGGTCGGGAGGGAAAACAACATCCCACGTTTTGATGATGACATCTTTTGTTCCCGAAGTTAGCTGAATCTTGCCATTTAAAAGCCTTCCAAGCATAGTCTTACCAATAAGACATTTTTGTTCAAGATCATGGGTAAACGCTCCCAAGTCAGAATGAGTGTAGTGTTTCACACCATCCAAATCTTTCAAATCTATTTGTTGAACATCTTTTCCCGACAAGCTCCTAGAATAAAGAAATGCAAAATATTATTTATAAACCAATAGCACCGCAACTTGCAAAAGAAAAAACGAGATATTAATTTCACAAGATCAAAGAAAAACCCATAAATCGTTGAGTAAATAACCTACTGAAAAGGACTGATTGCGGTGGTTATGCATATGAATTATAGTAACAACAGCAACAATAACAAGGATTATTAAGATTTTTTTGCTGAAATTATATTGATGCTATTATCAAAGAAAGGAAGAGGATACCACTTTTCTCTATCTTCCATCCTCATGTTGAACATACTGGTAGTATGTTCCTGGTATAGACGAGCTCTTCTACTGAGCAAGAATGTCATCGACAGGTTCTCCTTGTGAAACAGAACACCCGTTGCCACATCCATCAAATTAAGATTCTCGAATTGGGCCTTAAA
Organism: Ehretia macrophylla; assembly: GCA_037974665.1. NCBI lineage: Eukaryota > Viridiplantae > Streptophyta > Magnoliopsida > Boraginales > Ehretiaceae > Ehretia > Ehretia macrophylla. Next base: position 82,336,280 of record CM075776.1, read on the forward strand.
TCTTGATTTTTCGTCATCCTCAACTGCCATCGACATTGGATCTGGAACTTATCTTCGGGATCCAAAGAGAGAGAACGAGAGGCGGCTACTGTTTTTGTGCTTTCTTCTTTTTTACGGATCGTCAGAGGCTAGGGTTTGACGGACCAAAATAAAAGCTCATTTTCTACCCAAAACACATCGTTATTACGAGTCATAAACTGATTGTGTGTTTGGCCAATGCTATATGCATTAAGGGTCTGATTGGATTGAGGGGAATGGGTGGAAGGGGATGGTTGTGGGAGTGGGGGAACAAATGCCTTCCTCAGTTTGTTTTGGAAGGAAATTGATGGTTGCGGTGATGGAGGGACTGACTTAACCTTTCATATATTCCAAAATTCATTCCTCCCAAATTAAGGTCATTTGGAAGGAGAGAAAAATTATATTTATGATATGACTATTATAACCTCCATATCATATATAAAAATTTTCACTCACTCGCTTCTCCATCTTCTGCTCCATCTCACACCTGCTTACTCTGAATTCAGCGTTGTGTTCTTCAACTCTCTTTTTTTTTGTGTTCCTCAGCTCAACCAAGCAAAAGAAGGTGTTGTGGTGTTGAGTTTGCTGTTTATTTCCTTATTTTTTGGTCAAACCGTGATGTTTGACTTTGAAGTTTTATGCCAAATGATATTAAAAAAAAAAAAAAAAGGAAAGTGAGGACGTGGTTTTGCAGCAGTGCAGATGTGGAATGCAGTGAGCTGAGGGGTTTTTTTTTTTTGGGTCAAGCATTGTTTTGGGGAAAGTGACGTTTAAATGGAAAAAAAGAAAGAAAATGAAAGTATTTTGGATTGGCTCTATAAAAGTTTAATATAAAATTAAAAAAAAGGCATAAAAATCATTTTATACATAAAATTTATCATTTCTTTCTATTTTTTTCTAATTCAAACAGATAATACTCATCATCCTTTATGATCTATCTCCTTTATAAAAATATCCAATTCAAACATGATTTGATTCACTCCACTCATTTCTTTTATAATACTCTCATTTCATCTCATTTATTAAATTTTTCCTCCTCAATCCAAACACACTGTAAGGGCATCTCCCATTGTGGAGATTATTCACAAAAAAATATTATTTTTGACTATTTTAAATACCTGGTTTTTAAGTCAAAATAGATAGGACTTATTATTTCTATTAATATTTTAGTTGAAATAGAGATTTAATTATTTTTGAGTTTTTAAATTTAGAGTTAAAAAAGTAAATTAAGTCTCTATTTTAACTCAAATCTCTAAAATTGTGAGGATCTCATATATTTTAGCTCTAAATTTAGAGATCTAATCTCTAAAAATTATTAAAAATGATAAATTTTTATAAATAGTATCTCCCATTAAAGACACTCTTAGATAAATGATGCACTTTTATCGGAGTCTATTAATTCTCAATATTTATTCATTTTTTCCAAATACACCTCTTTTGTTTAAAAAAACTCATATACCGCAAATAGTCCAAATGTTCACGCTTTTAAATTTTATTCCCATTACTTCAAAAATAATGTCCCTAAAATTTATAAAAATTTTCAATTTTAATCCTTAACGTAAAATGTTTGTGATCTGCACATAAAAATTTAGTAACTAAATTAAGACAAGTAAAAACATTGGAAATTACGACTCCATTTGTTTTACGAAAAATATTTCCTTGAAAAAATATTATCTTAATTTTTTATGTTTAATGACACTGAAAAATTAAATAATTAAAAATTATTTTTCCACTCCCACTCCACTATTGTCACATTTTCAACTAAGTATTCTGTTAAATAAAAATTTTATTGTTAACTTAATAATAACAAATTAATCAATTTTAATTTAATTTCGAATTAATTAATTGATTAATAATAAATTATATTTGATCAATTAATAATAATTAATTTAATTTAAGATAAAAAATTCGTTATAAATTGCAGTTTTCATGAAAGACAAATTTATATATGAGATCAATAATTGACAATTGATCCGTGAATAAATATGAAGTAAAGCCAACAAAAGTTTGCACATATAAGAAGCAAATACTAGCTCTCAACTTCTACCCAGGCATTATTCAAATCAGCCCAAAATTATGTTACCAAGTCATGCCAAGTGAAGCTTTTATCTCATTAACTGAAGCTAGCTAAATGGATCTTATAATGCCATTCATTCATATTTGATAAAAGTGATCATATCAATTGTTAGCTGCTCCACGTAATCCCAAGATATTTGAGAACTTTAATAAATTACCAAAAGAATCATTATTATAACCTTTTGTACTTGGTAATATTCATTCGCCAAATCCAAATACTAGTGAAAGACATTCTGAAAAAATTATCAATAATTGGTTATATAGTCATGAAATTATCTTCACAAGCAAGCAAAAAAAAAACTATCCTCTCAATATTTTAATTTACCCCAATCATTTGACTCAACGAGCAAATTGAGTAGATTGGGTTATCTTAATAGAAAACACCTCACACCTTGTTCTATAAAAACCTCCTAATTATGCATTTATGGCAAAAAATTAAAAACAATTATGAAGGTCTCTATTTTAGAACCTAAACCTATTTGGAACTAAAGCGACGCACCCAAAAGCATACAAATACCCAGGTAGCAGATTCAAGTTTACTTGAATAAAGCGACGCATCCAAAAGCACATTTAAGGCTACACATAGCCATATTAAGTCTCACATTAAGTGTGTATATATGTATAGTTCAAATAAACCGTATAATGTTCTCAAAATGCTAAGCAAGTTTTCAAAAAATAGGCAGCACAATATGCTAGAATTATTCACTCATGCCCACTAATACGCTATACAAATTGGTGTGACACAAAAGTGTTATGCTTAATCCTATTTTACTTAAATCATGTAAACAAAACAAATTGATTTAATTAGAAAGACAAAAATGAGAGAAATTGTAATTTATGGGTCAAACATGAGTAAGAATAAACTTAATAACATGAACAAAAAAGTATACCTCTGTGGCAAAGCTCAAGAATATAAGGTGTATATGCCCCACCAGTACACAAGCAAGAAAAAACTTCAGCCTTATGCATATCAAACTTGCACAGTTTTACATTGCCTTCCTCCATACCAATATCACAACAGAAATTGCAAAACATTGAGTTTGATTTTTAAAAACAATCCCATTTACCACCTAAAATGCAAATTGGAGGCTTGCATATTTAACTGATCGATCATTATATTGTAAGGAGTGATACTCCCAATTATAATTTTCATATGATGAAAATCCTTCATCAAGCGTGCAACTTGCAAAGCCACCCCCAATCGAGCATCCCAACCAAAATAGTCTATAGTAAGAGCAATAAAGAGTCAGCAAATAGAAAAGATCATGCAGTATAATAAATTTGCTAACTGAAGTAAAAAATCAAAATAAACTACTATTATCATATTCAAGCATGAGACGCAGAGTTTTATCTGATTTTAGGTCATAGACAACAACAAGCGTTTTATCAATAGAGTATCCAATTAGTTGGGGGTACATTTCGATATGATTTTACGAAGTCATTTGTCAAAAACATGATTTTCATCCAATGACACATACACTTTCTTCAATGGACGTATGTAAGTAAAATAATAGAGCAACCGAAAGACAACAAAAGTAGAGATGATAACTTCTCATACACAGAGTCTTAATAGATGCAACTCAATAATATAGTCTGGAGAGAAAACAACATCCCATGTTTTGATGATGACATCTTTTCTTCCCAAACTTAGCTGAATCTTGCCTTAAGTCTCCCAAATATAGTCTTACCAATAAGACATTTTTGTTCAAGATCATGGGTAAATGCTCCCAAGTTAGAATGAGTGTAGTGTTTAACTACATCCAAATCTATTCATTGAAGAGCTTTTTTCCCACATCCTAGAACATAAAGAAATAAAAAACATTGTTTATGAGAAAATTAAAAAAGAAATTGCACGTAAAAGCACGACCAATGACAACAACTCGCAAAAGAGAAAAATGAGATACTAATTTCACAAAGTCAAGGGACAATTTATATTAATTGTTGAGTAAATAAAAAATAACTGATTTGCAATTGTGGAATTATCACAAGATGCATATGAATTATAGTAACAACAACAACATTTATAACAAGGATTATTAAGATTTTTTTGCTGAAATTTTATTGATGTTATCATCAAAGAAAAGAAGATGATACCTCTTTGCTCTATCTTCCATCATCATGTTGAACATACTAGTCACAATTTCCTCATTTAGACGAGCTTTTCTACTGAGAAAGAATGTCATCGCCAAGTTCTCCATGTCAAAAAGAACATCCATTACAACATTCGTTAAGTTAAGATTCTCGAATTGGGCCGTGAATCTTGATTTTTCGTCATCCATCGACATTGGATCTGCAAGCTTTTCTTCGGCTTCATCACCATCTTCCAAGCAAGCCATATATTTGCCATGCATAGTGTAGATATATGTTTTTTTTCTCTCTCTCCCTCTCTTTTTTTTTTTTTGGTTCAAGAGAGGCCTAAATCATTTTACATTACTTAGAATATTACACAAGAGAATGAATCTCAATACCTCAAGCATCTAAAGTCATACCACTAGACCAAGTGTCAGTGGTGGCATTTCTCTCTTTACATTAGTATGGACCTTTTTTTATATATTTCTTTTGTTGTATGATTACGAAGGTGGTAAATATAAAACCGAGAAGAAGAAAAAAAATATAATTAAGTATTAGGTTTTTAGTTTTAGCTAATTAAAAATGTGCTCTTATTTTCTTGTTCTTGATAACATATTTCTCAAAACAATTTGAAAATAATGACCAAAAGTAACTCATGCCAAACATATTTTTTTACTTTATTGTTGTTACGCCTCTTGTTGCACCCCTTGCTGCAACAAGAGCTGTAATTTTAATTGGCTTGTATTTTGTCAAAATTATGTGTTGTCTAAATGTAATTATGATATATGCATATTTGATTGAAAAACTTTGATTGACAGTTTTACCATATTTATAAGAGAATTGAAAAGACAATTTGGCATTTACTTAAAGGTGATTGAAGTTTCCTTATTTCAAATAAGGAAGGTTGTCTTATTCAAAAATTGCTTGGAGACAAAATCATTCTATAAAACTCAAGGCCAAGCATGGATTACTTTGTAGAGATTTAGGCAACTAATTCAGCATATATACAAAGCCTCACACGACTGAAAGGAGCGCTAGAGATTGAGCTGAAAAAGAAGATTTATTTAAGAATTTCGAGCTGTTAGGTTTTGCTACAACAGATTGACGATGTGTTACAACAAAAGTCAGTAACAAAGAAAATCTGATAATCCATGTATTGCTGCAGCAGACTGTGAAACAGACAGCCTATTTATACTTCCGCTATGCTTACTAATTTAATCTTTGTTAAGAAGAGTTTTTATTTGTTTATTGTTTTGTTTATTATTCGGGAGAAGAAGGTATAGTTATCGGGAGAGAACGTTACAAGTCGAGGGGAGCTCGCCAAACCTAGGTTCATTAAGGAGTTCGTCATCAAGGCGTCAAATGTCAAGAGGGAGTCTTTACTTATGTAAGTCCACTGATGTTGTAACTTGTGATTTATTAATGAAATAAGTTTGTTAAACCAGGAGAGATCCCGTGAACGTAAATCGCATAGTTGAACCACGTTAAATCTCGGTGTTCTTACTTTCTGTATGCGTTTATTTATTTTGTTTAACATTTGTTACAACAAGATACTAACCAGAAACTATCAATTGTTTTCAAAAACAAAGAAAAAAAAACTACTTTTGAAAATAGTTTCAAACAGTTAATTAGGTATTTAGCTAACAAAGTTTTTGACTGGGTGATCATTATTGTTTTTCTCTTTTTACCCCTTAACCCCATTTCTTCATATTCAAACCTTGATCATCCCCAAATTAAGTGTTTGGACTACCCTAGAATCCCAGTCTTTCCCTTCTCTCTCTTTCTCTCTCTTATTGATTACCTATGTTGTGTTTTCTACTATAATTGTTTTGATTCAATCTATTGTAAGTGTAGATTTACCTTGGTTAATAGAAGTTTCCATTAATCTGACAAAAAAAGAAAAAAATAGAAGAAAAGTTCATTTCAGATAAGTAAGTAATCGTAATTTCACAAAATGAGAAGGGAGAAACGTGTAATATTGATGAAATATATGGGAGGTCATTACAATATACCCAAACTATTGCCTTTGAATAAAATGAAGGCAAAAACACAAATTGTCTCAAGAAGCACAAGAATAAGAGTAAAAGTTGTCCAATGTCAAACATCAACTGTAAAGGCAGTGGAAAAACACGAGGTAAACTTGTAATTTATACTTAATAATGTATATATACCCACATATATATGTATGTGTGTGTGTGTGTTGCTTAATATATACCGAGTGACATGTGACCAATTCGTTCAGTTTCTGTTTGTTAAAATGCTTGAATAAAGATAAACCCACTGAAAAAGTATTAAATAAATTGATTCATTAATATGTTTTTTATTTTTATTTTTTTGCTGAAAATTATTATAATTCAAGTATTTTGATTTTTGATGATGCTTTATATAATAACTCGTGTATGATCAATAATAAAGAGTGAGTAAGATAAAGGATTATCACAATAATGACATAAAGCTGATTGATACTCGGTGGTGGTACTCGAACCCAGGACCTTTTAGTCTCGGGGGCTTAGCTTTATTGCTGTTCCAGTGTTTCATTGTTAAATTAGTTGTGTTAGCAGCCATTGATTTGGGAAGTTTGGGTATTAAGTTAGTAATAGTTGTAAGATAGAGCTTGATAGGTGGTGGGGCGAAGAATGGGATATTAATGCGAAGGTTTAATACAGGGAATATACGATATTCTAGAAAAGGGCAGTCCAGATGGTGTGACTTGAACCTATGAGCTTTCTGTCTCGGGGGCTTAGCTCTGAATTCTAGACCAAGGCCTTGTTGGCAGAGGTAGTTTGTTTTCCGGTTAGTGCTTTACGGAAAGTTCTTGATTGAATTAAAAAATCTAGTAGGATAGAGCTTGATAGATCTGCAGTGAAGAATGGGGTAGAAGTAAGAAGGTTTAATGGAGGAAATACATGATGGTTTAGAAAAGGCTATAATTAATTTTGTCACAATATAATCTTGTGTGGGATGTCCGACGTCTTAATTTTTCGCTGCAATATTTACTCTAAAGATGTTTTCTGTTTAAGCTCGTTTTCAAATTGAATGATTGATAGCCTATTTATTTGATAGCTTGTGCCGAGTATGAGATTGTGTTCAGATCTTTCAGTTACTATAGTAAAGGCACTAATGGATGAAACAATGAAAGAATTCCAAGAAAAGCTTATAAAGGTTGAAACCATAGTTACCAGATTCGCCCTATCCTCTTTTGAACTGTATATCAGATTCCACGTTCTAATTCGAAGTACATTTGCGTACCGGAACACTACGATTCACGTTCTAGTTCACTAAAGTTAGCGACCCGAAAAATATACAAATTTTTATCAAAAAAATAATGAAAAAGAATAAAGAACTTAAAAGTTAATAACATATGCTGTCTGCAAACCTTTAAGATATAAAAATTTTCTAGTTTGCTTTTGTATCTTGTGTTTGATATACAATATTAGAAAATTATCTTAATTATTAGGTTTGGATTTTGGACTTTAGACTAACGTTACAGCAAATTGATTTTAGTAATTAGTAAATAGAAAATATCATTACTCTACAAAATATTTGATAAAGGAACCCAATAATTTTTCATACCGTACTCTGAACAAAATTAGCGTACCTAAAAAGTATACCCATATCATACCTTTTAAACTCTAAGTATCGTACTCTGTACCCGAATTCATACCACAACTCGGATCGTACTGCAAATCTGGTAACTATGGTTGAAACTGAAGCTGAAATTTTTTTATTAGCACAACACCAGGTAACTTGAGTAACTCTTTACTTTTTAATTGCAAGAATGCAAGTTTATTTTGATATATTACTGGTCTGTAAGTTCTGTAATTTTAGTTAGTTGAGATTGATCGAGTGAGGAACGGGAACCGGGAAGCATTGACAGCATTAAGGAAGATGGCTCGGATGACAAAAACAAGTGTACCTTCTCCTTTTGAGTCAATACCGAGAGAGATTGAATCGAGGCCCTTGGTGAAAGAGGTCTGTGCGACCTGTGGCAATCATGATGCTAAGGAAAAGACTTGGTATCAGTTCCCAGGAGCTGAGCGTTCCATTTCATGCTGCTCATACAATTTTGGAGAATGGTTCTCTTCTTGCTCTGGTTTTCTCTTTCCTTATTTTATTTTTGGTCATACAATGTGGAGCTCTTTTTATTTTATATTTATTTTTGTGCCGATTAAACAGTTTAGTAGAATAATTAGGTATCTGCGTATGAAGCTCTAGGTGGCCAATTGAAGGGTGTAAACATAGCGATGACATTTTCATTCTCTTCTCCTTGCTCCAACGTTAGCCAGTATAAGCCAACTAGATTCCATATCTATGTCTTCTCGCAGATCTGTGGCTAATCTTACTAACGAAGGTCAATTTTTTGGCTTTCTGCATTCTAAATCCTCATCTATGGCCTTATGCATTTTTTGCTGTTCATTCGAATTCTGACATCTATTACATGAGTAGACAATAGCAATTTATTTGGAAGTAGAAGGTAATAGCATCATTCTGGAGAATGAAGGATCAAGAAGTGCAATGAATGAGCCTAGAGGCTAAATTATGGCCTCCTATGTGGCCACTGTGGTCCCAGCCACCTGTCCAAGCCATTACATTGGCATGGTGGTAGGGGCTGTGCCTATTGGCTACTGAGATCATAACTTACTGGTTTCAGCAAGTATTAGGCATTGGTTGCAAAGGCATGCTAGCGATTGTGTCTTTGACAGTTGAAATGGCAAAAGACATATTATGCTGGATGCTGCTATTTTTGATGCCTTGGAAATTTAAACAAGTCATGTCAGGCTAGTCTAAATTCTTTGAAAGTCGGTGATTCTGGCAGTTTGGCCAACCCCGAAGAACTTTAATCTTTTGGCCGCCCCAGCTATAACCATCCTGCATGGGCGAGGTCCTGCTCCCATAGTCAGTTATGCTGACTTAGCGGGCCCATGCAGTTGTGAACCCCTGCCAATTTAAATCAGACTTCCACAAGTTCTGAAGGTTGTTAAGAGCTTGATGTGCCACAAGCATGGGAAAGATAGTGAAAGGATGGCCGGAATTGGTTAAGGAATAGGTTATTTGCAGAGAGCAAATATTCAAAGTTTATGTGGTGTTTTGATGCAACCCACTGCGCCTTGTGTCTGTTGTTGTTGGTTTGTTAGAATTATTAGCATTCAATTGTCTGCTCGAGTGTAAGATGCTGCGGTGTTGCTAATGTTATGCTTTTCTAATGCTAGAATCAAGAGATTTTTGCATAATTAGGAATTCTAAAATCTTCTTGTCAAACCTCAGTTAGGTAATTCTTTTCATTTCACATTTGGAAACTGTTGAAGAAGAGTCATCCTAAGATTTTGTGTTGTTAATATCACAATCTTCAGATCATTAACGAGCTTTGAGACATCAAGCTAATTTTGCATCCAGTTATATAATGCTTTCTTGAGTGGTAATTTTTGTTTGGATTTGCTTAATCTGATATACAATGTAATGTAGATCAAGAACGGCTTGATTATGAATCTAAGAAACTGCAAAGCTATGTGAAGGAGAAGTCATTTTGGATTTCTGAGAAAGGAGTTCTTGCTGGCCAGATCAGTCCTGGGGTGCTTAGGTCTCTGGTGACTTTAACAGATAAACCAAAGTAAGTTACTTGACCAGCTTGTCTGAAGCAAACTTCTTTCACTTTGTGCCCTGAATTTTTGACTGTTCTTGTGTGTTTTTATTGGTAGGACTGAGGACAGAGAGTAACTCGGGTTCCTTTGGCAACGTATGGACATCTATATACACAGAGAAATGCTGATGCAAAGCTGGGACTGGTCTTCCTTTGGCTACTATTGTGCAATAGGTGTTGTATGAAGAAGAGGCCCCTTGGTTAAGACGAACTCACTTCAACAAGCTTCCTCTCCAGGAGAGGGACCGTTGAAAAAGTTTTGAGTATTCTGAACTTTCATCTAGTGCGATTATAAAATGATTCATGTAATTACGTGCATATGCACCATCTATAAGATGTGGAGAAGACATTGTTATCCTAAATTATCATATAGGCAAATTTCTGCCCGCTTAATCGGAGTATTCTCCCTTCTGTTCACGGATGCAGTGTTTGGACATCACTCTGCAATGTTTTTCTGGAAATATGCAATCATGTCCCTTTCTTGATGTCTGTGTGTGTTTGCTGCTGGTTTATTTCTCTGACAATGTTGAACGTATTAAGTTTCTTGTCTATGTTTCCAAGTGGTCCATATTTTTTATTAGCATTCACATGTGATCGATTATATGGATCTTATGAATATGATGTCATTCATTTATGTCGAGAAAAAAGAGAAAAAGTTTATTTGGAAACACCTTTAAGGATTACTAATATTTGTGAAAATCATAATTGTTGCAAATTTAATTTTCTTGAGAAATTTCTTTTAGTGCAATGAAGGTCAAAATTGTGATTTCGAACTCAGAATATTTCACCCAACTTGTGGGTGTTAAGCTGGTCATTTGGTAATACTATTCATTCTATTCCATGAAATCCTCTTCAACTATTGATTATTTTCTGATTTCATAATCCATTACTTTGTTAATTATCACTCAAGAACTAGAAATACCCCTCCCCTCAATGATTGAGTAAAGTGGCCAAGTAGTGACTTATTATGATAAAAAGGTTCTAAGTCAAACTTATATCCTTGTATCACTAAATGTTGTTTAACTTTTAACTGACGTGCATAAATCGGGTTACGGGTTGTTCAAACAAACAAAATTTGGTCAAAAAATTGATATGAATAGAGACAGCAGAAAAAAAAAAGTTTCCATAGAAAATGAAGATCTCGGTACGCCATATACCAAAGCAGAATGCCCACTGCATAAACAAGAACATATTGATGTTGCATATTTCAGAATTGAACTCGACATCATATAAACCAAGATTCAACTGATGCTTCAGAATTTTTATCTGATTTCCTCACAAGATCAACAAATGTGCATTCAGATCAAACTGTTAGAAGAGAGCTTTAAACATCCCTGTATGAGGCATGGAATTCAAAGTTATTTTTCACTACATGATCACCAAAGCCTCCCCGGCCTAGCTAGAGATTGATTCACAAAATTCAAAAAACAACAAAAGAATGATCTGGTCGAATCTTTTGCAAGAATCGGATAATCCACATTAATTTGCAAGAAAACAGGAAAAGCTCCTTGATAAGTTGCTCTGCTTCTTCAAGTCCCAATTTGTAATGGTCTGGATGCGTTCCTGAATGACTCGCCTTGGTAGGATTAATATCTTCATTCCTTTTGAATATGGCAGAGAAATGTAGAACTCCGGGTTGGTCCATAACTTCTACAGCTTTCTGTCAGCGTCTCTATTCCCAAGGAACTTCTAACATTAAATACATGTGAACCCTGTCAACTCCAATTGCCAGCCCCACTTCATCTGTATATGAGGCATTGAGAATGAGGATCTACTTTCTAAATTCCAGCTCAGTTGTAGATAGGTCCACGTGCACCTGACGCTTGGTCAGACAACACTGCTATGAAACAGGAAGGCAAGATCTTAAACTTCTAGATGTAAACAGGTTTGACATCATTAACCCCAAAACTCGCAGCATACTTGGGGCACTTGCGGTTCCGTGCTTCAAGAACTCTCTGAACGCGAAGGTTGCAAAATAGATGGCAGCATATTGTGATAACAACCTGTGAAAATTTGGAGAAGCAACTAGTAATTAGTTACCGCTAAACAGCAAGCCTAAGAAAAAGGACACAACTGCAAAGCGAAAGCTAACACAAAATCATTCCTTTACAAAAAAAACGAATCATTTCAGTACCCAGCAAAGCATATAAGTATATACCGCCCCCTTCACCTTCATCGTACTCTCAAAACCATTTTAGCTCGAGCATAAGATGCTCTATTTTTAAATCATTAGAATGCTCTTTATCAAGAGATCTCAAGAAAAGTGAGGATAGCATGTGCTCTTATCAGGATTCGAACTCCTAAGATCCATGCGTCATCGATCAAATGACCAAACCAAGTGTACTCATGGTAAGCCATCCACAATACTTCAACTAGTCATAGGAACAACTCCGTAACAAACTTATCACAACAGCATACCTACTAATCTCCGAGACTCCCCTATTGCCAGGTTGAAATTGCTTTCGTTGAACTGATTATCCAAAATTACAAAATAGGTTCATTTGACTTTTTCATGAAGAATAGGCCACATTGCAGAATACAATAAATTGTCTGGCATCTTAAAACACCAATACACTAGACTGTTTCAATGGCTCGAAATGATGAACAATACTGCAGCCTTCAGGTATGCAGTTTCTTCTCTCAGAATGGTAAAAGAGCAAAATGGAAACTAAATCTATACCTCCTTTCGCCTGTCGAGGCAAATACTGCACTTCAGTATTTCCTTGTATTCCCCAAGTTCCTGCCAAAGCTTCTCAACAACAGATGACCCCTCCGTTTGTGACCTCAGAAGTGCAGCTTTCCTCCTCATTGCTTCTAAATCCTCTTCTGCTCTCCTCCTCTCGAACCTAATTGAACCAGAAAGTAAAGCAACCCAAAAAAGATTTGGGTCCATTCAGTGCCAGGAATTCACAGAAACATAAATGTAGAGTAAAAGAGTTCTCAATCACCTCTCTCTCTCTAGATCTATTTGCAAGTCAGCAAGACCTATTCAACTTTTGTGAACTTTGGATTGTGATTCTTCAAGTGTCTTCTTTAGTTGCTGAGATGTTTTTTTCTCATCTATGATTTTTTTTTGACTTTTTTCCAAAGTCTTTCGGCTCTGGGCCCAGTCTTCTGCAAGCTTCTGAACTTGGTCTGAGCACATTTTTAGCTGTAAAGCATGTGATATTTTTGTTAGCATCCACAGGGATGTAAAGTTTTAGACTACATAACAGAGGAGACATACTTGATCTTCTATTCTGGCAGCTTTCGTTTCACAGAATTCAACAGCAGCATTGGCTCGCTGAATTGCTCTCGCCATGCTTTGTTTCTCCATAAGCATAGCATCACCCATCTGTCTTGCCCGTACTCCCTCCAAGACAAGCTGAAAGAAAAGCCAAAAGAATATATACTTCTCTGGTAAGATCCATTAGAAGTGGCAACCACTCGCGAAATTCGCAAACTCACGAAAATATATCTCAAGGAAGTCCTTCCCAAACACGGGAAACCACAAAACAAAATTACAATAGCTGCAGTATATGGTACACTCTAGCAAATTCTAATCTTTTTCTAACATAATGGTGTATGAACTCATGAAAGCACATGAAAGGCAGAAGGGAAAAAAACTAACCTTCCTGGGTATATGATGGGAAGGGTATTTGGATGAGACTTAAGGATCAGTTTTATGGGGCAGAAGAAGTAATAGACTTTAACAGAACAAACATGATAAGAAACTGGAAACAGGCCCTTGCTCCTTGACCAATCATCCACATATCTTTCAACATAAAGTGATACATTCACACAGATTTGATTTATACAAACATAAAAATAAGAGTTTATTTAACAGAAATTTTAGTTAAAGACGCACAAGAAGAAAAATAACGGTAATGGTGTAATGTTGTAGAAATCACCTTTATATTATAATCACCCCTCTCTGTCACCTGCTGCAAAAGCTGTTGGTTTTGAGTTTGCATGTCATCATAGGCCTGGCCAATAGTCTGAGGCAAAATATTTTAAGCATACAGTGGAAATGCGGAAAAAAGTATAGCCCACTGATCAAAAGTGGCAGTAACAGAACCTCGATCTCGGATAGGTAAGCATCTGTTTCTTCATGCTTGGATTTCAGCAGATCCGAAAGGCTGGATTTTTCCCTGATGTACAATATATAAACAATCTATCAGTTTTTGAATTTGTACAGAACAAAGCAAAGACCCACAAGAGTCAAAAACTTCTCAGAAGTTCATTTAAGCCTGAAATATTCTGGAGGCGGATACAACACAGCCTCTCCATCTAAAACATATAAAGTACACCGGACATGGTCTAGACATCAGTGACCTATTAATAACTTGGGTGAGAGCAAGAAAAAGAGTCAAGATCATAGACTAGCCACCTGGTACGGAGCTCCTGCTTATTTTCCTTACTATTCTTTTCCTCCTCCTTTTGTTCTTCCTTTAAGTGACTAAACATAAAATTACCATTTCAGAAACAATTATACGGAATTGTTTGCTTCAAGGAGTATGACCCTTCTCTTACTATGCAATTCAAGAATTGCCACAGCTCATCCACACCTCTTTCTAAAAACCACAAGAAGACTCAAAGTACACTGTTCTTACAAAAGGTAGGACATAAATTGAATATACAAGACCTAGTTTTGGTAGCCAATCGGGCCTTAGTTGTTCTGGTGTGGTACTTTCATGGCCCATTACATTAGATGTGATTTCAATTGAAACTTTAACAGAAACTGTAACAACCACTTTGGGCTTCATTCCTTGGTTCTTACGGTAAGACCTTTTCCTTATTTTAACTATTACATTATTTCTTTAACTCATATTAGTGAATATAACAATATTCAATACTATGATGCTTATCAATTAAAAAGATAGTACACCATATAATGTGCGTGGAACATGCAGTATCAGTGTCTCAAAGCTCTATCATATCCATGTCCCTTGTCCAAGTCCGTGTTTTATGTTTGCATGAAAATGTCTTATATTTATGAATATATCTACACCTTATAAGAAGTAGAACTATTGTAGGAAAACACATGAACCATAGCAATCAGAAGAATACATCAAATATGGAAAGCAACAAAATCTATCAAATAACACTTTCAAATTTCAGTCGCACAAGCGACTTTCATATATCAATCAATATAAGAAACAACAACTTCCATTCCAGGGCAGACTATGCCAACTTAAGACACTTAACAAGCAAATATTTTGCAGATACACTTATTCATGAGGAATCACCATCTCTACAACAGCAACAGTTATACTACCACTAGATTTTTTAGCACACTCTACTTGTGTGCATCATAAATTACAAATTGAAAGAAGGTTTCGGTTACTGCAAATCTAAAAGGAACCTACATATGTTAATGGTTGTGGAGTAAAACTACCACGTAAGTGGAACTATTTTTCATGTTCTATTTTGTCTTTAATTGTAACTATTTTGGTATAAATCTTATGGCCGAAGTTGATTATTTCTCACCTGAAAGACATCACAACCAAGAAAATTCTTGCTCTGGCTTTCTCATAAAGGAATAGATAATAGGGTTCTCCCAAATATCTACCAACTTGCGGCAGCAGCTTAAGTGATGCCTAACTACCACAAAACACTGTTTCAGCATTTTTGTGCCTCCCCCTCTATTCCTTGCAGTAATGATTCCTCTGGCATTACGACCTTTACTAATTTACCTACTAAAATATCACCCGTCTCTACCCAAGAGCCCAGCATCACAATTCGATTTTTATCTAAATTGCGAAGTAAATGGGCTTCTATTCTTACCTATAAATTAAACAAAAGAAAAAAGGAATATCTTATAAATCTCTCATTCAAAATGGATTTAAGATAAGTAGAAAATTGGCTTACAGGGAAACAAGAAAGAAGGAAAATGTGCAAAAAAATACAAAACTGAGCCACTTTAGAAGCAAACAATCAAAGACTAATAAAGATATATTCAAGCGATATCAAGTTGACCTTTTTGAAGTGTCCAATTTCTGTCTCAAGTCAGCAATTTCAGCTTCAGCAGCAGCTAGTCTTTGTTGAGAGATAGCCTCAGCTTCAATGGCAGTTTTGACCTGCACCTCCAGGTTGTGTTCATCAAGAGCATTTTTTAGGCTTTGCACACAAGCCCAGGCCTTGAATTCAGAATCCCTTGCCTCACATACATCACTGGATCCACCGTGGTAGGTTTTTATGAATATACACAGCATAAAGACAAACACAAAAAATACCTCCCTCAGATATAGCCAATAGTATTGGTTTGTTTTACAGTGCAGACATCAAGACATGTAGATGGAGCATGGGGAGATTAGCGTACTTTATACATGCAAGTAATGCTGAATATTCATAGTGCCCATGAAGTTGTCAGTAAGTCATGATAACAAGTCCTTGATACAAAATGAACCATACACCATGAAACATGTATATATGATCTATTTTTCATGGACTCGGTCGAGATGACAGTACCAGTGTGTGCCGATGTGCCTGACTTATCAAGAAGCCAAAATTAAGGATACATGGACAAGTTAATTTCTGTTGGTAGTTAATGGTAATAAGATTAAGCTGAGGGCTATAATTAGTATGTATGTGTATAAAACAGAATAAATACAAGAAATGAAGTGAAATCCTGGAGGTCAATGCAGATATTAGAAAGGCTAGGGAAGAAATTAGAACTAAGGGCTCAAAAATTTTCTGGGAAAAGATAGAAACAGGACAATCTAAGTATTAATTCAGCATATTATAATGACACAAAAATATAAGAGAAAACAGATCCTGAGTGTTTTTGAAGCCATCACTCATTGGGAGATTGAGGGTTGCATATCTCACGCACCCACTCGTGCAATGACCCCAACGATGTCCAGCAACAACTATCTTCTTAAAGATCATTTTCTCTCTTTCACATACCTTTCAAGTTCTCTTTGTTTCTCCTTCAACCCAGTATTTAGCCATGACTTACAAGACTCTCGCACCAGTATCAATATCATGAAACGTCATGCTGACATGGATAGTCTCAGCTAGATATGGGATTCATAAAACATATTGGTTTGTTTATCTGAGCTATAAATTTGAACACTGAATCTGGAAGTTGTTCTTAATAGAAAGGAAAATATTGAAGTGGTGGGAAGTTCGGTATGCTAGCCGGAAAAACTTCAGAAACCATGTTAGGTCCTTTTCTAAAACCATCCCTAATTAAGCCTTATACCATGAAGTGGCAACTGTTATAGAGATTTGTTGATTCATTCCTATTGTGGGCCATCTCCTAAGTTCTCAAACAGTAATCCAGGGACGGATCCAGGAGTTTTTCTCAGTGGAGGCTAAAATTCATAATTTTTTAATCATATTAATATTTTTTTTTTTCAGTGGGGGTTAATTCATATTTTTAACTAAAAATACATACATATTTAACTATTTTAAAAAAAAAAAAAAATACATAGAATTTTAACCTTTTTATTTTTTGCCAATGGGGACTACACACCCGCCACTGCAGTTATCGCTCATCTTGACCTCAATCGGGGCTAGCCCGACTTTTCTCTAATCATATCGTTTCTAATCTTGTGCTTCCTGAAAGGTCCTTTTGTCTAATGGGGAAAAAAGGCAGTTACCAATCCTAAATCCATGACATTAGAGTCATCCATAATGGACAACTATATAAAATCCCAATATCAAAGTTGACACTTGAATTTCCAATAATTTCAGGTACAGCTATAACTTGAAATCCAACTTCCCATTCCACCCTTGTTGCTAATAAGTGATATCCTCCCTATAGAATTTCCCATTCTACCTTGTTACTATTAAATGATATCCCTTAGGAAGACAAAGTTTGCTGCAAAAATGCAACGCTTTTGTGAATGATAACCAATTGTTCTCCCAATAAACTAGAAAACAAAACCACCTGTCTGAAGCAAAATGTATTCTCCAAGAGTGTCTTCCTCTTCATTCTCCGTAACCCTTTTTTAAGGACTCCCAGGGACAGCTCCTTTCCATTTCCCATTTACATAGGTAAATATAAAAAAAAGACAATAATAAACATATATTTAATATCCTCCAGCAAAACCATTTCATTCATTTCAAATACTGACAGAATAAAGATGTCGCTTACTGACAAACAAAGATGCCATCCGACAACAAGTACTTATAAGTACTTAATTTGTTAGTAGTTCCAATTTGATAAAATGCGGCTATATGTAGATAATAAATTGAAACATCTGGGAAAAGCAAGATTAAGAGATTTGGACAAGAAAAACAAATAGATTTTCATCGCTGAAGATCATTCTGAAGATATAACTATGGCAGAGGCACTTCTGCATAAAACTTCATAAATAACAGCTTGATGCACCTAAACAAAGAGGAGACAGAAATATAAAAGACCCAAGACTCAAGACCCAAGACCACCTATTTTGACGAAGTGCTAAGAGAAAAGCCTAGCTTTGACCAGACAGAAGTAATTTTCTCCAAATCTACGAAGGATCTTGTTCAAAGACACTAACCTTGAAAAAGTTGACTTGCGTTTGAACATTTCCAAAACAAGCTTTAGCTCTGAATCACTCTCCCTCAGATCACCTAGCAGCACCAAAAGAATCAAAAAAATAAGAAAGAGTTGGTGTATGATAGAAAACAAAGAGCAAACCTAAGCAAGTGGCAATGTACCGGAGACCTCTACCTAGAACTATATAAGCAACTGTCAATGAGAACAACAGTTTACATGCAAAACTATATCTTCTACTTCACACTCTTTCTGTGCAGTAAAGTCCACAGACTTTCTTAAAACGAAATGACACTTCCCTCGCATTTTATTACATGGAGTCCACTTGCCAGAGCAGTTTAACTGATTTTAACAACTTGTCTCAGTCAAAGCAGCAAGGACCGTGCATTTACTTTTATGTTTCTTTCTTGACAGAGAACAAATTCCTCAAATTCAGTCAGGACCCATAGGTGAGACGTGTAACTTGGACTTGGGAAACTAAATTCTGGAGTGTATGTCAACTTTGCTGAAAATGGCTGAACCATGGTATTATCAGAGCCCAACACATACACAGTCTACTTCTCTTTTCAACAACTAATAGGGGACAAGGGTCATCAACCATTGGAGACACCTATGGGCTCCCAGCTTTTTCTCATAAAGTTTCTTACCAAGTTTTGCAATTTTGGTGGTCGTACAGGAGGACTTTGACTTGAATGGAAACACTCGCATTTTAAGGATCACTAGTTTTCAGTTACTGTACAAGCAAACTGGGAATTTCAATCTGCCTCTTGGCTGAAGGGTACAGAAATGGTACTTTCCTATTTGCGACAAGCTTGGCTAGTTCCATTTGGTGCATTTTCTTTTTAAGTTTTTCCTTCCTCTTTCACCTTTGCCTTTTAAGAATTCCTCCTCTTTTCTACTGTAACTTTACCATTGATTTCCTCCTTTACAAGAAAGGCAGAAGAAAGTAAATAGCCAGCTAAAATTTACATAGGCAAGGCCAATGCTGAAAGTTTTAGAGCCAAACTGAGCTTACTTCATCATTTTCCACCACAGAATGAACCCCATCGAGATAGAGTCAACATAATTACGAATAGAGACAAACTCTAAGACGTCATCTCACAATTTACGGAAAATGAGGGGTTTGATATATTAATTTCCATCAACTAAGAGGTTCAAGGTAATCCATCCTTCCGGTCAGCTATATATGACCATACCTACTATATATGAAGCGCCATTAAGAAAGAAAGAATGATAGATGACCACAGGTCATCAGAAGTAATTCAAAGCCTCAGTAAGGAAAACTGTTGATGTGATAATCAAGCTACAACATCAAAGTTATATCATTCTTAAATTCTGAAAGTTAATCCAACCAAATTATGGGATATGCACGCATAGTCAGAACTAGACAATACAGGCTTCCTTTTCCCTATCATTCCAATGAAGTAAACTTCATCATTGACTAGAGAAAAAAGAGACAGAAGAACGAATACCACAGCTTGCAATTTTTGCATCTCAGCATCTTGGTCAGCTGATCTGATAGACAACTGTTCCAATTCTTTAGCCAGTTGAATAGAAATGGGAAAAACAGCCAACATCAATAAAAAATTAAAAAAAGAAAAAGAGAGAGAGAGAGAGAGAGAGAGAGAGAGAGAGACGAGAGAAAGTGAAAAATGGGGGAGGAAAAGGATATGGCTGAAATAATGAAAAGCAACATACTTTGCGATCGAGAATATTGGAAAGAGAATGAACATCAGCTCGAAGAGAATGAACATCTGAAGCTGCCTCTTTATATTTACTTAGCTGACTCTGCATATTATTCATCTCCTCAGGAAAGGAAGAAACCAAAGCTTTAAATTCTGTGATGATTTCTTTTCTATCCGAGACAAATACTTCTGTAAATATTGACTACTGTAGTATAAATGTAGAAGAAGAAAAATAGACAAAAACGAGAAGAAAAGGAATTCATCAATCTGCATTCATACTTTGTTGTTTAGATGCCTCCTCCAGCTTGGTCTCAATCAGATTTTTTTCCTTAATATGTTTCTGCATCTCCAGACCCACCTCGGCTTTTCTCAAATCCACAATAGCAGAAGATCGATGAAATACATCCACTACTTCATTTTTCAGACTCACTTCCTTTTCCCTCCAGGCAAGATTGTCTCTTTCACCCTAATACAGTAGAAGTGAATAGTCAGCATTAGAACAACATCTCCCTGAACAGAACATATATAAAAGGATAAATGAAACTACCGACCAGTTACAACCTGTAGTTTCTCAAATAGTTTTTGATACTGAGCGACATCTGCCTTGGCCTTCGCAAGTTGATCTTTTATCAGAACATAAGCTTGGGAAGAGCACATACCCTTCACACTCTTCAAATTATTCTGTTGAGCAAACATCCAAACAAAAGGACAGCTGATAAAGTATATATGTAAGGGATCGCACATATAAAGTAAGACAGGAATCATACATATAGTGTAAGACAGGAATCACACATATAGAGTAAGAAGAATGTTATTTCTGAGCACTAGAGCCAAATCAAGGAGTCATAAGTAAGAACCTGCAAACGGGATAACTGCTTCAGTATATCTATCCTCTCTTTATGAAGATCTTGGAGTTTCTGTAGTCGTGAAGATGATTGGTCCTTAACAGAAGTGAAAAATTTTACATCTTTTATAAGTTTGAACATCTTCAATCAAAAGAGAATCACAAAGGAAAAGATTTACCATTAATTCCTTAAGTGTAGATTCCATGTCTTGCAAATCCTTTTTCTTGACTCTGGATTTTTCTATATTTACAAGCTTATTTCCCATATTTAGGACAGGGAAAGCTGCACCCCTTGTTGCATCTCTATGTGCTTTAAGAATAGCTAATTTACTATTGCTATCCTCAAGTTCTGCAACGGTACTCTCCAGCTCTCCTTCAGAAGGACAACCAGAAAAGAACAAGTCAGCTTCTACCTAATCCAGTAATGGAAGATAAGTTAACATATATGTGAAAAATCATCAGTTTTCTTAATTACAAAATCTTATAACCTTCCCTACTTACCACTGTCCTTTCACATTATTGCTAGAATATATTCTCACTAGATGAACGAGGCCTTTTGGTGATCCGACTCATAATTCCTGGCTCTCTTTGCAATGCTATTTGTAGAAATGCTTAAACAGAAATCCTCTTCTTTCCTTCCCTTGTATTCTTACTGAACATGATCTTCAAGGGAAAAATAAAGGGGAAATGAATTTTTTCTATGTTTTCCAGTTGACTGAGGAAGAAACTAACAAAGGATCAGTTTCAAGTGCAAATGAATAGCATTTTTCCTTTTCTCCTGAGAAATAAAAGTTTTTATTAATATGTGCACCCCAAAAAAATTTACAAAATGAACAGCATTGTTCCTTAATACTACTTCTGACAGATTTCTCATATAAAAGCTCAACTCAGCCGAAAAGAACTTTAGTTGAGAAAACTTAATTGTATTTTCTTTACGACTTCATTTATTTCATTTTGTTACTTAATGA
Source organism: Ehretia macrophylla (assembly GCA_037974665.1). Taxonomy (NCBI): domain Eukaryota; kingdom Viridiplantae; phylum Streptophyta; class Magnoliopsida; order Boraginales; family Ehretiaceae; genus Ehretia; species Ehretia macrophylla. The sequence continues at coordinate 82,358,046 of CM075776.1, forward strand.
AACCATTGTCTACCCATAACAAATTAAGGATATCCATGGTATACATATCTCGTACTACTTAACTAATCATCTTCCCATTCCCATTCAGGAGACTATAGCATTCCACAGACTAGGCAACATAGCTGTTCAAACTGAATGACACAATTAGGGGAGTGTTGGAGTGTCATATAATGACAATCAACTACCAAGGTGTTACGTGAAGTGAAAATATAATATATATGCAATCAATAATTATTTTCTCAAAGGCAAGGAAATTACCTCTTAAATACATGAACTCAGCTTTATTCTTTGCATCAGTATCTTGGTGTCTCTGCAATTCACTAACCAATGATTTGTGCTTTAAGTGAAGACCTCTGATTATTCGTCTCAGATTCTTAACTTCCATCCGCAAATCGCAGGATACCTTTTGCCAGCAAAGTGCTACAGAGGAAGAAAAGAGTTTGAAAGTCAAATAGTTAGAGAGAACTTAACATAAATCATGTGATCTTCATTTGAGAACACCCAAGAAAATAACAAAGAAAAAGAAAAATTCCTCATCTTAACATCACCCGGAACTGACTTGATAACAGCAGTATACAGTCTATCCTTTGATTGCCAAACATAATCAATAGCAGATACTATGTTACTCAATATGTTGTTCATCTTCTCACACTCTTTAGTCTTATCCTCTGCTCTCTCATTTAAAAAGTTACTAGAAGAGCTACTATCAGTCGCACCTGTTTCTAACAGACGGCTTAAGAAAGCATCTTCTGGAGATGAAGCAGCATTTGAGAAAAAATTTTGGAGCTTACTTAGTGAGCACCTTTCAGTGACACTTGGCCAATCCAATCATAATAGCATTATCAGTTCAGATCAGATGAGTGACAAATTGACATCTGACTCCCCAACCACCGCTAAAAAGAGATACTAGGTGTCAGTCAATTGAATTTATTGAGGTCTCAACAGTGAACAGCTTCACTAATTTCAGATGAAAAATGAACAAAGGGGAAAGACAAGAAGTAATTATAGGTAGAGTAACAGAAGTAGAAACCACATCTTAATGAGGTTTGAGTCCATGGCGAAATCCCACAAGTGCCCTTATGAGAGAGGTAGGTTTAGAACTTTATGAGTCACTGTATTAAACTATGATTCATTGACCCAAAATTCACATATATAATGACAAATCCTGATGACTAACATAGTTGATGACAAAAACTACAGAAAAAATTTGACCCAAAAAAAATATAGAATAAATAACATCAAAAGGTGAAAAAGAAAAGCTTGAAGCCTCCAAATTTTTAATCTTTAAAACTAACTGCGACTATCATCTGACAATCTATTGCTATTTCATCTTCATAATGCATAAAAAATTTTGGTGCTCTTGCTCGATAATCCAGATGTTACGACTCAAATAAGAAGGGGCCAGTGTAACACCGCACTTTTGCCTCTTCACACGATAATGGACTTAAGCCAAGTCAAGAAGAAATGAAGGATTTATGGACACCATGAGAAAAGACAAGACTTCAATGTTTTCCTAAGAGAAAGACAATGCACATCCAAAGACAAGCAAGATTCATTAATCATGAGAAAAAAGGAAAGGATGATACATATTCAACTCCCAATTCTGATTCCCGGCAACTTGAACTATAATGACTATATAGCACTATGATAGAACCCTAAAACTAGTTATGGGAGCTACAAGACAACATTAAAATTTAAACGTAAAAAAGAAGGGAGGATGAGCAAAGATTTAGCAGTGTTAGTGGCTAGGACTTGTATTACTTAGAAGGAGAGGAATAATATAGAGAAATATAAATCATTCTGGCTCTAATATGTGTTGTACTCTATCTCTTCTTTTTTTTTTCTTTTTCCATTTTTCCCGGCAGGTTGATTCGGGACAAGAAAGCAATCTTCTTCTGGTATGAGAAGATTGCAACGATCCCAATGAGATTCGGTAAGCAGCATGAAAGCAACATAATTTCTGTGATAGGGAAGAGAAACATCCATAAATATGCTTCCTCAAAAACCTTTTTTTTGCTATTCTATAATTATCATAATGAAAACCTACAGGAGAAAAGTAAGCATGTACCAAGGAAACATCCTCTAAAAAGATGTAAAGAAGGAAGCGCACACAACCGCAAACACACACTGAGTGGATCAATAGAAACAAAGATGTAAGCGCACACAATCACAAACACACACAGAGTGGATCAGAAGAAATGGAAGGCCAGAATAAGGAAGAAAAAAAATACAAGGAAACTTATACACTGAATGACTACAATTTCAGAAAATAAAGGAACAGGAAAACAGAAGATGGTATGGTTAATCAATGACAAATCTTATGCTTATATATAGCAACATACAAAAAATATGTGATGTTAATTCAAGCCAACAGTGTAATCATACAACACATTCATTCACAAACGCTCCAGAGCCTCAAAGAAGATATTAACCAATGCATCATAAAATCTGCCTACACCAAACAACAAAGATTAAACATGCACGTCGAATATGATGGTATACAATTGACGAAAGCCCCATCAGACCCATCATATTAGAAGGCCATCAGAGTTCATATATATAAAACAGTGATCTTTCCCGTCACGGGAATTTTGTTTTTGATAGATTCATCATCTTGGTGACACTAGGAAGAGGGTGTACCTCTTGAGATGTTGAATTAATTGAATTAGCATGTCTTTACAATGAGCAAATCATTACTGGACACCTCCTAGAAGAACTCGCAGCGCATTATCTCAACCCAACCAAAACCATAATGGAAGAAAGAAATTTAATCTATCAGAAAAATATAAAGAGAAAAGGAATTAAAAAGAAGTGCACAAGAAGGTGAAGAATGAACCCCAAACGAATAACAGGGAAGATGGGGACATCTTTATATCTTCTGTTTCTCCCACTTGACTGAATTAACTCTTCATGTATAGAAACTGTAAACAGATCCACTCCATTTAATTAATCTTAGTAGAAACCATGTTCTAGACTTGTTCGACTAATATTATCTCCAAAACTTTTCAGAAAATAAAACTAAAAGGAGTAGCAGTTAAGCAGACAATTAAAGGTGCACAACATCCGGATGGAACGTGAACCGTACGATAAAATTAGGTAACAGATAATGCAGATCTAATCATCTTACTTACTGCCTCTTCCTTCTTACCACTTCTCGCAATAAAAATATTGACTAGTTATAGTCGTAAGATATAAATCTACTAATTAAATATGTCACATGATGTAGCAGGACTTATCAATGGGGATATTTTACTAGAGAAAAAGTAAGTGTTGTGTGTGCTGCTCTGTGTCCCACATTGGAAGAGAGGTAGTGTCTTTATTTTTTGAGATCCCTATAAAAGAAGGGATCTAATATCTTGTACTATTAACTAATTCTAATACACTTATTATGTTCTCTCTCTCCTCTCTCTTACTCAACATGGTATCTAGAGCCACAATTAGGAAGACTCACCTCCCACCCTGACCCACCTCTCTGCCACCTAACTCAAAAAAAAAAAAAAAAAATCGCAAACACTGTTCATCATCTTCTTCGATCTGCTTCTCCTTCTTTTCTTCTCCTCCAGCCACCAAATCACAGCTTCAAACCCACCATCTACTTCCTCCTCTCTCAGCGACCCTCTTTCACCCTTCTTTCTCGCCGCCGACTACCATAGCCCCACCCAAGCTCCACCACTTCAAACCCCACCTTTTACCTTAGATCTACACCATTCCAACCATTGTTTGCGCGCGTGGGACCCACCATCTGACTCGCCTCGACGAGGCGATTCCACTGTTGTTGTCCGTCGTCTCCACCACTGGCGCGTGACTCCACGCGCCGCCCTCTGCCAGCGCGTCATCCCCACGCGCCACCTCCTCCGTCCCCTGCTTTGTTCCAGAATGTTCAGCCTGTTCATCCGAGTCTATTTCCGCATGTTTTCACCTCTGAAAATGCACTTATTCTGTCATTTTACCCTTTAGATGTCACACATTAAATCTTAGTTGTTTTCTCACACTATCACTTGTGCTTAGGGGAGTGTCTTTCATCTTTTCCTTGTCATGGATCCCTCTTAAACTCCAGCAACTTCTACAAATGATGTTCCTCCCAGATCAAGTTCCACTTCGTCAGTGTTTGCTTCTCGATTGTCTTGCACTCCCACTCTCACTACGACTTGTCTTAATGGTCGTAATTATTCCAATTGGTCCGTGGCAATTGAACTCTGGTTTGTGGGTCAAAGCTTTGAAGACTATCTGTTTAAACCCTCTCCGACTAATTTATCTGAGAGAGATGGCGCAATTTGGCGTCGTATGAATGCCCAACTAGTGAATCTTCTTTATCAGTCACTTGATCCAAAGATTCAAAGTATGTTCCGACAGTGTCGTACTTGTTATGCTTTTTGGAATTTGGCCAAAGAAATGTATTCTGGCACAGTTACCCGCATCTATGAGGTTATTTCTACTATGTTACGTGGTCAAGCTACTGATTCAGGTTTGACAGATTATTATGGTCAATTTCAGGATGCAGTGTCTGAATTCTCGGAGCTCTTTCCCGTTAGTACAGATCCTAAGGTTATTGAGATGCAACGGGATCGACTGTTTGTTATTCTTTGGCTTCATGGTCTCAACCCAGCTTATGATATGGTTGCCCAACCCGTGTTGCCAATGTTGTTCAACAAGATTTTTCTTCCCCTGCTTCCATGTCAATTGGGACGTCACAGGCCTCTGAATCTTTTTCCACCATCTATCTCACTCTTCCCGAGGCAGAGTATACTAAGTTTCTTCAATTTCAAGCGTCTCAACGAGCATCTCACCCTTCGGTGTTGTCTACGGCGTCTCTTGCACATTCACAATCCTCTGTAGCCTGTCTCTCTCAGACCAAACCTGGTTCCACCCCTTGGGTAATTGATTCTGGTGCTTCTGATCATATGACTGGTAATGACCAATTATTCTCTAATATTCAGACTCGTTCCCTTCATCATGTTAAGCTTGCCGATGGTTTGTCCACATCTGTTCAAGGGATTGGGACGGCCCATCCTACATCTTCTTTATCATTACAGTCTGTTTTATATCTTTCTCATTTTGCCTTTAATCTGTTGTCTATTAGTAAACTTACCAACCATTTGAATTGTTCTGTCACCTTCACTGCTGATTCTGTGATTATTCAAGATCTGGAGATGCGCGAGAAGATTGGTACTGGGCGAGAATGTAATGGCCTCTATTATTTGGATGCTTGTTCATCTTCTACTTCCCTTGTTGCTTCTTCACCAGAACAGATTCATTGTCGTCTCGGTCATCCATCCCTATCTAGTCTAAAAAAGATGGTACCCCATCTCACTTTTGTAAAAGACTTGTCTTGTGAGTCGTGCCAGTTAGGGAAGCATTGTCGTAGCTCTTTTGTCAATCGGGTCGATAAACGGGCAAGTTCCCCTTTTGTCTTAGTTTACTCTGATGTATGGGGTTCATGTTGTTCTGTCTCTCGAAACGATTATCGTTATTTTGTTACTTTCATTGATGATTTCTCTCGTATGACTTGGTTGTATCTAATGAAAGATCGTTCTGAGTTATTTTCTATCTTTTGTTCTTTTTGTATTGAGACTTGTACTCAATTTGGTGTTTTTGTCTGTATATTACGCAGTGACAATGCTAAAGAATATTTTTCTTCCCAATTTCGCACATATATGGCTTCTAATGGTCTTATCCATCAGTCCTCTTGCCCACATACTCCACAACAAAATGGTGTCGCCGAGCGAAAGAATCGTCATCTCATTGAAACTGCTCGGACCCTTCTTCTTCACATGAATGTCCCGTTACGTTTCTGGGATGATGCTGTCCTTACGGAGTGTTATCTCATAAACCGTATGCCTTCCTCCGTCTTAAATGACCAAATTCCCTTTTCTCTTCTCTTTCCCCGTGCTTCTCTTTATATGTTACCCCCAAAAGTTTTTGGTTGTACTTGTTTCGTCCACCATCTCTCTCATGGGCTTGATAAATTGGGACCACGATCTGTTAAGTGCGTTTTTCTCGGGTACTCTCGTACTCAAAAGGGGTATCGTTGTTACTCTCCTCAGTTAAACAAATTCTATATTTGCGCTGATATCACCTTTTTTGAGTCTACCCCATACTATGACTCCTCTCCATTCGAGCTAGTTGTCGAGACGTTATATTTCCCTATGCCCACTTTTCATCTTCCTTCTCCTTCCCGATCTTCCCTCCTTGCCCCCTAATCCTCCATCTACTTCTCGGTTCGATTGATCTGATCTTCGAGTCTATACCAGGCGTCCACGTCCTCCACAGGCCATCTCCGCCCCCGTACCACCTGACTCGTCATCTCCAGTTCTTGTACCTGCCGCTCCATCCTCTGATCTGGATCTCCCTATTTCGCTTAGGAAAGGTGCTCGTAGTTGTACTACTAAACATCCTCTCTCTGCTTTTGTTTCTTATGACTCTTTATCTCCTTCCTATGCATCTTTTTTTGCTTCACTTTCTTCTGTTTCTGTTCCTAACACCCTTTCAGAGGCACTCACACATCCTGGTTGGCGTGATGCTATGTGGGAGGAGATGTCTGCGTTGGATGCTAATGGTACTTGGGATTTGGTTGATCTTCCTCTAGGGAAGTCTGTTGTTGGATGTCATTGGGTATATACGATTGAAGTTTCTCCCGATGGTACTGTCGATCGGTTGAAAGCCCGTCTTGTTGCTCGGGGCTACACTCAAGTATATAGAGTTGATTATGGTGATACTTTTTCTCCTGTTGCCAAAATGTCCTCTGTCCGTATTTTTCTCTCTTTAGCCGCCATGTTTCGTTGGGGTCTTCATCAATTGGACATCAAGAATGCTTTTCTTAATGGAGATCTTGAGGAAGAAGTGTATATGGAACAACCGCCTGGGTTTGTTGCTCAGGGGGAGTCTGGTAAAGTATGTCGTCTTAAGAAAGCTTTGTATGGTCTAAAACAATCCCCGAGGGCATGGTTTGGATGTTTTAGCCTGGCTGTGTTAGAGTTTGGTATGACTTGTTGTGGAGTAGATCATTCGGTCTTCTATCGACACTCTACTTCAGGGAAACACCTTTTGCTTATTGTGTATGTGGATGATATCATTATCACTGGTGATGATACAGCAAGTATAAATGACTTAAAGGTGTTCCTTCATAAACAGTTTCAAACTAAAGATTTGGGACAATTACGATACTTTCTTGGGATTGAAGTTGCACAGTCAAACCAAGGAGTATTCATTTCTCAGCGCAAATATGCATTAGATACACTAAGTGATGCAGGGATGCTTGGTGCACGACCATGTGACTCTCCTATGGATCCGAATGTAAAACTGATGCCAAATGAGGGGGAGCCGATGACAGACCCGGGAAGGTACAGAAGATTGGTTGGAAAACTCAACTACCTCACTGTGACCCGTCCAGATATCTCATTTGCAGTCAGTGTTATTAGTCAATTTATGAACTCTCCGAGAGAAAGTCATTGGGAAGCAGCTGTTCGTATTCTTCGGTACATCAAAGGTGCTCCTGGAAAATGATTAATGTATAGTGATCATGGAAATATTGGGGTTACAGAGTATTCAGATGCTGATTGGACAGGCAGTCCATCAGACATACGTTCCACATCAGGGTATTGTGTTCTTTTTGGAGGAAATCTAGTTTCATGGAAGAGTAAGAAACAGGATGTTGTCGCTCGATCAAGTGCTGAATCATAATACCGATCCATGAGTTTAGCCACATGTGAACTAATATGGATCAAGTATTTACTTACAGAGATTGAAATTAGTTGTCCTCTTCCTATGAAGCTAATTTGTGATAATCAAGCAGCAATTCATATTGCATCAAATCCGGTGTTTCATGAGCGGACTAAGCACATTGAAGTTGATTGTCACTTTGTAAGAGATAAGATCTTAGCAAAAGAGATAATTACATCTTATGTCAGCTCTAATGATCAATTAGCCGATTTATTTGCTAAATCCTTGAGAGGTCCTCGAGTCGATTATATTTGCAACAAGCTGGGCACATGTAATATCTATGCTCCAGCTTGAGGAAGAGTGTTGTGTGTGTTGCTCTCTGTCCCACATTGGAAGAGAGGTAGTGTCTTTGTTTTTGAGATCCCAATAAAAGAAGGGGTCTAATGCCTTGTACTATTAACTAATTCTAATACATTTATTATGCTCTCTCTCTCCTCTCTCTTACTCAACAGTAAGAAAGATTACCAGTCGGATTCTGACATTCTTCACTATCTCCAATAAGTTGATTTGTAATACCTAAACCACGTCTGACCAGGTCCTTTGCGCTCATAGAGCATGATTCCAGATCATCAACCAACTAAGCAAAAAAATCTGAGTCTCATAAACACCATTTAGAGATTACAAAATCATGCATAATGTTGGAGAAGTAGGACCTGCTTGAAGAATAAAAGGTAATGATATCAATGAAAAATACCTCTTCCCATGATCTCTCGACCGCCAATAAGGTATTATTATATGGCTGTTGTTTCTCCCTTGATCGACTGAATTTTTCCTCAAGAGCCACAATCTCGACTTTCTGTGCTTCTAACTTTTGACTCAACTTTTGATTTTGAAACTCAAGCACCGCTACATCCAGCTACCCATTGACCATAAATAAGCAAAATAGAAACCATAAGGAAATATTGTTATAACTTATATTAAATGTAGCAAGGAAAGTTGATTATGGTCTCTATTGGTTTTATCTACCAGATAAGGAAAATATAATCAATTTGCAACTGTCTTCCAGTTCCTCTTTCAAAACATCCGATAAAGATCGGAAAACCCAAAATGTCATTACTTTCTAAGTCCTCTTTCAAAACACTAGATAAAGATCTACCGGAAAGGAAGCCCTCTTGATCACCGTAACAGATTTCTTAACATAAGATAATCGTCAAATGATCAAGTGTGATCCCATGACATCCCGAAAGATTTGGAATAAACTGATAAAAATCAAATTCCTATGGTTCACTAGTTATGCCTTTAGTTACTGAGGTGGAACTTGGAAGTGGCAAAGGTTGATACTTTAAACAAATTCTATATCAAGTTTGAGACCATAGATCCGCAAGTTAATGCTTGCTAAAAAGCCAACCAATCAATCAAAGATTTTATGTTTCCATATTTATGCAACCACCTATCTCACCAGGGATGAAGCTCCCTAAGGGCCAGGGGGCCATGGCAAGTCAATGTTTCCAAAATTCATTTGTTCCCTCTTTAATTCCAAGTTATTTTGTTACACAAATTTGCCCCCACTTTAAGTACGAAAATTATCAATTTAGCCCTTATAATATCAAAGTCAGATGTCAATATTTATTTGGGCCCCCAACGTGCAATTTCCTTGCTTTGTCCCTACATCTTATAATACATTACCACCAAACAATGGAAACCTCCTGATGACTAATAAAACCCAAATAGTTTTAAGTAATCTCTATTGTTAACATGGCATGTGGAATCATACATGCTGGCAATTCTCAACCGAAGAAGTATCTTTTAATTTCCATAGTATATGTACTTTGAGAGGTTCAATACTTCAATGTATACGTGCATGCCTAATTTTTTTTATTTCCACTTCCTCTCTCTTTTCCTTGTCTAAGAAGCCATTTCCACTTCACCATTTTTTTGGCCCTATCGCAATTTTACTAAACCTTAAAAAAATAACCAACGCGAAGATGACGGCTTTCTGCCCCTGTTTCTTTTTAAGTTCCACTATCCACTTCAATGTTTTCTAGAATTCTATAGCGACAGGGATTACATAATATTATTCAGTTTCTAGAGCATCCATATCAATGGCCTTAAGTTTTTCCTTTTCCGACAATGTAAAGGATAAACCATTCCACACATTTGTCTATACCTACAATAACGCATATCCAACTCAACTTATTTCGCTAGCATAAGACCTCAGTCATTTATAACACGACAATTACGTTGAACCACTCAAAAGCAATCACTACACCAACATAAGCATGTTATCTAACAAGCCCACAACTTAAAAATTTAATACCTCTGACAGTCAACGTTCTGAATAGAAACATAAGTAATATCTCCCATTAAACAATTTGCAACCCGCCAAAAAAGGAAAGCACCAAAACAGGAAACAAGAAGAAACACATAAAAAGCATTTCAACACTAGCTTCTTCAACAATTGAGCATTACCAATTAACAGCAAATCCACGACACATGCAACTATGCAAGTAAACATATAAAAAACTGTAAAATTTTATTCCATGCAAACCCTCAAAGATCAAAAGGTCAATATACGTTCTTCTCTTCTTATTGCAATTAGACTTCAACATAATTTTACAAAAAAATGGATACAATTTTTTTAGGGGGAAAAAAAAAGCACAAACTTTCAACACTTATTTCAACAATTGGGCATAACAATTATTTTTTTCAAGCAAACAAACACCCCTATCAGCAAATTAATAACACGTGCAAATAAACATATAAAAGAACTAAAAACCCTAAAAGATCAAAAGCTCAACATAAGTTCCTTCTCTTCATATTTGCAATCAAAATTCAACACAAATTCACAAAAAAATAAATAAAAAGAAGTAACAAGTTTTCTTTTTTTTTTTTGAAAAAAAAATCTAAAAATATTCCATGCAGACCAGAAAAGCAACAAAATTAGTAATAAATAAACTTCCACATATATTAATCACAAAAAAAGTAAAAGTGTCATTTTTTTTTTATTAAAAAAAAGGGAGAGAGATTATTGGGCAATAAAAATATCACCTTTTTCTCCTCAGACAAGAAAGCAAAGGGCTGCTTCTTGGCAGTAGCAGTAGTGGGTGATATGGTACTAAAGTGACGTCGTTTTCTGTCTGCTTCACCTGTGCTCTCCGTTCTCCTTAAACCCTAACCCTACCTCTAATTTAATCTTTACACCACCGTTAATTACACACACTCCAAAAAAAAATTAAAAAAATAGAAACTCAATCAATTACCCCACGACCTTTACATACATATATATTCATGCATATATCAATATGTACATATATAGTTTTTGAATTCAGTAGCAGAATCTCAAATAGTTTTTGAGGTGTACTTGTTTTGCTCCACTAAATTTTTATACTTTTATTTTATTTGTTCTCTTGCTTCAAAGTGAGTGTGATGACATGATGGTGCTGTCAAATATATTTATATTTGTATTATTAAGCTTTTGGTATTTTGCTGATTTTGTAAGGGTATAATTGTCATTTAAATAGCTGTGACAGCGGGCCTACAGTTAGTAAATTTAAGTCCGTTTGATAGCCGTTAATAGAAATTGCTTCACAATGATAATTCGTTTAAATTAGTTGATTTTAATAAATATGATCGTGATACGTGTTATTATCTTAAGGGCAAATCTCACTACTAGTCCCCATTGTTTCACTTTGTCCCAAATTAGTCCCCATTGTTTCAACTGTCCCAAACTAGTCCCCAATGTTTCAGAAAAAGTCTCAAATTAGTCCCTTCAGTCAAAGTAGGTGTTAAAATTAACAGAAAGAAATAGTAAAAAAGGGGAAAAAAGGTAAAAGCATCCATCTTCATCTTAATACTACCACAACCACCATGCACCACCACTGCCACCACCATACACTACCACTGCCACCACCATCACCTAAAACACACACATACACAAATCATATACACACAAATCATATACACAATACACATACACACAAACCACCACTGCCGCCAATGCCGCCAATGCCGCCACTGCCGCCACTGCCACCGCCACCACCGCCATCTCCAACCACCACTGCCACCACCATACACTACCACTGCCACCACCATCACCTAAAACACACACATACACAAATCATATACACACAAATCATATACACAAATCACATACACAAATCATATACACAATACACATACACACAAACCACCACTGCCGCCAATGCCGCCACTGCCGCCACCGCCACCACCGCCATCTCCAACCACCACAACCCACCAACAACACACATAAAACACACACAATCGCGCCACTGCCACCACCGCCACCACCGCCATCTCCAACCACCACAACCCACCAACAACACACATTTAACACACACAATCGCGCCACTGCCACCACCGCCACCACCCACCACCACAGCCCACCAACCACCACAACACACATAAAACACACAATCGCGCCACTGCCACCACCGCCACCACAGCCCACAAACCACCACAGCCCACCAACCACTACAGCCCACCAACCACCGCCGCCTACCAAATCGCCACCAACCACCACAACCCACCAACAATACACACATATAAAACACACACAATCACGCCACCAACCACCACAGCCCACCAACAACACACATAAGCAGGGTGGTATGAGGAGCAGTGGGTTGGGGGCAGTAGCGTGGGGGAGGGTGGGGGTGGAGCGGCGACAGCGTGGGAAGGGTGGGAGGGGGGCAGCGACAGCGTGGGGAGGGTGGTAGGGGGGCAGCTTGGGGAGGGTGGGAGGGGGGCAGCGTGGGAGGCGTGGGAGGCGTGGGAGAAGGGAGGGGCAGCGTGGGGAGGGGGGTGTTTGTTTTGATTTGGGAATAGGGGTGAGGGGTAGGGAAAATGGGGTTTTTGTAATTTTAATTAGGTTTTAAGGGTATTTTAGTCATTTAATTGATTTTCAGTTAGATTTTTAACAGAAAGGACTAACTTGAGACTTTTTTTAAAACATTGGGGACTAGTTTGGGACAGTTGGAAGAAGGGGGACGAATTTGGGACAAAATGAAATAATGGGGACTAGTAGTGAGATTTGCCCTTATCTTAACACATGATAGTGATTTTTCCTATTTTTAGTGTGATTTATATGCTTTTTATGAACTCATTTGTCGTTTTTGAGTGTTTGTAAAAAAAAAACTTTTAATGTGATCTACATGCTTTTTATAAATTCACCCGTCAGTTTTGAATGTAACTTATCATTGATTGATACTAATTCGTAATTACTAGCAAAAGATCGTAAGATTTTTAATTCATTTACATGACCAAATTTTTACACGAATTAAGAACTTTGTAAGATCTAAATTTAGTGAGATTTATGATTTGATACAGATCATATTTAAGTTTCGAAGCGAATAAATTTATATTTTTAGCTAAAATAGAAAAACAAAAACTAACATAATTTGGTGAATAATACTTAACTAACGACCAAAAGAACAAAAAAGAATTATACTTGGCCAAATGCTATAGCCTTGTCTCTCGAGAAGGAACTTAATCTGTTGTTCGTGCACAAAATTTCCACCATGAGTAAAATCCAAAGAAGGATGAAATTATTTTTAAAAAGTATTATATGTAATCTTACCATATATTTTTGTAAGACTTTTTTACAACTCGAACTTGTAACCTCGAAGTCAAAGAGCGATGATTTTGCTATTGCATTAATATTTTTTAAAAGGGGACTTAGGAAGAATGAACAACGTTAAGTGTGATTAGAATATGTTAAGAAAATTTTGACTGTAGTTAATATTAAGCTTTGATATGTACATGAAAGAAGAAAAAGACAATATTCCTAATAAAGAAATCCAATCAAATCAAACCAAATATCGTTTCATTAAGTGGTCAATTATATGATTTAGCAACGTCACTTATTCTTGTCAATAAAGAATTTTATCCTTTTAATCCCATGCAGTGAGATTTCGTGCTTCTATCAAACTCATTTTAAAATTTCCTCTAACTCTTATTGCATACAACCTCAATAAGAATCCAAACCGAGACTCTATTGATTTGGTAGAAGCTTCAATCATTTAGGAGAATATTACGTTCTATGTTGTCCCATAGCAAATGTCTAACCACAAAAGGATCTAGCCAACCTAAAACTCAGGCTAGCTAATACTATATTACTCATAAAGAACAGAAGAATAGGTTTTTTTTTTTTTCCTGATATAATTGAAGAAAGAAGCCAATGGTGGGTCCTTTCACGGGACAACATCGGAGAACAATGTTGGGAGCAGGGTGAGAACCTTCCATTGGTGTTCCGTTCACGGTGTTCGAGTGGCTTTGTCAGTTTGCCCGTGCAGATATGGAATACTGGCTCTGAAGGGTATTAGAAGTTTTCCTTCATTCATCTTTCCTGGTAAGTTTATATATCTTCTTTTGTCCAACCTCTACAAGCAAAGTCAAAAGAGCCTCACACACCTAAGAAGCATCTGCTTCCAATGGATCATCGTTGATTGATGAATAAAACATCCAAGCATGATCTAGTTTGCGCTTTGGTCGTACTACAACTGAGCTAGGAACCTCTACATCACGACAAGTAACAAGTCCGTCACTTTTCTCGCCATATCTGATCTGAAGAAGCTGAGCGAATGTTGACATCGCAGCACCAAGAGGCATCACAACTGGCAGTGTGGTAGGTTGGCCTGCAGATAGAGGGGTAAACGTAGGTAGTTCTGCATGTGCAACACGAGATAACATGGCCAGAACTGCAGGAGAGATGCTGGCTTCTGTGTGGAACGAAACTACAGGGAGCTCTCTTGGTAAATGGTATTTCTTCAGGAATTCCTTCCTCTTCTCATACGTTAAATCTTCCAAGGCTTGCATGTCACCCTTCAAAACAGTAATCAGAATAAGAACTTTGGGATGTCACACAAACAAAGATAATACATGCATGTATCGACTCATTGTACACTGAGAGGAGCTGTCTGATAGCATGAAACATTCAAAATTTGCTCTTCTGATGATGGATATTGCATTCCTAATTCTAACAAATCCATATTCATCATTTTTTCTCGCAGACATGATCACTCTGAAGGAAGCACAAACACCGAGCTTACTACACACTTTTCAGGGATATATGGTAGCGCTGATTTAGGATTCTCATCATTGTTATCCTCGTCATCATTGTATATAATATAAAATAGAATACATTTTCTTTTTTAATCTTTTAACACATAATTTTCAAATTAGTCAGCCAAAAATTATATTTCCACGATACTGATGGTAACTCCTCCCATAATCTATCCATGAGCTTTTGTTGCACGTGACTCTGTCTATATACACTTTTCACTGCTTTCTCATTTGAATTTTGCACACCCTGTCCTTATTCCTTTTGTAGTTCCGAATAGAAACAAATTTACTTGTTAAACACCTATGTTGCAAAGGTTTACTAATACAACTGGACAAATGAAGTAGTCAATTTCGATACTACCCTGTCACTAAGGAGACCTATATACTCGTATTTTTCCAATAACACTACACTCATATCTGTTGTGAATCTATATCAGATAGCAAGACCCTTCAACATGCAAGAAAACTTCAAAATAAGGAAACAAATAATATCTTTTTGGCATATCAAGATCAGATGAAATCATGCACATGAATTAACCAAATGAGCATCAACTTTCTGGATTTACCTTAATCACTTTACAGATCACGATCTCCATAAGTTTTTGAATATTAACATAATCACCAAGTTGTCCTTCCCGAAGTATATATGAAGCTATTGGACTACCACCATAGGGACTCTGTGCTAATGCCAACCCAGCTACCTTATATTTCAAATGAGGCCAATACATGGATAGAGCAGCAGTTGCATCTACTCCACCTTTGCTATGTCCAAGAAGTAATACACGTTTTCTGGAACCCCAGTAGATTTCTTCTATGTAATCTTTTATCTCTCTGGCATTTTTTTCCACTGAAGCCTGAATATCTCACGTTTAGTATTAAAGATTAAAACAAGAAAGCAACAAAGTAAGAAACAATATGGACACTTAAAATGATACCTCACTATGAATTTTGGCAATATGGCAGGTAAGTCCCACTTTTTAGAATCCTGCTTTTGTACTTACGAAATACAGTGGCCCGTGGTTGCTGAAAAGACCTAAAAAATAATGAAAAAACTAATGAGTAGGAAAGTGAACTGGAACCTGTAACATCACAATCAAACAATATTGTTCACTGCTTCTTTTCTTATATCCATAAAACTGTGTGGTAGAACAAATAGTGTTTTGGTCAATTATCTAAAGGAGGCTACACCATGTTTTTGTCAAATCTACAGTATAGCAGTTTGAATTCTAGTATTCCTGGTATTAAGATAACTCACGCAAAACAAGCAAGGATACGGATATATTGCGACTGAAAATCAAGAAACTGGGACTGGATTGCTTAAAACTATTGGAGCACAAAAACTACAACCTCTAACCATCTTCCTTAGATTTTGAGGGATTTAAGAAGAAAAATACCACACTATTCGTGCTAGTGGCCGAGAATTCGAGGAAAATTTTTGACACGGCACATGAGACAATGGACCCCTTCATGAGCTATAACCTGGAAATAAGTGATGAAAGATCTACCCCAGTCATCCTCTAACATGAATTATTTGCTACTATAATTATTTAAAGGGTATTGGTTGCTACCTGGAACCAATAAGTACACCATAGAGTTTGGCAACTTGGGAAACCCATGCCTGAAAGAGGAAGGTGAAACCGATTATATCATTCTATAACAATTTCTGGAAGTGTTAAATAGTTTATGAAGCAGAAGACAACATTATTTACCTAATGTCATCAAGAATTTATGTAAACCTTTGTGTTCCATCTTCAATAGGAGGCATATCTGAAGCCTGAAGTAGCCATCCGATGTCAGCGGCTGAACCACGAATTGTCTTCCTTACCCGTTCAATAAGGCTGAAAGTGAACATCAAATCAATACATGAAACTTCGTTGCATTACTAAAAGCGTAAAATAACTTGGAGGAAATGAAATCATTTCAGCTTGTTGTCAGATAGGTAAATGGTCCTAAAGTTGTTAACTTTCAGTAGGAAGATGGCAAGGAAAAAAAGTTATCCTTAAACTTGTTGCTTTCTTATCTATGGGGATATGTTAACCCCGTGCAAACTTTGCTGATACACAATTTATCGCAGTAGCTACCCTAGTCAGTTCCTAGACTGTCAGTACCCTCGAAAAATGGAATTGCCATTTTGCCTGCTCCTGTCTGACTTCACAAGAGCACCATTTTGACAGGACTCTATAGCCGAGCTCTTGGTGATACCATCATGGACAGGTGGAGGACTAACTGCCGTATAGGATGATACAGAAGCTGATGAAACACTTCCACTTGAAGACATGGCATTTCTAGTTGAATACCCTCTGTTTTCAGATATAAGCGCCTCCATTTCCTGTCCTCTGGATATTCCAAATATGGGTTCCGCTGTAAACAAAGTAATAAGACTACAAATTAATTTATTTATATAGCAAGTAAAATTGATAGAAGATACTGACTGTAAGAGAACCTGTGAGAACATATGTATTAATACCCTGTTGTCCCGCATTGGACAATCATAAGGCAATGGTATGACTATTTTAGGTTAGAAGCGAAGGTCGAAGAGATAAAACCTTTCCAGGCTAGTTGGGTAGGCAAGTGCGGGTCACTGTGGTCAAAATGCATGTCCTGTTTCAATCAGCAGCTTCTTCTCTCTGGCACCGAAGTAAGCTCTTTCTCTTGGCCCGATGGCTATCGGCTTTGTTCTGTTCTTTATCTCTACCATAAGATAAGTGATCGCTTTATATAAGTGGGTGTTAGGGCCTTGTTTAATTACTGCCAATTGCCTTTCTGATGCCAAGTGGGCCTGGGTGCTAACCTGGAGGCACGACAAACCCAAATACACCATTGGGGGTGAAGGGGGGTGAGACCCGGAAACTAGCAATCTCCTACCACAAAGAAAACACTTGCTAGCAAAAATTAGACCAAAATGCTCACCAGAAAAATCAGGGAAACAACGTGTAAGGTACGATGTCGTGTCCGCAAGATAAGAAGCAGCTTCATTAAGAGCTGGTACAGAGGTAAATAGCTGGGGCATAATCCCGCTGTTGTTTCTCAAGCCATGATCATCACCATTATTTGCCTATAAAACAATGTATATCTACTTAAACATCAAGTATCATTACAGATTGAGCATTATATGTTCGTACATCCGTACACACACTCAGACTCACATATATGTATTTTATATATATATGTACATGTATATATTATATATATGAAGGATCATTCCAGAGCATTACACATACACATACACACACACATACACATACACGAATATATATATAATCATCAAATTTGAAGTATCTTTACAAAAGGGAAGCTTGGTGCAATAGTGAAGTTATCAATCTAAAGTCACAGCTTCGAGTCGTGAAAAAAGCCTCTTGGCAAAAAGCAAGGTAAGAACCTATTCACGGATTCTGTGCATAACAAGAGTTTCATACATCGAGCAACCTTTAAGGATCGTTACACAACATTACACACATACGTATATTTATTCAAATATGAAGGTATAATCACAGAGAGTATCATAAATCTATCTATCTATCTATCAATCTATATAGATATATAGATGGATGTTGTCGAGGTTGGAATCTCGCAGTTGAGGTTGGGAAGCTACTCATGCCGAGCTGGAATTCTGGGTCGACTTCTTGACTTGGATTTTCGGGTCGGCTACCTGACCTGCACAAGGAAAAAGGAAGGAAAATGCGAGGTGACGACCTGGATTTTTCCCTCAGGTGTGCGAATGATTAGTATGTCCGAGCTGGTGAAGTAGCTGAGAGCATTTAATGAGTAATTACCTCAGAAATGAAGGGGTAGAGCTCTATTTATACTAAATTCGGACCTGACAGCATTTAATGCGGTGCAGCTTTATGTCTTATCAAGGCTTTATGTCCCATCAAGATAGCTGATGCATAGATCGAGGTTTTCCTGGGTCGGGGTGAGGTCGGATCAGTCATCCAGATTGGACATTAACTGAATATACTGGGTTTAGCTCGGATTAGCCCACCTCAACTAAGTGCGGGTATCTTACCTCAGCTCGGGGTCCCCCTCGTCAATCCCCTCCCCCCTAAGTCGAGATCGAGAGGGTAAGATCTAGATTTGGGAGTTGTTCCCGAGATGGAGGTGCCCGACCCCGGTAGAGTGGGGATAGCCACGTTAGCGGTGCTTGCCCTCCAGATGGCTGACACGTCACCTGACAGTTATGACAAGATGCGACGTTTGGGATTCCCGAGGCGATTACAAGAGCTGCCTATAAATAGGGTCTTGACATCCAAGATTCATTTCACACTTTGCTTACGAAATTTGGAGCTTTCAGGTCGGTAACCAGAGTGGTCGGACACTTTTAGCTCGGTAAATATCTTCTCGGGGTATTTAGCTCGGAATCCATTAGCTCGGAGCCAATTAGGTCGGGTCATCTTCGACAACTAGAGCGGTAAGTACGTCCCGGCTCCCTTTAGATATTCCTGTACATATATTTTAATTTGCAAACAGGATGGGGAGGTCGGAGTCAGAAGATTCCCAAGCGATGGAGGTGAGGTCCTATGGAGGGGACGAGAATCCGTCGAGCTCGGAATCTACCTCAAATGGAGGCCATGGTGATGACAGCGCCGGTGCTTCTCAAGGATCAGCTCGGCAATCTGGGCCTAGGGAGAGTGATGATGATTGCCAAGTGATCGGGGTCAGACAGGTACAAGAAGAAGCCGAGGCGGATCCTTTGGCCGACTTGGAAAACTTGGGAGATAGGGAAGATGAGGAGCCATTGAACCAGTTGGAGGGAGTTGAGATACCACAGGAGTACTTAGCTGAAGCCTCTACGTCGGAACCGATTGAAGCGGTCCCAGTTAGGGCGGTCCGACCTCGGAGCTCAGCTACAGCCAATAGTTCGTCGGCTCGGGGGAGGAGGATAGAGCAATTGTTTGCCTGCTGTAAGCGCGAGTGCCATTCTACCGTCCAGATGACTAGCGCCAGGCTAAGGGATTGGTCGGTGAACCGACACCACTAGCTGAAGGTTCCAGGTAAGAACAAATCCGCCTGCTATCCTCCACTCGATCATTTCACTATCTATGACCTCGCATTCGATTTCATCCGACTTCCACTTCCCGACTTTATCGCCGGCATTTTGAATTACTTTGAGCTTAGCCCGGGTCAGATGTCACCAAATGGTTGGGCCGTAATGATGGCGTTTTATGTATTCTGCCTTGAGAGAAAAATAGAGTTAACCCTGCATCGGTTCAGGCAGTTCTTTGTGTGCAAGCCCAACTCGAAGCAGCCAGGGTAGTTTCATTTCGCAACTCGGGCCAACAATGTCATATTCACCAAGTAACACTCCTCCAACAAGGGCTGGCACAACGACTACTATTGGGTCGAGCAAGCTGTGAACCTGGGGTGCAGAGTGGATTGGAATCCCTCCCTAAAGAAGAATGTGAACGACGAACCCAAGCTCTCAGAAGCGGAACTCGCCTAGGTCGGGGTACTGAGAGCCTAGCCGGGTATGTTGATTGACATTGACAACGTCCTCAGGTGGGACAGAATTTAGAAATCAATGTTATTCAGGAGAGAACCCGACCTGAGGAAGGAGCACCCTCATCTACTTGACGAACCCGAAGAGAATGCGGAGCCCAGCTCAGAAGAGGGTCAGTTCGCAAGATCAATGCCCGACCTCCCCGCCTCTTTGTCTACCGTTGTTCTTTTCAGTTTGCATTTAGTCATTTCTCATCTCTCTTTCCCTTATTTTTTACAGGTTTGGCGGAAACGGTAAAGCTTGCGTATGCTCAAAGGGGGAGAAAGACCGAGGCCAGTGGCGAAGTCTTGGCTCGATCCGGCTTGGGCTCCGTCCTTCATGGGCAGAGGCACCGGCCCGGTGGCCAAGTGCGCGAGGTCGGCGCTGAGGACTCTTCCAAGGGGACGTCGAGGTCTCCTCTGCCTAAAAGATCGAGCTCGGGGGTGGCGATCCCGGAGGGCTCAGCGTCCCGCCTTGAGAGTAAGAAACGAGCTCGAGCCGAATACTCCGGGAAAGGCAAGGCCACGGAAGTGAGCCCTCCCAGCAAGGATTTTGTGGAGGCAGCCAAGGTTGCCCGCGACCCTAAACTGCCAATGGTCCCGGCGGAGCAGCTCTCGCTCGACCTGAGGACAGCCATAGTCACGTTGAGGCATCTTCGACCGTGTTGATATGGTTATGTTTTTCAGCTTGGCTAATCATTTTGCTATCTTTTGCGCAAGCCGAGTCCTACATCCTTTCAGCACCCAACTTTTTTGCCAGGGCCTAGTCTCATTGCGTCGAGCTCGAGTAGCGATACATCGACACCCAAGCAGAGCTTGAGGCCCTGAGGGAGGAGGCCACCTAGAGGCGCAAAGTGGACATCTCGGAGATTGACCGGCTGAAAAAGGAACTCAAGGCGGAGAAGTCTCGGCGCGAGACCTCGGTGAAGGACGTCTAGCGCTACAAGCTGGAGAGGCGCAAAGTCGAGGGAAAGCTTCGGGAGCTGGCAGATCGAGTCGGTCTCCTAGGGGAGAAGGCAGTGGAAGCCTTCAAGTCCAGGCAAGCGGTTGTGGACTAGTTGGTCACGGAAGGTGGGGCGATAGCCAGGTACGCCGAGCTGGAGTACTATTTTCGGGGCCAAGTCGCAGCGAAGACCTTTCTTCCCGCCTCCGAGAATGACTATATCAAAATCCTCGAGGCTCCACCGCCAGAGTTCTGGGACATTCCTGAGCTTCCAGCCGACCTGACATCTCAAGCTCAAGAGGTCGTCGAGTTTCTGAAGAAGGGTATGGATCAGGTCGGTGATGAAGCCGATGCTACCACCTCCGCTGCTATGCCTAAGTGAATTTTGTAAACTCGCCCGGGTCGGGCTCTTTGTAATTTTGCCCAGGTTGGGCTATTGTAATTTTTGAATTTTCAATCTAGTGAAATGGTTGTTTTGCGTTTTTCTTGACTTCGTACAAATGTACTTTTCCCTTCGCAAAATTTTCTTAAGTAAGTGGGGTCGGACCAATATAATGGACCTTTCAAACTTAATTTAAATGTAAAGAACCGAGCTGGACTCGATTAATGAATTTTCATCTTAATCCGAGCTGGTTAATTGGACAACTAATGTTGCCGACCTGGACTCGTCAGTCCGATTTTAAAATTGATCAAACTAATATTGACAAATGTTGAGTTTGAGTTTAGGACCAAACTAACATCCCGACCTGAACCCGAATTATACCGAGTTGGACCTTAATCCGAACTGGCAAAGCTAACCAAATTATTATTGATTATACCCAAGCTGGAACCTAGTCCGAGCTGGTTTACTTAATCATTAGCTCGTAATTAAGCGTTGCCACCGCGTTAATCCAAGTTGGCAGTAGCTTAGTAGCTGAGGCGCTTCGGCCCGGGTCGAGCTTTGTACTGGTTTACAAAATACATTGTATTGAAGTTTACAAAGTACTTGAGCTCAGGAGCCGATTACAAGCAATGCTCTGGCTCATGGCCTTAACAAAGATTTTGGCTCGGGGCCTCTACAAGAGATTTCAGCTTGGGGACTGTTACAAAATATCCGGCTCTAGGGCCATTACAAGAGATTTCGGCTCGGGGGCCTTAGACAAAATACCGCTTCAGGTGTTCTGAGTGCCATGCATTCTTAAGTAGTTTTTCGTACTTGTCGCGGAGTTAGAAGGTTCCAAGTCGAACTTCTTTCACGACTTCGTACGGTCCCTCCCAGGTCGGGGAGAGCTTGTTACCCGAGCGTGGCAAAAAGATGGCATTTCTGAGTACGAGGTCGCCAACCTTAATAGGCTTAGGCTTGACCTGTTTGGCAAATGCTCTTTGCATGGCAGCTTTGCTGGCCAACATTCTGATTTGAGCTTTAGTTCGG
Source organism: Ehretia macrophylla (assembly GCA_037974665.1). NCBI lineage: Eukaryota > Viridiplantae > Streptophyta > Magnoliopsida > Boraginales > Ehretiaceae > Ehretia > Ehretia macrophylla. Next base: position 82,380,614 of record CM075776.1, read on the forward strand.
AGTTCTTCAGCAAGGTCGAGCTCTTCACGGATCTGGGCTCCGTTTATTCCTAGATCATGGTAGAGGGTTCTACTGGTAGGAGACCCGATCTCCACTGGTAGCACCGCTTGAGTACCGAAGGTCAGTTCGAAGGGCGATTCTCCCGTTGCCGAGCTGGTGGTGGTTCGCTGAGACCACAACACCTCGGGAAAAATCGATGCCCACTGGCTTCCGCTTCCTCCAGCTTGATTTTCAGGCCCTGCAAAATGATTTGGTTAGTCCTTTCGACTTGGCCATTACTTTGAGGGTGAGCAATAGATGAGAATCTAAGGTCGATCCCGATCTCAGCACATTTGCCTCAAAAGTATGCACTGTCGAATTGCTTGCCATGGTCGGTAATGATGACCTTCGGCACCCCAAATCGGAAAATGATATTCTTCCATACAAAATCCTAAGCTGCCTTTTCTGTTATTCTAGTAACACCTTCAGCCTTAGGCCATTTAGTGAAGTAGTCTACAACTACGAAGGCGTGCTTCTTCTGGCCAACACTGGTTGACAATGGGCCAGACCCTATTGATAGAATGACCACGAGCTTACCATTACTGTCAGGTCTACCACAGGCTTTCTCTGTATGTTGGCGAACCTTTGGCAGGTGTCACACTTTTTTACATACTCTTTGGCATCTTGTTCTAAGGTTGGCCAAAAATAGCCTTGCCTCAATGCCTTCCGAGCCAGAGCCTTGCCACCTAAGTGGTTTCCACATACTCCTTCATGGATCTCTCGGAGTACTTAGTTTCCCTCATCGGGCCCAACACACTTTAAGAGAGGCCAAGTGTAGGCTCTCTTGTAATATTGCCCAGCTAATATGACAAACCTTGAGGCTTGTTTCATGAGTTTTCGAGCTGCCTTTTCATCCTCCGGGGTCATTCCCCCTCTAAGTAGTCCATGATTGGTTTGGTCCAATCTGGGCTTAAATTGACCTCGGCTACGGCTTGTCTCCCCAACTGAATACTTGGTTCGGAGACTTCTTCCACATGGACCAGTACATGTCGGCTCTTGCCCAAGGCCAACCTAGACAGAGCGTCAGCCTTCATATTCTCTTCCCTCAGGACCTCCTGCACCGTGAGCCTCTTGAGCCTTGAAGTCAAATCATTAACTTTGTTGAGGTAGGCCAACATAGCATTGTCTTTAGCTTCGAACTCTCTTGATATCTAACTAGCAACCAATTGAGAGTCAGTGTTCAGGTCAATTGTTCACGCCCCGAGCTGAGCTGCAATTTTCAATCCCGCGATCACTACTTCGTACTCAGACTCATTGTTGGACGTCGGGAAGGCAAACTTGAGGGAGTATTGGTGCTCATGCCGGTTTGGGTCGAGGATGACCACTCCAGCTCCGCTTATAGACTTCCCTGACGCCCCATCCACCTGGACCTTCCATACATCCTCTGGGTCATGTTCGGCTCGGCCAGTACATTCCACCACAAAGTCCGCGATGACTTGGGCTTTGATGGTTGTTTTGGGTTGGTAGGGATGTCAAATGGACTCAGCTCAACTGCCCATTTCAACAGCCTACCCAATGCCTCCAGCTTGTGCATGTTAGACTTGAGCGGGGCATCCGTTATGACCTTAATTGGATGAGCATCAAAGTATGGCTTCAACTTTCTTGCCGCTGTGATAAGCGCGAGGGCGAGTTTTTCCAAGGAGGAATACCTCACCTCGGCCCCTTGCAAGGTTTTGCTGACATAATAGACCGGCTTCTGTTCCTTCTCTTCTTTGTGGAGTAGTGCTGCAACTACTACTGTCCCTGAATATGCCAAGTATAGTACCAGCTCCTCCCCCACCTCAGGTCGGGATAGCAAGGGTGGCAAAGCTAGATACATTTTTAGCTCTTAGAAGGCGTTATGGCATTCCGTAGTCCATTCGAAATTCTTAGGATTCCTCAATATTTTGAACAGAGGAGCATACTTATTGGCCGACCTGGACATGAATCTGCTTAGCGCCGCGACCTTGCCCGCGAACACCTGGATGTCCTTCACACAGGTCGGCAGCGCCAGGTCAAGTATCGCCTGTACCTTCTTCGGGTTGGCTTATATTCCACGGGCTGTGACCATGAAGCCCAGAAACTTTCCTGCCTTGACGCCGAATGCGCACTTTTTTGGGTTCAGCTTTATCCCAAAGTGCTCCATTACGGCGAAAGCTTCAGCCAGGTCGGCTACATGGTCTTCTGTCCTTCTGCTCTTGACCAACATGTCATCTACATATATCTCCATATTTCGACCAATCTGATTCTTGAAAACCTTGTTCACCATCTGAGTGTAGGTAGCTCCAGTATTCTTAAGGCTAAAAGGCATGACCTCATAGTAGTAGAGACCTTTATAGGTGGTAAAGGTAGAGGTGACATTTGGGCCGGGCTGACACAGGCCTAATTCAGCCCAGCACACGAAAATTCGGGCCCAGTCCAGCTCGAATGAAAGTGGGTTCGACTCGGCTCAGCCCACCACATATAGGTGGGCCCAGCTGGGTCATATATTTTTGGACCCAGCCCATTTGTACCCAAGCCCAGCCCAACTCAACCCATAAGCTCAGCCCAGCCTAGCTCGAACCCGACACAGGCCCAACTCAAACCCAGCTCAGGCTCAATTCGAGCCCAGATAAAGCCCATCTTGAGATTATAATTTGTACATATAATTTTTCTTATAAATAATTAGTGTATTCAACTTCATTTTACTACAAAACTATATATTTATTTTATTACCTCTTGTCTCTTTATTTTACTACAAGAGAATACACAATATCTATGGCTATAGGGGAAGAAAATATTTCACAACGATTACGTTCAAATGTTTGAAATCATTTTGCTTACTTTGAAGAACATAGGTATGTAATTTATAACTATTGTAAACGTAAATATATATTTCGTCGTCAATTTGGAACTGAAACGCTTGTAAGACATCTTGTATCTCAACACTCAAATGTTCTAAACTATTTTAATCATCAACCACTGCCACCACTACCACCAACAGGCCCAACACTCGCACAAAAAGCATAATAAAATAGAGAACTTCACCAACTTTCTTCAAGCATTTATATAATGTTCTTTTTTTATGTTTATTAGTAACGTATCCGTGTCTCGTGAACTTGTGGTTTGTTAAGTAATATTTTACCATTTATATTAATATTAACAATCAACTTATGTCTTGTTAATTGTTAAATTAACTTTTTCGTAAAAAAAGGTTAAGTTTCAGCTTTTTCCGTTATTAATCCAACTATTAAAATTTAGAACACACTAATAAAAAATAAAAATAAAAAGATGGGTTGGCCCAACCCAACTCAGCCCAGCTTGCGACTCGTGGTAGCGGGATCGTGGGCCGAGCTGGGTCCTATATTTTAAGAATTGAGCCCAGTCTAGCTCAGCCCACTAAACATATATGCCCGAGCCGAGCTCATTTTTTTAACCTACGATTCGGCCGGGCTGAACATTTGCCAACTCTAGGTGAAGACAGTATTCTCTTTGTCTCCGGGAGCCATATTGATCTGGTTATAGCCTTTGAAGGCATCCATGAAAGAGAGTAGCTCGAATCCGGAGGTGGCATCCACCATCTGATCAATCCGAGGTAGGGGAAAACAGTCCTTAGGGCAGGCTTTATTGAGGTGGGTGAAGTCAATACACAGTCTCCGCCCACCTCACGACTTGGTCACCAGAACCACGTTGGATAACCAGGTTGGGTATTAGACTTCCTTTATGTGGCCGGCGTCTACCAACTTGTCCACCTCTTCTGCTATGATTTGTTGCTTATCATAATGGAAGTGTCTGCACTTCTACTTTACCGGATAGTGATTTGGGTCGGCATTCAGGTGATGTTCAATCACAGCCGGGTCGATACCTGCAGACCATGCAAATATGTGTTCATTTTTCAGGAGAAATTGGTTTATACATTTCCTGAGGTTGTCAAAGAATTCACTCTCGACCTTTGCTCTCTTTGTTTCATCGGAGAGTTCCACCTCTTGAAGGTCTTCAGCTGAACTTCCCCTCTTCGCATCCCTCTTCTCATCGGGCAAATCTGGTCCCTAACCAACCTAAAATTTTGGGCAGAGAGAGTTTTCATAACATTCCTGAGCTGAGAGCTGGGCTCCGCGGATGGTGGCCGTGCCGCCTGGGGTTGGGAATTTCAGGGCCTGATAGTAAGTTGAAGGAACGACCCTGAAATGGTTGAGCGCCGCCTGACCTAAGATCCCGTTGTAAGTGGAGTTGCAATCTATCATAATGAAGTTGGCCTGTATCGAAACCCGCTTGTCCCTGTCTTTCAACTTCAGCGGGAGGTTGATGACTCCTTCAGCTCGATGGGCATGTCCGGTGAATCCAGCTAAGGTGTCCCTCAGTGGCCTGATCCGGCTCTTGTCCAACCCCATTTGCTCAAATGTCTTCAAGAATAGGACTTCTGCCAAGCTCCCAGTGTCCACCATCAGCCTCTTCATAGTGAAGTTGGCTACTTCAACGCTAATCACCAGTGGGTCATCATGGGGCAATATCACACCCTCCAAGTCTTCTGAGGAGAAAGTGAGCTCCTCCATCTCCGGGACCAAACCCCGCGCTGGCCCATACTCCCTTCCAGCTCGAACATAACCTTTTCTACCAGCCGAGGTCTCCCCACCCAACGCCAATCCCCCAGCGATGGTCTCAATCACAGCCAGATGTCTGCCTACAGCCTGGCGCCTGGGTGGACTTTTCTCCCTGTCTTTCTGATCTTAACTTCGGGTTGGCTGTTGATCTACGTACCTCCGGATGTGACCTCGGGCTATCAGTGCTTCGATCTCCTGTTTTAATTCTTTGCACTCCTCGGTGGTATGGCCGTAGTCCATATGGTAGCAGCAATACTTGGTCCTATTGCGCTTCTCAGGTCGGTCTTTCATCCTTAGAGCTGGAGGCAAGTGGTTCTGGTTCTGGATCTCCATTAGGATTTACTCCCTTATGGTGTTAAGGGGAGTGAACATAATGAACCGGGGGTTCTGCTTCGGCTGCTTACCTCGGTCGTTTTGGATTTTACCCCCAGGTTGGGCTCGGGAGGTCTCTCCCTTTTTGCCGGCTTCTTTCTCCTTGTCGTCATCCCTCTTCGCCTGATGGATTTCTTCCGAGTGTATGTACCCTTCTGCTCGTACCATCAGTTTGGCTACAGTATCCACGGGATCGATAGCCAAGAAGGATGTAAGGGGGCCCAACCTGAGTCCACTTTGGTAGGCCATTAACACCATGAAGTCCTCCAGGTTGGGTATTCTGAGAGACTCTTCATTGAATCGGGCAGTGTAAGCCCTTAGACTTTCTCCTCTATGCTGCTTCACCGACAGCAATGGTGAAGTATAGCGGGTTGCACATCGGCTTCCCGCGAAGCGGGACAAGAAAGCCTCATCCAGCTGATGAAAACTTGCAATTGAGTCAAGATGAAGTTTTTAGAACCAGTCCAAGGCATTGCCAACCAGGGTGGTCGGGAATGTCTTCGTCTTCATTAGGTCAGTCATATCATGCAGAGTCATATGGTGATCAAAGTTGAGCAAGTGACTGGCTAAGTCTCCGTCCCTGTTATAGACGGCCAGGTTGGGCATCCGGTTGCCAGTGGGTAACAGCGTCGCCAGTACCTCGGGTGAGAGTGGGCTAACACCGAGCTGGTTAATGACCTTGGCTATGGCAGCCGCGGTCTTAGCCTACTCGGGGTCGGCATGGGCCATCCTTTTGCCTTTCGCCTCCACGGGTCTCGCCACCGGCTCCAAGAAGTCTTCTCCGTCTTTAGCTTGGGTTCGCCCCGGGGCTGGAATGCAGAACTATGGACGCACAGGCCACGCTGTAGCTGCTTGCGGAATTGGGTGTTCCGCAGCTAATCGGGCTACCTGTTCACTCAAACATTCCGAGCATCATCCTCATCTCTGGTGATAGGTTGGAGTTGGGGTCTCCATCTGTAGAGGGGTTAGTTTCTGAGGCTAAGTGGATACGTTGGCTCGTTCTAATGTCAATTTGGGTTGGGTCTTGGGTAGGCACCTGCGTGGTTTCAAGGTCCCCATCCGAGTTAGGCGAGTCTTCTACCGGTGCGCTATGGCTTCTTGTTTGTACCATGATGGTTTCTCAATGAGCGGTGAGAAAAGTGATAGAAAGAACTCTTTCCCACATACGGCGTCAAACTGTCAAGGTTGGAATCTCACAGTTGAGGTTGGGAAGCTACTCCTGCCGAGCTGGAATTCTAGGTTGGCTTCTTGACCTGAATTTTCGGGTCGGCTACCTGACCTACACAAGAAAAATGAAGGAAAAAGTGGGGTGATGACTCGGATTTTTCCCTCGGGCGTGCTAATGATTAGTATGTCCGAGCTAGCGAAATAGTTGAGAGCATTTAATGAGCAGTTACCTCAGAAATGAAGGGGTGGAGCTCTATTTATACTAAATTCGAACCTGACAGCATTTAATGCGGTGCAGCTTTATGTCCCATCAAGGCTTTATGTCCCATCAGGACAGCTGGCGCATAGGTCGGGGTTTTCCTGGGTCGGGGTGAGGTCGGATCAGTCATCCAGATTGGGCATTAGCTGAATATGCTGGGCTTGGCTCGGATTAGCCCGCCTCAACTCGGTGCGGGTATCTTACCTCAGCTCGAGGTCCCCCTCGTCAGATATAAACAACACATATATGTATATATGTATATGTGTGTGTGTGCACGTATATATATCAAAATTTTTCCTGCATTTGCATTTTAATCTTTGTTCAGAACCTAATTTGAAGTTCTTTCTTCACACACACACACACACATATATATATATGTATGTATATATATAATAAAGAACAAAACTTGTAGGATTCACATTGTAATTGAGAAAAATACCCTAACTGGCGAGCTTGATTCTCCATTTTCGCGGTTTCTTCTGTTCATACTTGAGGCTTGGAACTGAAATCAACTACCAAAAACCATTCAATAATTTGATTTTTTTTAAAAAAAAAATTTGGTAAAAACAAAAAATATGAAAAAAACTTAACTCAAAATAATTCCAAAGTTGATAAAAAATAATGAAAAATTAATGTAATGATGAAATTTTGAGGGTCAAATTCATTAATTTAGAAAAATAGTTTTCGCAAAGAGAAAATTGAGAGATTTAAGAAAAGAATTTTAATTTCTTTACCGAGAAGCGAATTCACACTACAGTGACCTCTAGAGAAGGCAAAGCCCAAAACCCAAAGCCCAAACTTTGGGCTAAGAATAGCAGGCCTTCGTCTCCCAAAGTGAAAGTACGAGATTCATTACTGTACCAATTGCATTTCTGTTCTATTGTGCAACCACTTAGGTCTAAATTACTGGTCTTTTAACACATCGACTTTAATCAAATAGCCAAAATACTTAAACCCATCTCGATAGTAATAGAGAATTTAAATTATTTTAAAATAAACATATATCATTTACGTAAACGTGTAGGACCCACAGAGAAATGTACGTAAGTTCCATTAAAGAGACACGTGTTATCACTAAACCTCACGATTATTGACTGTTCGATTGTTGAGTCCTTCTAAAGAATTTTTTCTCTTTTTTTTTATTTACTAACTCAATGTGAGAATATTAGCATTGAGTCGTCGTCTTGTCAGACAAATTTAAAGTGATCATGTTAATTGTTCTTATTCATTATTTTACTCAGTGGCTGTGTTCAAATTAAATGTGGAAATATGCTAATTCTCTGAAAATTGAGAAATAAAGTATATCTTTCTTGATCATGGCCTGTTCTTGAACTAAAAATTGAGAGAACTTGACCCAAACAACTTTTTTTTTCTTTTTTTTTTTTGTGGGAATCAAAACTGTTTACGTAACTATCATTTTTGCACTCCTTATATATTTTTTTAAGAGAACAAGTAATGGTAGTGGGATAAAATCCAATACATGACATCCATTGGGTTGAAGAAGACCAAAACTAGAGAGCTAGTTGGCGCAACAATTTTTTTCCTGGTAGACACGAGTCACTGGATACCCCTGCGTTGAAGCAACTTTCACTAGCATAAAATGATCTTATATTTTCTTCTTATATTACTAAAGCTTTAGAGTAAATACTATTACAAAATTAATGATGGTACAAAAAGCAAATCAAACCAAACTGAGCTAGGAAAGTTAAAGTAAATACTATGGCGTTCATTAATTAGAAGAATTGTTTGATCTTCCTCTTCTTGGAAATAATTTAAATTGAACTTCCCACCATCTCAATATAAATTTTTCTGAAGAACTAGAAAATAATAATAATAATAAGATAATTAAAACTCACTCCCTGCACGTCATTTGGTAAAAATAATTTTACTTGAAAAGTTTGTAGTTAGGAAAGTTAAATATATTAGTGTTGAACTATATTGAACTTCCCACCATCTCAATATACCTTTTCTCAAGAATTAGAAAAAAAAAAATTTGAAAAGAAAATAAGATAAAAATTCAGTCCACATCTTTGCAAATACTAGTATTTTCAATTTTATTATATCAAAATGAGAGGACCAAAAAAAGTTATTTTCAACATTAAACTGCAAATAGTCATAGATCATCTTGCACTTCTTTTTTTTATGGCACACCATAAGATAATAAATACATTAATTTTATACAGTCAAGATGAGTCACTAAAACTGCATTTCATAAAAGGATTAGGAATATATACTTATCAATCAATTCTTTTAATGTATTAAATTTGGTCCCAAAACCCTCGTAAACACCCAAAAATTAATTAATTTTTTTTCTTTAAATTGACAAATGGTCTTAGCCTTTGAGGGTTTAATTGAGCCATTAAACCTTAGTCTCCTAGAATATGCCAATCATTAAGTATCTAGTATTGTCTTGCAAGATTTAACTATTATATATATATATATTTGTCTTACTGGTGCTGAGAGCTAAAACAGAAAAGAAAATTATTTGAGAGCGAAGTCGACTAATTTTATAAAGTTAAAGGATAGAATTAATTTAAGGTGATGTAACTCTCTTTTTTGTATTTTCTTGGTCATTGAAACTCGTCAAGTTATGTATGAAATATAGTCTTACATTACGTATTAAACCGCCTAAAGATTTTTTTATGAGTAATGACTAGAAATGGACAAGACAACCTCTTGTCCATTTGAGTCCTTATGAAGGCTATATAAAAGTCAATTCATAAACAAATCAACAACTTTATCTAAGTTAACTGAGTTATTGAAAGACTACAATCAACAATATTTTTGAACAAATTCCTAATTAATTTTCTAAGCTAATTAAGAACAAGTAATAATTTATATATATATATATCTATATACATGCACCCGTGTGTGCATGTATGCGTGTGTGCATTGTTACAGAAATGTTATACAATAGATATTTAAAAGAAACATTTGTTAGTGAATATCCACCACTATTTCACTTTATTTATTTCGAATGTAACTTGAGAATTTTGGGATGTTTTCATGTTGTATGTTTTAATTTACAATATATTCACAAGTCACGAACCGTACGTACATAGGTATGATTAGGCAACATAAATAAATAAGTGAGAGATAAGTCTTAATTAAGACGAAAGAAATTTATAAATGCATGGAATGAAATAAATTGAAATAGTCTAAAATGAGAAAATATCGTAAAGTAGGATAACCAATTTAAATTAAACTAGTAATTGTAATTTATGCAAATTTAGAATGAACGAAGAAGAAAATTACTCTCCATCTTTTATGACTTTTAAAAAAAAATATATATATATATATATATATATTTTAAACAAAATACTTGATTGGCTAGGAGTTAGGATACTAGAAGCCACTAGAACAATATTAAATTGCAATAAGTAGCAGTCAAAGAGTTAGACCCGCTTTATCATTTTCAAAGAAAGAGTAAAATGCATCATGTCTCTTTATGTTTTGCAAAAATTGCATAATAAACTTTGTATTTTTAAAAGTGACATAAAACATCCTATATTATTCATAACATTGCACTCTCCCAATCTCAACATCCGTTAAACTTTGTTGGTTAAAAGTTGTAAAAGACGAAATTACCCTATTAAATAAAAATTTAGCTTTTCAAATTTCGTTCATTACTATGCATCACATTAATGGAATTTCCATTAAAACAATATCATATAAATCTTATTTCTTCTCAATCTAATTGAAATTACGAATCTAATGCTTCAAATTTCATATGATTTGAACAAGAATAGAAAATGATATGAATTTTTGAAGTTTTTTTCATGGACTATAAAATCTGCAGATTGAGGGTTAAAGAGGATTTGAAATGACGTCGTTTTGAGCTTATGACCTGACCAATAAACTTATGCCACGTAGCAAACGCGACCAATTAGCAAGAGACTAGAATTTGCAATAAATTTGCTCGCTATTTCAAGGATTTGAACCCACTACCTTTACCCTGCACACAAATAACTTAACCACTACGCCAAATGTACTCGTGAGTCCTATTTGGAACACGAAGACATATATATCATCTTCCACATTACAACAACCACTACTACTCCATCTCTGCCATTCCTCTCGCTATCTCCATCAACAACCTCCACCATTGCAACCATCTCCGTTAGCCAGCAACAAATCTATCAGCACAAAAATCCATCAAACTATTTCACAACAATAACCATTTTAAAGTCATGAAACTTTGGAAAAATATAGGGTTAAATTTAAAATCCAATCTCAGGCTCAGTTCCTATAAGAAAATTATTTATAGGCTTATGAGAATTTTCAAAAGATTATTAATGTTGAGTATCTAGAATTATTTATGGTGGAGATATGTAATGGTGGGATGTCCTAGAGGTGATGAAGAAGAAGGGTGAAAACGAAAAAGGAAAAAAAAAAGGAATACCACTTTAGGTCCCTTATCTTTAACCTCATTGACACGTTGGTCCCTTATCTTCAAAAGTGATATGTTTCAGTCCCTTATCTTTTTAAATTAGGGCACCGTTAGTCTTTTGTCACCTTTTCGTAAAAAAATTAACGGTAGATGCACATGCGTGGCACATGAATCAAAATGTCCCCAAATTTCAGGGGTAAAATTGTCTCCACAGCCAAACACCACTTTTTCAATTCTATTTTCTCACTTTTTTTCCTTTTCTTTCTTCACCTCCACTATCGGTTCACCACCACCCACCACCATAACCACATCTTCTTTTTTAGCTTTTCTAAAATATCATTCTTCTGCATTTCTTTAAGTAAGTGACTTTTCTTTCTTCACCTCCACCACCGGTTCACACTCCACCATGACCACCACTACCGCCATAACCACATCTTCTTTTTTAGCTTTTCTAAAATATCCATCTTATGCATTTCTCTAAACAAGTGAGGCGGGCATTGAAACTAACTCCACGAATCTCTTAAAATGCTTTTGCTTTGCATTTAACCAACCCAATAACACTGTAATCACTGTTGGGCCTTTGTTTTTTGAGACGCCATTTTTTTCCCTTTTTTGCCTTCAAAAGAACAATGACAGTAGAAAAGATTTTTGTTGGGATTTGTGAATATCCAAGCAAAATGGTAGCTAGAGCTGGAGTTGTTGAAGGCGTGTGGTAAAGTGAAAGAATTGGGAAATCGGGTTTTAAATCTAGGGATTGGAAATTAGACTAGAGTAGAATTTTGAGAAGTAGGGGATCGCATGGTGGTCTTGCTTAGATTTGGATGTGTGCATTCGGATTTCTAGTGGAGATAGGTGTAATGGAGGTGCAATAGTGGATGATGGATGAAGAATATGAAGAAAAGAAAAGCTAAAAAAGAAAAATAAGCAAAAGATGCTTTTTATCCCTAAAATTAGGGATATTTAACTACCATGTGAGCAACACATGCTTCTTTCGTCAGTTTTTTAACGAATTGACCAAAAATAACTAACTGTGTCCCAACTTGAAAAGATAATGGATTGAAACATATAACTTTGGAAGATAAGGGATCAAAGATTCAATGATGTTAAACATAAGGGACCAAAAGTGGTATAATAATTAGAAAGAATATAAGGGTATTTTGGTCAATCAATATGCATTTTAATGATTTGTGCGATTCTTAGTTGCATTATAAGTGTGTGTATGTCATTTTCCATTTAATTTAACGAAAAATTGGACGGAAGGGAAATGGTGCAACATTATGGATAACACAGAGGGTTACACACCACTTTTGAAAACACAAGGTTTATTATGCAAATTTTGTGAAACACAAGGGGGTATGATGCATTTTACTCTAAAAAAATTATATTTAAATGAGTAAGACAAAAGAAAAGGAGAAGTTTTGTTGAAGTTTTGAACTCCCATGAATACCTAAAGTTAGGTTGAAATCAATGCTACACCAAGATTGCAAACTTTTTTTTTTCTTTTTATGACGTGAAATTTATTGTGAATTTTTTTTTTTTTTGGATTCAAATCAAGAGTATCAAACTCTAGGGTATATAATTTTGCCTGAGGAGCATTATTACATTTTTTATTTGTTACTACACTTAAAATAGATGCACATAGACTAAAAATGGTTGCACAAAAGGCTAAAAACTGTTGGATATGGTTCTATTGCAAATCTATAATAAGCAACGTTTGCAATTAAACTATGAGTTTAAAACCATTGCTAAAGTAATATTATAAGCAATTATTAATAAAAAGTGGCATAAATAATTTTAACCGTTCCAATCAAATAAAACCGTAGTGAAAAGATTTAGATTATTCAACAGTTAAAAAACCGTTGTAATAAGACATTTATTGGACGGTTTTTTTAATTTTTCAACTGAAATATTGTAAAAGAATTAAAATATTATAGTATAAGTATGATCCAATTGATCAGGTGCATAACATATTAAAACTAACTTCAAAAAAATTAAATTTTTGATTAAGTCAAACCCGAGACATAGAAGATTACAAACTTGTCTTTTGTCCTCAAAGGGTCAAGTGGAAAGTGTTATGCATGGTTAACTAAATTTTCTCAAAATCTTTTGAAGTTTAAGCATTGAAAGCAACCTACTATGTGGAATTGAATCAAGAGAAGACAAAAACATCCATAATAATGCACGTCAGTGCAAACGTTAATTAACATGCAAAAAATAATTAATAAAGCAAAATCAAGCGTCAAGTAACTATTGCAACTTCATTTTATGACATGTAATTGTACGATAAATACAATAAAATCTTAATGATTAGTCACTAAATCTAATTTCATAAACTGATTAAGTTACATATATCTGTCAATCAATTCTTTCGATATCAATTTGGTCCAAAGTCTATGGTCAACAACAAATAAAAAAAATTCATTTTTTTTTTAAAATGACGTGATAATCTAATTGGTGGAGTTTGACCACTAATTGATAAACTCTTGCATGTAGTAGTGTACCTGCACACATGCAGGTGGAACTCCAAAATAGTGGAGAGCTTCGAGTGACCTTATAGGAGCGATTTTACCTTCACTACTGTTGGACCATGCGCCTAGAGACTTTCTTTTTCTTTTTCTTTTTCTTTTTTCTTTTTTCTTTTGTTTTCGTTATGCAGCTCTTAGAACAACATTTGAGGCATATGTAGTTCCAAGACTGATATGGTGATTTATTTGTTTTATGTTTCTATCAATTGCGTTACGTCTTGAAAGTTGATGAGGGTTTACACTTAGAAATGTTAACTACTTGTTAGATATTCCTTGGTGGACTACTGCACAGAAAGGCTAACAAAAGCAAAGTGCCCTTAGTTTCTGCTAGTTGTGGTGTAGCAAGGTCATATTGTTCAGCTGGAAATCTAAGTCAAGAAGGTACGAAGAAAGTGAAGGTCCCCATAGGAGGCAACTTTCTTGTGGGATCACGGGTCGCAAAAATCGTTTCAAAATATCTGTGTTGCTAGTCCAAAAAATTAATTAATCCCCGTTGAAAAAAATATATATCCATATAATTATAGAATTATATGTTATAACCCTGCTGATTTTTTTTTTTTAGATCCCTCTTTGTGTATGTGAATAGATAAGACTAACCAGCTAAGATTGTACCATATGGCATGCATTAATAGAGTAACAAGTTCTTGAAACACCATTCCATCAATCCCGTAGAAAAAAACCCTAGAGTTGATGACCAATATATCTATTTTCGTTACAAAATTTTTGTTTTCTATTAGGTATTTGGCCACTCCACATCACTCCCTGACCAAACACAAAACCAGAAAGCCAAGATCTCTATAAAGCGAGAGAAAGATATGATTCTTGTTTTGGGTGTGAAATGTCATAAGATCAATTTTCAAAATATGTAACATCTTTTGAAAATGATGTAAAATCGACTTAGTCCTTCTTTTTAAATTGAAAAAAAAATGTTTTCTTTATTTGTCTCTTTATTGAGCACAATACATACAATTGCCCTATATATAACAAGTAAGATGGTAACAACATACCATGCAAACATCTTGTAGTTACAACTGAGTAGTAATTATAGCTAAAATCATGGTGTCCCCAACACCCAACCTTCCGATTATAGATCTCACCAAAGACAACTTGAAGCTTGGTACCAGTTCATGGCTTGCTACAAGCCATGATATTCACCATGCCCTTGAAGACTATGGTTGTTTTATAGCCTTGTATGATAAGATTTCTTCACAACTTGTCAATGAAGTCTTTGATGTTGTGAAAGAGTTGTTTGATCTTCCTACAGAAACCAAACTGAAAAACCTCTGTGATGTGGTCTATAATGGCTATGTTGGACTGTTGCCTCAAGCTCCTATCCATGAAAGCCTTGGAATCCCAGAAGCCACAAGCATTGAAGGAGTTGAAAGTTTTGCCAACCTAATGTGGCCCTCAGGAAACAAGCGATTTTGGTATTATAATTGCCTAGTTTGTCAACTAATTGAGTTATACTGTCTATTTTTATTTCTTTACTAATTAATCTTTTTTGAAGTAGATCGGGGTGGATCTAGAATTATATTTTTTTAAGCAAGGAATATAACACATAATATTCTAGCTATATGAATATATATTTTCTTCTAATGGAGGGTGACTAATTTTTTAACTAAAAATACATAGTATAGTCTGATTTTTTTTTTTTTTTTGTGAATACATATTTCTTTAAAATGTAATCTTTTAGCTATCTAATACATTTTTTTGGCGGGGGGTTCACTAATTTCTTAACTAAAATTTATAGATATATGTTTTCTTTATTTGTCTCTTTTCCTTTTCTTTTTTGTTTATACATATTCATATATATATATATATATATAAAGAATTGCAGGGTTTTTTTTTTTTTTTTTTGGGGGGGGGAGGGGTTGCTGACGGGGTAGGGATGGGGAAGGGGGTGGTGGACGGGGTGGGGGTGACGGGGGGGTGGGGGGCTGACGTGGGGTTGTGGTGGGGTTAGAGGTGAGGCTGACGAGTGGGGGGGTTGACGTGGGGGTGGGGGGAAGGTGCTGCCGGGTTGGGTTGGGTTGGGGTGGGGTGGGGCTGGGGGAAGGGGGATAAGGGGGTGGGGGTGGGGGAGGGAGGGTTAAGGAAGAAGATGGGTTTTTTCCTCTTTTTTTTTGGTGAAAATTGCATTGAGAGAGAAAGAAAAGAAAAGAAAATATATATATAAGGGCATTTTTGTCCAACTAAGTAATAATTTAAGTCAAAAAACACGAAAAATTATACTAAACGTGCGTGCAATGCACTCTCTATTAAAAGTAACGATTTTTTTTGTTAGAGGAGATTGCGGTGCTACATTTTTAAAACCACAGAGAGTTTCGGTTTACTTTTAAAAACACAAAGGGGTCTTGTGCACTTTTGCTTAACCATAAGAGGTTGTGGTGCTATTTACCCAAATAGTAGTTTTGTAAATTGATTATTTATGTTTTTTTGCAATGAGATTGAAGATATATAGCTTTTTTATAATTATCTTTTTCTTTTATAATTTCTGATTTTATCTCCTTTAATTCATTTTGCAATAGTGAGGCCATGTTGTCGTATGCAAAGGAAATGGCAGAGCTAGAACAAATGGTGGACAAGATGGTTTTTGAGAGCTATGGTGTAGAGAAGCACTATGATTCACACGTTGGCTCAACCACATACCTCCTTCGACCCATAAAATATAGACCACCTGAGATAAATGAGTGCACTATTGGCTCCAATATTCATACTGACAAGTGCTTCGTAGCCATACTCCATCAGAATCAAGTTAATGGATTGGAAGTTGAAGCAAGAAATGGTGAGTGGATCACTGTGGACTTTCCACCTTCATCGTTTGTTATTATGGCAGGTGACGCTTATCAGGTAAACACTTTTTACGTTTTTTTTGAATGTTGTTATATATTATCCCTTCGTCTCTTCACTCTTTTGCTCTTTCACACTTTGACTTTTGTTTTTCCACTTAGATATGTTGAAATCAGGCTTGAATACATACAAGTGTAAAACCATTCACGTTTTGTTCCTATTAACCAGGAAATGTAGAGCAACCAGTTGATAATAACACGAGAACATAAGAATAAAGTGCAAAAGATTTCATATTTTGTCTAAATTGCACATTAGACCATATATATAGTACCACAATGATCTAATTATCATATCATTTATAAAAATATGGTTCATCGCGATGGAGGTTTTTCTTGCCATTTTTTCATAAAAACATAAAAATTATTAAATTATTAGGGTACTTGATGGTCTACTAAGCATATCGAGTAATTATGATATAACACATGAGGGTTTTTGCCCTTTACCCTAGAACAAAAGTGTTTAGCAGTTTGTTCTTGTTACAACAATGAAATATATGTTAAAAATAATAAATAAATAAAAAATAAACTATTTGTTAATAGTTTAAATTTTTAGATGAGATGATAAATTAATATAATATCATAGCCTAAATACTAAAAGGTGTTATGTTCAAGTCTCACCTCTTCTGCCTACTCTTTCAGTGGAAATAGGATTTGCCAATGCAAGGCTGAAAAATAAACCTCACCTGCACGTGTAAACACAAGTTGAAGACCATACGCAAATATAAAACAATCCATTTCTAATAGTCAACAAATTAAACTATTAGATGAAGTGGTAATTTAATACAGGACAATTTATTTTGTCTCTTATGTTATTTTTGAGCACACATGTTAAAATTTTCCTTTTGGTGATTTAGGCATGGAGCAACGACAGAATTTATTCTCCTAGACATCGAGTAATCATGCGTGAAAGCAACCCAAGATACTGTCTATCATTTTTCTCTTTCAATAAAGGGATAACAGAAATTCCAGAAGAGCTTGTTGATGAAGAACATCCATTAAAATTCAAGCCATTTGATAATCTCGGTTTAGCTCAGTTTTACTTCTCAAACATCAGTAGCTGGCCGCTTAGCGTTTCAGAGGGCAGTGCTGCCAAAATTTACTGCGGCATCAGCACTTGATCAAGATTTGAATCCTCTCATAACGCTCATTATTTTTACCGTTATGTAAGATCTAGACTATTGATTATTTGATTTGATGCTAACGGAGTTTCAATAAACCACTTTCTTATATGTGGTTATTACGTTATTTCATTACCATTAAATTAAATGATCAATAGTCTATATCTTATTTATAACGCTATGTGATTGTAGATGTTATGAGAAGATTTGAATCTTGAAAAACTGGACAGAATAGCCCTCTTCCGTTTGTTTTACACTATATCATTTCTATAATATTTTCCTTGTGTTGGTGTGATGTTAGTGTTTGTTGTAATATTTTGGTTTCTTTTTTTCTTTTGCTAATTCTGTAATATTTTCCTTGTGTTGGTGTGATGTTAGTGTGTGTTGTAATATTTTGGTTTTTTTTTTCTTTTGCTAATTGTTGTAATATTTTGCGATTCATGAATGTCAAGTAAAATAAAGTATTTGTTATATGTAAATGAACATTTTAAATGCTTGTTCGCTTTAAGAGACATGAATGAATATATTTCATAGCAATCCTGATGATATACTTTCGACTGCTCTTGGGAGCATATTACACATACATCAAAAAAAGATAATACAATGTATGAAACTTTGACTATAGACATGATTAAAAAAATATTCAAACCTAATTTTGAGTCTACTATATAAGTTATTTCCTTGTGTTTACATGTAATAAATGAAAATAAAAACATGGATAAATCATCCGGGAAATAGAGATAAAAAGTCTATACATTTACAAAAATTAGCTTCACATTCTAGTAAAATTTTTAACTAAAATTCTCTACAAAAATTAGCTTCACATTCTCGTAAGAGATAAACTCAGTTTTTTAACTAAAATTTTCTGGGTTCTGCAAATGGGTTCAGTGAAAGCTTCTCAGTGCGCTGTATCTTGTGTTATTATTGTCAATGTAGTGCAATATAATACTTAATCTGTTTCTCTAGTTCGAACATGTAAAGAAATTAATTTCCTTAAAATTAGTCCCGATAAATTATACTCTAAATCCGTCTTATACACTTGTAACGACTATACTTCATTTACAAGATTGTTTTGCTCCCACTTACCTGTCGGTTTTCAAAGTTAGTGAACTTTCATTAACTAAATATTCTAGATCCATCCCAACATACTCATAAGGATGATCACATTATTTTTCTCGTAAGCTGTGGATATTGTTTTAACGCAAACATATTAGTACCTTGTGCCTGCAGGCTGCAAATGATCAATCCTTACAACAAGCGCACATATTAGATGGGATGGACCACATTTATGCTCTTAGATGGGAAGGACCACATTTATACTCCGAGCGCTGGGAAGAATGATACGGTTCTTAATTATATTACATAAAAAGTAGCAAGTGAGGTTTCATTTCAAAATCAATCCCGATAAATATCTCACGAGGAGAAAGGAGAAGATGAACTCCGCGAAAGCCAACACAAGATGATGGAAAGGGGAGGGGGCATACACTGCTGAAGCAAATTTCAATTTGAGCAAAATGTGTACGCCAATATCAAGCCGAATTACGCTACCTAGCTCCTTGACTGCAACAAAGCATCTTCAATCACCTCAGACCGAACGCCGGAAATAATACCTGGACAAGTTAAAGGTAACAAATAAATCACTTATTTGCATCTATGGACATCTGTTTACACACGTATCCATACTCACAAAATAATAATTTCACCCTTTATTCTAAGTTAGGCCGATAAGGTAAAACGAACGGGCAAGTTTATTTGTCCTCCTACTTTGATTGACATGTCAGAAGAATTTGGACATGTAAGTTATATCCATGAGTTAGCTTGACCATAGAATACGAAATTTGAACTGATTTTATGAGGTGCATTTGAAGTAACTCTGCAAAACAGAGATATATAAAGATGCATACATACAAACATTACACATGTACACACACATTTAAGTAGAGAGTGATGGGAAGAAAGACGTACACGTATATATTTATTCCATATGTGGCAGCATATTTTCGCAGAAGATGCTCAACGGTATACCATTCAGATCGATCTGATCCATCCTGATAGCCTATCCGTGGCACGTGGATTGAAGCTTTTGCAAATTTTGAAAAGAAACGCATTAAAAACCAGAAAGTTGAACAATATAATTTCAGACATTTGTACCACAACAAATAGCAATTTGATATTATCAATCAATGACAACGTTGCTGGTGAAGTTTTCTGCTAACTAAGCAAGAGATTTGTTAAGCATAAAAACTGTACTACATAACAAAAAGAAATGTCACCGCGCTATACAAGGATCTTTTCATCTATTTTCCAGGCGCAACAAATCGCGGTATTTAAGGTGTTAGCTCCTATATACATTCTCATTTTGATGTCATTTTTTATCCTACCAAAAGTCGCTCCTTGCTGAGATAGTTTCTGCCATGTAACCTGCTATTGCGTTCATCCCAAACATGGTACACATCTGCACCAAGAGTTTATACACATATTTTTGAAGACTAGATTCTCTGGCCCATGGTTCAACCGAATGTACGACCATTTCCCAGCGACATTGTCATTGATTGCCAAACTGGTATTTGAAAGACTGACAGTGTATAAAAGGAGTCAGTCATAACAATTATTTTAGTGAAATTGTTAAAGGCGGATGCACCATTGACACTTCCAGACAGAAGAGAAGGAACCACTAAGATTGGCCAAACATATATAGGAGGAATATAAAAGTCTACTTATGAAGAAAGATAAGCTAAACGAGAAAATATGGTAACAAGCCAAAAACCAGAAAGGGAGGATCCAATCATCATATCAGCGAAGGAGAAAGTAGCAGAAACCAAACTTTTCAAAAGCAGGATTGAAGTTTACCAGAATTTTGAGCAGCTATATATGATGTTTTTGATAAGCAACTTTCCAAGTCAGGCATGGATGTGCCACTGCGTGGGACTTTACGCCTAGGGTTGTATGATTGCACAACAGCCAAAGCTACCCATTGAGGAGCATTGCCATCACTACTCAGTTGACTGGAGTCCTCTGCAAAGCAAACTCATGGGTCAAATTTGCCAAAGTAGGAGCAAAAGAAATAAAGATAATAGGAAGATTCCAATGTCCAAAGAAGACAAATGCATTGCGCTGGACGCTCCAGACACAAGTAGGACAAACATAGCAAATTCGTCAGCACACTACTTTCACTTTGCTCAATAAATGAGATGCCTAAACAGTTCATTAAGCTACTACCAGCTGACCCTCAAATAGAGACCTATTTTTGCAACTATACCATAGGCAGAATTATTAAGTAATTTGGCCAATCCAATATAATACGAGTGGTCATACAAAAAGACACGAAGGTTTGCATTTTGCAGACAATATTCTCACCGTGAAGCCCGGATCTTTATGTCCCAACGTGGTTCAAAGAAGATGAGAAAGAAGAGATCTTGGTTTAGCAGATACAAAGCTCCCAGTGTTTCCATTAAGCATGTCCAGAAAACACTCGTTACAGGAAACAGTATGCAAAGTTTGGAACAGAGAGTATAACGCCTACCAGAAACTTTAATAAGATGGAGATCACCCAGATGAAGATCACCAAATTCAGAAGCTCGTTCATAAGCAGTGGGAATCTCCTCTGAAAGTTTGGACAATGCATCAAACATACCACCGTGCCCCCATCTTCCAGAGTCATCAACACAGCTGTGCAAAGTGTAATAACTATTAACAATACCCAGAACATTGTAAGCCGAAAAGCATTTCAAAAAGACTTCCAGTATCAAGAGCAACATGACAACTCTCATGGTATATATTACTGATTGCTAGGAATTCTATTGAGTTCATGTTGGACATGGTTTGTTTGCATGACAAATAATATACATTCTTTAAATTAAGAATTCCAAGAAGTTTAAAAAGGAGGGCAGAAGAAACTCATAATTCAGGACTTTACAGGTAAGATAAATGACATATGTTCACTGCAAAGTATTTGGAGATCGTAGCCACCTGAGGGAAATGGCACAGTCGGGGCGCGAAGATGTTACAAAGGTAGAAGATCGAGGGTACTGACGTCCCTCAACTAGTTGCTTATTAACCCTTGGTTCAGCATTAAAGAAAACCAAAATTGAGGTCCTGGGAATATGAGGTGACGGGTTCAAGTCCTGCTATATGCAGGTTGTGTCCCATCACTGTGTTCATTGTTTGTCAAACTATATGCGAGTTGTTGTACTCTTATGATTGACAAAAATATATGGCCTCCCTCCAGAGTTGAGTGTCACACATGAAAGATAATACTCTTCAATCAGTCAAACGTTTGTGTACCTGAATATGATAGTAGGCTCTATAGGACATACTCTTGAGGGATGTGTACAATCCCCATAAACAAAATGGACTGAGCCAGAATCTAACATCATATCTCTAACTGGGGGGCGTTCAGGATCCTTTACAGACAATGAGTGGTACCCAAGAGCTTCCCACTTGGCCAATTTCTTCTCCTCCGCCTTCTTCCTTGCAGTCTCAGCTTTGAGATGTCTATCCTCAGATAAGCCCCTCCTATTTCCCAAATCCAACATGGTACCCTCGTGTGAGCGGGATGCTTGCTTGAACTTTTCAACCCACGAAAGATACGAAGCCTCATCAAAACCAGGATCATAAGTAGCCATATTTTGATCCTCTAGCATTTTAAGAGCATGCATATCCAAAATATTCTTTTGATTGATTTCAAACTTCCTCTCATCCTTGTCTGAGTGCTGCTCTTGGCGAAATGAAATTACCTTTTCAGCCATAGCCACCAACTCACCTATATTCATATTTTCTGATTTCTCATCACTCATGTCAGGATCAAGCATATGCAATCCAAGTATAACAGATCGCAAGTCCCCAGCCTCAGCTCCTGCAACCTCTTTCCCTTCCTGATCTTTGATGTCCTCTCCCATGACATTGTGGCTAAGCTGCAGCTTTCGTTCTGCTCTACGCATTATAACCTATATTGAACCAAGCTCGAAAATAAACAAGATTTACAAATATATATATAACTATAAAGGAAGGTCTTGTCTTACCTCTTCAACTGTCCTCTCAGTGACTAAATTTATAGATAAGACATGCTTCATCTGGCCAATCCGATGGGCCCGCTGCAAAGCCTGCTTGTCGACCTGGGGATTCCAATCTTGTTCATAAAATATAACCTGTGCAATGCATGAGTCATCTGAATGTGCATGATCACAGTGAAAAGCAACTAAAAGACTCAAACAAAGAACAGACTCCCCCAACCCGCATCCTGGGTCTCCCCACACAAACAGAAACCGCAAAAAGTGTAGAGAAGGATAGATGAGTCAGATGCGCATAATACAGTGGAAAGCAACAAGAGGCAGAATATCCCATTGGAAAAGATGTGAGGCCCCCCTGTTAAATTAAGCAAGATTACCACCTGCACTATTATGGATATACTCTTTCTCAACCGAAGTCTCCACAACTTTGCAAAATCACCTGCCAGAAGCCAACTGATATTCTAAAACTACTTTATTTCAAGTAAGCAGCTGCTTAGAACATTGCATTATCATCACATTGCACAAGGAATACAAGTTATCCCCCAATCAGAAATAGGGCTCTGAAAGGTGCCTCTATTCCATCTGTTATTCATCAAAAGGTCTGTTTGAGTATTTAAGCAGCGTTTACAAAAGTGTTGCATATTCTTCAAAGTCATACAGATGAATATTTTGCAACTATGTATTTATACATATATACACAACAGAACATGGCATCGTTGGCAAATGAATGCGTCCATCATCTTAAATTGAGGAACACAATGATATTATAAGCTGAAAACCATTGACTTGATTTATAAAGAATGAATCTTTTGAAGTTATACGGTAATAAACTATGACCTTTTCTTTTATTTTATTTTTTTAAGCCGATAATTAATGGTACTCACTGTATCAGCAGCCACAAGATTCAAGCCAACTCCCCCAGCTCTTGTGGAGATCAAAAAGACAAATTGACTGTTCTGATCATCTTTGGAGTTTGAATTTCCTTTGCCTGATTGTTGGCTGAAACTTCTGATTGCAGCAAAACGCTCTTCTGCCCGAATTGAACCATCAAGCCGCTCATAGGAATATTTGCGCAACTCCAGAAAATCCTACATTTTATAGGTAATATTTCGAAAAGTAAGATGAGAAAAGCATAGTTGGAGATTTCAACTTACTTTCAAGCCCATTAAAAAGAAGCCCTAAACTAAAGATAATGGAACATGATAAGAACCAACCTGTAATATATCAAGTGTATGGGTCATCTGAGCAAACAGAAGTACACGATGTCCAGACGCATGCAACTTTTGCAGCAGCTGATCCAAAATTAATAGTTTTCCACTAGCCTGAATAGAAATCACAAATTATTCTAAGAGTATCTACTGCATGGAATTGCAAGAAATCTCAATCAGGTGGCACAAATACATATGAAAAACTATAGCCACTGAAGAAAGCAAAACAAAGTGGCACTTGCAAAACTAAGCAATATTTTGACTCTTCTCTTCTGGTCCTGATTTCCCAGAGGGGTTAATATATGTTCAAATAAATACCAATCTACATGAATGAGGCCCTACTTTACCAGCATAAAGTGCATACCTGGACTAGATGCTCACCCTCTTCATACGGTTCAGGCTCTATACCTGGGAAAAGGTAAGGATGACTGCATGCTTTTCGCAACTGAATTACCTGAAAACAAGAAGCAAAATATCTGGCAATGAAACCTGTGTCTTTCACCCTGTAGAAATTGTATTTACTGCAAGAACTCATACTTCGACAGATAAGAGTCAATAGAATTAGGAATTACATTCTACTGAGAAGAAGTTAATCCAGTACTAGCTAAGGACTGTTGAGATAGCTATGGTCTAACTACTACATATGGAAATATGAGCATATAACCCTATTGGAACAATTGGTAAGGCATGCTTCTTCATGTCGCTTGGGATAATAGCTAAACCCAGGGACACCCAGCTGCTGCCCAGGCAAAAGCTACCCATACAAAGGTTACTATGGCATCCGAGCTCCAGTATCTTTTTGCTACCCCTCCTAACCCCTCAGAATCTCATATTGGGCATCGAAGAGCACAAAACATGCAATAATGAAAACAGTATTTGTAGTTCTTTGCTTATTTTTCTCGAAATTATTGTACCAAACTGCCAACAAGATATATACAGGGTTACAAAGAATTCAGGAGGCATGCCTCTTTTCCCCAAAAGGTACATCGCATACTTCGATGAGCTAGTCTGTAACATTCAAGTCCAAAAGGCATAGAAATGAAGGCCATCAAGATTGCATACAAGCATTCGTTTTGTTTGAAACATAGCTAAGTACTAAGGCACACTTTTATGCATCAATCAAGACCATAGTTACCAGATTCGCCCTACCCTCCTTGGAACTGCGTATCGGATTCCACGTCCCAATCCATGGTACGTTTACATACCGGAACGCTGCAATTCACATTCCAGTTCGATATAGTTGGCGACCCAAACAATATACAAACTTTTACCAGAAAAATAATGAAAGTGAACAAAGAACCTAAAAATTACTAACATATATATGCAAAGTGTTAAAATATAAAAATATTCTAGTTTGCTTTTGTGTCTTTTGCTTGATATATAATATTAGAAAATTATCTTTTAACTTATTGAATTTGGATTTTGGACTTTAGACTAAACTTTGTAGCAAATTGATTTAGTAATTAGTAAACAAAAACAATCATTGTTCTACATAATATTTGGTAAACAAACCTAATAGTTTTTCATACTGTACTGTGAACCCAATTACCGTACCGAAGAAGTCTACCCCATCAGTACCCTATAAACTCCTAGTGCCGTACCTCATACCCGAACTCGTACCACGACTCGGAACGTATCGCGAATCTTGTAACTATGATCAAGACTATAGTTGGATCCAAAAGGTCTGCAAAGAGGTACATTTTGCAATCATTCCATAGAGAACAGAGGCCTAGAACAACTAGAGAGTAGAGCTCCACAATGTTGAGTGTAATCCTGAAGGAGCACGAGGTTGCTGTATCTTGGCTTCTGCTTCCAAGAATATCAGATATTTTATGTTGCACTAAGCAGTCAATAGTACCAAAGAACAATTTACAGTATGTGAGATAATATAGGTATAGTGTGAGAAGCAATCACATACAATATTTTGCAATGACTGTGTGCTTGGACCTCCAGAGGCAAGGGAAAGAAGCATAGGAAGTTCCTTCCGCAGAATTGACAGATACACCTTTTTCTGCAGAGACACTAAAGGTACCATCCTGTTAATGCAGACAGTAGAACCATTAGTGCAACAAAATTGGAGAAAAAGATCAAAATCTCAGAAGTAAATCACGAGTCATCTCGTAAAAAGTTCTTCATCCAAAGACATGTAATCAGTGTTAACCAACAAGCTTTATCCAACTTAACTGTTTTCAGTTTCAGGATACACACAAGCCTGCTTAAGAACATCCCATTTGGTCTGCCACCTAAAACAAATCTAGGGCCAACTGAAATCTACAAGCTCAGCCAGCACATGATGATACTTGGATTGCTTTTGAGCTGAGAAAAAAGCAACTTGTCCAACAGATGACATGAGCAGTCTAAAACCATAACCATCAAGCCAAAAACACCCTCCACATGTTATCCCCCTTATTATGGACGTCATGGTTGAATATTTCTGACATTTTCTTATATTATACATTATACAGGTTTAGAAACAAATCTAATTGGCTTTCGTCACTAAGCAAAGTTCCAAACCTTATATGACCCAAGCCAGACACATAGCCCAAACAACTTAAGACCAATCATCATTTGCTCTGTTAGGCCTGAGCCAGTGCAACAAGCCAACATTTGGTTCTGGAGAATGTTGGAAGTCTAACCCCAATTTTTTATCTGGATCAGGCCAGATGTGCACTGTTTCCAAGTAGCACAACTGTCTTAAGCCAGAGTAAAGAGTAAACAACTTCAACAGTTTTAGGAACTAACACAGTGATCTCAGTGAGAGGTGGCAGCACGAGATCTCCAGACTCGGAAAGCATGGATTTTGTTCTTCGCAGCATGAATGCTCCTAACACATATTTCAAGATTTTAAATTGTTGTTTAGCCTTTTCTGCATCATGACCTGCTCCCAGGAGGCATCAAAATGTTAGAAATAGTTATTGTATTCAGAATTCTTATTTTAATTAATTAAACACTCGAAAAACATAGATGAAGTAACTTGGTTATGAAAATAATCAAAGAAACCCTGGATACAATAAACAAGTTGATGTATACTGAAGAAATCAATTTATCCTTCACATGCATGAATATTAGCTAACTTTTGCAATTACAAAATGCTAATTCCAGGCAGAACGGTGTTAAATGTAATTGATAATATAGGCAGTCATGCAGATATAGAAACCAAGAGCAATAGGGTAATAGCTTGATGAAGGTGAAATAAGAATGTCCCATGACTTCCCATCATGACATAATCTTTCCTACTCCAGCCTATTCTTTAAAGGCCTCGCTAACATACGCATCTTTACGAGCGAGAACAATAAATAGCATTTTTCCCACAAAACTGAACTGAAGGATTTGAAACTAACTGAGAGACTAGAGGTTATCAATTTCCTGGTTTAGATACATGCTAACCTACTACGGAGCTACAGGTTATCAGTTTCCTTGCCTTCTATAACAAAACCGAAGCATGACCAGCAAAAAACCAATTGGGGGCTAGAGGGATGACAAAGTGGGAGAGTTCCTTCCATGGCGTAAGAACCTCCAGGACAAAAGGATTTCAAACCAACACACGAGACACGAGAAAGAAACTGGAATCACTTAAGGGCTTCTATACATCCAGTATAAGTGATGCTAAAGGAAAATGGCACTTATCAAACACACCGACTCCCGAATGTTCAATTGGAACAAGACAACTGTCATTACCATGAAAATTATGTTTAATTATTATGTATAAAGACATCATCTAGAAAGAATATGCGTGCAACTCTTGTACTTTATATCAGTCTCTCAACTATTCTTTTGAACACATAACTTACTGTGCTGAATATTTCCCCACTTGGAAAAACATAAATGAATTTATGAAAATGCAAGCATTTTGAAACTTCAGTTTTAACCACATTTAGTAGCACAGCTCATCTGATGTGTGACAGGTAATTGAATTACGTAAAGGATCTCCAGCTTCCTTGAAGGTAGAAAGGAATTGTTCCAATGTCCCGAAAATTGAAGGCATACAGAAATGCATCAATGCCCACAGTTCAGTAAGGTTGTTCTGAATAGGCGTGCCAGTCATCAACAATTTTCTTGGCATGACAAAGCGATCTCTAAGTACATTATACAAGACCTGTCAAATTGAGCAAAATCTGTAGAAATGAGAAATCTCGATAGGACACTCAAGAATTCTAGAATTCTCAGAAAGTCATATGTGCAGCCTTTTGAAAGATTTCAACAAGTGATATCAGTTTGAAAATCCCAGCCAGCTACTTCTCAGTTCTTATGAAAAATAAAACCGTCAGCCACAAAGACATGGATTGAAAAATATGTTCTCAAAAATTGACCAGAGTACAAAACATTGCAACATAGACAAAGTCAAGGTCACCTCAATTACAAATACAACAATAGAGACATCTAATGTGTGCATTTCTCTTGTACACCTTAGGGGAGCATGGTATGACTGAAAAAGATGCACAAGTTGAGACATACACTGGAAGGATTCTTAAGTCTTTGTGCTTCATCAATGATTGCATAATGCCATGGAATTTGAGAGAGAAAATCCTGATCAATTAGCGCTATGTCATAAGTAGTCAATAGCACATTAAAAGGTAATGAAGCTACCTGCAGAAGATAGGAATACAAATATACATCATATAGTCATACAGTGAATAAAAATCCCACTATTTAAACAAAGAAAGCAAGTCAATGACATCAACACTTTAAACGAAAGAATGTCACACTTTTAATGTTATTAAAGAATTAGCGGCAAGAAGCAATATGAGTGCTGAAATTGTATTTGATGTACTGAAATTATGACATAATAATAAATCAGATATGATTAAAAGAATAAATAAACTAGAACCAAACACTTTGGTTCTACACAGGGCAGAATCAGCATCCTTAGTGTAGTTTCAACCTTCGAGACAAAACACAAGGTGACTTTACATAATTATGATCATATGCAAAGGCCTTATAAGTAGTTATTAACAGATACACATAGGAACTGCTTATAGAGGTACGAAAAGGAAATCAGTGACATACAAACGCTTCAATCATAACTGAAGCCCCCTTCTCTCTCACCAGAATAGTATACTTAGAGAAGTTACTATACAAAATCTGTGAACTGCCTATACTATAGCTGAGTAGCTAAGAGCTTCTGGTACGCTGTTCCTTCAACGGAAAAAATATAGAAGGACTCAAAGCTTACATCAGATGATAATGCTTGTTCTTTTACATGCTCATACATTTTCACGCGTAAGCTGTGACGGTGTTCCTTCTCTCCAACATAACAAAGGATTCTCAACTCTGGTGCAAATTTGGCTACCTCAGACACCCAACCATCGGTCACACTGAGAGGACATAGCACCACTGCAAATAAGTATCATTGTATAGCTATGGATCAGATCAGAACTCAAATGGAAAGGATGAGGGCAAAATATGGAGACAAAGCATAAATGTTAAGGCTTTTCTTACGAAATGGCCCAGAAGACTTCTGAGAAACTTTTAGATAACTCAAGAGAGAAACAGCTTGCAAAGTTTTTCCCAGCCCCATCTGTCGGTGAACCATTCACAGCATTGAGAAATAAGGACAACATGCATGTTATCAAGAACAAATTCTTCTTCTACACTCGTTAAGTACATCCACAAATTTTTTCTTCTCATAGCTACCACATTATAATCGATTGCATTTATTTCTGGTGTAGCAAATCATCACACGTAAATAAGCTAGAGTAAAATCCAAGATTAACAGAAGGCAAACATATGTGTATTTGAAAAAATTGACTGCATCTCCCGAACATTTTCTCATAAAGTTCGCCATTCTAAGTGTTTACCGAGCTCCTTTTTATCCCTCAGCAAAGATTAATTCCATGATGCTTCAAAATGTTGATACCCTAGCTAAATGTATAAAACCAAAGACATGCGACTAAACCCAAAATTCCACAGAATTGCAGACTTCAGGGATGATATGTGCAACTGATCCAACACAGTACATAACACTAACAACATATCAGGTACTGTAAGCACATTCGTTGCTATCACCATTTCATTATGTAAATCGTGCGGCCCTACACGGAACCAAATATAAGCTCTTTTTACTTTTTCTATTAATATAATCAGATGCTGAAAGAGCCAGAAAACACGGTAATTACTAAATATCAAGTCATGAAAGCACACACTCATTCCCATCGCCAGAACATTATCTAAGTTGTCCGCCCCAAAGGAAAACCAAAATAAACTGGCTTTTTTCTATTAATTGGCTTCTATACTGAAAGCACAGAGAAAAATTAGTAATCTTCGACAATTGTCAAGCATTCTCACTCTAAGCTAAACCATCAATAATAGTTATACCCAATTTCATGCCTCGTAATATATATAAACCGAAATCCTTTCCATAATTCTCAGTCATGTGTGTTGCTCATGTTACTTTTTCTGCTATTTTCTCATATAATGCATAATATGCGCACGTGTATGTGGGTGTAATTTTGATAAATTTCTATAAAAAAATATATACGAATACTGCAAGCTTGATCAAGCTATTTAAACTTCGTAACTCGTACCTCATCTCCTGCAAAAAAATATATATATATAGTATTAAAAAATTATTCAAAATTTTATCGTATTAATAGCAACAAACAACAAAGAAATTCAATTAATTCGCTATTTAATTTCGAGAAAACAAATGAAATTAAGCCGCAAATGAAGTAAATCAAAGTAATTCAGCAAAACAATATTATATGCATACATATATATGAGTAAATAGTATATTTTGGAAAAGCTTTTACCGAGAATGACGTTGACGCCGAGAAGGTATCTTCGAATGAGCCAAGCGACGCCTTCAACTTGGTGACGTTTAAGAGCTGCAGTGACGCCGTAATCGGCGGGGCTCAGCGGCCGTTCACCGCCGCAAGCATCGGCGGCGTAGACGTACTTCGCCGCCGCGATTAGTTTCTGCTCGTAGTTCATGTTTTTTTGGCGCTAAAAAAATATTTGGTGGCGAAGAGTAAAACGAAGCGGTGACTTTAGAAGGAGAAGAAGAAAGATCCTATTAAATGACTATACTGTCCTTCCAAAGGTATAGAAATTAGCGATTTCTTCTACTAATTTTGGTTAGGCTTAGAGGTAATATGGGATGAGGACGAAAATTTACTGCTATTTCTTTATGAAGTATGTTACCACGTGGCACTTATATTAGACGTTAGCGCAACGTGCAGGCAGTTCACAAACGATAATTGAATAATACTGTGCAAGTAATTTAAATTAATTGAGATCACTAAATTATATTAATTTAATGATATATTAATTTATTGAGATATTTTTAAATTTTTTGGCTTAATAGCTAATATATTATATTTATGGTATTTTTTTATAAAAAATGACTCATATATTTTTCTGTCCATTGAAAAATCAAGTAAAAAAAATTGATGAGAATAGAAAATAAAAATCTAATTTAGTAAAATAAGAATAAGTTTCCCTAATCTCATATCAGAATTAAGACTAGAACAAGTTTCTCTAACCCTTTTTTTTGAGTTAGAAAAAAGAAATATCACTAAAAGAAAGAGAAATACGAGAATTAATCTATGTCAGTAGGTTCAAGGTCCTGAATAAGCAAAGCACAAAGGGAAGGGAGTACATTAGAAATCCAATCGATGGTCAAGCTATTCTTAGCTTTGCACTTGGCAATCTAGTCACAAACTTGGTTGGCTATTCTCCTAATGCATTGAAATCTAAAAGAAGAAATCTCTGCCACAATCTTTTGAACATCCTCCATAATTAGATAGATCCTCCAATGGGATGACCGTTATAGGGAATTGATTGCTTTGAGAATCGCCTCAGCATAACTTTCCAGTATGATGCTAACACCTCCTAAGGTTCTTCGCGAAAATGCAAGCATTTCAGATTGCTAAGGCCTCAGCTTCAATAGCAGGCCCACATTTGACAACCGCCACTTGACTATCAATCAGGTTTCCTTTCCAGTCTCTGTAAGTCCAAGCCGTTACAACTCCCATCCCTAAAAAAAAAACATCATCATTAATTTTACGAGAACCCCAAGGGGGAAGGGATCAAAAGGTGGGGCTAGTATTAGAATTAGGATCAGTTGACCAATGGGAAGACTAAATGGAGGAGTCTGAGACTTTAGAAAACTCTGAAAGATAACATTGAACGTGAAGGATAGCCTTGGGAATATAATTCTCTGATTTTCTAAACAGTAGCCATTCCAAAATTTCTAAATTTGGCAACAACAAAAAGCAGTCTTTGATGTTGTTTATCCTGTGAAGTACCTTGCATCAGAACATCTATGTACAAAGTCAAGAAACCAATCACCAAACCTAGTGATACAGGGTCAATAGAACGGGAAGCAAACCAAAACTTGGTGGTCCATGGGCAAAGCCAAAATAAATGCTCAACTGTCTCAATATCATGAAGACAAATTTGGCAAATAGGATTGTCAACATATCTTATTTTGAACTTATTCTCTTGTGTAGGTAAACAGTTTCAACAAGCTTTCAAGATGAAATTTTTTATCTTGGGAGGGCTTTGATGTCCCAAATAAATTTCTCTAAACTCATAGTCAATTTATTATGTAATATTTAACTAATTATTAATTAAAAAATATTTGAATCGATAAAATACAAATAAAATATTTTAAATATATTATCTTATAATTTTATTCAAATTATTAATTTTTTATACTGCTCCCATGTCGAGACTGAACATTTTTATTATTTAAAAAAAATTATTAATTTATCGAGTAAAGGGTTTCTAATGTATTCTTGTTCGACAAAAAAAAGCTACCCTTCACACCTTACGCCTTAAATGGTATTATGGTCAATTATTCTACTAAAAAATAAAAAGAAAAAAAATTCCAACCCTCAACCTCCTAGCCCTAACAGCCTACCCCACCCTTTACCCCACCCATCAGCCTACCCTAACCCTCACCCTCACCCCATCCTATACCCTAGTGCCCAAATCCTCAACCCTAATACCCAAATCCCAAATCCTAACCCCTAAATTATGTTGTTTATATGTATAAGTGTGTGTTTGAGATAGAGTGTTTGGTTATATGTGTGTGAGAGAGTGTGGGTTCAATTGTGCATATGAGTGTGTGTGTATGTGTGTGTGCTCGTTTGTGGGTGATGTTGGCAGCGTGGTGGGTGGTGTTGGATACATGGTATGATGGTGGCAGCGACATGAGGCATGGTGTGATAGTAGTAGCGTATGGTAGGGGTAGTTGTGAAAAAAGTTGCACTTGGAAATTTGGGTTTATTCTTTAAAAGACCATTTGTTGTTTGCCCTGGAGCAATGAGAGTTGTTTCAGTCTCAAAGGGTTTGACATAAATTGCATCAACTTCAACAACTGTTAAGGTATGGTTTGCAATGCTAAAGAAAAGCTCATCATTTAGTGTTGCGTTGATCAATCGGAGTAAATAAGTCTTCTATGGCTTCACCTTCAAATTGAAAGTATTTGAAATGCATCATATTGCATAATTATAATTTTTTGTTACCATGGCAGCTTGCGGTGGGGGTTGAGGTTGATTGTAGGGATGCCAGGGTGGAGTTATTGTGGGTGGAGGCGAGGATAAGGGTGGAGCCACATGGCTTCCACTTGTTGGTTGTAATATTGAGAAGGCATATTTTTCATTTTAATATTTTCGTTAAAAACAAATAATGTTAGTTATTGAGGGCATATGCACACTTTTTATTGACCACAAGGGGATAATGTGATAGTCTCAAAATCGTAAGGGAGAGTAAAATGCTATTCACCCTTATTATTATTATCTTGTTATCGGTAGATTAAAAAACCATTATCTAAATCTTTTGGAGCTAGAAGGAGTTGTACTTGTGGAGCTAGAAATCAAGGTGAGAAGAAGACAATGGGGAAAATTATTTTGGGCAGATGGTGAGCGAGAAGATGTTGGATTGAATTGTTTGCTGAAACTTGTGATGGCTCTATACTATGTAGAAATAAGAAACTGGAGTATAGAGATAGTTTATAAAATTCTATTATGCTTGTTTCATTATACAATATATTATAAATAGTCATGTTAGAGATATCTGGATAGATTTGAACTCTTAGTATGCATTAAATTATAAGAAGTTTAAATATAGGATTAAATAACCACTAGTTATAAGCTTGCAATGTAGATATTATTTGTTACAACAAAATTACTCTTCAACCAAGTGGCGTAATCATCAACATAAGCAAAGTATATAATAGCAACACTAAATGTAAGTCAGATTATAGCGTTAAGACGTATACTAGAAGATATGGGTAAGCTGTAAGAAAGATCAACATGTATCTACTGTGACATCAAGTCTGCGATAGTTTTGGCAAAAAATCTTGTCTATGATAGCATAATCAAACATATTGTTATCAAATATCATTTCTTAAACGAGGTATTGAGGGGAGTCCTGGGAATCCAAAAACAAATGGACCTTAACACACATGTGTAAAACTCAACTATTGACCCAAAAGCTTAAGTTATTTGCTCTTGAACCTACACATGTTTATTAATAGTTGGTTATTCTCCTAATCTTTCCATGGGTGAGATACGAACTCTACATTAGACCTCAACTCTCTTTTGATTCATATTCATTGTCGATAGATCTATCTTCACTACTCTCACAAGCTTTTTAGATCGCATTTGCACCTTAGCTACAGTAGCTATTTCTCATGCACTCAGATCAACCATAATGCACTGCAATCTTACTCTTGTACGAGCTTCCTTGTGATTACCCAAATCAACCATGCTTTGCTCCATCGCGTTACCATAATCTCATACAACTTGGAGAGTATGGTAGCCCAATAATTATGCTTATTTTGACCCTACTCAATCCTTTGAACCCTACTGTCAAGCTCTACTGAGAGTCCATCACGATAATCCACCATAATTCTTTGAGAGTCCGGCTCAATATCGTTAAACCATCAGCTTTTATACCAGTTTGTTATGGCGAGCCCTGAGATTATGAGAATAAATGGGTCTTAATACACACGTGTAGAACTTAAATATTGACCCAAAAGTTTAAGCTATTGGGTCTTGAGCTTACACATGTTTATTAATAGTTGATTATTCTCCTCATCTTTCCATGTGAGATAAATCATTCTCTTTGCTCTTTAGCTCACCATGTGAAACTCCTAACAAGAGGGAAAAAATGAAGGACGGATTGAGCTTGAGTGTATCAAGACAAAAGAACAGATTGTAGATATTTCATTCAGGCATTTCCACGAACAAAGTTTGAGATACTATGAGGAATGCTTGAAATTACACAAATAAGTACTAAGGGGGAGTATTAAAATTCTTTGGATTAATGCTCATTTAGCTCAAGACAATCATAATTTAAGAAATTATTATTTAGTCCAATTATATGATCCAAACTAGTGGCCCAAACTCTATATTTCAATGAATAAATATAGAGATTATTATATTTAAAATATCTAGAATAGTCTAAGAAAATATAAAAAGGTAGAATCTTAGATTTTTCTACTATAATATCTAGTTGGCTTTAGAAGCATTATATTGACTTTTAGGAAATATCTTGAATATTTTGTACAAATATCTAGTGGCTAGAAATTTCCATGGAAGGCTATAAATATGAGCTACTCTATCAAGTTCTTGTCCATTCACTACAAATTCTTTTGTCAATTATTTACTCTTCTAAATCAAATCTATCAAAATATCTCCCTCCTAACCAACATTTTCCCCATGGTGATGATGTTCTAGCTTTCCTTGTACGTATTAAGTCCAAGCCATTGGTATTAGTAGTTTTTTATGCACTATAGAACTAACTTCCTCGCTCAGTTCCAGTGAAAGAACACAAAAAAAGTCATAAAAGACATCTTAATGGTATGTCATAACTAATTGATTGAGCAACAACTAGTAAATCACCTAAATAGGAATATTTATTATTTGACTAACTAGAAATCATTAGAAACATCCATGTGTATACTCTAAATTAGGGTGTAGAACCTGCTCCAATTTATAAAAATCATATATGTTCCCAAGATCTGCATATGATGGTGATGTGGGCAAATGTTATTATTTCCTTGAAAATAATCCTTTTAATTTGAAAGAAATGGGCATGGAAATAAGGGTTCATCTTTTGACTCTAAAGTGACTTATTTGCCCTCAAGAGATAAATTACTTACTATTCATTTACCATTTTTTTGCACAAAACAAGTGCATAAGCTGAAAGCCTTGCGTCATGAATCATTGGGATTGATTCATTCTTGCATTAAATTACAAAATTCGGTTCTATAAATGAAAATGTGATTAGAGATTTATTTCAGCCAAAGAGGTGCATTTTATTCCTGTGTTACTCTGCTAATACTCTGCGTGGATCAGGGTGAAGCTGTAGAAAGCAATAGTAAAACAAGATTACACCAATTAGAATACAGAAATCTTTGGATAGTTTATTTCTAAATATCACTATTTTCTTTATAGCTAAAATGAAATAAGACTAATACTCAAATATTAAAAGCATGTAATATAAACAAATTTACCTCAAATGTTTCCCTTCCATCACCAACTTATTTTTCTTCTCCATGGCTTTCCTTGTATGCATTAGATACCTCTATTATAAAAGAGTTTAAAGTTAACTAGAAACCACTATAAATAAGAAAAAACATATCGAGACTAAAAATCATGTATTGATTATGTGGGGCATAGACTTTTCTTCTTTTGAGATGTGAGTATATTTAAGATTGCGTAGAGTTCTATTTGACTAGCAAGAAAGCACTTATGGGATGTTGATGAGTGCCTTATTGCCAATCAAATGGATGCTGCACAATCTTAAATATACCCACATCTCGAAGGAAAAATGTTAGTTAAAGGAAGTTGATCCTACAACCTTTTATGCCCCGCATGATCAATACTTAATCTTGACTCATTTTACCATTGAAGATAATGTGTATGTAGGGTAGTGCCTTTAAGAAAGTTGTTGGATCAACTATGGTTGATCTTAACAAAAGCTTTTAGTTATGTAGAGGGGGGTGCCTTGAAGAGAGCTTTCGGTCTTGTGTTTCTAAAGTATAAAGTATATAAAATAGTAAGGGTAAATTGCTCCAGATCCCTTTGTGGTCATACTTAAGTGTGCACGACTCCCTTGTGGTCTAAAAATCCCCACCATACCCCTCTGTGGTCATATAAAAGTGCATATGACTCCCTTGCTGTCAAATTTCCATCTATGTAAATAATAAAAAATGTAAAAAGACTTTTATACCCTTGGGGATTTTGGGGTGAGGGGGGAAAAGATGGAGTTTATTTATTATTTTTTTAATGAAAGGGGTAATTTGATCAATTATTATAATTATTTTATTGCAAAATTAGTTAAAAATCTCGCTTCCATTAAATTTGATGAATTATTTAACGGCAAGGAGGTCATATGCATTTTTATATGACCACAAGAGGTCTAATAGGGGGTTTTTGGACCACAAATGGGTCATGTGCACTTAAGTATACCCACAGAGGTGTCTGGAGCAATTTATCCAAATAGTAATGAGTAAATTGTACAAAGGAATTGAACTATTTCTTTACTTTTTGTTTTGGCAGACCATCAGACTAAATGCAACCCTACTTTCATGCAATATAATGTGTAGTAAGCAATTGGGCATAACTCTTTAGTTTTTGCAGACCGAATCTGACTAAATGCAACACTATTTTTTTTTTACTCGAGAAATAGCCCTACTTCAATTAGTCCACGATGCATTGATTTGGATTAGACATCATCATCACGAGGATCTTCAGTTCTTAGATGGGTCATGCTTCGCTTACCACTGCCTAGCCTAACGGTTAGGTGTGAAATAAATCTTGGGATACAACGGTCCAACCCAAAACATGTATCAGTTCAGTCAAGAGTTTAATCTCAGGACAGCCAGGAGGGATCAAAGTGAGAATTTGTCTAGACATGAATGGAGTTGACTCAATAAGAAAGCTAACAATATTCGGTTGAGAAAATGACTTAACAACCCTTGTATTTTGCTAAAAGTACACAATACCCTCATGTGTTATAAAAGTAGCTAAATATCCCCCTGTATTTTAAAACGTAGCTGATTACCCCCTGTGTTTTATTAAAGTAACTGATTACCCCACTGTGTTTTATAAAAGTAGCTAATTGCCCCATGTGTTTTCTAACAGAAGTGGGGGGTGTTAAAAAGCACAGGGGGGTAATCAGATACTTTTTTAAAATACAGGGGGTAATCAGTTACGTTTTAAAATACAGAAGATATTCAGCTACTTTTATAAAACACGAGGGGGTTATCAGCTACCTTTTAAGACACAGGAAAGTATTATGCACTTTTGATAAAACACAGGGAGTGTTAAGTCATTTACTCATATTCGGTTTGTCTTCATTTGCAACGAGTTGACTCGACTCGATAAGAGAATTCTATTTGTTTTAGCGAGTAAGTTAACCCAATGATAACTCAGTTCGTTTTACTTAAATGTTTATTTATTTATTTATTGAGAAAACAAAAGTATATTCATTAAGCACAGCAAAAACTGTTCAAAAACATAAAATCACAACCAAGCCTATATGAGAATGTTCTCTAGGCTCTAGTTACTACACAAAAGTCTATTTGTATCACTATTTTTTAACTTTTTACATGTATAAATTTTTAATCTAATAGATTGAAAGATGCCAGTAACAATACTTTCCTCCGAAGCAAAATTCTTTTACGTGTATTCATTAAGTTTTACTTAAACCTTTTGGATGTTATAGATGTGCATTTTTTAACCTTTTTAATAGATTATTTTCCTCTAGCAAAAAAAAAATTAATTGAATCTTTCATTTTCTTTTTATTGACAATTGGTTTCGAATTCAAATTCGATGGGGTTATTTTAAATTTTGTCATGTCTTGATGAATTAAGAAATTCTAATTTCTGGTTCAGGTTTTTTGAAATATTATATTGAGTGATCAAAGTTTGTCAATTTTTATTCTTTACAATTATCACCTATTGACAATAAAATAAAATATGAAAGAGACTAAGTTTGACCTGTTTGAAGTATAACATGTTTAAAAGTTAAAATAATAGTAGGTAATTATTGAAAAGGTTTTCTTCTTTCTTTCTATGTCTTTATGGATATTTTTTTTATGATTATATTACCATCTTTGATAAGGTTGATATAATTTTATCAAATAGGCCAGCGAGACAATAGAAATGCCTTTTATAGAAAAGAATACAATTAAATAAAAATAAATTCTTTTTGACGTCCTTCTCTTAAAGACTAATTTTTGTACTATATGGAGTAAGGGCAACATTCTTTTTATTCTCTACAATTACAAGACGAGAACTGGTCTCAGGCTATGCATCACCATTTCTCTATATATGCTGCCAAAAAAGCCCCGGAAAACTCTTTAAAATTGAACCCATTTGACTAAGTATGAAAGTGGATCTACAAATGAGTGAGGTTTACTTTCCACTCAACTAAATAAATGGTTATAATATTTTTAAACTTTGCTCCTTGGGTTACTCTCTATCCTCAGTCCTACCAATAAAAACACAAAACCAAGTCAAAATCTAGGGGTAAGGGAAAAAAAATTAATTTAGACAAGGTTGTTATTTCTTGTGTTTGGACTTTACGAGCATGTTTGAGCTAGAAGGTCAAGTTTAATCATTCACGACCCTGATTCTTAATACCTTTGGTTTATCTGTTTAAAGTCACCAGAGATCTAAGCATAACAGGATTGATCCGGTCACAGCAATAACTATTTTCTATGAAATCCAAAATGACTTCTGACTTTTCTCCTTCACATAGCTTTGAAATTACTTAGATTCATAATCAAGCCGTTCTTGATCAATCTGCATTACATTGTATACTGGAGTAAGCAAGTCCAAACAAAATATACCATACAAATAATCATTATACAATTGGAAGGAAAATTAGCTAATAGGCACTGTTCCTACCATCATGCCAATGTAATGCCTAAGAGTAGTTGTAAAGTTGGCCATACAAGGTGTCCATAATTAAGCCTCTAGGCTCAATAACTGCACTTCTTAATTTTTCATTCTCAAAATTTTGCTATTACCTCCTAAGTAAATGAATGAATCAGTGAATGACAAAGAAGAGAAAGGCTCATTTAAGAACCTATTTCCTGCGGGGTAAAAATTATAAGAGGATCCTTTTTTATTTGGCGTGTGAGGTCATAGCTGATTTGTTAGTTTGTAATCTTTATGTTGATTTCAAGTAAGATATGCGCACATACCTATATATTGCGGAAGTGAATAATCAACGATCTTGTTTGTTCCACTGCACTTGCAAGGAGTTGTAGTATGTAGTACTAGACCACACACTTCGTGTTCACAACCTAAATGCCTAGGGTGTAGAGAGCTATTTCTCAGAGTATTTTTTGTTTTGTTGGAGGCAAAACCTATAGAACAACATATGTTCTACATTAGGTTTTTGCTTATATATATGGGGTAGTGGGTTTCTACTACTTGGGCCATATTGATTGGTCCACCCCAACTTGAGCGGACTCTGTCCCAAGTCCAACATCTTCCACTCGCACATGGTGGGGAAGGAACATATCCCATAGCATATCTCTGGAAACTAATTCCAAATCACACCTAAGTCATACTGGCAAATAGGTCGTGCGACTCGCGAGCTCACACAAATTGAAGACTCTAAAACCGTGTACCTATTAAGGATAACACGGGAGCCACTAGAGTCTCACTGCATCCTAGACCAATTAAGTTTATATCCGTCAAAACATGCCCAATCCCTCCTAGGCCATGTTCGACGACTAAAATCTCAAGCATATATTCATAGTTATATTCAATCATTAAGATCGATCAATCACAAAGATTGTATAACTGGTCGACCAATGAATATACGCAGTGCTAGATGCGAACAGTCTTCCCTTCATCCAATATTCTTCTAAGTCAAGCCAACTGCTTTCCTGGATATGTTCCATATGATCTAATATATTGTGATCTTTAGGCAACATATCAAAGTAGCTAACATTGAGGTTGAATTATTGGAATATGGATGTAGGTCACTAAAGGTACTTAAGAGAAGACTTCGAAGATTCAAGGGCTCACATAGTGGTGAAGTAGGGATTCATTCATCAACTCCCTTATATAATCGCTAAAGCACCCACGGTATGATACGTGAACTACTGTGTGACTTCCTTTAAAACAGGGCGTACGTCATAACTTTACTTAAACACCGTACAAATCTTGGTCTGGTTATCACTTAGTAACCAACCTGAATCCTCAAACCTAATACACACAATGATCGAGGTTTCACATCTGGCTATTGACAGGTTACATGTGGATTATGGGTATCCATATCGACCATATATCAATCTTACATTTGTAACATATGCAATAAGAGGTCTCATCTTGGTGATTGTCGTTAGAACTAATTCTCGACAACATTTAAGGCGACGCTTGAATGAATATAGTATTTCCGACGAATACTAACCAACTC
This sequence comes from Ehretia macrophylla, assembly GCA_037974665.1. NCBI lineage: Eukaryota > Viridiplantae > Streptophyta > Magnoliopsida > Boraginales > Ehretiaceae > Ehretia > Ehretia macrophylla. The sequence goes on from CM075776.1 coordinate 82,421,503, forward strand.
ATTCTGTCTCATCTTTGCACGCTTCCACTGTGCCAGAGGCGATTGCTCGTGTGAGAGAGCCAATCTCATTAACCTGTTGATATACTTTTCGATGCCAATATGTGCTAGCATACTCATACTCATACTCGATTTCTTCCACATTTATCACAAAGATAAGGCACTAAGCAAACACATGAAGAAAACTTTGTTCGCTATGAACTAGTATCAAATACTTACCAGTATAAGTACATTAATTATTACACAATACTTTACAGAACATCAACATCAAGTCCTACGCAATCTTAGAGATTTTATTATAACAAATACATATCTCTAAATATGGATTCATTGAGTGGGTCACTGTCATCTCATGCGTAGGTGAGTGTTCCACAGTCACTTCTTTTTATGACACAAAGCTATAATGTCTATGTACTAGGTTTCACCATAATATTTAGGATCCTTAGCATAGGCGATGGCTAATTAGTAGACATAATAGATCGTCATTGCCCATCTAGCAACTAATTCATCTCAAGTCCATCATAATCTATCGAGCCGCCTTTTGCATAGTTGTTGAGCATGCCACACAACTCAATTTCCACAGTTGACAATACTATGCATATTTGCTACTTGCTATTCCACGAAATAGTGCCATTGATTAACAAGTGAGCATACGAAGAGGTAACTTTACGCTCATTTAGGTCACTACCCAAGTTAGCGTATGTGGTTCTCTTTCAAAAAAGATCAACATTTCAATGGCATAGGCAAATTCTAAATTGCCTTTCAAATACCACAAGATTCTTTTGACAATGCTCCAGCAAGCTTATCTAAGACTTTGATTGATCACAACATATCGATTTCATGGCAAAAACGAATATCTAGCCATGTACATACCACAATATATATAGGGCTTCTCAAGGTACTTGAATAAAGAACATTTTATCTCATCAATCTACTCTGGCATTGGGGACACATCCCTTGGCTTAGGCTTTCTCCCATAGTTATAGGAGCATCTATAGGTTTGTAGACTTGCGTGTGGAGTCATTCAAGAACTTGCTTGACAAATGACTCTTGTAACAAAAACAAGAATCTTAGATTGATCCCTTTGGATCTTGACTCTAAACACATAAGCTACTCCACCAATGTCCTTTATCCCACAAAGTTAAGGACAACTAACCACTTCCTAATAGTGATTATATACTTCTTGACATTTCTGATCAATGATATCATCTATCTAGAGAGATAGAATCACATATCTACTCTCAGATCAATCGACATGTACACAGATGTCTTATTGAACTATTTGAAGATCATACACAATGAATTCTTCTTGCATTTCTCCAATAAGAAACATCACATTTACATCCACCTAATGTAAATTACCTTTACATCCACCTGATGTAATTCGAGGTTCAATTAGGTTACTTGATCAGAAATGGGTGGATTGAGGCAAACCTGACAACGAAAAAAGGTTGCGTGCAAGTTATACCCTTAATTTGGGTATAACTTTTAGTCATTGGCGAGCTTCTATCTAATAGTAGATCCAATTGTTCTTCCATTACTTTTCATCCGACTTCCCCTTACAAAAAAAGATGAGAGAATTTCAGCCACTATCTAAGATTCATCATCATCTTAGCTAGTAATCATATGAAAAACTTATTTTTCATAATCACCCGGTAGTGAAATGAACTCACATTGATCACGAAACAGATTCGAGTTAATCAAATCGATATTACTATTGCAAGTGAACATGATCCACAAATCGGTTTATGAGACAAACTCACTTTGATCTTGAAACAAATTCAAGTTGACCAAACCAAACCAGTGTATATCTCCCACTTATATTAGTGTTGTGTGATTTCTAACGCAAGTGCACGTGTCGCAACAAGTAATAAAATGATTAATAAAGATCGTTCCCACGAGGACTGAGATTATTAACTACCGAAATTGGTTTAGCTTTAATTTTATTCAGATGACCAAAACTTGAGAATTTGTAATTAAAAACTAAAGAGATAACAAAACTAACGAAAATAACAACTAAGCGATTGCAAATTTGATGGAAAATTTTCTTCAATAATTGGAGAGTTCTAGGGATTACGATTTCACCAAGATTTATCCTACTCGAATCTGCTAATTAATTCCAATTGACGACTATTCCTTATGCTGCCAGCAATCTCGCTAAGGTAAATATTAATATTTCTCAAGAATTAATACCCTATCTCACTAAGCAAGCTACCTACATCTTTGTAATAACTGTGAATTTATAGAATGCATTAAATCCTAGAAATTTAAATGTTGTATCAGATCTCATAACTATCTCTAGCTTATGACAATTTAATGATATTCCACACATGGTCTACTTTAGTTATCACTTCTCAGTCTCAAACTAAACCACAAAACAAGTAATTATTGGCCAGATAATCACAAGTGTTACGTATAGTGTGAAATATTCAGCATAAAAATAGAATAATCAATCAACTAGTCAATTCAACATAATTCGAGTAATCAAAATCTGGCTACATCGTAGCCCTAGAAAAGTAATCTAGCAACTCATAATCAACGTAAATAAAATCAAGAATCTATTAAAATTCATGATGAGAGAGGAAGATAAAACTAGAAACTCAAGAAAGTCGTGGCTAAATCTTGTCTCTGATCCGTCCTTCCTTGTCAATCTTGTAGTTTCCCAACGTTTTCTCCTTTCCAAACGTTGATTTTTCTCTCTAGAACTAGCAGCCGCCAAAAACTCCCCTCTTGATGGCTGCCCACTTCTCATATTTTTTCTCCTTTTATTTCATAGGGTTTCTTTCTTTTCTTTCCAATTTACAAAACTGCCATTAATTTTCCTGCGATACTGCGCAGCTGCGCTACTTCTATTTCTCCTTCAGTTGCACGAAAGCTAATCCTTTGCTATTTCTCTTCAATCTTTGCCTCAAAACTCAACACTTGGAAATTACCTACAATGCAAATCAAATGCAAAACCAATCAAATTGCTCATAAATTACTCAAGAACTAACAAAATTCAAGTAAAAATGTGCTGAAATAATATATCAATATTACACCTAACAAACACCCCCAAACTTAAGCTTTGCTTATCCTCAAGCAAAAGACACAATTAAAGAAATAACAATAAAAAAACTAAAGACTCGACACAAGACAACTCATGAAAGCAATGCTGTAGGATAGTAAATTTTTACGGCCTCAGTAGCTTTATTTCACAACTCAAGAGATGACGTTCAACCATAAGCATGAGAAATATTAACTTCACATAATTTGCATTTTGCTTCAAATCCCCCAAATGAGTGTGTGAATAACCTCTATTCTAATCAATTGTACCCGGATGAGTTTATGGAAGTTAAGCGAATTTTCAATGTGAATCTATTATTTTCAATCACTTAGGACTTCATAGGCTTACTTTTCATGTCACTCTCCACTAATATAGGTTAATCATAGCATTAAAGATTAGTAGGACTTTACATTTGGTTGTAGCATGCTGCTATGGTCAAGGTAGGATAATGGATATAATATAAGGCTAAACTACCTGCAAGCACACAACTATTCGAGCATGTTCAATGGAGCACATGCCAACTCTACTTCGTACCACCAAAACTATTCAGCATATCTCTTATCTTCCATATTTCATTTCACTTCCTCAACAATCATTCACAATATTTAAAATACATAAAGAGTCCACACTCTCCCAAACTTGTATTTTTATATTAACTACAAGGAGTGTGGCTGTTCTCTTTTCTTTTTTTTTCTTCTCTTTTTTTTCTGATGATTTCCCTTTTTTTTTCAAAACAAAACAAAACATCACCCAATCATCATACCTCACATTATCCAATACAAAACATAGCTCCATATAATCATCCTAGAACAATCATATGTTACAAGTAGGAAGGTCATTAATTGGGGTAATCAACTTGACAAGTTAAGGAAGAATTTGTAGGTTGCACATGAAAGAAAAGGCTAATTAGGCTCAAATTGGTGGACTAGGGATATTCAATTATTACAAGGGTTGGCTTGAAAGGCTCAAACGATCCAAAGATGGCCTAAATCATTTCTCTAATGCTATGCAACCTAGGATTTCGCCTCGAGTGACAATCAAGCAAGTTCTAAAGTCCTCTACTCATTCATTTTCATTTTTTCTTTTCACTTAAACTCACATAAACTTTCTCTAAGCAACAACATAATTAAGTGAGGCTAAGTGCACATTAGATGAGGATTTTTCATAAAACAAACTATGCTTCAGTCAACTATCCTCATTACTATCATGTCATTCATACGCTACTTATCATCGGCCTATTTCTTATATTTTCAGCATTACTTTCAAATTTTGTTTTTTTTTCAATTTTTTTTTCATGTTTTTTTTTTTCTTCTGAATTTATATAACGAAAACATGTAATGAAAATAACTAAAACATGTAACCCTGACACACATAACTCAGAACAAGTAAAGAGACGTCACCCCCAAACTTTAAAGGAAAACATTATCCTCAATGTCAAAAGGAAAGAAAAGGAATCAGAAGACTTCCCTGAGTAGCTTCACGGACAACTTATGCACATTCACAGTTTTCACCCTTGAGCGAGTCTTAGAAGACGAGGCACCTGTGGACGCATCTCTTGGTCGTTTAGGTGCTCTTATCACAAGGATACTACTATCAGTTTCCACTACTCAACAAGCACAGCTTCAACCACAACAATATCCAAGCCAAACAATTACCTAGCCACTACGGAGGTTCACAATAGAATCAGTCTTTACTGCAACAGGATTTCCAAAAAAACTTTCTGCCTCATTTAGAACTTTAATCAAACAAGTAGTATTCAATCAAGACCCACAACATACTCGACCCAACAAACACAATTTTAACCCCAATCACCTTGTACTCTAACCAATATCACAATTTTACCCAAGCATCCATGACTTCTACAACTCAACAAGTCTACCATAAGTCAATATAAATACACCCAACAAAACTGAGCTAACAACAAAACAATCATAAGATTCTCAACCAATACGTCAACGCGACAAGAAGGAAACTGAAACAGTTCGAAGGCCATAGAATACCAATAATAACAAGAGAAAGCAACAACAACCGTGAATAACTAGAAGCAACAATGCGATCACCAAAGTACCCCCAAACTGCGTCGCTCAAAGAAATCAGTAATATCAACGCCACCACGACACAAAAAGAGAACCAACTCAAATACAGGTATGTTCAACTGCCTTGTGCGCGTTAAATTATCAAAGTGTCTCCTGTTTGTATTTTGTGTGTTTTGTTTATTTTTATTTTTAGACTGTTTTTTACCACCAAACAAGGTACACAAAAAGGGTACAATCACACATTAACCAATCATTCAAAGACTCATATGATTCAGAAAACTCACAGTCCACACAACTAACGTGCGCGGCCCCTGTGCGCACGCTGGCTCCTAATAATTTTTTTTTCTGGTTTTTTTTTTTTCAATTGGACCCAACCCTCAATGCAAAACAATAAAAGCTTGGACTTACACGTGAAGCAGCACAAAGGCCGCCGTCTTGAGGCTCCATTGGCGGCGCTGTGATCGTCGGCGCGGTGGAGTGTCTCTTCGGCAGCGTACGTGATATGGTGTGGCGAAGAGGATCTCGTGGTGTTGCTGCCGGCGCTGCGAAGAAGTTGTGGCGTAGCCGGCGTAGTCTCGTCGTCGTCGGCAGTGGGTGGTTGCTAGAGATTTCGTGAGATTTTGAGTAGTTGGGATTGAGAGAAATATCTAAGAAGGAAGAGATTGATTGGGTTTTGGAGTATTGGGACTTAAGGTTTTGGTTTGAGAGAGATGAGAGGGTGGCGGCTGAAAGAGAGTGACAGAGTTTTGAACAAAAGTAGTCAACTTACATTGTCATAAGTAATCGCGGACTAGTTCACCACCTGTCTGTGACTTATAGAGAGTTGAAGTAACTGATTTCTAGGACTCTCGATTAAATAGACATATATGTGGCAGTCATATATTCTCAACACAAAATTGAGAAATCCACATGAGCCATTATATACTTAACCACATCTAATGAGGTTTTATTCTTTCTTCTACAACATCTTATAGTTGCGAAGTGCCAGGAATATTTAGCCCTTTTGCTATACCTTTTTTCGTCACAAATTATTTTGAACAAATCAAATAAATATCACCGAACAAGATCGGTTCTCAAAGATTTCTCATTATGTTGGTTTGATTCTCAACATGATTAGAATAACATCCAAAGCAGTTAAACTTCGGACATGTGAGAACAAAAAGGACAAGACCAAATCTTGTGAAAACTTTGAGAAAAGTAACGAAATATGAGGCCTCATGCCTTGCCCTATCATTCTTTGGACCATAGATTTCAGGATGAATTCAAGACAATTGAAAACTAGCTCGCAAGTCTTTGTCCAATATTTTATTGTGGAGTTATTAGCTAGGTAACTTTCACATAGGGGCAAATAGAATTGTGCAAATCACAGTCTCAAAAGACATTATCTTGCGAGTCTTTTCATTATATTTTGCCTTTATATACCTAAATTGTTATACTATAGATCTCAAAGATATAGCATTAATAACACATATTTATATAGCAATGGTATTGATGTTCAGTGCATAGAACAAGAAGACCATCCACAATATAGCCAAATTTATAATGAGTTGTTCCTAACAAATTGACTGAGTTCTATGTATACGAAGTTAATAACCTAATCGTAAGAGAATTTTATCTATAGACCAAGTATTTCTATAACCAGAGCTTATAAGATACATGGAAAAATTAGAGTTTGACCATCACATAGTGGTAGCTAACAAGTGTCGATGCCCTTGTCTTTAAACTCTCAAATTATTCCTTACAAATATCCATCGTAATTCACCAAAAATCTAACGGTATTGTAAATGCTCATTCATACCTAGTTATAGGTGTTAGCCGCATCCAAATTTAGCCCGAGATTAGGGGCAATTTACATTTTCTTAATTGTCTTTATTTTTGGCAACACATATCTTGGTTTGGTAAAAGATTGTGTAGACTTTATCTTATATGGAAAGAGATCAATTTACTGCAACTGTGATTATGTTGAGACGATTTTGATAAGGCCAAGAAGATTCTGATTAAACAAATCTTTGATTAAGCAAATCTTTGGAGATTGACTTGGGTATAGACTCCTACAAAGGTCAATCATGTTCACGGATGCTTGGAGCCTAAGATTGTAACACCCACACCTATATATATACTGATAATCTCGCAAGAATAAAAGGGCGACAGAGGACGGAGAACAAAGTCTAGATCTTATAAGGGTTGTAATGTGTTTATCGAGTTTGTCGGTGTAAACACTGTAGTGAGAGTTTGCTTTAGAACTGTGAGCACACAAACCATATTTTGTTTGTGAACACTCTATTCATTTTTCTCTTTAATCATCATTCGGAAGAAGGAGGTGAGTATTCAGAAAAATACGCTAAGTCAAGGGGATCTCACTAGGTTGTAAATCCTTATATGGGTTAGATGGTCTAGGCGGTGAGGGTTACAAAGGGAGTTGTAAATCACATAAGTCCATTGACTATTGTAACTGTGAAAACATCTAGTGGATTGCCTATTTTGACTAGGAATTGGTCACTTGATTTTTTCTCCTGTTGGGTTTTTCACGTTAAAATAATGTGTATACTTTACTTATTGTTTTCTTTTGTTTCACAATATCAATAAGGCGTATCACTGTAGTTGGTCGACTGATTACTGAGTTCTATCTGCAAACGTGATTAATTGTTTAAACGCACAATCAAACACGAAGCTGAAAACTAGTTTTCAATGGGGTTAGACGCTTAGTCTTCGGCTCAAGGTAATTCCGAGCTTAGTGACCGTTCTTATGACAATTGTGGCACATAGCTCATATTTGTCACACATATGTCTGACCTTCTTGGTCTCTCAGTCAGCTTATCCTTTCTCTTTGTCATTAAAGTCATTGCCCCTTGTGATTGGATCCTCTTGACCCTTGCTTATTGGACTCAGCTATATAAGCTTGACCAATGGCCTAGATGGCTAAGAGGCATTAATTTATTAAATAAAATCTCTTCATATCCTTTAGGCTTTAAACAAATTGGATTTATTAAAATAAAGTCTTGGGATCAATTTAAAAAGCCCAACCTTTAAAACAAATTCAACCCAACAAGTTTTAAAACAACAATTTTTAAAAACAACCCAAAAGCCTATATGTTAAAAAGCCCAATCAGAAAGAAAATAAAATAAAACAAGCCCACAACCCATGACCCACAACCCTTGGGTCTTGGGTTTAGACCTGGATCCGAATCCATACTTAGATTCGGATATGGGTCAAAAACCCTAGACCTAAAATTATTATTTTTTTCCTTTCTCTTCTTCCCAGCGCTGCCCTTTCCTTCTTCTTTTCTGCCATGGCTACACCTTGCAGTTATGGAATTGAGTTGCAGTCTCGACATCCATTATGGTTGTCGCGATTGTCTAGCCAACACGGCCGCAAGGAGCAAGCTCCTCGCAGCCATGATGGCTGCTGTGTAGAGCCGCGAGGAACACCTCACGACTTTACATGCGACACAGCCATGGAGCCTCGAGGCTCACGTGACTCTTCAGTCACGTGAGCCTCGCGGCTCTACCTACTCATCTGAGTTGCAAGAAATTTTCCTTGCGACTTAGATCTAGCCATGGAAGTGTGGTAGACGCAACACCACCTTAGTGATGCCACTACCAATGAAGAAGACAAGGGGTGGGTTTTTTTTATTTTTAAATTGTTTAAAATATTATGAAAATATATGAATAAAATCATAAAAACAGAATAATTAAATCTTTAGGAAAAACACTTTTCCATAAATTTTTTTAATTATGAAAACACTTTTTTCGCTTAAATTGGGAAGAATGATTTTGGGCTATTTTAATTACAAAATCAAACAACTTTAATTTCGAATACAAGAGATATGAAATATTGTGCCATAAACGTTAAACCGCGTAATAAGCATGAACGGTGGCTCTAATACCACTATTGGGAAACATACCTGATAATTAAAATTTAATTACGCAGCGAAAATTATACATGTATCCGTTCATGATTATTGATGTAGATTTAAATACAAATGACAAATGTAATCTAATTAAATTTAATCTGCAATAGTTTTATGATTACCTCTTGAAGCGTATATTAAGGTAGAATCTGAGACGAGCTCCCCACGCATGAAGCCTCCAAGATTAATCCACACAAAATCTGCTCTTGTTAATTGGATTTCACCCCCACTAGGTTTTCTAGAGAAATCCTATATTTTCTCACTTATGAAATTGTGGTAGCTTTTTCTTGTCAGAATAGTACAATATATAGAAAACACATATGACCTAGGGTCATATGTGGACTGGTCTTAAACTAACCAATCTTGGGCTCCATAATAACCAGATCACTATCCAATTACTACAAGCTTGATTAAATTAATATTTAGGACGATCCTAAATTTAATTTAATCCTTTCTCTAATCCAATTAATCTGCAAATTCTATTTGTATGTAACCTCTTGGGTTCACCATTAATCGGTAGTGAATAATTAATTTAACTAATTGATTAAATTAGAACTCTTTCTAATTAATTCGCGAATCGCGAGTGACACCTAACAGTATATCACGACTACCTAATTAAAGATGAAAAACAAGTATGCGAACCCGTTAGTAATTCCTATGCAATCAAATCCTACTATCTTAATTATCCCAATCGAGCCAGAGTCATGGATTGGGTCGTCAAACTCTATTACTCGATCATATGTCAAAATCTATTTAATTAGTAACTAATGAATAATATGTGGAACGACTTCCACTATTCTACCTTGGCCAAGGATTTCTAGTTACTTAATTACTTAGATTGTATAGGACTCCCAATTGACAGTTTTTGTATCTACACGCACATACCTCCATGACGGAATAGATCATAACCACTGAATACATTGTCTAATCTATGATTAGGACTAACTTAATTGTACCAGCAAATTATGATATTCCTAATCATGAGATAATCGTGGTGTCTCAAGTCTGATGATTAATTGCATGATTACATAATACAATAAATTATTGATATTCCATATAATTCGATGTATTGGTAGTCAAGTCCAGTCACTTATTCGCAACAAGTACTTATACATCTACTATAATGATATGAGACTAATCGCCCAAACTAATATCTCATATTATTTAGTTAGTAGGCTGTAATCCAATCTATCCAGATAAACTAACGCCCAATTAATTTATCATATGATCGGAGACAACTTTTAGAACATATTTGTGAGTATAGATTTCATCACTCATATCATTACTCCTAAGGATAGAATCTATAAATAATGTTCTAAGGACTTTATTTATTTAATTAAAACATTTATAATAAATAAATAACTGCATGCAATAAATGATTTAATAAATTAAATAACACATTATCCATAATTCCAAGAATACAATTTATTAGCTTTTAGGGCATTATTCCTAACAGTTGGAAGAACATGAGAAGACGTTCGGGCCACAAATGGGTTCTTTTCAATTGCTTAATGCTTTGAACACCAAGCATACAACAAGGGCCACAATCAAGGGTGGATTGATGTATGTAGAGGTAGCAGTTCGTGGGAAGCCCGCTATGGTGATGTTGGACACGGGAGCTTTCCATAATTTCATGGCAGAGAATGAAGCCAAAAGATTGGGGTTGACCATCAACAAGTCCCAAGGGTCTCTCAAGACAGTCAATTCTACACCAAAACCCGTGGCAAGTATGGCAAAATCTATTCCACTAACTATTGGCATATGGCAGGGAATGTTAGATTTTACGGTGGCACCTATGGACGACTTCAAGCTTGTCCTTGGCATAGAGTTCTTGAGACAAGCCAAGGCCATCCTTACTCCCCACTTAGAACAAATGGTGATCATGGAGGAAAAGACCCCTTGCATGGCACTAGCTAGAATTCAAGCCAAGCTTGAGATAAAACACCTTTCAGACATACAAGCCAACAAAGGTATGAGACAGGTGAGATGACTTGCAAGGAAGCCAAGAATGAAGATGATTTGGGTGAACAGGTGACAAAAGAGGTGCCCAAAGAGATTACTGGAGTCTTTGGGAAGTCCGTAGGTATCATGCCATCCAAGTTACCGTCGAAGTTGCCACCTTTAAAGAAGGTGGACCATGAAGCTGAGACTAAAAACTTTGTGGGTACTAGTCGAAAGAATTGGGCCGGTTCGTTTGATGCGACTCAATTCTTAAACAATCTTCAAAGCAGCGAAACAACAAACAAGAGTCCATTTCAAATAACGATGGGCCAACAATCCCTTACCCAACATAAAGTTGGGACAGAGTCCAAGCACCAAGGTAATAGATATTCAACTTCTAAGTCAACTGAAAACCAAGCAGCCAAGATCCCGAAGAACTAGGTTAACCTAAGGAATGAAGATAAGTCTTTCCAAGTTGGGATGAAGTCAAGAAGAGACTACTACCACCACAACTCAAGGCCTTTAGAGAGGTACGTAAGGAACTTGTTCGCAAGTATGATAGCCCTCGTGATGTGATGGAAAGAGTTAGTGGTGTACCTTATGATTTGCCCTTACCATCAAAGCTGAAGACCCACCCCATGTGCCTGACAACTCTAAATCAGGTAAGCCAGGTGGATCCAAAACAAGGGGAATTTAAGCAGACACCAACAATTAGTGTAGGTCCCTATGAGTGAGAAATTGAATTTATTGAAGTGGATTGTGTAATACCCGAGCCCGGAAAATGAAATTTTTCTGTTTCTTTTTCTGAAAATTATATTTTTCTTATATTCCATGATATTTATATGTCATTCGTTTGTCGTCGTTGTGTACATAGCATATCGGGAGTGATAGTTAGGAAATGATTTCTAGTCCTCAGCAAATACTAAAAATAGTATTTATAGTTTTAGTATTTTTGTAGTTTAGTATTTTAGTTGCTAGTTCTTGGAATTGTAGTTTATGCTTTGTTTTCAATTAAAATGCCTACCAAATAAACTAAGGCTTGACTTTTAATTGACCATTGACCTTTGACCATTTGAGTTGTCACCTTATAATCATAAAATATATACCAAATCAATACACAAACACAAAGCAAAAGTTAGCCAAAACCGAGACTTCAAGGGGAAAAAAAGGAAAAAAAGATTTTTCAAGCCAAATCTTCAAATCTTCGCGTGGGGTTGCTTGGCATCGTTTCCGAGGTTCTCAAAGTTGTTATCCTAGCGTCTACTAGGGGCTAAGGTGAGGGATGCATCGTTATTTGTACATTTGAAATAGTTGTATCTAAAATTTAATTTTTGAGAGTTATGCGTAGATCGTTATTTTAACTATTTTGTTGCTTGGAGAATGTTCCTTGATGATTGTAGAACATGTATTTATGAGTTTTTAACATTTTCTGCTATTGAATTTGGCTATTGCAATTTAAATTTTTAATGGAATAGTAAATTATGAATAGTAAAACCCTCGTTTTTCAATCTTGTTATGAATTGTGATCTTTTGATGTAGAAAGGTGCTAGATATGCTAGAATGCTTAAATGTATGGTTTATTTGGGTTGTGTAATAGAAAAACGGAGAAAAATGCCTTGGTTCATGTTGGGGTCGTTTTGGTCGAGTTTGTCGGTTCTTCGTTTTGCGTGATGGCATTGTCTCGGGAGGCCATGGAAGCACTTTTGGTGTAGTTATGGCATTGGTTGGGTGTTTGGTTAGGGTAGCTATAGTTCAAATGAGCAAAGGGGAAAATCGGGGCTTTGCGGGAATTTTAGGTTAAAGTAGGGTTTCGTGGCTTTTAGTCGTGCCTTACGGTGTCCTAGGATGAGTGGTGAAGTCGGTTTCCAAAACTCGTGACTCGTTTGGAAGTAGTAGCATTTTGAAAGTTGGGGCTATTGTGTGATTTTGTTGGTTTTTATAATGCTTTGCTTTTAAAATGCTAGTTGTTTATTATGCTTTTTATACTTGTTTATGATTGAATTGTATATCAATTGTTGCTATTGTGTGCGAGGGTAACCTACTTTGTTATTCTCCCACGTGTGGCTCTATCGCTCGATTGTTACATTGTTTATTGTACTGCATTCATAGAGTCAGGCGCGGGTGTGATGAGTCTCTCTGGGTAGCCTTGGGTTGCCAGGGTTGGTTGATCTAGCTCCGTGTCCTATTCCCTTTCTTGCTTAGGGTGCCGCCCAGGGAGATTTGGGTCGTAGTATTGATTGGGTATTTCTGGGGTATTCCAAACTGAAGTTATAAAGTGGTTGGGTCGGTGCGTCGTCATCGGATTCATGAATTGAAGTTGCTCGTGGAAAGTAAATTGTATCCTTTAATTGAGTGGTTATAGTCTTAGTGCTTAAAATGCTTGTCTTGACTTATTTGATTGGCTTAAATCTTGTTGTACTTAAAGTTTAGATTGATTGACCTACTTGACTATTTGTTTTGCACTCTTCTCTCACCTCCGTCCCGTGAGACCGTTAACCCTCGCTGAGCAATAGTTTTGCTCATCCCATTCTATACCATGTTCTACAGGAGTAGTTGAGGCTGTTCCTATTGACGTAGTCGAGGAGGAGGAGGAACAAGTGGAGGTGTTTTCTTGATTGCACTTTATTTGCTTAGCTGGTGGTTGGTTGCCAGACTTTTGTGGCGAGACATGTTTGATGTACATGTTACTTGGTTGTCGCTTTATTTTGGGGCTTGCGGCCTTGTATGTAGTTTCTATTTTGAGCCCTCTATGGTCTTGTATTGTATAAGCTGGAAGTTTATAAAGTTATAAAGGCTATACTAGAATGACTAGTGAACGGATTGCATGCTAATGACTTTAACTGTTTAGTGGCATAAATACCTGTGTAGTATGCATGACATTTTGGGCTTTTGTCAAGTTGGTTAATGAAAGAATGTATGTTTACAAAGAAAGTTGTCTTGTTTCAATGAATATTGTAGTTTCCGCGTTTAGTCTACTGAATGTAGGGTTTTCGTATCGTCCACGGTACAGAGGAGACGCTGTCCGTGTGTCGGGTCCGGAATTGGCCTTTTACGGGGTCGGGTCGGGGCGTGACATATTGCATGGTTTGCAAGAAAGAAGGATATCTCCGGCATGAATATTTGGTGCATTGGAAGGGCTTGCTTGAGAGTAAGGCAAGTTGGGAACCAACAGGCTTTATGTGACAATTTTCAAAGGAGATTGAAAAGTACCACAAAGAGACCGCGACGAGGACGTTCGCGGGATTTCGTGGAGAATAATTGTGAGGCCCGACCCTGAATAACGTGTGTTACCTTGATTCGCATGCCTTAGACTCAGAATTATATGATCGACCTTGGATTACGTGCTCTGTCTTGGTTTTCGTGCATGCTTCATCCTACGTGCCTTGACCTAGAATTGTGTGCCCTGACTTCGATTTACGTGCATTACCTCGAATTGTGTGCACTAACCTTGAACTGCGTGCCTTAACCTAGATATAAGAGTCATGTCTTGATTTTTGTGCATTGCATTGAATTACATGTCTTGCATTGGTCTACGTGCATAACCTAGGGTTATGTGCATTCACATAGGTATGCGAGCCTTAGTCTTAAAGTACGCGTCTTATCTCGTAGTTCGTGTATACCTCGTAATTCGTGCCCTAGAACCTAGGAATGCATGCTTGCACGCTAATCAAAAAATATTCCTGCACAAAGCACTAGACAATAAAATAATTCTACACAATCCACTAACTATTATTATATTCATAATTCAAATCCTACAAACTCCACTAACAATAAAATAACATTAAACTATTCATACATTTTCCACTATCTACTATTCTATTCATAATTCAAACTCATCCTCAAATATTCTTCTATTCTATTCAACCTAGAATCCCTAAATACCCAACATTCTCTTACACACATTCTAAACCCTAAGCACTTTTCCTAAACCCTAAACATTCCACACAAGACACAAAACTTACACATACTCTTACATGCTCAACTACTAGTTACAACAAGACAAAACAAAGGCATTTTGACCAAGACTAGGCCATTTCCGACCAAGCTATCCTACACACAAAAAACAACACAAACATACTCTCTCAACTCACCAAAACCGACATACACATGCATACACACAAATAAACACTTCAACTTTCATTTTTCTCTCAACTCTCTCTCCCACTCTCACCATTTTCGGCCCTAGCCTCTCCTTGAGCTTCCAAGACTCAAGCTTGCTCTCTAGAACACTCAAAGTCTCGGCCATAGCAAGCAAGCCAAGCAAGAACTCTCAAATCCCTCAAAAGGTCATTATTTTCGGCCTAAGGTAAGTTTTGTGGTTCATCTTCTTCCTCTTTTGGTTTTGAGCACATGCACACCTTCTACACTTGCTAACTAGACTAGGATTTAAGGAAAATAAGGAGACCATTCGGCCAAAGCAAGGAAAAAGGACGTTTCATGCGTTTTCAAGAGCATTTCGTGCATTTTTGCTAAGTCTTCAAAGAGGTGAAGGTTAAATCTTTTTAAATGCTTTCAAAACTCACATGCATGCTCTTATATGAATGTATTTACTCTTGAAGTTCATGTATATGTGTTTATAGGAGCATATCTACCCTTGTATGGCTTGAAAATTGCTAGAAACCTTGATATATGCAGTCACATTTTTCTGGCAGCTTTCTGTCCTTGTAGGAAGAAATACTTTTGGGATAGAAAACGATGTTAAAAATGCATTAATTGTGGTGAGTCACTATATTTTTCAGTTCTGAATATATATTGCAGAAATAGGATAAGGCTAATTTTGAGTTTAAAACTCCCAAAAATGGAAAATATCGAAATGTGTATAAAACTGGACAGATTTGCGTGGTCTCATGGTTTTGGTCATAACTCCTATTTCCGAACTCCAAATGCAGCGAGGTTTGTTCCTAGATTTAAATCACTCATTAAGATTCAATTTGACATTTGATTAACTGAATTTGGAAGTTATTTGCTTGGTTAATCGAATGAGGAAAAAAAAAGGCTATTGCAGTGAGTTTTTGCTTGGAAACTTGTTTTAAATCATGTTGTAATTGTACTTTGAGGTATTGAATGCTTGGACTTGTGGAAATTAGAAGTTTCATGGGCTGTTTTGGTTGGTTGAGATTGCTTAATTTTGTTGATGCATGACTTAGGCTCATTACATGACGGTAAGTATAAGCATGAAATTGAGGCCCTATTATTTATGCATGCTCGCTTGGTGATTATTCTATGGTTAAATGAACTTATTTGAGTATTCAATAGGCTTTCCAATAATCTCTAAGTATGCATGAAATGGTTTAAGTGATTCTTGTGGGTTTTAGCAAATTAAACCAACACCCGAGCACGGTTCTTGTAAACCCTAATGGCTACGTAGGTTCCCAAGTCCTAAACCATTCATGTGTATCTTATAATTGATGATGAGAAATATTAATGGATTGCCCGGAATTGTCTTTATAGCTCTAAGCATGATTCTTGATGATTGCACGTTGATAGGTTATCTATTCTTGTACCCGATTTTGTGTAAAGTGTCGTAGCATGCTCGTATGTCCCTAACACTTGGTATATGAACTAAAATGAGTTATATGACTTGTTTGTAAGGTGTTACTTGGCTGTCCGTTAAATGTTTATATGCTTCTAGGTGTTATACAAAGTGGATTTACATGTCAAAGCATGCCTCGTACGGTTACTTGTCGATATGTAATCATACGTGTATCCGGAGGCAACTTTCTTTGTTGACCTCCTAATGTGAATTGTGAAAAGATATTCTATGGCTTATTTTGAACATGATTACTTGGCTGTCCGTGAAAGTTTAATTGCTCTCAAATTGATATATGAAATAATTATATGTTCTTACAATGCCTTATGTGTCAATATATCAAAATGTGATCATATACTTGTTCGGAGACAATCTACTTTGTTGACCTCCTAATGTGAAATGTTAAATAGCATAAATGTGCATTGCATACAAGGTTGCAACCTTTTATTGTGGCATGGTAGCGTTTCACGAACGCCGGGCAGCATAGGGTTTGCCGGTGCTCCCGTGACTACCATGGTCCAATTCCTTCTCTCGCTTGGCGTTCCATCCTCGGAGAGTTGGGTTGTAGGATTTTGGTGTACATCCGGAGTACACCCTATTGGGAGAGATAAGAAATTGTGATCATGATTCGAGGCTGACCATTATATGCGATGCGGAAGCAAAAGCGTAATATATCCTTTGAACGACAGGAATTAAGTGTCATGCGGGGCAAAGTGCTACACCTAGAAGTGGTGGGAGCTACCTCTTGAGCCCGTAGGAGCCACCTCTAGCGTCCTGTACGTATCAAAATGTATCATTTTTTCTATGTGTTTAAGTACTCTCGCTTGGTTCCTAGAGGACCTCAGGGAGGAAAGACTGTTTATCTATATGCCACTACTATGATTAATACGTGAATCAAATGTGATGAAAATATTTACTGATTATCATATGCAAATGCTCACCGATTGATTTTGAGAGCGAAAGCTCACCGTATCCTTGAAATGATTGGTAAATGTATCTATTGTTCAATTTGATTCTTATATTATGCCTACATTCTTGATTGTATTACATGACACGTTTTTCAAATGAGTTTTCACAAGTTAACCGGAAAAGGATTTCAAAAAACATTGTCACTTGTTCCCCCTCGCTAAGTTCATAAGGACTCACCCTCTTTTTGTCATAGGTGAAGCGGAACTGGAACAGGAACCTGAGGAGAATGTGCTTGTTGATGAATCCTTGGAATGACTACGTGCCTTATGTGCTTTGCTTGAATGTGGATGTTTTACAGACATTGTGCTTGGTTTGAAGACTACTTATATTGTTATTGTAAATGACCCCCGTTGTAATTTGGGGTCTAATTTTGGTTTGTACTAACTATAACCCGACGAAATCTTTATTTGGTTGTTTGCTTTCATTGTCTTCATTAGTAGTTATCGTAGGCGTATAAACCACTAGGTGAAGAATCAACTAAGTTAACTCTATCTAATTTCACTTAGGTGCTCATTCGTAAGCTAAAGGATAATAGGTACTTGCATTATAGGAAATTGACAAATAAATGGGACATGGCTATCATGCTAAGCTTATTAACCAAATGGGACTTTCAAGATAAAATAGTAGGCATATCGGTTGATGTCAAAATAGGAATTTTAGTTGGAACCAGATTAAAGATTTGTAATTTGGAGGTGTTTAGAAATTAGGTCAAACCAAATATCCTAATTACAGCCGTTATGCTTCCGGTTTTTCGGAAAAATCTTTTGGAGTTCTAGGCCAATGTTAAGCATTAATCATAACAAACGGCTAAGTTGTAAAATAGCATCAATGAATTAGGTCATACCCTAGTTTAGCCTCTATAGGTTGGGTCGGGGCGTGACAATAATGTCACGCACCAATGATGCAAGCGTCATGTGGACAACGCTTGGCAATTATGAAAGGCTTGCAAGGCTGTACACATGGCCGATTTCCCTTTTTGGAGATCCTATAAACTTCTAGAACTGTGTAAATATTCCTAGGAGATATTTGATTGATTGTAATCACCTTAATTAGGGGATATGATTGATATGATCCCCTGATTAATAGTGGATCTTGAAGAGAGTTGTAGCATTCAAGCAATAAAACTACATTCTTGCAAACTCTCTATTCCGTTTTTCTTGTTTTCACCTTACAAGTTCCTTGTTCCATATTTTGTTGGTTTCTTTGGCTGACTTAGGCACTTTTGTGTGCAAGAAGTATAAGTGCTGCACATAGCACTTGGCATAGGCCAAGGGCGTGACAAGACACTAACCACCAACTTCATAGTCATAGCTAATGCAGACCATTGCCCCCATACCCTTACACCACGCGGATCTTATGTGTGGTACTGTGTGCGTGTGTTTTTGATTATGTGTGTTTATGTTTGTGCTTTTTGTTTATAATCCCTTTGACGTTAACAGACACAGTAAAATCCAAAAGTCGGCTAGGGTTTTGCCATCTTTTCACCAAGATCTGCATCTTTTGTTCTTGCTGTTTGTGTGTGATTGTGAAAGAAGTAGGGTAGCAACGGGTACCCATTTTATCCGAAATTGAAGGGTAATCCTCCGATAAAAACCTGATAGCAAAAATCGATGGGGAATCCATTAGGGTTTGGGTTTTATAAAGGGAAACCAATGGGTAAACCAATAGGTTTTATTTTTTGATGTTAAAAAAAAAATCGAAACCAGAAATCCGATTATTAATTTAATAAAAAAATCTAACATATATATACACTTAAAATAATAGAAGATTAACTAAAATTAGTAATTAAAATGATAAAAATTTGTACTAAACTCAATTAGAAAAAAGTGAACTAAACTCAATTAAAAGAGATAAGCTAAGCGTATTGGACCATATTTATACTCTTAAGAATTGTCAACTTTACTTGCCGAAACGAAAGAAGAGACATTTCGTGCTCGGCGCTTGAGAATTATTTTTTTTTTTTGCGTAACTTATTGATTTTGATTTTTGCTCATAAAATTATTAATTTAGGGTTTTTATTTAAACTAATTAAAAGTTTTATCATTGACTTGAATTCTTTTATTTTTGGTTTCTTTATATTTAAACTAATTTTTCTTACATTCTTTTAGGGTTTTTATTTAAACTAATTATTTTTTAGTTAAACGATTACGGTTACAATTAATTGCGGTTTTTTAAAACCTTAACGATTACGATTATAGTTAAGAGTTTTGAAAACCGTTAGGTTTTGGTTACGATTATAGTTATTTGTTTACTAAATAGTTTTGGCTACGGTTTTTGTAACGCCCCGAACCCAACCCCACGCTAAAGGTCAAGCTCGGACCCGTCACTCGGACAGAATCTCCTCTGTACCAAGGACAAAACTGTTACCTGCGAATAGTCACTTTTAACATTTGAACTATAAACAACAACTTATACAACCTATATTCTAATATCTCCAAAGCCAAGTCAAATTCACAAGGCCATCCGAGCCTTGGAGCAACAACAATCTTCTAAGCACACAAGCATGCGAGGTAAGTTGGCTTTAACCAAAAGTAGTTAGATACAATTATAATTTTAAGTTCTATATGTAGGATAAAAAACACTCCAAGCATGCAATAGAAGATAAAATCTAAAATCCATTATTACAATCCAACATCTTTCTCTAACATGCGAGATTTCAACTACCAACGTATATACAAGACCCCAATGTCTCAAAATACAACATTTAACATGAACTCCACGCAAACTGCACATAAGATCCACCTTAGCACACAAAGTCATGGATTCTGATCTATGTGAACTTCTTCTTCTTCCTTTACTTCTATCAGTTGGGGATTCACCTCAACTTCTCCTGAAACATTTTAAATGAGGAGTGAGCGACAATGTTGCCCAGCGAGGGAGGTGATGCAACATACTAGGCGTGCAATATGATATGCAAACACAAGAAAACATATATATGCAACGTAAACCAGCAAGATAGCAAGCCAAGTAATTAATCACTTTAAAAAGGATACGGTACCACTTCCAAGTCTTCAATCACGAGCCACGAACCACGAACTTCACGAACATGCCGGCAAACCCCTTACTCCAACAAGTTGGGATACTCCGGATGTATCCTGAATCCTACGACCCTTTCTCCCGAGGTAGGTCCATGCCCAGCAGGTGAACTACGCCTCTGGGGTAGTGGAGTATGCCTCAACGAGAAGGGAATAGGCACTGTGGTAGTCGAGAGAACACGGCAAGCCCGACGCCGCTCGTGTTTCTTGACGCTATCATGTCCGAAAAGGTTGCGCAACCCCGAGACAAGCCACAAGCATTCAAGGTATCAAATAACACATAAGAGGGACGACAAAGTAGGCCGCCCTCACATATAAACACGATATAAGCTTACACAAGCACGAAAATAGCTTAAAGTTCCCAAAAGAAGCAATCAACATAAATATTTCCCACGAGCTACTCAAATAGCTTAATTATATCTTAGATATTCAATACAAGACAAGACAATTCCACAACAAGTTCCAAATGCAACAAAGATGGCTAAAAACTACTTTTCTCCTTTCTTTAACCAAGATTTCTTTCTCCTATGCGTGTTTCAAGGTTTCCAATCCATATCCTAATCCTTCTATATTCTTAATTAGGCCCAAAGACACCTATTAAAATCATAAAAACTCATTTTAGAAGCAAAAGTTCGGGAAGGCCCCGAACGGGTTTAAACTACAACTATACTAACCGAACCCCATTTTTGTGTAACGAAAGCACCAAAAGTGCTTCCTTAGCTCAAGGATACCCGAACCATAGCCAAAACTTGCCCGGATTGCTCGACAAGAAAAGTCCTCTTTTTAAAGTTGGCTAATTACGCAATTTAGCTCGGATTTGAGTGACTCAACCTCACGTGGCTTTTCAACTAGCTTCACTAGGGCCTAGAGCATCTAATTGAAGTCTCAATTCGTATTCAAAACCCTAAAGCTAGCACTATTCATCGTCTCTTTTATGCAATCTCAACTTTCAACCATAAACATTGATAATAAGTTTCAAAAGTTAACTCTATAGCATCTATTAAGCATTCATAACAAGTATTAGAGCTATAATCAACAAATTAAGAAATTCAACATAGATGCATAAACTTTAACTTCACAAAAAGATGAACTCCCTCACTTGTATGAAGATGTAGGTGTGAAGTAGAAGCTCCTAGGTACTCAAAAACTTCCCAAAGACCTGCTATGCGCTCAATATGCAATGGTGGAACAATATTTTCTTCTCCTTTTCCTTCCTTATTGCCGTCGGGTATGGGGGGACAAGATGGGTATTTTTGCTTTTGTTTTTGTTGATTAAATGACATGTATGTTTTGTATGTGAAGTATAGGTATGTATATATGCATTTAGTCTAAGTCAAATGCCTCTAATTATGGTCAAATGGACTTAGAATTCTAATTAATTGCTAGCTAACTCAAAACTAGTGTCTATGTACGAAACACTATTCAAAAGTCACGGAAAACATTTTCTACTTGCATGCTCCCGAGTTCAAAAGTCTAAAATGACAAGTTCTCGGTTCCTTTTAAATGTCATATGACCTAGGAAAAATATAAAATCGAACTTTCGAGGCGGTCAAAAATATTATGAATAGTGACCTCTAATAAAAGCAATTAAGCAAGAAAGATGATGCACGTAGAAATGCGCAAATAGATATGCAACCGTTATAAAAAGATTTATGGTAGAATTCTCGGGCGTCACACCCTCTCCCCCTTAAACTAATTGCGTCCTCACAATTCTTACATGATTTTTCAAAGAGCTCCGGATACTTCTCTCTGATCTGATCTTCTCGCTCCCAAGTGGCATCCTCAACCCCATGATGATCCCAAAGAACTTTTACCATAGGAATACTTTTAGTTCGAAGTTCTTGAACCCTTCGGTCAACCACCCGAAGAGGTTTCTCAACATATACTAAAGACTCATCAATTTCCAACGGTTCTGGCTCAATAATGTGCGACGGATCAGGATTATATTTCCTCAACAGTGACACATTAAAAACATCATGAATCCAGCCCAAACTCGGAGGTAATGCCAATCTGTAAGCTAAATCCCTAACATTCTCAGTGATTTCAAATGGTCCCATGTATCTAGGGCTAAGTTCACCTCATTTTTCGTGTCAAATCAAACCTTTGCGCGGAGAGACTTTCAAGAATACACGATCACCCTTTGAAAATACTAAGTCCCGTCGACGTCTATCAGCATAATTCTTCTGTCGACTCTGAGCTGTAAGCATCCTTTTCTTTATAAGTTTCACATTATCCACCATTTTGATCATCTCAGGAAGAATAGCTGGATCAACTGTTTTCATCTCACCTACCTCATCCCAATACAACGGAGACCTACATTTCTCCCCATAAAGTGCTTCGTAGGGTGCCATACCAATAGTAGCCTGATAATTGTTATTATAAGTAAACTCCGCTAAAGATAGGTATTTCTCCCAATTCTTGCCAAAATCCAGAACACAAGCTCTCAACATGTCTTCCAGTATCCTGATAGTCCTCTCTGACTGGCCATCCGTCTGCGGGTGATATGCAGTACTAAAACTCAAATTAGTCCCCAAAGCCTTTTGTAGTTTCTGCCAGAACTGTGATGTAAACCTGGGATCCCTGTCTGACACTATCTGAGATGGGACTCCATGCAATCTCACAATATTTTCAACATATAGCTCGGCCAATTTATCAAGAGAATCTGTTTTCTTTGTAGCAATAAAATGTGAACTCTTCGTCAACCTGTCTACTACAACCCACACAGAATCATTACCTCGTGGTGATCTCGGCAAATCTGACACAAGGTCCATAGTAACCTGATCCCATTTCCATACCAGAATCTCCAATGCCTGCAACAATCCTGCCGGCCTCTGATGTTCTGCCTTAACTTTCTGACAAGTCAAGCACTTAGCTACATAATCTGCTATCTTTCTCTTCATGTTGTTCCACCAGAAATTCTGTTTTAAATCTCTGTACATTTTAGTTGGATGAATTGTGTATTTAGAACTATGAGCCTCAGCAAGAATCTCATCTTTTACAGTCGAATCACTAGGAATGCAGATTCTATTCCTGTACTTGTGTAATCCATCACCATGCAATTTGAAGTCGGACTCTCCCCCTTTGGACTTCTCTAAAAGCTTCAATAACTGAGAATCTGATTGTTGCACTTCTCTGATTCTAGATAACAATAGAGATTGGATTTGTAGGCTAGCAAATTGAATACCTGATCTAGAAGCCTCTGGTTTCCATAAACATAGTTCTTCCACAATCTCCCAGTCCTTGATTATCAAACTAGCCACAGAAGCTTTTCGGCTCAGTGCATCTGCAACAGTATTAGCTTTTCTCGGCAAATAGCTAATGGTACAATTATAATCATTTAACAGTTCTAGCCAACGCCTTTGTCTCATATTCAGATCTTTTTGAGAAAACAAGTATTTTAAACTTTTATGGTTAGTAAATATCTCAAATTTATTACACCACAAATAATGACGCCATTTTTTCAAAGCAAATACAACAGCAGCAAGCTCAAGGTCATGTGTAGGATAATTGAGTTCATATGGTTTCAATTTCCTAGAGGCATATGCTATCACTTTACCATTTTGCATAAGAACACAACCCAAGCCTTCTTTCGAAGCATCACTATAAATCACCAAGTTTTCAGTCCCCTTAGGCAAAACAAGGATAGGTGCAGTAGTAAGTCTCTTTTTCAACTCCTGGAAACTGGCTTCACATTTATCATCCTAATTAAACACAGTTTTCTTCTGAGGTAATGAAGTCAAAGGTCCTGCAACCTTAACAAATCGCCTATAATAGCCCGCTAATCCCAAGAAACTACGGACTTTCGTGACAGTTTCAAGTCTTTTCCACGACATAACCACCTCAATTTTAGCAGGATCAACAGATATTCCCTCCGGTGAAATGATATGACCTAAAAAGGCAAACTGTTTCAACTAGAATTCGCATTTGCTAAATTTGGCAAACAATTTGTGTTCTTGCAGGGTTCGAAGCACAATTCTCAAATGTTCATTATGCTCTGATTCAGATTTAGAATACACTAATATATCACCAATAAAAATCACAACAAATTGATCAAGATAGGGTTGAAATACTCTCTGCATCAAATCCATAAAGGCGGCTAGAGCATTTGTTAAACCAAATGGTAAAACAATAAACTCATAGTGACCGTACCTGGTTCTAAATGCAGTCTTAGGTACATCCTCTTTCCGGATCCTCAACTGATAATAACCCTGCCTTAGATCAAATTTAGAAAACACAACAGCACCCTGTAGCTGCTCAAACAACTCATCAATTAAGGACAAAGGATATTTATTTTTCACCGTCACCTGATTAAGACCTCGATAATCAATACACAAACGCAGAGTACTGTCTTTCTTTTTCACAAATAACACAGGAGCACCCCACGGTGACGAACTAGGATGAATAAAACCTTTCTCAATTAAACCTTGTAGCTGAATTTTCAATTCCTGTAACTCAGGGGGAGACATTCTATACGGGGTTCTCGAGATAGGATTAGTTCCCGACAACAAGTCAATCACAAACTCAATTTCCCTATCAGGTGGTAATCCAGGCAACTTATCAGGGAAAACCCCCGGGAACTCTTTTATAACAGGTACTTCATTCAATTTCAATTTATCTCCAGGCTAATTAATTAAATAAGCTAAGTATGCATCATAACCTTTACTCAACATTTTAGTAGATTTAATGGAAGATATGATACGAGTCCCAGTTGATTTTCGACTCCCAGTTACTTTAATAACAGGTTGGTTAGGTACTTCTAAAGTTAAAACTTTCCTCCTACAGTCCAAACATGCATAATATCGCCCTAACCAATCCATCCCCAAGATAACTTCAAAGTCCCGAAATGGCACAATTATCAAGTCAATAGGATACATGCGACCCTCAATGCAAATATTACAATCTTTATACACAGACTCCATAACAAATTTAATACCCATAGGATTACCTACTTCAATCACATACGGTAGTTTATCAACTTTTAATGTAGCAGACTATGCACATGCAGGAGTAATGAATGAATGTGTAGCCCCGGTGTCAATCAAAACTACTACCGGCTGACTATTAATAAGAAAAGTACCTTCCATTACTACCGTCGTCTCTGGAAGCTCCTCCTGGTCGAGTGCAAATACCTGAGCTTGACCTCGCGGTACAGTAGCTGCTCCTGAAGCTCTAGTTTGGGCACCCTGGCCTGAAGTCTGACCCTGACCATATTTAAACTTGGGAAAATCTCTAACTCTATGCTGATCACTGCCACAACCTGTGCAACGGCCCAATTTCCTCCAGCACTCAACCTCCGTGTGGCCTTTTCGGTTACAATGAGTACACTGTAGGTTCTTCTTAGCAGCAGCATCTCCTGTAGGGGCCCTATATGTAGATGTAGCAGAACTACCCTACTGAGATCTGACAGTCATTGGTCGGGTCTGTGGCTGTCCCTGTGGCTGACTCTGAGCTGGTCTTGGCTGTGACTGTACCTGAACTGGTCCCGGATAGCTCTGGGTCTGCCTAGGCTGCTGAGTCTGAACAGACTGCTGATACTACCTCTGATAAGCCTGACTCTGAGACTGAGCTAACACATCTGCCTTATGTTTCTCATATCTCGATGTGGCCCTGACTACTGCAGCATAGCTCGGATAATCTTGCGAAGACAAATTAAGCATGATGTCACTCCTCAAACCTATGATAAATCTCTGGATCTTCACATCCTCCGGCTGAACTAAAGCTGGCACATATCGAGATAGTCTAGTAAAAGTAGCTTCATACTGGTCTACAGTCATGTTTCCCTGTTTCAAAGCTATGAATTCATCCTGATGTCTCTCACGAGCTATAACCAATACATATTTATCCCGAAACTCACGAACAAAGTCAGCCCATACATGTTGGACCCTCTCAGCATTCCATTTCTCTCTAATAGTGCGCCACCACTCCTCGGCGTCACCCTCCATTAAAAAGGCATCATAGGTAATCTTTTCTTTCATCGTTGCACTCAAGTATCGCAGCAACTTTCTCGAATGTACTTAACCACATCTCTGCTTTCATGTATCAGGCTCGCCATAAAAACTATATGCCCCGTGATGCAGGAATTTATCAAACAAATTACCCCCTGCAGTACCACTGCCCTATGCTCTGGCAGCCTGATTACCCCTGCCGACACCTGCTGTACCCTGCTGAACCACAAACTGAGCTATAGTATTCATTGCGGTGGCTATTGTGGCCAAAATCTGGGCATTACTTAGTTCCTGACCCTGCGGTACATCCCCGGCTGCCCCTGCATCTTGCCTCGGTACATCCTGTCTGGGGACTTCCTCCGGCTCTCTCTGTGGTCTACCCCGCCTCCTTATTTCAATGCTAGAAGAACATAATATTATGATAGGCAAATAAACTATGCAAAGATAACGTACACATTATTTTCAAACATCTTACTCACATAAGAAACATATAAAACACTTAATAACATTAAACACTAAACTTTTCCTATTCTTATCATATCATGCTTTATCATTCCTTTTCATGCTAGCATGTCTTTTATCTAAGTACTTAAGCAATTAAACAATCACATATAGACCACTACCCACATGCCAAGGAAGTTAACCCGGCTTCAAGCATTCAAGTAGCTCTGATACCACCTAAAGTGTAACGCCCGAACCCAACCCCACGTTAAAGTCAGGCTCGGACCCGTCACTCGGACAGAATCTCCTCTGTACCAAGGACAAAACTGTTACCTGCGAATAGTCGCTTTTAACATTTGAACTAAAACAACAACTTATACAACCTATTTTCTAATATCTCCAAAGCCAAGTCAAATTCACAAGGCCATCCGAGCCTTGGAGCAACAACAATCTTCTTAAGCACACAAGCATGCGAGGTAAGTTGGCTTTAACCAAAAGTAGTTAGATACAATTAAAATTTTAAGTTCTATATGTAGGATAATAAACACTCCAAGCATGCAATAGAAGATGAAATCTAAAATCCATTATTACAATCCAACATCTTTCTCTAACATACGAGATTTCAACTACCAACATATATACAAGACCCCTAAGGTCTCAAAATACAACATTTAACATGAACTCCACGCAAACTGCACATAAGATCCACCTTAGCACACAAAGTCATGGATTCTGATCTATGTGAACTTCTTCTTCTTCTTCTACTTCAATCAGCTGGGGATTCACCTCAGCTTCTCTTGAAACATATTAAATGAGGAGTGAGCAACAATGTTGTCCAGCGAGGGAGGTGATGCAACATACTAGGCGTGCAATATGATATGCAAACACAATAAAACATATAAATGCAACGTAAACCAACAAGATAGCAAGCCAAGTAATTAATCACTTTAAAAAGGATACGGTTCCACTTCCAAGTCTTCAATCACGAGCCACGAACCACGAACTTCACAAATATGCCGACAAACCCTTTACTCCAATAAGTTGGGATACTCTGGATGTATCCCGAATCCTACGACCCTTTCTCCCGAGGTAGGGCCATGCCCAGCAGGTGAACCACGCCTCTGGGGTAGTGGAGTATGCCTCAGCGAGAAGGGAATAGGCACCATGGTAGTCGAGGGATCACGGCAAGCCTGACGCCGCCCATGTTTCTCGACACTACCATGTCCAAAAAGGTTGCGCAACCCCGAGACAAGTCACAAGCAATCAAGATATCACATAACACTTAAGAGGGTCGACAAAGTAGGCCGCCCTCACATATAAGCACGATATAAGCTCACACAAGCACGAAAATAGCTTAAAGTTCCCAAAAGAAGCAATCAACATAAATATTTCCCACGAGCTACTCAAATAGCTTAATTATATCTTAGATATTCAATACAAGACAAGACAATTCTACAACAAGTTCCAAATGCAACAAAGATGGCTAAAAACTACTTTTCTCCTTTCTTTAACCAAGATTTCTTTCTCCTATGCGTGTTTCAAGGTTTCCAATCCATATCCTAATCCTTCTATATTCTTAATTAGGCCCAAAGACACCTATTAAAATCATAAAAACTCATTTTAGAAGCAAAAGTTCGGGAAGGCCCCGAACGGGTTTAAACTACAACTATACTAACCGAACCCCATTTTTGTGTAACGAAAGCACCAAAAGTGCTTCCTTAGCTCAAGGATACCCGAACCATAGCCCAAACTTGCCCGGATTGCTCGACGAGAAAAGTCATCTTTTTAAAGTTGGCTAATTACGCAATTTAGCTCAGATTTGAGTGACTCAACCTCACGTGGCTTTTCAACTAACTTCACTAGGGCCTAGAGCATCTAATTGAAGTCTCAATTCGTATTCAAAACCCTAAAACTAGCACTATTCATCGTCTCTTTTATGCAATCTCAACTTTCAACCATAAATATTGATAATAAGTTTCAAAAGTTAACTCTATAGCATCTATTAAGCATATATTAAGCATTCATAACAAGTATTAGAGCTATAATCAACAAATTAAGAAATTCAACATAGATGCATAAACTTTAACTTCACAAAAAGATGAACTCCCTCACTTGTATGAAGATGTAGGTGTGAAGTAGAAGCTCCTAGGTGCTCAAAAACCTCCCAAAGACCTGCTATGAGCTCAAGATGCAATGGTGGAACAATATTTTCTTCTCCTTTTCCTTCCTTATTGCCGTCGGGTATGGGGGGACAAGATGGGTATTTTTGCTTTTGTTTTTGTTGATTAAATGACATGTATGTTTTATATGTGAAGTATAGGTATGTATATATGCATTTAGTCTAAGTCAAATGCCTCTAATTATGGTCAAATGGACTTAGAATTCTAATTAATTGCTAGCTAACTCAAAACTAGTGTCTATGTACGTAACACTATTCAAAAGTCACGGAAAACATTTTCTACTTGCATGCTCCCGAGTTCAAAAGCCTAAAATGACAAGTTCTCGGTTCCTTTTAAATGTCGTATGACCTAGGAAAAATATAAAATCGAACTTTCGAGGCGGTCGAAAATATTATGAATAGTGACCTCTAATAAAAGCAATTAAGCAAGAAAGATGATGCACGTAGAAATGCGCAAATAGATATGCAACAGTTATAAAAATATTTATGGTAGAATTCTCGGGCATCACAGTTTTATCATTTTTGCAGTTATCCGAATTGTTGTCATTTCTGAAAAGAAGGTGTGGAATAAAGTATTTTTCGTGATTTGCAAGTGTTTAGATGACAAGGGTGTTTTTTGTCCAAAAATTTGAACAGTAAAACATTCAGATAATTTTTCTAACGTGCAGTTAATAAGGCAGTGATTGGTATGTGAGAATGAGTTAGGAATAGAATGACATTCCCAATTCTATTTTAATTTCCATGTTTAGTATGAGGGAATGGTCTTGGGAATCTCATTTCTAAGGGAATCTCATTCCCACATACATGAGAATAAATATTCTAGACCAAATAAATGGAAATAGCTCATTCCTATGTGTTTGGGAATAAAATTGAGTATCATACTCCTATATAACATAACTTTTATAAATAATTTATTTTATAACAATAATAATAATAATAATTAAAAAATAGGGAAAAATGCAGCAATAGTCCCCATTGTTTACTCAAAAGTCAATATAATCCTCATTGTTTCAAAATGCTCAAAAAGGTCCCCAATGTTTATAAATATGCTCATTATGGTCCCCACCGTTAAAAGTTTAGTTAGTTTTAACACATATAAACAGTGTTTCAAGGGTATAATTGGAAATTCAGTAAAAAACATACAATCTCACACAAACACACCAAAAAATACACACTAATACACCCTAAAACACACACACACGAACACACACAAGAACACACATGAACACACACTAGAACACACATGAACACACACACAGAAACACACACACACGAACACACACACAGAAACACACACACACGAACACACACAGAAGAACACACACACACGGACACACACACAAGAACACACACACACGAAAACACACACACCAGAACACACACACACGAACACACACACACGAACACACACCAGAACACACACACACGAACACACACACACTAATATTACACACACAAAGCCAAAAACACATACACAAACTCGCGAGGGTGGGGGTGGGGTTGGCAGTGGGTTCACGTGGGTGGGGGTTTAGGTGGGGGTGGTGATGGAGTGGCTGGTGGCTTGCGCTCGCGTGGGTGGGGGGTGCTGTTCGCGGTGGGCTTGCGTGGGTGGTGGGTGCTGTTCGCGGTGGGCTCGCATGGGTGGGGGGTGGTGTTCGTCGTGGGTTCGCGTGGTGGGGTTAGTGTTCGCGTGGTGGAGGGTGGTGTTCGTCGTGGGCTCGCGTGTTGATGGTGGTGACTGGAGGTGTGGGTGGTGGTGACTGGCGGTGTGGGTGGCGGCTGGCGGCTGGTGGTGGTGTTGACACAAAGCCAAAAACACGGGTGGTGGTGTCTGGCGGTGTGGTTGGCTGGACGTGGTGGTGACTGGTGGTGTGGGTGGTCGTTGGTGGCTGGTGGTGGTGTTGACCGGGGGTGGTGAATGGGGTGTGGGGGGTGGTGGTGGTGGTGGTGGTGGTGGTGGTGGGTGGGGTGGAAGAGGAAGAAGAAAGGAAGGATAAGCTTGTAATTTTTTGATTTAATTAGGGGTAGTTTAGTCATTTTATGTATTTTCTGTTAGATTTTTAACGGTGGGGACCACAATGAGCATATTTATAAACATTGGGGACCTTTTTGAGCATTTTAAAACAATGAGGATTATATTGACTTTTGAGTAAACAATGGGGACTATTGCTGCATTTTTCCCTTAAAAATATAACAATAATTATTATAAAAATAATAATTATTATTATTATGAAAATAAAAATAAAAATAAAAACAAAAATAAAAGTATAATAATAGTGATTAAATAATAAAAATAATAATAAAGTAAAATAAGAATTATAAAAATAATAAAAAATAATAATAATAATACCAATATAATAATGATGATAATAATAATAATAATAGTTGTTATTGTTATTGTTATTTTAATTTTGTTAATAATAATAATAATGATTATTATTATTATTATTAATAGTTGTTATTATTATTATTATTTTATTATTTATTATTTATTATTTTATTTTGTTATGATAATATTTATATTTATTCTTATTTTTAATGTTATAATAATAAAAGGACAATCTTGTCATATTATATAAATCATTCACATTACTACACTTAATTTATAGAGCATACCAAACATATCATTCTCATCCCCAAATTCATTCTATTCATTAATTCATTCTATTATTATCCAAATTTATTCTAATGTACCTATCACTACCTCTTGTTATTCTATTGTACCTATCACTCCCTCTTGTTAATATGTTAATAAGTGTTGCAACATACATACAACGTAGGATAGCGGTACAATTTAATCCAAAAAAGAACCCTAGCCAAAAAAAGCCGTAGCCTCTCGCTCCCTCTGATCGGAACCCGAAGATAAGCTTCCAGATGCAGCGTCGATGGAAGTTGAGGATGACAAAAAATCAAGATTCGAGGCCCAATTCAAGAATCTTAACTTAATGAATGCTGTAATAGATGTTCTGTTTTGCAGGGAGAACCTGTCCTGACATTTTTGCTCAGTGGAAAAGCTGATCAAAACAAGGAATTTGTGACCAGGATGTTCAACACAATCATGGAAGATAGAGCAAAGCGGTATCATCTCCTTTTGTTTGATGATAACATCGATATAATTTATGTTAAAAAAATCTTAATAATCTTTATTATTAGTGTTGTTGTTGTTTCTAGAATTCATATGCATTTTATGCTAATTCCACAACCGCAAATCAGGCTTTCCTGTAGGTTCTCTACTCAACAATTAATATGGGTTTTCCCCTGACTTTGTCTGTGTTAATAAACAAGAAATGTCTCGACTTTTTTAGAACAGATTCGAGTGAAATAATTGTGATTCGAAACACTTCTTTTTACACTATTTCAGAAACCAGATCAATATCCATTTCTCAAAGATGTATCTGTGGGTAGATGTATTTATCATCGATATTATTTTAGAAAAAATCTTAGAAGATCCTTATTACTTATATACATATAGGATCTGGAATTACTATCTCATTTTTCTCTTTTGTAAGTTATTTTTGGTTGCTCATTTTATGTGCAATTTCTTTTTTATTTTCTTATAAACAATATTTTGCATGACTTTATGCTTTAGAATGGCGTCGGAAAAAAATCTCTTCAACCAATGGATTTGGATGGCGTGAAACATTATACTCATGCTGACTTAGGAACTTTTACACATGATAGTGGATAAAAAATTGGTGAGACTTTGTGTGCGAGACTTTTAAAAGGCAAGATTGAGCTAGGTTCAACAGCTAAAGATATCATCATCAAAACGTGGAATGTTTTTTTTCCTCCAGACGATACTATGAAGTTGTATCCTTTAAAACTTTGTGTATGGAAGCTATCATCTTTGCTTTCGTCTTTTGATTGTTCTATTATTTCATTTATATGTTGGCTGAAGAAAGTGTGTCACAGGATGAAATCATGTTTTTGACAAATGACCTCATGAAATCACATCAAAATGTACCCCAACTGATTGGATACTCTATTGATAAAACGTTTGCTGTCGTCTATGATCTAAAATTAGATAAAACTCTGCGTCTCATGCTTGAATCAAGTAATAATAGTTTATTTTGATTTTTTACTTAGGTTAGCAAATTTATTATACTGTCAAGATCTTTTCTATTTGCTGACTCTTTATTGCTCGTACTATAGATTATTTTGGTTGGGATGCTCGATTGGAGGTAGCTGTCCAAGTTGCACACTTGATGAAGGATTTTCATCACATGGAAATTATAATTGGGAGTATCGATCCTTACAATATAATGATCGATGCGGTAAATATGCAATCCTCCAATTTGCATTTTAGTTGGTAAAATGCGTTTGTTTTTAAAAATCAAACTCAATGTTTTGCAATTCTATTGTGATATTGGCATGCAGGATGGCAATGTAAAACTGTGCGAGTTTGGTCTCCGTGATCATATGCAGAAGGCTGAAGTTTTTTCTTGCTTGTGTACTGGTGGGGCATATACTGTTGATGTCCCTGAGCTTTACTACGAAGGTATACTTTTTTGTTCATGTTTTTAGTTTATTCTTACTCATGTCTAACCCATAAATCACAATTTCTCCCATTTGTGTACTTTTAATTACGTGCATCAATCCTTATATCTCCTATTTCATGTATT
Organism: Ehretia macrophylla; assembly: GCA_037974665.1. NCBI lineage: Eukaryota > Viridiplantae > Streptophyta > Magnoliopsida > Boraginales > Ehretiaceae > Ehretia > Ehretia macrophylla. The sequence continues at coordinate 82,455,152 of CM075776.1, forward strand.
TGTGGCGTCTTTAAAGTAAAAGGAAGATGTATCCAAATGTTATTCATCATCGAATGTTCACTAGTGTTAGTCTATTTAACTATATTGTGAAGGTTGAACTAGATTGTGAAAATTCGAAAAACTTTTATATGATGTGTGTGAGGCTTATTTCACCACACTTTTAGAAAGACGATTTATGTTTTGCGGGATGATGTTTTTTGGAGGGACTTATATATCATGATTTCTCTGTCGTTACTCAATTAAATCAATTTGTTCTGTTTACATGATTTCAGTAAAATAGGATTGAGCATAACACTTTTATGCCACACAATTGTATAGCGTATATGTGGGCATGAGTGGATAATTATAGCATATTGTGCTGCCTATTCTTTGAAAACTGCCTAGTCATTATTAGCATTTTCAGGATATAATACAGTTTCTTTGAATTATGCATGTATACCCACTTAATGTGAGACTTAATACAAATAGTGGTGGTCCTATGAATCCTTTTGTTGTGACTTGACATGCAATTTGATGTAAACTCAATCTGGTCCGGCTACGTGTAGCTTTGAATGTGCTTTGGGTGTGTAGCTTCATTCAAGTGAACTTGAATCTGCTACTTGGATATTTGTGTGGCACCAAAATTACAGGGACTATGTGACTTGCATTTGAGAATTGCTTAGGTACCAGATAGGTTTAGGTTACATAATTGTTTTTAATTTTTTGCCATAAATGCGTAATTTGGGGGGGTTTTACAGAATAAGGAATAGTGTTTTCTATTTTAGTACTTCCTTGGAACAAAGGATTAGTTGTCTCAAAAATTATCCTAACGTGTTTTTGTTACATGTTGCGATTCATGGAATCTAGTTAAGATAACCCAGTCTAGATGACTTGTTGAGGAGAATAATTGTACTCAATTTGCTTTTTGAGTCAAATGATTGGGGTAAATTAAAAGATTGAGAGGATCGTTTTTTGCTTGCTTATGAAGATAATTTCATGAACTACACAACCAATTATTGATAATTCTTCAGAATGCCTTTCCTTGTATTTGGATTTGGTGAATGAATATTACCAAGTACAAAAGGTCATAATAATGATTCTTTTTGATAATTTAAAGTTCTCAAATATCTTAGGGGTGCGTGGAGCTAACAATAGATATGACTTTTATTAAACATGAATGGCATTATCAGATCCATTTAGCTAGGTTCAGTTAATGAGATAAAAGCTTCATTTGGCATGACTTGGTAACATATTTTTGGGCTGATTTTGATAATGCTCGGGTCAAAAAAGTTTTGAGTTAGTATTTGCTTCTTATATGTGCAAACTTTTGCTGGGTTTACTTCATATGTATATATGGATCAGTTGCCAATTATTGATCTCATGTCCATTTATCTTCTCTGAAAACTGTAATTTATCAAAATGAATCTTATATATTTAAGTTGGAAGGCAATGGGATTCTTTAATTATTCTTAATGGTTTGTAAATGAAATTGATATATTGCACAATGATGCAGGTAAACAGACAGTGAAATCAGATATGTATGCATTTGGACATTTACTTTTGGAGCTGATCACCAAAGAGCCATTTGGTCAAGTTATGTTATTGGACAGGGGGCAATCTCTTAAGCTTTGGGCTTTTCAACAACTTGCCAATGGTGCAACCTCTCTTGTGCACAAATCTTTGATAGATGACGATGTTGGATCTAAAATAACTGAATTGGTGGTGAATTGTCTGAGAGAAGAACCAAACCAGTGTTGGGAGGCGAAAATTGTTTTGGAGAAGTTGGAGAATTTGAAGCAAGGTAGGGTAAGCAAGAAACCAAAAGTTGGTCTTGGATCAGTAAACTAACTCAAGATTTCGCTTAGCTACTTAGTATCAGGCTATCATCTATTTTTTCAAGATTGGATTAACTATGCACTTAAACGGGCGCTTGTTATAATGCTGCTTTTGAACAATCTGTTTGATACTTTGACTACTTGAACAATCTGATTGATACTTTTGACTGTAATATGTAATGCCCGTTATGAGTGAGTCCAATATTAGGAGCGAGGATATGCATGCTATCATGGCTAATTTCTTTTGTGAAGTCAATTTAGCTAGCATTCGAGTGAGTCCAAGATTACGAGTGAGGAAATAATTTTAGTTGAGGTAAAATTATTTAGCAAAGGCTCGAGTGAGTCCAGCCTTACTTTCATCACCCCGTCTCTCGTCACTACTGTCCCTAGTCCCATCGGCACCCCCTACCCCCATCACTCCCACCCTTATCACCCCTATCCCCATCACTGTCGGCACTCCCCAGCTCCATCCCAGTCAACCCTGTTGCCCCTTAGCCCTCCACCCCAGTCATCCTATCACTCTCACCCTTAGCCCTGTAACCCCCGACCCTTATCCCCATCACTTGATATCCTGTGTATATGTGTGTTTGTATGCGTACGTGTCCCTGTGTGTGTTTGTGGGTGTGTATGCATGTATTTATATGTGTTTGTAGGTGTATGCGCGTGCTGTCTGTATGTGTTTTGGGTGTGTTTGTGTGGGTTTATGGGTCAGTTTATATGAGTGCGTAATCGTGTGTATTTTTGGGTGTATTTGTGTATGATTTTGTGTGCGACTCTGTATGATTATGTGTTTTTGTATGTCTTTGAGCGTGTCTACGTGGGTCTGTGTGTATTTTCAGGGGGGTGTGATTATTTGTTTCTGGGTGAGTTTCTAATTTTACCCGAAAAATACTGTGTATGTGTGCTAAAACTGACCAAGTTCTTAATGGTTGAGAGTGAACCAGTGTAATCAAAATCGTACGATTTGCGATTCGAATCGTACGATTCGATACGATTCACTAAAAAAATGATGCGAATCGGATAGGAGAATCGTGAATCGACGTGAATCGGTACCGAATCGCGTGAATCGGTACCGAATCATGTGAATCGTTAGTGAATCGTACGATTCACTGAATCGTTCGCGATTCGGGTCAATTTTTTTTTTTTTTTTAAAGCCCAAAATATTTTAAAGTAGCTAACAAAATAAGCCCACTTTAGTAAAAAAATGGGACACAAAACTCGTAATTGATTGGACCACTTGTGTTTACAACAACTTTTGAGCACTAGTTTGGACACTTGTGAAATGTGATATTATTCCGACCAAAAAAAATAGTGTGATATTGTGATGCAGAAATTGTTTAGGCTACTAGGAACAAGTGAAGTAGTGAACAATCTAGAAAAGTAATAAAAACATATATTAATATTAATCCAAATAAAGAATCTCAACTAAAAACTGTTAATAAAAACATAATATGTCAAATATCAAATAGTTTCAAATTTGTGACCGAATCGGTACGATTCACGATTCGATTCGATTCACGATTCAAAAAAATGATATTTCGATTTACGATACGATTCACGATTCGACAACTATGGTTGAGACTAATTTGAATATTTTTTAAAACATTGGGGACTAATTTACTCTTTTTGAAATAATAAGGATTAAATTGAATCTCATGAAAACAATGGAAACTAATATGTTAAATTGATAGGTATTTCAAAGGTAATCTGGGACTAGTAGCTTACACGAGGAAATAGAGATTACTAACCTATTCATTGAAACAGATTGCCAACTAGTCATTAAGGTCGTCTCGCATCACACTACCAAATAGCCCATTGAGACTCTGGAATAAAAAATGTGAGTTGCTACAAACTACTTTTACTTGTGACACTGGATTTGACACATATTAGAGGATAGTACTAGAGGGAGTAGTGTGTTTCTGGTCGTGAAAAAAATCAGAAAATAAAAATAAAAATAACTACTAGGTATCTATCTTTCGCTTAGCAAGACAAATTTCTATCAGCAATCAACTAAGTTGGAGAAATTAAGGTTATTTGCGTGATAAAGAAGATAACATAATTTATAACATAGCACACACCAAACACACATACACTTAACTATATCAAAAGGAAACAAATATAGGACAAAAAAGATCTCGATAATTAGCTATAAGAAAAAGACATGGGGGGTGGAGGCATGTTGACGACTCCATTTTTAGGCACTAGTAGAGGCCTTGCTGATCCTCATATCATAAGCTATCTTGATGCAAATAATCAACCATTTTCAACCATTTATAGTGCTTCTTCACCCTTTAAGCCATCTTCTTCTATCTGCTGCACATGTTATGATCAAATATGTAACACAAGTTTTGATTCTGTGCATATCATAGAAGATAAAATTGCAAAAGGGTCGTGTTGTGATTGTGTTTTCGGGCCTGTTCCTACCCAATTCGAAGTTGAAAAGGCTATATTTGACCTCCAAAGGTAAGTTTTCGTGTTATGTTTTTATTCGTAGGCAGGACCACGTTATATTATTGTTCGTAGGCAGGACCATGTTAGATAAACACTACGGTGGTACAGCAGTGTGCCCAACGACTATATATACAGCTGTTTTTTCTCTTATATTAATTGGTCTTTGATTGATTTAGATTTGATCCAATAATCTTTTTCTAAGTACGATTGATAGTATAGCAAATTATGGCAATTTTCTTGATGAATTCCAGCAAAAACCTTGAAATAGATGAATTATCATATGATTTCTAAGGAGAATTGTTGTAAACTATTTGCTATAGATTTTTTTTCCTTTGAAAGTCATCTATATCCGGTCTTTTGCCAAAGTAATCTCAAGGGCACTGTGATTATTGAATGTAAATCTATGCACAAACCTATGCAAATAGGAGATTTTATCACTACTTTTGCCAGTCTAGAGTCCCTAAGCTTAATGGCCAGGTAAATTTCTGCTGGCACTGAGAGGGCTCGAATTGGCAACTTTTGTGAAGCAATTTGCTATAGATTATTATATAGTGAATTATGTTTGATGCTTGGGAATTTTGAAAATGGTATTATAAGAGCTAGTTGATTCCAACGCTTTCATTATTTTTGTACTTTATCAGTTACTGATATGTGCTTCCTGAAATTCGTTGCCATTGCCAAGAATGATTAGTCAAATGTGTAAATCGTCTTAATTGATAATTGCGACATACTTCATATTGATTATAGGGTAAATAGCATATTACCCCCCTGTATTTTGTTAAAAATGCACAATACATTTCTATGTTTTAAAAATTAGTTGATTACACTCCTGTGTTTTGCTAAAAATGCACAATATCCCCCTGTGTTTTAAAAATTAGCTAATTACCCCCCTGTGTTTTATAAAATTAGCTAATTACTCTCCTATATTTTTTAAAAATTAGCGCTTTTGTTAAAAAATATAAGGGGGCAATCAGCTACTTTTATAAAACACAAGGGGGTAATCAGCTACTTTTAGCAAAACAAGGGGGTAATCAGCTAATTTTTTAAACACAGGGGGGTATTGTGCACTTTTAGCAAAATACAGGGAGGAAATCAGCTAATTTTTAAAACACAGGGATATTGTGCATTTTTAGCAAAACACAGAGGAGTAATACGCTATTTACCCTTGATTATATTGTTATCTATCAGGTCTGTGCTCGGGCTTTCTGAGCTCGAATCAGACTTAAATTCTCTTCAGCCGGTCTTGAATCGTTATGAGTCAGGAATGCTGCAATCACCTGGATATCGAAGAATCCATTATGCTTTTCGTATGCTAGAAACAGAGCCCTCTATGCAGGTACCATCTTCGAGCTTGTATTTTGTCGAATTAGAGGTGTAATATGTACCTGTTCTCAGTAATTATTCAATCTGTCGAAGTCCTGAAACATAGTAGTTTGAGGTGAATTTTGATATGTAATGTCTCCATTGAGCCTCTAAAGAAGGCTGATCTGTATGCAGAAAATGGTCCTCTCCATATCATGTGATCAAGCTGTTTGGGAAGCCATCTTGAAAAATGAGGCAGTTCGGAGTCTCGAAAGCTCATTCTCTGCAAGTGCACATATCGACATATCATACTTCTAAAAACGTTTCACGTATCTGGATTTATTTCATATCAATATAGGAAATAGTTTTAATAATTCTTTACCTCCATTTTGCATAAAGATTTCTGACCTCAATTAAACTCAACTGAAAGTATCTCATCAAGGACTTGGAGTTTAGTATATCTCATGAAGTGTTCATTCCAACATCCTAAACACGTTTAAATCATAAATTAAGTTTTTCGTGTGGGTAGTCGTTGAAGGTTGTGCTTGATACGATGCCCAACTGTTCACTTATCGAGTACTTAGACTTGGGCTCAAATCTTGAAAACACTCACTCTGTCAATAGGAATAAGACTACTTAAATTTACCTTCCTCAAACCGTACTATTTGTGGGAGGTGTGTGCATTGAGTTGAACCCTTTTGGTGGTTGAATATCTTCTATGATAAAGAGTGAGATAGACTACAACCTAAAATCTTTTGATGATCAAAAAGTTATTTTGCTTGAACTGAATTAAGGAAAAGGTCTTCCTGTAAGATATTTTGTCCCTTTCTTTTCATTTATATTTTCAGTGATCATATTTTCGTCGGTCAAATCCAAAACTTAAACATAGCTGCATTTTTCACGACTTGTATAACATTTTGTGCTCGTACAATATTGATGAAAAAGTCTAGTTTCATAAATTATCTTTATGAGCATGTTATTTGGACATTATGGAATAGAAAAACTCCTGAAGTCGTATGTATTCGTTAGTTGCAAATTTCAGTTTCCAAAACAACCTGCAGAAAAACCAGATACTGTACCTTGATACAGTGTGTATCCACATTAGTCTTGCGCATTTTTATTGTATGTCTTTGTATATGTATAAAACAATTGAGTCAGGTTTTGATGTTGATCAGCACAACTAAAGAAGGAGAAAGCCAGAGGTCCAGCAAAGAATCCGGTATAACAGACCTCGTATTGAAGTGGTTCTGGGCATCACCAAGTCAGAAATAGTCGAATTGATTGAGAAATCAGGACTGCTAGTGTCTGAAATATGTCGACCTACTGAGAAGGTAAAGCCTACTTCAGAAGAACTCGACGATCTCCTGGAAGAGAAAGTTAGATCTTCCGTGGTGATTCTCATGATCGTGGTTGCTACTCGAAACCATGGAGCCTTATGACATTATTAATGATTGAGGGGCGGCTAACACTTGAATTTTGCATTTGGGCAAAGACATTAATCATAGTTCTAGTTTATCAGCAAATATTACTCATAATTCGAGATTGATGTAATTAAGTACCTCTCTTCAAACAAATACGTATGGGTTTTACTTCGTTTTCGTTTTCGTTTATCTCATTTATATTGAGAGATACTATATTGCATAGCTTGCTCAAGTTTAAAATGCTACAATAAATGCGGAAATAGGTGACAGTTTTTCTCACCGGGGAAAAACCTGTTTTCTTGCAATGAACTATGAAATGAAAATGTTGTTATTATCACAATTTTCCGATTAAAAAAAATAATTTGTTTATTAGTCATATCTCCACATCTATTCCCATAAGTTTTCAATGAATATCATCATTGTTGTAGTATCCATTTTCTATAAGCATTTTTTTTTTTTTAATGGGAAAAAACTTGAAAACTTCTTAACACTTTAAAATGTCCAAATCTGATGCAAGTGTTGCTAATAATAATGTGACTAATTGTTTATTCTTTCTTTCTTTTCCAAACCAAACCGAACTAAGTTTTATCTCACTAGGTGAGTCGACTATCTAGATCATGGGACGCCATTTATTTCTATCGAAATCCATCTCATTTATAAGTTAGCTTACCAACTTGTCTTAAATAAGGACCTTATCGGTCCAAAGGATCAATGGTTTTAAGTTAGTTTACAAATGATTCGATAAAATATCTTCAAATTTATGTCTTCTTTTTTTACCTCGCGCCCTGGATTTTGACTGCTGTTCTTTTGGGTTTTTATTGGTAGGACCAAGGATAAATAGTAACTTAGGGAGAAAAGTTTAAAAAAGTTACAACCAGTCATTCAATTGAGTGGAAAATGAACATCACGCGTTTATAGAACTCACTTTCACACGGGTTCGGGTGCAACATTTAAAGAGTTTTCCATAACTCAGAGCTTTTTTGGCGGCATATACAGAGAAACGATGATGCAAAACCTAGGGTAATGCCCTTTATAAATTTATTCACCCTAACCTATTTGATAAAATGGAAAAAGCCAAATAGGTCCCTCAACTTTATGCAAAAATCCATTTTACTCTCTCACTTTTGAGAAATATTTATTTTTATCTCTCTAACTATATTCCTAGTAACTCAAAAGACCAATATGCCCCTATGCAGGAATGTTAAAATTCATATGCTTTTTACAAAATGTCTTAAAGCAATACACATCATCTCGAAAGCAATAACATTATCCACAATAGAAAAAAAAAAGAAAAAAATTACAATTATATTCATCAATTCCAAACATAAACAACGTAAAATTTATCCCAAAAAAATAATTAATTAATTTAAAAAGGAACAAATTTTAGAGAAGTCACACTACATAACATGTTCTTGAACAAATTATGGAGGCCGGTTTAGCTTTCGAATAATTAGGAAGGGAGGTACCAGTCAGAGAAATTAGTTGTTTGGTTATTTTTTATTTTTTACGACAAATTATGACTTTTTTTGTTTTGCTACAAACTATGACTTTTTATTTTTTTGGAATAAATTTTACGTTGTTTATGTTTGGAATAGATGAATATATTTGTATTTTTTTAATAAATATATTATTATGGATGATCTGTATTACTTTTGGGATGATATGTATTGCTTTTGGGATGATTTATATTGCCTTTAAGATGATGTGTAATCTTTTAAGATAATTTGTAAAAAACATATGAATTTTAATTCTACATAGGGGTATATTTGTCTTTTGAGTTACTTCGAATATAATTAGAGGGACTAAATTGGGTAATTTTCAAAGGTAAGAGACTAAAATGAGTTTTTACACAAAGTTGAGGGCCCTATTTGGCTTTTTTCCATTGATAAAACTATATAACCTTATAAAAAATGGTGGTGGTGAGAGTTTGGTGGCAGTGGCAAACTGAAGATGCAGTTCCTCTGTGAGAAGTAGACAGTTGAGTTTAAGTAGAGAAGGAGGATTATCTCTAGGCCTGATATTAGACTTGAAGTGATGATAGTCTGTTGGAAGGCCCTAAGTATGTAGAAAATGAGATCTTCCTTCGGAATTGGAGAAGCAGTAGAGGCAAGACTTATCAGTTATTGCCTTAACTTCATCCTGATCAGTCTGCATGGAATGATGGCCTTTGGTTAGGTTCATCAGTTTCAGTTTTAACTGATGAACATGTGACAGACCAAGAGAGTTAAATCTTGTGGCTGGGGCAGTCCAGATGGCTGAAGCAGTTGATAAGTGTAGAACATGTGGAAGCATGGTAGCTGAGATAGAGGCCACAAGATAGCTTTTGATGTGCTGATCTTTGAGGAACCAAGTTGCGTAAGTAGGATTCATAGTAGTGGTGGGGAGAGATGATGAGGTGGAAGAGATCAACTGAGAAGGAGAAGGATCTTTACTAGGTACATGATCAATGATTTGATATGCTTGAAAGAGCATCTCTATTTGTGTCTTCCACAGAACATAATTGGTGTTATCCAGCTTGATTTGAAGCAAGTTGTGAAGATTCTGGAGTAACATTTTGAGTCCAGATGGAAGTTGTAGTTCTTTAGTAGCAGAAGAATCTGAAGAAGCAATGGAAGCTTGGATAGGTGAACCTATAATGGAGTTCGGGTTTCAGAAGGAAGAATTGTTCTTCAGTTGAGAAGAAGTATGAAGATAAATCCTTCACAAAGCTTCGTATGACTGAATAAAGCTTCAAATTGAAGTTTTAAAAGAGATTCAAGGTGTTCTCCAATGGCGGTTGAAAAAATTCAGTGGTGGAATTTGAGAGAAAAAATTGGATCAACAGATAGAGGGAGAAGAGATATAGCTTCGACAGAAGTTTTGAAGCTCTTTGTTGGCTAGAACTGAGCTTCAAGAGTGTTCTCCAATGAAGATCTTCTCGGAAAAAAAAAAAAAGGAGAATAAGAACCTAAGCTCTATGATACCATGAAGAGAATAGAATAGAGTGAATTTGCAGAAAATATCTGTTTATTTCATTGCTTGAATGAATTACATTGCTGAGCTTGTATTTATAGGTTTACACAAGCATGTGCTGCACATGCATGCACATGGTTATGTGTCACATAACTAACTGAATTTGAATACTAACCTATCTATTGCATTACATCATAACATAGTTTTCGAATCGTGAATCGAAATGTTATTTTTTTGAATCGTGAATCGTATTGATTCGATCATAAATTTAAAACTAGATGATATTTAATATATTATATTTCTATTAATAATTTTTAGTTGAGATTCTTTATTTGAATGGATATTAATATATATTTTTAGTTGAGATTCTTTATTAGATATATTTTTTATACATATATATGCCAAAAGACTACCGTTTGACTAACCATTAAACCAAACTCGATTCCAAAACACCAAAAGCAAAGTCTGTCAACCTAAAGTAGATTACAAAAGACCAAAAGCTATTAAAGAATTAGCCAAAAAGTGCACAGCCAAGAAACTAAAACATTGAAGCAAACTAAACCATTAAAGCAAACTAAAGGATTCTTGCGTGCTTGAGATCAGCCAATAAATTAAACACAGCGATCTGCTCACTTCAGCCAATAAACACACGGCCAAAAGCAAAGTATTAAAGATTTACAACTTTGAAAACTTGATAATTAGACACTGATAAGTGATAAAGGATAATATTAATGGGCCTTTTTCTGATTTTATTTGTTCATGTTTGTTAAAATTGAGCTTAATTTTATTTACTAAAAGAAAAAATTGAAGTGGACTTTTTTTGTTTTCTCATTTTGAAACATTTTGGGCCTTTTTTAATTGTGGCCAGAATTGTAAACTATTCAATGGATCGTACTATTTTTACAATTCACATACGATTCACATACAATTCACGATTCTTTCATTCGATTCGTATCATTTTTTAACTAAATCGTATTGAATCACGAATAGTACGATTTCGACAACACTGCATCAGAATATAGCAACATACGCAATGCAGTAGGTTACACAGAGTTAGCATATCTATACTTTATCAGACATCCTATTTAATACTCAGATATTAAAGGATGTAAATATATTAATTTTTTTACCTCAGACGCATCATCAACTTGTTTTTCCAGGTATCCACTAGTCACCACTTCTACGAAAGACTTCAATGCATGACGAAAATCACTAGATACGTTTGTATCCTCCAAACAAGGACGCAGAAACCCATTCATTTTCTCAATGTCATCCGTGTTTCCAAGATTTGAAAAAAATCCAGGAACTATAGGTAGAAAAAAAAAAATTGTGTTAACAAAATGTATAGAATGTGTCATGTATATAGCATCACGAAAAAAAGAATAATTACTGGTGCCATCTTCCTGTTCAAAAAGAGCTCCACATAATCGTAAATATGTCCATAGTTCCACAAAAACAGGGCAAGTGAAAAGAAGTTGACCTTCAAGCCGCGAACAACCAATTTGTGATTAAATTTATTTATTTTTGTCAAGAGGTGATACTTGTCAAGTAAAAGAGACAAACTTTCACTGAATAAAATATTTTTACAAAACTTGAACTAGAGATTATAATTCCTTAATGACAAAATTAATAACCCCTGTAATTTGAATTCAACACCAACCGTTGATAAAACAATTAATCTTTTTTTTTTGTTAAAGGAAGATATGAGTTTTTTTTTATCGAAAGATATGAGTTATTAAAAAATGCACATTTAGAACAACAAAATATTTGAATAAAACAAAACTGAGTTATCATTGAGTTAACTTACTCGCTAAAACACTGATCGAGTCGAGACGAGTCATCTCGTTCCAAGGCAAGACAATCTTAACGTGGTTGCATGAAAATAGTGTTGTTGCAGGTCTGTAGGAACAAAAGAAGTATGCCCATTTGCTTTGTACGTCGATGAGCAAGCTTTACAGACAGAAGACCCAAAGGTCTCTTCAGACACCATCTGGTTGCATGAAAATAGTGTTGTTGCAGGTCTGCAGAAACAAAAGAAGTATGCCCGTTTGCTTTTTATGTCAATGAGCAAGCTTTACAGACAGAAGACCCAAAGGTCTCTTCAGACACCACCTGCAGAGACAAGTTTTGACTTCTTGACTAACAAGAGGACAGGATAGGCTTTGGGAACCCTAGGCTTTGTTGGGTGTCCATCATTTTTCTTCAATAGCGCTACCTTCTTCAGCAGCACTACTCCACGACCACCGTCACATCATCATCAACCGGAGCTTCTTCGATGGGGTAATTTATTTTTTAACTTATAATATAGAGTTGAGTAGCCATTGCTCAAGTGTTCGGTATGTTAAAAATTAAGAAAAACAAAAAACAATCGTTTATAATCTGATTTTTTTCATTCAATAAGAAAACTAACATAACATAATAACTTATACATCAAGAGATTTGATAATAAAGCTTGTAAAGTATTATGTTTCAACTCTTTCTTCTAATATAGCTTATGTTGGACTTGTGTATTTTAGACAAGAAAAAACTTCATTAATTTTACCATTACCAAAATTTTATATTGTCACTGTAAATAGAGAAAATTCTAAAAATCACAAACTGGTTGTTCGCGGCTTCGAAGGCTTTGAGGAAGGTCAACTTCCTTTCACTTACCTTACTTCTTTGGAACTATGAACATATTTACGATTACGCGGAGCTCCTTTTGAACAGGAAGATGGCACCGGTAATTATTCTTTTTTTATATGTCCATAGTTCCAAAGAAGTAAGGTAAGTGAAAGGAAGTTGACCTTCCTCAAAGCCTTCGAAGCCGCGAACAACCAGTTTGTGATTTTTAGAATTTTCTCTATTTACAGTGACAATATAAAATTTAGGGAATGGTAAAAATTAGTGAAGCTTTTTCTTGTCTAAAATAAACAAGTCCAACATAAGCTATATTAGAAGAAATAGTTAAAACATAATACTTTACAAGCTTTATTATCAAATCTCTTGATATATAAGTTATTATGTTATGCTAGGTTTTTTTATTGAATGAAAAAATCATATTATAAACGATTGTCTTTTGTTTTTGTTCATTTTCAACATACCGAAAACTTAAACAATGGCTACTCAACTCTATATTTTAAGTTAAAAAACAAATTACCCCATCGATGAAGCTCCGTTTGATGATGATGTGACGGTGGTCGTAGAGTAGTGCTGCTGAAGAAGGTAGCGCTGTTGAAGAAAAATGGTGGATACCCAACAAAGCCTAGGGTTCCCAAAGTCTATCCTGTCTTCTTGTTAGTCAAGAAATCAAAACTTATTATCACAGCAAATGGTTGGCAGAGTTGATAACTTCAGTCGAAGCTTAACAAGAAGATTTTGCAACCAGTTAACTTTTAGCAGTGGCGGCTGGGACTGCCCAATACTCAGCCTCAGTTGACTAGCGAGCAACAGTGCGTTGTTTGCGAGAGGACCAGCTAATAGGATTACTACCAAGAAACACAACATAAGCCAAGGTTGAAGTGCGGTCATCGAGATTCCCAGCCCAATCCACATCCGAAAAAGCTGATAACTGAAAAGAAACAGATCGGCGCAATAACAAGCCATGACCCATTGTTTGTTTTAGATATCTCAAAACTCGTTTGACTGCAGACCAGTGATTCTCCGTTGAACAGTGCATAAACTGTGATAACCGATTAACAACAAAGGCTATATCTGGTCGGGTAAAGGAAAGATACTGCAAAGCTTCTAAAATACTTCGATATTGCGTGGCATCAGTGAGCGAAGACCCATCATTCAATTTCAACACACAAGAGGTCACTACAAAAAAAACTGAATTCTGCGAGAGACGGTTCCCCTTATCGTGCCGTCGCCAATTTCGAACTTGCAACGACACGGTGAGAAAAAATGTCCGTCGGACTCGAGGTGGTCGCCAAAATTCTCCCCGTCACCAAGCTGTCGCCGTATTTCGACGGCTCATCACCAGGCCATCACCAATGATTGCCGCCACCTAGCCCTCGCCAATGTTTTCCCTCACCAAGCCTTCGCCAACTTCACCCGTCACCATGCCGTCACTAATACAACCCTTCACCAAGCCCTCACCAATTTATCACGTCCTCACGCCGTCACAAATATTTCCAGTCACCATGCCGTCACTAATATTTCCCATCACCAAACCCTCGCCAACTTTACCTGTCGTCGTGCCGTTACCAAAACTGCCAAAGCTTACAAAAGATCAGCTACATTACCTAGAGACAGACTCGAAGAGCTTTTCAATCTCAGGTGCACACCTCGTGAAAGATCAGCTCCAGAAGTTGTATCGTGGATTCTGTCATTAAATTAGAGATCGAGACAACTTAAGGACTTGTACGCAGAGATGATAAACTATGCATAAGCACGTGGAAAATAAGTATATAGGTTAACTAAATTAGTTCAAATGTTGGTGATTAGGAGCCCCCAAGGATGAGGCCGATTAACGATTAGATTAATCGTCATCTAGTGATCTGTTCCTGGATTATTTCTTGCAAGAACACAAGTAGTCAATTTCAGCTCCATGAGCCTGCCCCTTTGCATAAAACGAAGCTATAAATCTATTGGAAACAAAGCCTATACCTAATTTGATTATGCAAACAGGTATAGAAGAATGAAAGAGTAGTAGTGTGTATGATTGTTTGGATATTGTAATTGATTCGCAATTGCATTCAGGAAAAGGTAGCGCCCCTCAGTGTCCAAATCCATTATCAAAGTCTGGGAAATGTCCAGAGTAGCACCAACCAAGAACACAGCCAGTGGAACTCTGCTCGCCATCAACTGTGCATGAGGGGCGGTTCTTGCCTGCAGCTGTTGTATGGCCTAAAACAACACGCTCCAAAGATCAAAGAGACTATAGAACGATATTATCGCAACTGTGTTTGAGCAATGTAGGAGAGGACTAGTAAGAGAAGAAAAGACATTGACTATTTCATTTCTTCCCATTTAATTGTTAACTGCCTTCCCTTTTCCGTCTGCTTGGTGTTGGTTTGGGGGTGGGAGTGGTGGTGGGGGGATTTTGCATGGGGAGCGAAGGGGAAGAGATAGGACTCACCTGCACCCATCATAGAGTACAACGTAGTTTATAAGTGGTATGTTGTAACGAGTCCCGGCACGATCAGCTTCACTTGGAGAAAGAAGCAGTTTCTGCTTCAGTTCAGTAAGAAACGATGACCCTTGTTGCCTTGTCTGCAGCACAAATCAACACATTTATGAATATATAACGACTTCCTCATTGCCCTGTGAGGGCTTTTGCATGTGCATTTGTTCCTTGAGGTATTTCTACATCATTCTTAATTTGCTTCGCTTCAAGAGCCGCATCCACTTCAGAAAGAATGTATGGAGATTGACTAACCTCAGCTAACAAATTAAGCACAATACAGTCAATTTTCTTCCATATAAACTCTGCCTCGAGAATCAAACAAAATACAATAAACACCACCATTAGTAGTCACCTTCAAGTTGGGAGTTGAGGGATCCGGTAGCCTCATATTGCGAGGAAATGCACTAAGGATTATATTTCGCATCTCTATGCAGGTTGGAGGAATGACATCACAGAAGCTGAAATGATAATCACAAAGAAACTCCAGAAAATCATGAAGAAGCACCAACAACACTCTTGAGTGTCCCTTTATACAGAAAATGGACCTAAAAGCAGATAAAGACCAAAGTTAGGAATACAAGGAGAAAATGTTGAGAATATTCTCATGTGTAATAGACTAACTGGCTATCCTAACTCCGCATTCCTTAAGAATGGCTCCATGAACTGGAACAAGTCGACCAGTAGACGCTGAAAATAAGGCCATCCTTTCTGAGCATTTCTAGTGAGTAATTTTGGCATGAAACTTGATAAGATAGCTAGTTGACTTTGTATATGTGTTAGTCAAAAGACTCTGTACAGGTGCCTATTGTATAACTATAACAGTAGCAATAGATCCTCTGCCAGCTGTAACTAAGCTGGCAGAGTTAGTTAGAGCTCCTATCTGACACTTGTAGCTCAAGTCAGATAACTAACTATAGATTGCATTGTATCTATAAATAGGCTGCTCTATTGTAAACTCAGATCAATCAATGAAATCATTTTCAGTTCCCTCAATTCTCTCTCTTCTTTCAAAACTTTTGTGACTAACTAGCTCGAGCCATGCAAAGCTGGAATTACATACAAAGTCAGCCATGAGAAAAAATTTTGCGACTTCTTACATTGCCCTATACCTTCAGACCCACAAAGTAAATTGTAACCAAAACACTATTAAGAAAATGCTCGAAGTTACTATAACAGTAGGACAATTACAGAACTAAATGAACAAAGCCTCATCCACATTTGTCTATGTGGAAAAAGGACTATACATTCAAATACATGCAAACAAACATAATTACATGTAAGAATGCACTTAGAAAAGCATAAGAATCTAAAATCCACAGATAAACAACAGCAACAAACAAGATGGAAGCTAACCACAGGCAAACAATGAAACTCAAATTAGAATAAAGCCTTGATAATGAAAATGTGGTTAGAAATACAGACCTGAATCTTGGAATTTTAAGGGGCTGAAGAGCATGGAATGCATTTGCTAAAGCAGTCAAAACCTAGGTAGACAGGGTAGGATTAGTTCACAAAAAACTCTTTAATCAGTCCAGACTGACATCAATTCATGAGAAAAGAAATGGGTCCTACATGTGTGTGAGACCCACACCATGTGAGAGGACTGATGTTAATCTAAACTAATTGAATAGCAACCCTTAGTTCACTGATATAATTTTTTTGTCTAGCACTGACTTAGATGAAAGCCATTGAAAATGCCACATGCAGCATACCTGAAAGTTTGCACCATCAAAAACGGGATCCAGAGAACACAAATCCAACAGCCAGTTAATGAACAATCTAAAATATGGTCGTGGATTGCATGATCCCTTCTTTTCCTCAGCATCTTCTGAATAAATTTCACCGTCACTGCCAAAACCTGTACAAGACCCAATTTTATGATTTTCAAATACCCTAGACAAGCAAAGAGCCCCGAAAGAGAGAGAGACAAGAATTAATACCTTAGGCAAAAGGGATAGCTTACTGGATCCCTGGTCCGCGGGGCAAAACTAGAAAAGGTAGGCAGAGAAGTCAAGATTACAACAGGTAACGAAATAGATGAATTATAAGATTTATAATTACTTAAAAGAAAATTAAGAAATAGAGGAGATAATATATACCTTCAGGATTGAGAAGACTAATTTGGCGTGTATGTCAATAGCAAGGAAGGACAGGCTGTACTTGATGTGACTGGGAAGGGCCTGAAGCAATAACCTCAGAGGTTAGGCAATTTGACACGGAAAGATCCTGAAAAGTATGAGATATACGATACACGAGAAAATAGGGAAAATTTACCATGAGCCGGCAGAAAAAGCGGTATAAGGTATCATCTCTTTTGAGCAGGTCATTCTGTTGTAGTTGCAGCACCAAATGTGCATAAGCTGCATCATTTGCCCCAGGAAGTTCGCAAATCCAATACCATTCCGCAAACAGCATTGAGACCTACATTAATCACAAATTTTGCAAGGGCCATCAGAGGTAAATTTCACTGTACTCTAATAGGTAACTCAGTCCACTTACATGTGGATGGTTATACATTACTCACATAAATGATGAACATTTAACTACAGGTTTTATAAATGAGACAGGCTTTTTAAGTTGCCCAACATCTGGGGAAAAAGTCTTTTAAGTCCCACAAAGTATCATAGTTCTCAAGTTTTCAGCAACCGGACGTGATTGTTATTGGTCATTGTTACGATCACGTTCATTAAGAAGATCGGGAGTTTGGAAACATCAAAAAGCTAACATTCAAATTTGGGATAGGGTAAATTAAAAATTGACATGATGCACACCCAGCTAGTCAGCTCCTCAACTACAAGCTTGCTAACATCAAGAATAGCATCCAGCATTGCAAGATGAGCTTGCTAAAATTTCGTACAAGCCCTTGAAAACCTACCAAGGAACAGAAACATAAAATTAAAGTAGTAAACCTTTTGAGCAACTTCCAAAGCAGCCTCATATGCATTTGAGGATAATTGCTGGAACTTCAGCAATAACTCCCTAAAGTGGAAAAGAAATATGGTATTAGCAAAAAAGACATAATAGAATGAACTATTTACTCCAACAGACGAGAAGGGACTGACCAAAGAAAATATACCTGAATATCTGATTCCTCAGAATCACTTGACACCAGATTTTCAAGCTGCCACAAATTTCAAGCAGACACTTATCAGATTTTATCCCTTGGTCACAGAAAATGGAAGTATTTTATTATATAGTAAAAGGTTTTTTCCAAGAAAAGGAAAACAAAAAGACAAGACAACTATTTACAAAAATTGTTTTCCTTTCTTCAGGTGACTACTAAAATCAATCCATGCCTCAGCACTTTATTTTAAGTGCAGAACCATAGTCAATCAGATTCTGCCACAATTAGCTCAAGAAAAGATGCAATGAAATCCTATGGAAGCGAAAAAGAGAATGAAATACCTTCTCCAAGATCATCTGGTACTTATCCAATGCATCACTCGTGGTCAACAATGGCTCTGTCCCTATTGTCCCAAGGCACTCAGAAGCAGAAGTTGCATTTAATGGCTGTACTGCAGATCCCGCTTCCTGCACGAAGTCGATTACATATTGATTACAAAGAATGAGTGCCACAGCACAAAACACAAGTATCTACACAGATGTTCATTTACTTTCACAACATTAGAGGGTTCAACTGGATGCACATCAGGAGCTGAGATTGAAGGAATTGAAGCAACAACACTTTCATTTTCAAAGCTGTGAGGACTAACACCTTCACCCATACCAACAGGAGTTGTGGAAGCACTGAAACATTGAAAATTTGGAAAAATTAGTATCCACCAAAGGAAAATTCCAAATGCAAGTGAGGAAGGCATAAGGAGACTATACCTATGAGTAGAACTAGAATCTATCTCCTGATAGACAACATCCAAGGGTTGTGGAACAGAACTAATCTCCGTGTTTACAAGGCCAGAGGAGTACATGCCAGGATTCATTTGTCCTGAAACTGATGCATATGCCCGAGAGAGACCACTGCTGGTAGATGAAGCTGAAGGACCAACAGGCACAGAATTTGAGCTATGACCTGATTGATGTTACATAGGCAACCAAACAAAATCCTGTAGACACCCAACCATCGGTCACACTGAAAGGACATAGCACCACTGCAAATAAATATCATTGTATAGCTAAGGATCAGATTAGAACTTAAATGGAAAGGATAAGCGCAAAATATGGAGACAAAGCATAAAGGACAAGGCTTTTCTTACTAAATGGCTCAGAAGACTTCTGAGAAACTTTTAGATAACTCAAGAGAGAAACAGCTTGAAAAGTTTTTCCCCGCCACATCTATCGGTGAACCATTCATATCATTGAGAAATAAGGACAACATGCATGTTATCAAGAACAAATTCTTCTCCTACACCAATTAAGTTAATCCACAGATTTTTTTCTTCTCATAGCTACCACATTATAATCGACTGCATTATTTCAGGTGTAGCAAATCATCACATGTAAATAAGCAAGAGTAAAATCCAAGACTAACAGAAGGCACACATATGTGGACTGCATCTCCCAAACATTTTCTCATAAAGTTTACCATTCTAAGTGTTTAGCGAGTTCCTTTTTATCCTTCAGCAAAGATTAATTCCATGATGCTTTGAAATGTTGATACCCTAAAGCAAAAAGTATAAAACCGAAGACATGCAACTAAACCCAAAATTCCACAGAATTGCAGACTTCAGGGATGATATGTGCAAGCAACTGATCCAACACAGTACATGACACTAACAACATATCAGGTACCATAAGCACACTTGTCGCCATCACCATTTCATTACGTAAATTGTGCGGCCCTACACAATGCCAAAATAAACTTTTTTTGCTTTTTCTATTAATATGATCAAATGATGAAAGAGCCAGAAAACACGCTAATAACTAAATATCAAGTTCCGAAAGCACATACTCATTTCCATCGCCAGTACACTGTCTAAATTGTCTGCCCCAAAGGAAAACCAAAATAAACTTGCTTTTTTCTATTAATTTGCAACTATACTGAAAGCACAGAGGAAAATTAGTAATCTTCGACAATTGTCAAGCATTCTCGCTCAAAGCTAAACGATCAATACTACTTAATATTCAATTTCATGCCTCGTAATCTATATAAAGCGAAATCCTTTCCATATTTCCCAGTCATGTGTGTTTGCTCACGTTAGTCCGCGACAAAGATGTTACTTTTTCTGCTATTTTATCGTATAATGCAGAATATGCGCATGTGTATGTGAATGTATTTTGAACAAATTTCTAATAAAAAAAATAATACAAATACTGCAAGCTTGATCAAGCTGCTTAAACTTCGTAACTCGCACCTCATCTCCTGCAAAAAAGAAAAAAAAAAGGAATCGAATAAAAAATTAATCAAATTTTCATCGAAATAACACCAACAAAGAACAAAGAAATTCAATTAATACACAATTTGATTTCGAGAAAACAAAGTAATTCAGCAAAACAATACTATATAATATCCATACATACACATATATATGTCTGTGTGTTTGTGAGGTAAATAGTATATTTTGGAAAAGCTTTTACCGAGAATGACGTTGACGCCGAGAAGATTCTTCGAATGAGCCAAGCGACTCCATCAACTTGGTGACGTTTGAGAGCTGCAGTGACGCCGTAATCGGCAGGGCTAAGCGTCGGTTCACCGTCGGAACATCGGCGGCGTAGACGTACTTCGCCGCCACGATTAGTTTCTGGTCGTAGTTCATTTTTTTTTGGCGCTAAAAAGAAATATTTGGTGGCAAAGAGTAAAACGAAGCGGTGACTTTAGAAGAAGAAAGATCAGTAAATGACTATACTACCCTTCCACAGATATGGAAATTTGCGACTCTTCTGCGAATTTTGGGTTAGGCTGAGGGATAATATGGGATGAGGACGAAAACTTACTGCTATTTCTTTATGAAGTATGTTGGCGCAAAGTGCCAGGCAGTTCACAAACGCTCCCGTCCGGTTAATATTATCATATCATTGTAAATTTTGAGTCCCGCGAGTGCTCCGTAATGCTATCTTTAAGGTTATCCTTTAGCAGAGTTAGCAAAATAAAAAACATGTCAAATTTAAAAATTTTTATAGATTCAAACATTATTTTTGATTTAAATATACATAAAACTTACCACTTTTCATAACTTTTGATATAAAATAGATCTCTAAATTATATTTAAGGCTCTAAATTTAACACCCCAAATATAATTTAGAAATCAAATTTATATCAAAAGTTATAAAAAATAGTAGGTCCTATATATATTTAAATCAAAAATAATATTTAAATCTCTAAAAAATTTTAAATTTAACATATTTTTTATTTTGCTACCTCTGCTAAGAATAGCCTAATAGGACTCTAAAATATAAATTTTTTTATTTTTAGATATTTTTATGCTTTTTTAGAGTCCCATACCCTAAAAAGTAATACTATTTATAAAAAAAGATGTGAAGTCTACTATTTTTGGGTTAAAAGATGCTAAAATAGTGCTTCGAGCTTCAAAATGTTCAGCAAATTTGCTAAATATTTTGAAGCCTGGAGTACTATTTTGGTATCTTTTAACCCAAAAGTAATAGACTCCACGTCTTTTTTTTATGAATAGTACTACTTTTTAATCCAAAATTTGCTAAATATTTTGAAATTCAGAGCACTATTTTGACATATTTTAATCCAAAAATTGTGGACTCCACGTCCTTTTTTCATGAATAGTGTTACTTTTTAAGATATGGAACTCTAAAAAAGTACAAAAATACTCAAAATTATAAAAATTTACATTTTAGAGCCTCCCATTGAACTTGCCCTAACAAATTGCTTCTTTCAAAATGCATTTGATGTCGTATAATAATGATTTTCACTTTGTATCTCTTATTTCATCTAAAAAAAATAAACGTGGCATGACAGTTCATCTTTCAACTCTAAAAAAATTTATTTGCCCTAGATAGATTATTTACTATTCACTTATTATTTTTTTGCACAAAACAAGTGCGTGAATCAAAAATCTCTTGTCATAAATTATTGGGATTTATTCATGCATTAAATTACAAAATTCAATTTTATAAATAAAAAAGTAATTAGAAATTTACTCGAATCTAAAGAAAAATATTTTATTCACATATTACTATGTTAATACTCTGCATAGAGGTGAAACTGATAAAAGCAATACTAAAAAGTGATACTTTTTAGTGTTGCTTTTTAGTGTTATTTCATTTTAGCTATAAAGAAAATAGGGATGTCTATAGTCTTTATAGGGAAATAAAGTATTCAAAGTTTTCTTTCTTCTGATTGGCAATCTTGTTATACTATTGCTTTCTACAACTTTACTCTGATCCATGCAGAGTATTAGCAAAATAATGCAAGAATAAGACATTTTTGTTTGAAATTGAGTAAATCTCTAATCACCTTTTCATTTATAAAACTAAAGGCAAATGACATCAAAGGTCTCATATCTTTTAAGATTGGAACATTTTGATTCTATATCTTTTAAAATGAATTTTTTATTCCTAAATATATGAAAATATTGACACCATTGACCTTGTGAGCTTTTTATGTTAAAAAACTAATATTTTTTGCACGTAATACCCTCATGTCGTGTAAAAAAAATAAATTTTGAGGGTAAAATTGAAAGCACAATAATTCAAACTTTTTTGGCCATTGCTTCAAACATCTAAAGAAAAAAATTACACGACATGTGGGTAAAAATGTTATTTTTTTAACAAAAAAAGCTCTTTAGGTCAACAGTATCAATATTTCTATACATTTAAGACTAAAATACTCATTTTAAAAGATATGGAATCAAAATATCCCAACTCCAAAAAATATAGGACATCTAGTGTCATTTACCCTAAAACTAAATTTTGTAATTTAATGCAGGAATGAATCAATCTCAACGATTCATGATGTGAGATTTGCAACTTATGCACTGATTTTTTGCAAAAACATGATAAGTAAATAATCTATCTCTTGAGGGCAAAGAGCCAAAAGATAAACGCTCGTGCCATACCCATTTCTTTCAAATTAATAGGATCACTTCCAAGAAAATAATAGCACTTGCCCACAATCTGACTCAGATCTGAAACTTTTGATTTGCCTTATGGGATTATATATAGCACTTGCTTATTTGTAGGGATAAGTCTATATGATCCTAGGTAGAAAACTCAAAAGAGGAACCAAGTGTGTTTAGCATCATGTATGCATTAGTAAACAAATAAAATACAGATCTCCATCATGCATGCAGATATGTTTATATCTGCAACATAATCATGTGGACATGACCATGGACTTGAAACTATAAATGAGGTCTGAGACGTCAAGCTAATATTCCTTCAAGTGAAGGGAAGTTGACCTTCTCCACAGCCTTCTTGCCCGCACGGTCAACACGTACGTAATGTTGACTCATTTTACTAGCGAAGATAATGTGTATGTGGGGGTGGTGCATTGTAGAAAGTTGTTGGACTGTGGCTGATCCTACCAAAAGCTTTTGGTTATGTGGAGGTGGTGTTGGAGAAAGTGGTTGGACTGCTTTTGGTTATATAGAGGTGGGGTGCCTTGAAGAGAGCTTTTGGTCTTGTGTTGTGTGCATTTTTAAGGTAAACTTTAATAGTTTCTTTATTTTATTTTTTTATATGTAGAGATTTTGAACAATTTATCTATATTTACAAATTCTTTATTTTAGTATTACTCTAATAGTTTCTCTATATTTATTCAATCTCTATTTTTAGAGAATCTCTATTTTAATTTCACTCCAACAGCTCTCTATTTCAATTTCATTCCAACAACTTCTCTACATTTACTCAATCTTTATTTTTAAAGAATTTGTAGATGATCTCTATATGTAAAGATGCTGAATTCAATTGTAGAGATTCTCTATAAGTTTTCTACATTGTAGAAAATTTCTAAAGATACTACTAGAGACAGCAGTCTCTAAAAGAATCTCTACATGTAGAGATTTTGACATTTTACATATAGTACTGGAGTTGGGCTAAAGTATATAAAATATAATGAGCAAACTGTACAAAGCAAACTAAGCTATTTCTTTAGTTTTTGCAGACTGAATGGAGCATACTTTCGTGCAAGCTCAGGCTATGGCTGATCACACCAAAAGCTTTTGGTTTTGTGCAGGTGGTGCATTGAAGAAAGCTTTTGGTCTCGTGTCGTGTGCGTTACTAATTTTAAGCTTTCTTGTGTGTAGGTAGAAAATAGTACTGATAAGCAACATCTACAATTACATACAAAGTAAATGAGCATCATTCTTTTGTTTTTGCAGACCATCACATTGAATGCAATACTATTTTCGTGCAATAAAATGTCTAGTGAGCACCTCAGCATTCTTCAGCTGTTGCAGAGTGGAAGCAGCGTTTTTTGGTGGATCAGGAGGCGGGATAGAGCCATCAATATAACCAACCAAATGATTAAAGGTAAAGAAGTTCATTTTTTGCATTTTCCAGGTCAGAAAGTTAGTATGATCGAGAAGGATCATTACGTCCTGTCCTAACATTATATGTCGGAAAGAAAGGGACGGAAGCCATGTGATTTCTGGAGATAGGACAATGACAAGACCTAAGAGAGGAAATAAAAAGTGACAAAAAGCTGGAAAAAAAAAAAAAAAAAAGCTGTAGGGTGTTGTTTATGGTGGAGATAAAGTAGGACAAGACGTTTGGAAAGGGAAAAGTGGCTGCAGTGAGTTGTTTGTGATGAGCCTAGGTATATGCTTTGTTGACGTGAGTCACAATGACATCTAATACCATGAAAGCTGAAAAAAATTGTATTTTACTCAATGAAATATTGTTTACAGTAAGACTCTATTTATAATTACAATAGTGTCTAACAGATAATAAAATAAGAATTGGAAGATAACAAGAAGCTAAAGCAGTTACAACAAAAGAGTGAAAACAAATCTAAAACTATGATTTACCTCCTATCATGCCCCTCAAGGGAAACTGGGACACTAACTGTGAGCTTGGATCATAGAAGACAAAAGCAAATAATTGACAGTCCCTTGGTCATGATATTTGTGAGTTGGTCCAAAGTAGAGATAAAACAAACTGTAAGAGCACCAAAGGCAACCTTCTCACGTACAAAGTGGATGTCGATTTTAATATGTTTGGTGCGAGCATAATACACCGAAGTTACAGTGAGATATGTTGCTCCGATATTATCACACCAAATAGTCGGTGGAAAAGGGAAAACAACCCAGAGTTCAAACAACAGCGACTGCAACCAACATAACTCAGTAGTAGTGAACGCTATGACCCTATATTCAGCTTCTGTGCTTGACCGTGAAACAGTAGTCTGTTTTCAGGCTGCCCAGGATATTAAATTAGGCCCAAAAAATACACAGTAGCCATGTGAACTGCACCGATCATCAAGACACCCTACCTAGTCATAATCTGAATAGGGATGAAGACTAAGATCACGAGAGGATTTAATGTGAAGACCATAAGAGACCATGTCCTTGAGATATCGTAGAATGCATTTAACCGCAGTCCAATGAACCTCCGTCGGAGCATGCCTAAATTGACAAACTGTGTTCACCGCAAATGCAAATCTGGATGAGTGATCGTTAAATACTGTAGTGCTCTAACAATGCTACAATATAAAGGCAGATATGAGAACGGATCATCCTCTTGTTGTGAAAGGTGTTGATTAGGTGTAACTGGAGAGGAGACAGGTTTGGCCCCGATCAAATTCGCACGAACAATTACATCCAATGTATATTTTGGTTGACTGAGATACAAATTATCAGAAGTTGAAGTAACCTGTATACCTAAAAAATAAGAGAGTGGGCTAAGGTCTTTCAATGCAAACTGTTTATTCAATAGCGTAGCAGTAGAGGGAATAGCTTGAGCACTGTTGCCTGTAAGAATTAAATCATCAACATAGATAAGCAAAAACATAGTATCACTGGATGTACGACGAACAAATAATGAGGTGTCGGATTTTGATGGAAGAAAGCCAAGAGTCTGAATAAAAGAGCTAAAGCATGAAACCCATGCTCGAAGAGCCTGTTTAAGTCCATAAATCGCTTTCTGCAAGTGACACACATTAGGAGTCTGAAGAAAAATTATATTTTACTCAATGAAACGTTGTTTACAGTAAGACCCTATTTATAATTACAACTGTGTGCAACAGATAATAAGATAAGAACCGGAAGATAACAACAAGCTAAAGCAGTTACAACAAGATAGTTAAAACAAATCTAAATCAAGGATTTATCTTCTATCAGAATGTGACTAAATGCAACACTACTTTTTTTCCCTTTTTTTTTAACCCGTGAAATATAATTATTTTAATTAGCCCACAATGCATTAATTTGGATTAGACACTACCATCACGGGGACCTTCAGTCCCTAGATGAGTCACGTCTAGCTTATCACCGCCTAGCCTAATGGCTAGGTGTGAATCAAAACCTGGAACACAGTAACCCAACCCAAAATATGTACCAATTCAGTCAAAAATTTAATTTATTGGACAATCAGGAAGGATCGAAGCGGAATTTTGTCTAGACTTGAGTGGAGTAGTCTCGATAAGAATAACAAAAAAATATTTAAAAAAAAGTTAATTGAATCTTTGACTTTCTTTTATTGACGATTGGTTTCGAATTCAAATTGCATGGGGTTATTTTTAATTTTGTGAGGTCTTGGTGCATTAAGGAATTCTAATTTCTGGTTCGAGTTTTGTAAAAATATTTTATTAAGTGAAAGTCTGTCATTTTTATTTTTTACAAGTATCACCTCTTGACAAAAAAAAAAATAAAGTAAAATAAGAAAGAGACTAAGTTTGACCTATTTGAAGTGTAACGTGTTTGAAACATCTCGAATTGACAACTTTCCAATTTATGTGTTACTACTGATGGATAAAGAGACTATGATAAAACATCTTCTCGTTTAGTTTAATCCCTTCCCTCGAAGCAAAAAAATAAAAAGTGCAACGTGTTTAAAAGTTAAATAACAATATGTAATTATTGAAAAGTTTTCTTCTTTCATGTCTTTATGGATTTTTTTTGATGATTTACATTACCATATTTGATAAGGTTGATATAGTTTTATCAAATATGTCAGAGAGACAATGGAAATGCCCTTTATAGAAAAGAATACAACAAAATAAAAATAAATTCTTTATTTTGTGTCACCATTTCCTTAGGGAAAATCTCACTAGAAGTCCCCATTGTTTCATTTTGTCCCAAATTAGTCCTCATTATTTAAAGTGTACTAAATTAGTCCCCAATGTTTGGAAAAAAAGTCTTAAAATGGTCCTCACATCCAAAATTATGTTATCTTTGACAAAAAATTAGTAAAAAGACTAAATTAACCTCACAAATACTAAATTATAGATTTTTAACTAATAATAATTATGAATCCATTCATGTGCACCACCACGTGACCTCTAACATTTTTTCTCTTTAATTTAAAAGAGATTTACAAAGTAATATTACATAACTTAGAATATTAATTTTAAAAATCAATATCGATATCTCTCGCACATAAAATGATAATTGTATCACTAAGTCATATTATATTACTTAGAATGTTAACTCTAAAAACCAATATTAAGACTTCTTGAACTTTAAACGATAATTATATCATTATATCATATTACATTACTTAAAATATTAACTTCAAAAATCGATATTGATACAATTATCATTTTATGTGCGAGAGATATCGATATTAATTTTTAAAATTAATATTCTAAGTTATGTAATATTACTTTGTAAATCTCTTTTAAATTAAAGAGAAAAAATGTTAGAGGTCACGTGGTGGTGCACATGAATGGATTCATAATTATTATTAGTTAAAAATCTATAATTTAGTATTTGTGAGGTTAATTTAGTCTTTTTACTAATTTTTTGTCAAAGATGACAGAATTTTGGATGTGAGGACCATTTTGAGACTTTTTTTCCAAATATTGGGGACCAATTTAGTACACTTTAAACAATAGGAACTAGTTTGGGACAAAATGAAACAATGGGGACTTCTAGTGAGATTTTCCCATTTCTCTACATATGCTGTCAAAAAAAGGCATGAGTTACGAGAAATTCTTTAAAATATTATAATTGAACTCATTCAATTAAGTGTAAAAATAGACTTACAAACACGTAGAATCCACTCTATATTTAATTGAATGACCAGTTGTAATACTTTTAAACTCTTCCTCTTGAGTTACTCTCCGTCCTTAATCCTACAAATAAATACACAAAAAATAATAGTCAAATCCAGGGGCCAAGGTAAAAAAAAAAAAAGTATGATTTAAACAAGCTGGTAAGCTAAATTACTTCGGAGAAAAATCTTTAAAAGGATTGATCGTTTGGATTGATAAGGTCGTTGTTTCTTGCGCTTGTATTCCATGAGAGATCTAAGTACAACAGGACTGATTCGGTCCCGCAAGAACTCCTTTCTTTGAAATCCAAAATGACTTCTGACTTCTGACTTCTGACTTCTGACTTCTCTCCTTCACATAGCTTTGCAATTACTTAGATTCATAATCAATCTGCATTGTATAATGGAGTAAGCAAGTCCAAACAAAGTAAATGAACAAATCAATGTATGACAACGAAGAAAAAGGCTGATTTGCGTACCTATTTGTCGCGTGAAGTCATAAAAAATTAGCAACTAATTTAGTGATTTAAAATTTACAAATGAAAATGATATTCCAATTTTTAAATGAAAATTAAACTTATGGAAATGCTTACATCAGAACCCTTTTTCAAATTCTAACATTTCAGAATAAAAATCATATTCCAAAGTTTAAATGAAAATTAAATGTAATGGAAAAGAAAGAAAGAATCAATAATTAGTCACATTACTAATGACAACACTTACATCATATCCAGACGTTTCATAGTGTCAAGAAGTTATCAAAAATTTTTTCATAAAAAGAATTCTTATAGAAAATGTGATACTCTATAGCAATGATATTCATTGAAAACTTATGGGAATAGATGTGGAGATATGACTAATAAGCAAATTCCCTTTTTCATCAGAAAATTGTGATAATAACAACATTATTATTTATAATTCACTGCCGAGAAAAGAAAAACTGTCACCTAATTCCGCATTTCTTGTAGCATTTAAAACTTGAGCAAGCTATGCAATATAGTATTTCTCAATATAAATGAGATAAACGAAAACAGAGCAAAACACATACGTATTTGTTTGAAGATAAATACTTAAATTACATCAATCACGATATATCAGTAATATTTGCTGATAAACTGGAAATATGACTTAATGTCTTTGCCAAAATGCAGAATTCATTATCAGTAAAATGTCGCGATGCCAACAAGTGAACACTTAACAATCGTTTCAAGTGAACAACCACGATGTCTAAAGGAACGAGGAGTGAAAAAAGTTGTCATTAGGCTCCATGGTTTCGAGTAACAACCACGATCATGAGAATCACCACGGAGAGGAGCACGGAAGATCTAACTTTCTCTTCCAGGAGATCATCGAGTTCTGAAGTAGGCTTTACCTTCTCAGTAGGTTGAAATATTTCAGCTGCTATCAGTCCAAATTTCTCCAACAATTCAACTATTTTTGACATAGTGATTCCCAGAATCCACTTCAATATGAGGTCTGCTATACTGGATTCTTCTCTAGAGCCCTGGCTTTCTCCTTCTTTAGCTGTGTTGATCAACATCAGAATGTGAATCAATGATTTTATACATGTCCAAAGACGTAGAATAAAAATGTGCGAAAGAATACATATGACTTCAGGAGTTTTCCTATTACAGGATGTCAAAATAACATGCTCACAAAGAGAATTTATGAAACTAGACTCCTTCATCAATCTTGTACAAGCACAAAATGTTATACAAGTCATGAAAAATGCAGCTATGTTTAAGTTTTGGATCTGACCGGTGGAAATACGATCACTGAAAGTGTAAACAAAAAGCAGGGGACAAAATATCCTACAGGAAGACCTTTTCCTTAATTCAGTTCAAGCGAAATAACTTTTTGATCAGCAAAAAATTTAGGCTAAAGTCCATCTAACACTTTGTCAAAGAAGATATTCAACCTCCAAAAGGGTCGTACTCAATGCACAAACCTTCCACAAAGAGTATGGTTTGAGGAAGCTAAATTTAAGCAATCTTATTCCTGTTCACAGAGAGAGTGTTCTCAAGATTTGAGCCCAAGTCTAAGTACTCGATAAGTGGACACTTGGGCATCACGTTAAGCACAACCTTCAACAACTACCCACACGAAACACTTAATTTATGACTCAAATGTGTTTAGGATGATGGAATGAACACATCATGAGATATACTAAACTCCAAGTCCTTGATAAGATTATAATACTCGGTCCATTTGTTCACTACTGAAAAGATAATTATGCTATCAGTTAAGTTTAATTGAGGTCAGAAATCTTTAAGCAAAATGGAGGCAAAGAATTATTAAAAGTAGCTCCTATATTGTAATGAATTAAATCCAGATATGTGAAATGTTTTAAGAAGTATAATATGCCGATATGTGGACCTGCAGAGAGCGAGCTTTGGAGATTCCGAACTGCCTCATTTTTCAAGATGGCTTCCCAAACAGCTTGATCACATGATATGGAGAGGACCATTTTCTGCATACAGTATTAGCCTTCTTTAGAGGCAGAATGGAGACATTAGATATGAAAATTCACCTCAAACTTCTACGTTTCAGGACTTCGACAGATTGAATAGCTAATGAGAACCGGTACATATTACACCCACAAAATAATGAAAACGAGACACTACAAGCTTGAAGATGGCACCTGCATAGAGGGCTCAATTTCTAGCATACGAAAAGCATCATGGATTCTTCGATATCCAGGTGATTGCAGCATTCTTGACTCATAACAATTCAAGACCGGCTGAAGCGAATTTAAGTCTGATTGGGGCGCAGAAAGCCCGAGCATAAACCTGACAGATAACAGTATGATCAATATGAAGTATGTCGCGATTACCAACTGAGAGGATGTACACATTTGACCTATCATTCTTGATGTGGCAACGAATTCCAAGAAGCACATATCGGTAACTGATCTAGTATAAAGTTTCTGAAACTGTTGGAATCAGCTAGCTCTTATAATACTACTATCAAATACACAAAATTCCCAAGCATCAAACATTATTCACTATATCAAACCTCGTGACTGGCAAAAGTAGTGATAAAATCTACTTTTAACCCTGTTTGCAAATGTTCGTGCATAGATTTACATTCAATAGTCCCAGGACCCGTGGGAATAGTTGGGTAAAGCACGGATATAGACTGACTTTCAAAGAATAAAACATCTATGGCAACTAGAGTTTGCAACAATTCTCCTTAGAAATCATATGATAGTTTATCTATTTCCAGATTTTTACTGGAGTTCATCAAGAAAATTGCCACAACTTGCTATACTATAATTGTTTCCTAGTAAAAGATTATTGGATCAAATTTAAATCATTCAAAGCTAAATTAATACACGAGAAAGAGCAATAACATATTCGGTGAGGCATGCTATTAGACCACAAGATTTATCCAACGTGATCCAGCCTACGAACAATAACATAACATGAAAACTCACTTTTGGAGATCAGATATAGCCTTTTCAACTTCCAAATGGGTGGGAACAGGCCCGAAAATACAACCACAACACGGACCTTTTGCAGTTTTATCTTCTATGATATGCATAGAATCAAGACTTGTGTTACATGTTTGATCACGACCTGTGCAGATAGAAGAAGATGGCTTAAAGGGTGAAGCACTATAAATGGTTGAAAATGGTTGATTATTTGCATCAAGATTGCTTATGATGCGAGGATCAGCAAGGCCTCTACTAGTGCCGAACACTGAAGGAGTCAACATGGATCCACCTCCCATGTCTTTTTCAGATTTTCTTGCAGCTTATCGAGATATTTTTGTCCTATATTTGTTTCCTTGTGAAATAGTCAAGTGTGCGTGCGCGCTATGTTATAATTTATGTTATCTTTCTTATCACGCAAACAACCTTAATTGCTCCAACTTAGTTGATTGCTGATAGCAGATTCTCTTGCTAAGATTTCGGATCAGAAAGATAGATATCTAGTTTTTTTTCATTTTTTTTATCAATTTTTTTAATGACAAGAAACACACTACTGTCTCTAGTATTATCCTCTACTATGTATCAAATCCCGGGCCCATAAGCCAAAACAAATCTTGTAAAAATAATTGTCTTTTGGGCTAATATAAATTGCCAGAAATGATTAACCCGAAATACTTGTCAAAACCACAACTCAATTTAATATACATATATATATTTATTTATTTTTTCTGTATTTTGGAGGCTAAACCAATTTATTGTAGAATTGATATACGAGATATTTTACTCTGTCTTTTTGAGACCGATAAAAAGTATAAGTACCCAAAAATTTATTGAGACTAAAATTAACTAACCAGTCAGATTTGCCTCTCGATACTTATGCATCAATTTAAAATCATTTTTCTCTATTAGGAACTCCTTACATTTTTTAATCCATGGTCTCAATGGGCTATTAGGTGGTGTGATGTCAGAGACGAACTTAATGACTAGTTGCGAGTTTGTTTCAGTAAATAATGTTTTTTTTTTTTTTTTGTCATTTTCAATAAATAGTTTAGTGGTCCCATTTCTTTGAAAAATTAACATGTAACAAATCTGTCACAGTTAAATGTTAAGTTGTTATTTTATAAAATTAATCTATATTAGTCTGTATCGTACAGATATGTTATATCAGAGTGTTTGAAATTTTTCTTTTTACTAATTTGGCCTTACAGAGTTTTAAATAAATTATTATAATATCTCCACTTATGATAATTGATTAATATTTGTCAACTAATTAAATTACTTTTTGTCTATATACATGTGATAAATTTATCACATATCTCATAGAAAAAAAACCTGTGTTTATATATAGAAGAATCTTGAGTAGAGGAATCAGATCTATGCATGAGCTGTGAGATTGTGTAGGCAGTAGCTAGTGGGGTGTGTTATATATATATATATATATATATATATAGTCAGAGAAAGGGAAACTAAAGAGCGTGGTCCAGATTTTTGTTAAAGGCTGTGTGGTGTTTGAAAATTGTGAGAAATTTTATAAGTTCTTCTTTTATGAGATATGTGGTAAATTTATCACATATATATCGACAAAGAATAATTCAATTAGTTGATAAATTTTAACAATTGTTATAAGTGAAGACATCATAATAATTTATTTAAAACTCTGTAAGACCAAATTAATAAAAAAAAAAATTTCAGACATTCTGATATAATATATCTGTACGATACAGATTAATGTAGATTAATTTTATAAATTAATAACTTAATATTTAATTATGATAAATTTATCACATACCTCATAAAAAAAATTTCCTTTGGTCAATGTAAGCTCTACTTTTTTTTTTTTTGGTCTAATCGTAAGCTGTACTTTTACGGGCTAAGACACGCATACAGCTTTTACTTTCTCTGACCAGCTTTTACTATCTTTTTCAACATTATTAATTTATCCTTGTACAGCTTGAACATTTTTCACTTCAAATTCTTTAAAAGATACCAAACCCTTCAAGGTTGGTTTGAGTGATCGAATAAGATCTTGCTAAAATTATAAGTTTTAAGTTTAAATAATTTTTATTATTTTTTAAAAAATTTTAAATTTATCTTTATTATTTAAAATAAATTAATTTAGTTTTTATTATTTTTTAAAAAAAAATTTAATTTAATCCTTGTCTAAATTGGTTAAATTAAACTTTTGAAAAAATAATAAAGATTAAATTAATTTTTTTTAAAAATAAATACTAAATTTATTAATTTTGAATAATAAGAATTAATAATTTTTTTAAAAAAAATAAAAATTAATTTAATTAATTTCAAATAATAAAGACGAATTTAAAATTAAAAAAAAATTATTTGTATAATTTTTCTGTAAAAAAAATTAAAACTCTTTGCAACATAGGTGGACCCCACTCCACAAACTCATTGATGGAGGTCCATCTAAACGTTTTTTTTAGAGTTTTCATTAAAAAAAAAAAAGGAAAAACCCTGTCAGTCCTTAGCTCCAATAATTTATAGTATCCTTAATTGTCCAATTGGACCTACACGTCCAATGTGTTCAAGTAAACAAAGGAAAAAAATTTTATGAGACATGTGATAAATTTATCACAGTTAAATATTAAATTGTTATTTTATAAAATTAATTCACATTAGTCTGTATCGTACAGATATGTTATATTAAAAAATATGAAATTTTTCTTTTACTAATTTGGCCTTACAGAGTTTTAAATAAATTACTATGATGTCCTCACTTATGATAATTGGTTAATATTTGTCAACTAATTGAATCACTTTTTGTCTATATGTATGTGACAAATTTACCACATGCCTCATAAAAAAAGAACCCCATTTCCTTAGCCCGACGCATGCATACCCTTAAGTAGCAAGATTCATCGCGAATCCTAACACCCATTCATCATGCTAGCTTTTAGTACCGAATATTTTCATACTCTCCAATACATTAGAGGAATGATCTCATCCACTCATATTATATTTGAATGTAAGTTATTAGACCAAATTTATAAATTAATCTTTACCATTATTTAAAAAGTTTAAATTTTTCTTTTTAATGATGATTGTATATAATCTAATTTTCTTTTTTTTTTAGTGTGGCTAAACTACGAATGACACCCGTCGAATACCCGCTAAAATTGTAAAATCAAACCTAAACCCGTTTAAATTATTTTTTTCTAAACTCGTAAAGAGAACCCGTCAAATTTAAATTTTTCTTACCAAACCCGAACTTGTTAAACATTAAAAGAAAAGCTTAAAATGTTTTAAAAGAAAAGCTTAAAATATTTTTAAAGCAATTAAAACAAATGCAAAATAATGACCAATTGCAATAAAATTAGAAATAATAAAATAATTTTTTTGTCCATAAACAAGCTTAAACTAATCCAAACATAATAAAAATATTGAACAAAATCTAGACCAATCTTATTCATATGTTTCATTTTTTTTTATCTTTTTAATTAGACTAGTGAATCGAATCTTTCATTTTCTTCGGTATGAATGGCAATATGAAAGGCATGCAAACAAACCAAGTATGATGTATAAAAAAAGTTGTACGGTACCTTCAATTTACATGTGATAGCGAAAGGATTGAGAGTTTGGGACTTGATCACTTAGGACGTTGAAGAACTTAAGCAATTAAGTAGCTGTATTTGTTAAATTAGCTAAACGAACAGGTAAACATAAATTATCAGGGTCAACAATTAATTAATAATAACAGTTGGGTTATGGGTCCACAACTATTAGTTTTGGACCAATATTAAAAAGATATTATTTTCTTAAACAATATATTATATTTATATTAATTTATTTTTTACTAAATTAATAATGAAATTTTTGGGTTTCAAGTTTTTCTTAATTTCTATTACCAAATCCTATTAGACTATCCGTCAGTAACCACTTATAAAAATTAAACTATAACAAATACTTTATTGGTTTTATAAACGGGTTTATTATGGGGTCGGATACCCATCATATTCGGGTTTTAACCCTATCGTTGCCATCCTTAGGTTAAACCTAACCAGCCTATAACATTTTTACGTCTTTTTACAATTTGGTTTTGAAATAAAGGGTTAGATTGTTTTAATTTTATCTAATATTTTTGAATATTTTGATCTAATTGTTAATAATTTAGACTAAAATATAATATCGGTGGATGAGATCATCTCTTCAATATATTTGAGAATATAAAAGCAGGAAAGAATCCAAATCCTAGTCACCAAAGTTGTGATCACTTGATGTGGGATTATTTTGAGCTTGAGAATTCGATTTTACTAGGTTTTGAGGTCTTGTAAAATTCATAAAGCTTTGAATGAACAAAGTCACCATGAACATTTTTCCACCTTTATAATGTTCACCACTGGCTCAAATCTCCTCACATACACATTATAAATTTCTTGGATATGCTCAGTAGATAAAAAAGATATTGTCAAATATAACAAGTTTGCTAACCCTAGTAAAAAATTCAAATAAAATACAATTATCAAATTCAAGGATGAGACACTGAGTTTTATATGATTTTAGGTAATAAACAACAATAAACGTGTTATGAATAGAGTATCCAATCCGTTCAGACACATTTTGATGTGATTTCATGAGGTTATTTGTCAAAAACATAATTTCATCTTGTGACACATACACCTTCTTCAGCTAACATATATAAATGAAATAATAGAGCAATGTAAAGACAACAAAAGCAAAGATGATAGCTTCCCGTACGCAGAGTTTGAATGGATGCAACTATCATATTTTCTGGAGACAAAAAACAATCTCTCACATTTTGATGATGTCATCGAGTTCCCGAACCTAGCTGATCAATCTTGCCTTTTAAAGACATTTTTATTCAATATCATGGGTTAATGCTCCCAAGTCAGAATGACTATAGTGTTTTACACCATCCAAATCTATTGTATTTGTTGAAAAGTGTTTTTTTTTTCCCCTGACATTCTAGAGGCATAAAGAAATGCAAAATATTGTTTATAAGAAAATAAAAAAGAAACTACACATAAAATGCACAACCAATAATAACAACTTACAAAAAAAATATGAGATATTAATTCCATGTCACAAATTATATCTTACTATTATCCTTAGAAAATAAAATGAGATATTAAGTGCATGTCACAAATTATATATTAACTATTATCTAAAAGAATATGGAAGGATAGTTTGGTTGTCCAAAGTGATATTTGCAGTTTGTTTTATGCAATAAAATGGCTGTACAAGTTGTTATCATTTTTACACTTTATTTTTTATGCGCAAAATTCCCTCTTTATTAATGGAGTTTGATTGCACTTTTTTGTGAAAAGATACATGATTATTATGACACTTTTGCATTAATTAAGTGAAGATGAAAATAAAAGCATAAAAACATGCCTAAAATGGAACGTGAAAACAATTTAAAAGTCAAGGTTAGCAATTTTGGAATTCGGTCAATTGAAACTACTTGTGTATGTGCATCCTCATAAAACATTTACCAAACTATTAGCTCCCGTAAAGAGAAAAACATAAAGCCAAGTACAATGTTAAAATGTTAAAATATTTAAACAAAATTAAGATGTCTCAAGAATTGAAACAAACCAAAATGGTGTCGCTTCGTTAATAAAAAGGTCTTGAGTTTGGTCCTCCTTCTTAATTAAATTGGTGTAGATATTGGAGTGTACTACAACACCGTGTAATTTGTAGTTTTGAAGCGAATTTATTTATTTATTTTTAATACAAGGATAGAAAACAAGTCTTCATGTGTAAATATCTATCTATATTATGGCGACTACTCTATATTCACAAGTCATCTTATTTTTTATGTTTTTACTACTTTCATCAATATCTTGTTCAAGTAATATGACTAATTATAATTATGGACTTAAAAATTATCTTCTATTTGTTTACATTTATATCTGAATTATTAAAAATTCAAATTTATTATTTTTTCTTAAAAAATGGAGCTTCTAATTTGTCCTGTGAAGAAGATCCACGTAACAAGGGGTTAAAAGTCTCAATTACTGGCGTCCTACTACTCTCGTCTGATTATTAAGATGCAGTCTATTGTGTAGAAGTAGTAAATCTTGACTGAAAGACACATTTAAAACTTAAAGACAAAATCATATCTTTCAAACTCCCCTCAATCCAAATCGCCGAGCTTGCTCGCATCTCCTCGCCTACGGGATGATTTTATTTCTTTTGGAAGCCACATCACTTTGCAACTACATTCTCAACCTTGAAGATGAAGATGTCTGGCTTCTTTGTTTTTTTTTTGCTAAATGTTTATTTTGTTAATGTAATCTCAATCAGCTAGCTAATCGGTTGATTGGTGCAAGAACGGTTCACTGATTAGCTCAACTGACTAGGATTGATTGGCTCTCTTTCTCGTTTTAGCTTACTGGTGCTTATTTGACTTATCTATCTTAGGCTAACTGTTCTGTTACTTTTTTTTTTTTTGTCTTCTTTGTAATGGTCAATTAGTCCACCAATCTACTTTTTCATTGTGAATAAAATACACATTGCTAAATTAACAAAAAGAAAACCAAATTAATT
Source organism: Ehretia macrophylla (assembly GCA_037974665.1). Lineage (NCBI taxonomy): Eukaryota > Viridiplantae > Streptophyta > Magnoliopsida > Boraginales > Ehretiaceae > Ehretia > Ehretia macrophylla. Next base: position 82,493,240 of record CM075776.1, read on the forward strand.
TATCAATATTAGAATTCGTGTAATTAATGTTATTTATTTGACAAATTAAATTGATTGATACAACTTGATTTTCATTGTATTAAATTTTAATATTTTTCTTCCAATTTGTTTGAAATATATCACCACAACTACGATACTTTTAGCCAATATTGTATGTAAAGCATTGATTTATTTTATAAAATCATCGTAATTTCATTTACAATATTTTTTTTAATATATATTGGGCTCATCACGTAGAATGAACAAACAAGCCTTCTCTAGTATGTATATAAGAAATAAAGATGCCTAGGAATTCTAGTAACAACAACAACAAGAACAAAGATTCTAAGATTTTTTTCTGAAATTATATCAATGTTAACATCGAACATTTGTTATCAATAGACACATCTATTGAGAAATGAATATTGATCTTTGGTTTAAATTAAGATTCTCATGTAAAAAGAAAACATCTAGTAAATTAAGATTCTCGAATTGAGTTTTAAATCTTTAGTTTTTCGTCATTCTCAAGTTTTTGGGGCTGAACCACATATATTTTACAATGTTTGCGCAACTTTTTATTTTCAGTAGCAAGAGCAATATTGTTACATGCTCTCCAAAAAAAGTGTTTGATCTTTGGGACTCACTCGAGCCTTGGTTAAATAATCTTTGCCTAAACTAAGACTATATCCTCACTCGTAATCATGGACTCGCTCGAATGCTAGCGAAATTGCCTTTCACAAAAGAAATTAGCCATGTCAGCATGCATATCCTCGCACGTAATCTTGGACTTAGTAAGGACATCGATCGCATATATATATATATATATAACAGTCAAAGCATCATTCATAGATATTGTTCTATTTTTTTTTTTTTTTTGGACAAACATATATATTGTTCATTGTTCAAGTGGGACATCATACTATGAGCCCAAAAAGTGCATAGTGAATATGTCTAGTATGTATGATAAAATATCTAAGTACAACATAGATTGATTGAGTTGGTTTAGGTTGATTCACTAATCGTACACATTGTTAGTGAGACTTACACATGAGTTTAGCAAATTATAAAATGCTGATCTCAGTCTAAACTAATTGAAAATTTTCCTGATGCCTAGCAAGTAGTCACTTTTGGTTTCTTGCTTGCCCTACCTTGCTTCAAATTCTCCAACTTCTCCAAAACAATTTTCGACTCCCATCGCTGGTCTGGTTCAAAAATTAAACAATTCGCCACCAATTTACTGATTTTAGATCCAACATCCTCATCGTCCGTAAGAGATTTGTGCACAAGAGAGGTTGCACCACTGTCAAGTTGTTTCCTAGCCCAATCCACCAGTAGGGACTTCCCTCTCCGAGTCCATAACTTGACCATATGGCTCTTCAGTAATCAGCTCCAAACGTAAACATCCAAATGCATAAATATCTGATTTCACTGTCGGTTTACTTGTATCATTGTGCAATATATTAATTTTATGGATTTTGCTAAAAGACGTGCGGACGTTTTTAACATCCTTCTCACACATTGTGGGTTCTATTAGCGCTTGTGATGCATGTGCCACAAACAATTGTGGGGTTCATGACACGTTTTTAAGAGCATACCCAATTTCATTTACAAACCATTAAGAATGACTAAAGAATCTCATTGTCTTCCAACTTTAATATAAAAGATTCCTTATAAATTGCAATTTTCAGAGAACAAAAATTTACATATGAGATCAATAATTGACAACTGATCCATGTATAAATATGAAGCAAAGCCAACAAAAGTTTGCACATATAAGAAGCAAATACTAACTCTCAACTTCTACCTGAGCATTATTCAAATCAGCCCAAAAATATGTTACCAAGCCATGCCAAGTGAAGCTTTTATCTCATTAATTAATTGAAGCTAGTTAAATAGATCTAATAATGCCATTCATGTTTGATAAAAGTCATATCAATTTTTAGCTCCACTTAACCCTCAAGATATTTGAGAACTTTAAATTATCAAAAGAATCATTATTATCACCTTTTGTACTTGGTAATATTCATTCACCAAATCCAAATACAAGTGAAAATGTTCTGAAGAATTATCAGTAATTGGTTGTATAGTCAACAAATTATCTTCATAAGCAAGCAAAAAACTATCCTCTCAATCTTTTAACTTAGCCCAATCATTTGACTCGAAGCAAATTGAGTACAATTATTCTTTATTTTCTCTCTTTACCCCCTACCTCCATTATTTAGGATTCAAACCTTAATCACCCCACAAACTAGGCGAAACACCCATCCTTTGAACTACCCCAGAATCCCACTTTCTCCTTTCTCTCTCCAATTGATTATCTATGTTGTTTTTCCTACTACAATTATTTTGATTCAATCTATTGCAAGTGTATTTGCCCAAAAAAAAAAAATCTATTGCAAGTGTAGATTTGCCAGCTATTCAATTGAAATGGATAATTTATCTAACCCTGGTTAATAAAAGTTTCCACTAATCCGACAAAAAAAGCAAAAAAAGAAGAGTAAAGGCTGTCCAATTTCACAAAATAAGAGGGGTGCAATGTGTAATATTGACGAAAGATGAGGGACGTCATTGCAATATGCACAAACTATGGCCTTTAAATACAGAAAAGCACAAATGGTCTCGAGAAACACGAGAAGAAGGGTAAAGGCTGTTCAATTTCGAACATCAACAACTGTAAAAGCAGTGAAAAAAACACGAGGTAAACTTATAATTTATACTTAATAACGTACGCACATACATATATATATATATATATACGTGTGTGTGTGTGTGTGTGTGTGTGTGGTATTGTTGTTTGGTATGTACCGATTGACATGTGACAAGTTTGTACATTGTATGTTTGTTAAAATGCTTCAATAAAGATAAACCCACTGAAAAAATATTGATTATAAAATAAATTGATTCATTAATATGTTTTTTTTTTTTGCTGAAAATTATTATAATTCAAGTTTTGTGATCTTTATTTTATTTTGTATATTTTACTTGAGAATGATGATGGTTTATATAATAACTCGTGTATGATCAATAATAAAGAGTGAGTGAGACAAAGAATTATGACAATGACGACGTAAAGCTGATTGATACTCGGTGGTGGGACTCGAATCCAGGACCTTTTAGTCTCGGGGGCTTAGCTTTGATTGCTGTTCCAATGTTTTGTTGTTAGATTTTGTTGCGTTAGCAGCCAGTGATTTGGGAAGTTTGGGTATTAAGTTAGTAATAGTTGTAAGATAGAGCTTGATGGGTGGTGGAGCGAAGGATGGGATATTAATGCGAAGGTTTAGTACAGGGAATATACGATCTTCTAGAAAAGGGTAGTCCAGACGGTGTGACTTGAACCTATGACCTTTCTATCTCGGGGGGGACTTAGCTCTGAATTCTAGACCAAGGCCTTGTTGGCAGAGAGAGATTGTTTTTCCAGTTAGTGCTTTACGGGAAGTTCTTGTATTGAATTAGTAAATCTAGTAGGCTAAAGTTTGACAGATCTTGCGGTGAAGAATGGGATAGAAGTAAGAAGGTTTACAGAGGAAATAAACGATGGTTTAGAAAAGGCTATAATTAATTTTGTCACAATATAATCTTGTGTGGGATGTTCGGCGTCTTTACTTTTTGCTGCAATATTTACACTAAAGATGCGTTCTGTTTAAGTTAATTTTCGAATTGAATGCTTGATAGCCTATTTATTTGATAGCTTATGCCAAGTATGAGATTGTATTCTTGATCTTTCAGGTACTGTTGAAAAGGCACTAATGGATGAAACAATGAAAGAATTCCAAGAAAAGCTTATAGAGGTTGAAACTGAAGCTGAAATTTTTTTATTAGCACGACACCAGGTAACTTGATAGCTCTTTACTTTTTAATTGCAAGAATGCAAGTGACATATTACTGATCCATAGCTTCTGTAATTTTAGTTAGTTGAAATTGATAGAGTGAGGAACGGGAACCGGGAAGCATTGACAGCATTAAGGAAGACGGCTCGGACGACAAAAACAAGTGTCCCTTCTCCTTTCGAGTCAATAATGAGAGAGATTGAATCAAGGCCCTTGGTGAAAGAGGTCTGTACGACCTGTGGCAATCATGATGCCAAGGAAAAGACTTGGTTGATGTTCCCAGGAACCGATGTCTTTGCCAGCGTTCCGTTTCATGCGGCTCATACTATTTTGGAGAAAGGTTTTCTTTTTCCTTATTTTATTTTTGGTGGTATAATGTGGAGCTTATTTTTTATTTTTATTTATTTTTTGTGCTGATTAAACAGTTTAGTAGAACCATTAGGTATCTGCGTATGAAGCTCTAGGTGGCCAATTCAAGGGTGTGAACATAGCCATGACATTTTCATTCCTATCTCCTTGCTCCAACATTAGCCAGTATAAGCCAACTAGATTCCGTATCTATGTCTTCTCGCAGATCTGTGGCTAATCTTACTAATGAAGGTCAATTTTTCGGTTTGCTGCATTCTAAATCCTCATCTATGGCCTTATGCTTTTTTTGCTGGTCGTTCCATCTGACATCTGTTACATGAGTAGACAATAGCAATTTATTTGGAAGTAGGAGGTAATAACAACATTCTGGAGATTGAAGGATCAAGAAGTGCAATGAATGAGCCTAGAGGCTAAATTATGGCCTCCTATGTGGCAACTGTAAGACCACTGTGTTCCTAGCCACCCGTCCAAGCCATTACATTGACATGGTGGTAGGGGCTGTGCCTATTAGCTACTGAGGATCATTACTTACTGGTTTCAGCAGTTATTAGGCATTGGTTGCAAAGGCATGCTGGCGATTGTGTCTTTAACAGTTGAAATGGCAAAAGACATACCAGGCTAGTCTTCGGAGGTTAGTGATTCTGACAGTTTGGCCAACCCCAAAGAACTTTAATCTTTAGGCCCCAGCTGTAACCATCCTGCATGAGCCAGGTCCTGCTCCCATAGTCAGTTATGCTGACTTAGTGGGCCCATGCAGTTGTTATCCCTTGCCAATTTAAATCAGACTTCCACAAGTTCTGAAGGTTGTTAAGAGCTTGGTGTGCCACAAGCATGGGAAGATGGTGAAAGGATGGCCGGAATCGGTTAAGGACTAGGTAATTTGCAGAGAGCAAATATTCAAAATTTATGTGGTGTTATGATGCAACCCACTGTGCCTTTGTGTCTGGTTGTAGTTGGTTTGTTAGAATTATTAGCATTCAATTGTCTGCTCAAGTCTAAGATGCTGCAATGTTGCTAATGTTATGCTTTTTTAATGCTAGAATCAAGAGATTTTTGCATAATCAGGAATTCTAAAATCTTCTTGTCAAACCTCAGTTAGGTAATTCTTTCCGTTTCACATTATTGGAAGCTGTTGAAGAAGAGTCATCCTAAGAGTTTATGTCGCTAACATCACAATCTTCAGATCATTAACGAGTTTTGAGACATCGAGCTAATTTTGCATCCAACTATATAATGCTTTCTTGAGTGGTAATTTTTGTTTGGATTTGCTTAATCTGGTATACAATGTAATGCAGATCAAGAACGGCTTGATTATGAATCTAAGAAACTGCGAAGCTATGTGAAGGAGAAGTCATTTTGGATTTCGGAGAAAGGAGTTCTTGCTGACCAGATCAGTCCTGGTGTGCTTAGGTCTCTGGTGACTTTAACAGACAAACCAAAGTAAGTTACCTGACCAGCTTGTCTGAAGTAAACTTTTTCTTTTACTTTGTGCCCTGAATTTTTTAATGTTCTTGTGTGTTTTTATTGGTAGGACTGACGACAGAGAGTAACTTGGGCTCCTTTGGCAACGCAAGGACATCTATATACAAAGAAATGCTGATGGAAAGCTGGGAGTGGTCTTCCTTTGGTTACTATTGTGCAATAGGTGTTGTGTGAAGAAGAGGCCCCTTGGTTTAGAACGAGCTCACTCCAACAGGCTTCCTCTTCGGGAGGAAGGGACCCCATAGAAAAAGTTTTTGATATTCTGAACTTTTATCTAGTGCGCTTATAAAACGACTCATGTAATTACATGCATATGCACTCTCTATAAGATGTGGAGAAGTCGTTGTTATCCTAAATCATATAGGCCAATTTCTGCCCGCTTGATCGGTGTATTCCCCCATTTAACTCTGCAATGTTTTTTTCTGGAAATATGCAGTCATGCCCCTTTCTTGACGTGTGTGTGTGTGTTTGCTGCTGGTTTATTTCTCTGACAATGTAGGTGTCTTATTGATGTTCGACAGATGATGGTTAAATAGCTGAACATATGGAGTTTCTTGTCTATATTTCCAAGTGGTCCATTTTTCTATTAGCCTTCACATGCAATTGATTATATGGATCTTATGAAAATGACGTCACTCATTTATGTTGAGAAAAAGTTTACTTGGGAACGCTTTCAAGGATTTCTAATATTTAATGAAAATCATAATTGTTGCAAATTCAATTTTCTTGAGAAATTTCTTTTAATATAGTGGAGGTCAAAATCGTGATTTTGAACTCTGAAACATTTCACCCAACTCGTGGTTGTTAAGTTGCTCATTTTCCTCAGTGCTTCAGACCCCTAAAGGTAATTATCCTGAAATTGTTTAGTTTAGCTGGCTTTTTGTATAGCTCGATTATGATGGCTTGATCTATCCGTTGGACCACACCAGAAACAGATGCTGTTATGTTGGATCAATGATTTAGGATGTTAAAGATTATAATTCTCCAACCTTGACAAATCACAAATTCTTAAACCATCATGTAAAATTATAGGCTATTCAGCCTAGTACCATTCGATTATAAAATGGAGTTCCTCGTTTCCTAATATGGTATTAGAGCCAAACGTTGGTCCAGTTATGTCTATTCATTTGTGATCTACAGTTATATTTATCCACATGTGATTTATTTCTTCTCTTCAACTCTTCGTATTCAAAACTGATTCTTCAGTTTGGGTATTACGTGAAGGCGAGTATTAAAAAATACAGTGTTTTTCCATTCTAATAAGTCATAAATTCTTCAATTTGAGTAATACATAAAGACGAGTGTTAAATAATACAAGACTACTACAGTTAATAATAATTAATTTTAAGATGAAATTCACGAATCTTTTGGCTGTTTCTTTTTGTACAAGAAGAGTTGGGTCACGGTAGAATCATTCTAGTGGACCATGGCAAAAGTTTGTCAATGCGGCGAACATGATTTTCATTTGGAGTTACATATGATTTAACTCTGTTTCAAAAAGTGTGTAGGGGGCCTGCATGATTTACAATGTAAAAATAAGTGTGTGTGTGAATTATCACTTTCATTTTCTCCATTATTTGAGCCATAGATGTTGACAAGGCAAAAGAAATAGGTCTTGGTCTCAGAACTATGCCTCACCTATTCCTCAGCAACATGTAGAAATGAATAGAAAATGCCATGTAGCCCAGCAATGGTGTGCAATGATAGCTATAATGGCTTCTTCCATGCGTTTTTTGAGATGGGGTCTAGCCATGGAATTTTAAGTTATTATTTGATTTAAAAGTTTAAACTATTAGATAGTATTAATTAGTTTGATATCTGTGATATACCTCCTCACATGTAAGCGAGGTTTTTGAGCTATGCGCATGACAAACGAGATTGTAGTGGCGAAATTTGTATCTCCAACACGTGTTCTTCACTTGTAAGCGAGATTTAAGTTATAGAGGTGTCAAATGGAATTATATTGAGAGATAACTCGACTTCAAAAAGAAGATAATTAATACTGCATTTATTTGTCCCATAAGCTGTAAAAAATTTCTTCGTAGCTTGTCGAAATTGAAAGTTAGACTCTATAATTTATAAAAATATAGTTACTGTTATTTGTGTTCGGAACAACGAGAGAGAACCTCGTGGGGGATTTTTGGTAAATTAAAAATCTCATGGGGGTGTTTGGGATTTATAGAAAACCTCATAAGGGTTTTTGGCATTTTTCCTTTTGTCATACTTGAAATTTTGAAAAATTATTAAATTATTATGATACTAGAAAAACTGACTTGTAATTTCGACAATATACGAGCCTTTTTTTACTTCTTCCCCTTATTAGTCTAGAATGAGACTGGCGATACATAAATATGCTTCCTGCCTCTCTTTGGTTTTTTCAAAAATTTGCATTTCACACCTGTGTTTGCCAGATTTAGGATTTATTCACTTAGGCGGGATATAACACACAATCTAACACTCATATATAATTTTTTTTTTAACTGGAGGTAATTAATTTTTCAGTTTGAAAATGTATTTTAAGAATAAAACTTTTTTTAAAAAAATACACATCTTTTTAAAATATTGAGTTCGATAAGAACTGATAGTTACAGCCTCTACTGTCATACATGTACACCTATCACGACGTGTGTCTCACCTAATAAGATGAGCACAAATTATTTGAGAAAGGTAGCTACTACGAATACATGTACACCTATCACGATGTATGTCTCACCTAATAAGATGAGCACAAATTATTTGAAAAAGGTATCTACTACGAGTACATGTACACCTATCACAATGTGTGTCTCACCTAATAAAATGAGCACAAATTATTTGAGAAAGGTAGCTATTACGAGTATATGTACACCTATCACGACGTGTGTCTCACCTAATAAGATGAGCACAAATTATTTAAGAAAGGTAGCTGCTACTCTCGTAGTTAATGTAGGTCAAGAGAAAACCAAACATTCACTTGTTAGGTCGGTTTAATTTGTGCTTTTTTGTTTGGACAATTGAATTTTCCCTTTCAATTGAAAGACGGGTGGTTGCACATGTCAATTAACTATTCTACTCATTGATTTCACTCTCAACTACACTAGTTTTCAACATTCTTGGTTTTAAAACAAGAAATGGAAAAGATGGTGCTCATCCTTTAGTTGTCTCCCCTTAGCATAACATTCATAGACTGAGACTTGGAAAAAGTTATTTAATAATGAACTTTTATTAGGTCATGTATTATAATTATGCAAGTAAAATGGAATTTTTTTTACTTATAAAGAAAAAATTAATAATGAATTTTAGTTTGAATTTCATTAGGATTTTTTAAGTTCCAAACAAAAAAATAAAATAGAGTGGAGAAAAAGCTCGTATATTTTATCAAAGATGTACATTAATCATGTGGTACCACTATTTAATAAACCTCGTGATTTATAAGAATAGAGGGCCATACTTCCTAGTGTTTGGTAACCAAAAAGTTTTTTGTCACATTCTTATAAACATGGCATATGTATTCATGAGCTAGTAGGGGTTGTAGCCCCTACAGACTTGAGGGCAAAATCATTAAGCAGTGAGTTGAGTTGTGTTTTTCTTTAAGTATTTTTAGGTTGAAAATCAATTTAGTCCCTAATAAAGAAAAATCTATATATGAATTAAAAAATTGTGTGTTTTTCACTTTCACTAAACAAAAAATTTAGATCTGTCCCTGCTTATAAACCATAAAGGGTTGAAGGATTATTACGATATTGTAATATTTAACATGTAACTTTGACAATAATAGAGAAATTGTGTAATTTACCCTAAAATGAATGTTCATGTTCCTATACCAAACACAACATATATATCTTACTTATTGGTTGTGATATGGGTATAGACCCGACCCGTCAGATTGACCCAAACCTATAGCTTGGGGACCTAGTAGATGGATCCATGATTTGTGAGTGGGACCCCTAGTCTAATCTTGAGCTGACATAAATCACATTATGTAAGGACCGGTAAAGCATGTTTAAAATACACTTAAGGTAAAAAGGTCATTAGTATAAATACCCCCTTACATCCACGATAGCTCATTCAATACCCTCCTTCTCTCTGTTTCAATACGAACATTTTAACTCGAATCACTAAACTGACTTGATTGTCAAAAAGGATTACAGGTCATAACCCCATTATCCCTTTTTTCTTTTACAGATTAGAGTTTAGCTCGGACGAAGCGAATCTCAGATCGAGCCAAACTTATTTCCATCCTTAACAGGTTGCTTGTTGACAAGATTTCATCTAAAGATTCTGTGAAAACATGATTGAACATCTTTATTGAATCAGACGTCCTTGCATATATAAACACAGCTCTACACCAACACCATGATTCAAGGCCCCTTGATTAGGTGGGTTCACTGGCTCATCTATATATTCCTGTGTCATGTGGCTTGAAAACGAAATTGAAGAGACCGAAACATAGAGAAGAAAGTGAAAGTTGATATATTTATAATGTTATGATGTTATAAGTAAGATTTAATGATTATAAATAATCAAATGAGAAACAAACAACTTTGAAAAAACATGAATTTTAACCATATAAACAAACAAGTTCAGGAAACCAATATTAATACAAGCTCAAACGTGTAAATTGTTGATACATTATAATAAAATAATATAAAATTTTCATAACGGAAAATCTCACATTTAGTCCCTATTGTTTATAAAAAAATTTAGTTTGGTCCCTATTGTTTAAAATGTCTCAATTTAGTCCCTATTGTTTCTTCAAAAGTTTCAATTTCATTCTTATTGTTTAAAGTTTTTCAATTTCATCCTTAAAGTTTGTCAAAAATTTCAGTTTCGCTCTTATTGTTTTTAAAAAAATTTAAATTCGTCCCTATTGTTTCTCATAAAATTTCAATTTAGTCCTTAAATAATAGGGACGAATTTAAAACTTTAAGAAAACAATAGAGACGAAATTGAAACTTTTTTAAAAACAATAAGGACAAAATTAAAACTTTTTGAGAACAATAAGGACGAAATTAAAAAATTTTAAACAATAAGGACAAACTTGGGATTTTTTTACAAACAATAAAGACTAAATTAAAACAAATAAAATAATAAAGACTAAATTGAGACAATTAGATAACAATAGGGACTATTTGTGAAATTTACCCATTTTCATAATATTGAAAGGCTTTGTTACTAGAAGAAAATGACAAAGGGTTGACAGCTTAGTTGTGAAATGTGCCAATTTATCCACCATAAACTATGTCTGGGGTTTTTCTTCACTTCGCTGACCAACAGACAATGTTCTTATGTGTTAATAATATGGGCCACCAGCCTTTTTGGGGTCTTTTCAGCATTTAATTTATACTTTCCTATTAATCTACATTAATTTTTTTATTGGTAAAACTACATTAAATTAAGAAGTTGTATTGGCTATTATCGGGGGAGGGCTTTAGTACAATGACAAAAATTAAGATTGACGTAACTAGATCATGAGTTTGAATTGTGCAATAACCATTTGCAAAAAGAATGGTGAATAGTATCAGATCTCTTGTGGTTCGTTAAAAGTACATATTATTTTTTTAAAATTTCAAAACCTCCTTCAAATCCTTTTACGATCTACTGTTTGGTGCGTACGACCCATTTTTGTCTAAATTACCATTACCTTTAACAGAATGTGTAATACAAGCACGTCCATTACAACTTGAATTAGTTTTCAACCATTTTGAAAATAAAATAAATGTTTTAATTAACCAAAATACCCTTTTCACAACAAAAAAAAATTAAAAAATAAAATAAAATAGTGTCACCTTCCCCAACACCCCCCTCAACCCCACTCCGTCAGCCCCCCAAAATCCCATATTTGGTTCGACACCAATGGTAATCATCAAAACCTTAAAAAAAAAAAAAAATGCAAGTGAATAACCAAGCTTTGATCGAACAAGCAATAATTGATGAGTTGGTTAATAGGATTAACCAAAACATTGTTGCCGTGATTGGGTTCATCAGACATATATATATACATATATATATATATATATCTATGGTAACTTACCATTCGCTTTGATCGGCGACAATGAATTGGGCGAAGGAGCCAAGGGCGGTTTCTCTTGGGTTTTTTTTCTTTTTCTTTTTTTGTGTTTCGGGTTTAGAGATTTTTTTTGGCTAATTAAAAATAGAGCATAACAGTGTTTTATCTTATTTTGTTATTAATTTTTACATAAACATGGGTTGGGAGTGCGTATGCATTGAATGGGAGATCTCATAGGGAGTTTTGGCGGAAGTTTTGAGAGCTAAAAAAGATCGTGTATACTTACGATAGATCAAATGAAAGTCTAATACTATTTACCCCAAAAAGAATAATGTACTATTGCATAATTTAGATTTAAAGTAGTTCAATTCTTAGTTGAACAACACACAACAGGTTTTATGCACTGTACTTCTTTTTATTAGTTTTTTTTTTAAATGATTTTAGTCTCAGAGTTTATCCCGGTTAATTTCTTCATAGAATTTGGTAAATAAAGAATTGGCTGAATTTATCTTAAATTTCAAAGACTTTGATCGTTCTTTGGTCAGTGTCAATTAACCATCATAGCTAAGATAAAAAAGGACAATTGAAAAAACTAAGTATAACTTTATTTTCCTTGATGGTAGCCTTAATAACAATACAAACTACTCGTACAATGTAAAGGCTCAATAAATATTTTGCATTTGCCTAGCTAGCCTCTATTAAATGGACACTCAACTTTATAAATAGATGAAATTATATAGAATAACCCTTTTTTTTTAATGTAACTACCATATAAATGTGACACCATTTTATATTAGTCACGTGATAATATTTTATTAGACTAATATTTAAAATTATATATAATGTAAACAATTAACTATCCATCCCAGGTTTTGGATAAGAAATATACGGCCACACACTTGACTAATTCTTGCTCTCAATCTTACGTTGTACAGAGCTGTGAAGTCAACCATGTGATGAATGATCATTTTAATAATTACCCAAGAAATTTATGTACGATTATAGGGGCCCATCCCTCAGTTGTGACATTAAATATTTTGCTTCTCATTTTTCATTATTTCTTAATTACTTTTTCATAGGTTTTTTTGGGGGTCATTATATACTTTTTCACAGTAACAACCCCATGATTTATAACTTTAAAAGATATTCTACTAAATTAGCAAAGAAAATCTATTTCTGGATGTACTTATTCTATGTATATAATTCATAGTGACAAAAGATTTGTCACTAAATTAGCAAAGGAAATCTATTTCTGGATGTAGTTATTCTCTGTTCAAGAATATAAGGTCTTCTTATTTTTTTAGGATAAGAAAGGATAGAAAAAATATTTTAATTCTATTTTTTTAATAGATTTTCGTCGTTTTGTATTTCATTTAGTGAATTCTTCATTCATAGTTTGATATTCTAGTGTATTTGGTTTGCAAATAGCCAGAATTTACTTCATTAATTAACATTTCTTACTCATGAAATCTCAACTAAATTTTGATAAAACAATAGGATCATCATTTCATTCTCTTTATAACTCTTCCAGTCCTACTAGAAAAAATGTACGTAGCCTTAAATCCCTGGCTTATAATTGAGAAAGGAAAATAAAATAGTAAAATTTTACTTTTGATACTTGATATGAATTTACTAGACCTTTTGACGAGTCTGCCCTATTTTAGAAAGAAAAAAAATTAGGAATATAGAAAATGAGCCCTCTCCTACTATTGTTATCAATTGCAAAACCATCTAAATTGTTTTTATCGGGACAAATACATAAAACTAGGTGTAAACCTGTTAAAACACAGAGTCATACAGATAATTTTGAAGGATAAAAAAAAAACCCACCCCTTATGTTATGACAAAATATCATGTTACCCTATGTGTTCGTAAAAATCTAAAAAAGTCTTATATTATTTGAAAAATCCCACACTGCTTTCTCCATGTCTCTTTTAAACTATTAAATGATATTTTTACCCTTTTATAATGCATATATATATATATTTTATTTTCTTTTATTTATCTCCACCCATTTACCAAAAAAAAGAGAATAAAGAAAATTAAAAAAAAGACCATCTTTCCCAAACCCCCACCCTCCACCCCCCACCCCCTACCCCTACCCCTACCCCTACCCCGGTTAGCCTTCCTTCCCCTACCCCCACCCACCCACGTCAGGCCCCTAAAACCCACCCATGCCCGTCAGCTCCCACTCCCCATCAGCCCCCCCCCCTAATCCCTAGCCTATATTTATTTTATTTTATTTTTGGGTCTGAATGGGTGTATAGATAAATATATATTTGTATTTATATATTGTGGTGGTGGTGTGGGGGGTGAGGGTGGTGGGGGTGGGGATGGGGAGGGGAAGGGTGGGTTGATGGGGGTAGGGGTAAGGGTAGGGAGGGTGGGGGTTGACGGGTAGGGGCTGGGGGGGAGGTGGATTGGGGAAGATGGTCTTTTTTTAATTTTAATTTTAATTTTTGGTAAATGGGTGGAGATAAAGAAAATATATATATATATTATAAAAGGACAAAAACGTCTTTAAAAGTTTAAAAGAGACATGAGGGGGCAGTGTGAGACGTTTTAAATAATACATGATATTTTTTTGGACTTTTACGAACATAGGAGGATAGCGTGATACTTTATCATAATATAGGGGGTCGAGTGATTTTTACTCATAAAAAAAATATGTCATAAAAATATTTTGATAAAGCATTTACAAATAACTTTTTGTAATTATGAAATATTCTTTTATAGAAACCTTTCGTGTAAAATTGTACCAATACTAAAACTGGTTATGAGCGGCCCAAGACGATAAATTGATGACAATGGCCATTATTATGCAGTTGTAATGTGCATAGACAAGTATACACCAGAACAATTAATATGTCAGTTGAATTTTGAAACTTAAATTTTGAAGCTAACTTCACTATGTGAATCCATTAACTCTAACTACGCGATAATAAGCAGTGGCGGAACCACATTGATATGAGGAAGTGCACAGACACAATCTCAATTAGAAAAAAAAGGTTCAAAAAGAAAACTATTATATTAAATCCCTTTCACTAAATGGATGCATTCCCTAAACCCATTCACTGTATGATTGTATACCCTAACGTACCATTTGGGTCTAGGCTCACCCATTCTCTGTGACACAATGTAAAAACTAAGACATAGTTAAGTTGTATTTCTAATTGCCAATCATATTTTCCATTTATTTATTATTTACATCTCTGCAATTAAAAGATCTCATGAGATTTTTCATATAATTAGTGACCACTCCTTTAAGCGTATTAAAACAATTAAATAGTAAGAAATCCTATTATTTTAGATAATTTATAAAAAAATGTAACCTTGGAACACATGATAATATAGGATATAGTGAGATAAGTCAAACAAAAAAAAAAGAAAATATTAAAAGACCTGAAGGATGAAATATATTTTCATTCAATGAATCTGCATAGTGTAAATATATAATTAAGAGACCATATAGCTAGTGAGCTTTTCTTTACGCGTATAAAAATGATTAAATAGTAAGAAATCCTATTATTTCAGATGATTTATAGAAAATGTAACCTTGAGTACATGATTGAAAAATATAGGATATAGTGAGATAAATCAAAAGAAAAAAATTGTTCCAAAGACCTAAATAGTATCATATTTAAGAGACCATATATTTACCCAACACATCATAAGTTATCTTGAAAATTCCAAGAGCAATTGCTTCCTTAAAATCTGCAAAACCGGTTTTTCTATTCAATAATTAATGACATGAAATTTCTCATTCAATAATGATTAGTAGCCCCTTGAGAGAGAGACTTTAGCTATAGTACAATTTTATAGAGCAATGCTCTTTATTATCTCTTATGTGACTGAATTTACTTTTCTTTTTAATGTAATAAATGTCATACTATTTATTTTGTATAAATAAACAAGTAAATCATAGGTATCATGTAATAACATAAATTGCTAATTATAAGGTGAAATATAAATAATATATATCATTGGTGTATATTATACTATACGGTATAATGAACAATATGTGGATAAGTTAATTTCTATATATGATTGACCAAAAAAATATATATATATATGAAGCCCTAAGAACCTATTGTACCTAATGTGACGAACTGTATGTGGATAAGTTAAAGAACAAACTCTACCAATTACCATGTGTACAAGTGAGAAGAAGATAGAGGATACAGACTGAATGTTGAAAAGTCGCCTCTCTCTCTTTTTTCGGAATCAGATTCTCTCGTAATATTATAATATTGTAAAGTTATCTTTATCAAAATTTTTATATTAGAGATTCTGATATCGTACAATTATTACGTAATATAGTTCATTTGGTAAAATAAAAATTCATAAAGTAAATATCAAAATCACCAAAAGTTTAGCAATATTTTTAGAGATTTTGTACTTTTTAGAGACTCAGGCACACTTTTAGTAATTTTGATCTCTACTTTATGAATTTTTATTTCACAAAATGAACTATATTACGTAATAATTATACGACACCAAAGTCTTTATATTAAAAACTCTGGTAAGGACAGCCTAAGTAAATTTAATAATCATGAATTGTTTATATCATTTTCTTATATTATAACTATTTTAATAATTTACAATCGCTAAAATTTTATTAATAATATCATAATATTATAAATAAATCTATTCATGAAAGATCTTCACGCACATTTATAAATAAAATTTAATAATCATAAAATTTTATATTATTTTATTATATTATAACTGTATTAATAATTAATTTTACTATAATATTATAACGTTTTAAATAAATTTATGAATGGAGGGTCTTGACAAACAAAATTCTCTTCACAAGACTCTCTGACTAAGTCCACATTCCGTACACACTGAGTCAACGTCTGTGTCAGCCGTTTGGCACCAAATGCAACAGTTGACAGATCGACCTCTCTGATGATGCACTATGAACTCCTCTCCCTCTCGTATTCTCTCAACACACCCTCATAATTTTTCCTTTCCATTAAAATTCATAATCAAACACTGATATCGTGTTAAATATAATCAATAAATATAATAATATTTTTTAATAATTTTAATTTTTAAATAAAGTGATAATTTAATATAATATTAAAATTCAAATTCTCAAATAAATCCCAAACTTGCAAGTGTAAGAAAGTGTTAAGACATAAATATATATAAGGATGAATTTAGATAAAATAACAGTTTAATATATTGATCATTTGCTCTTATGAGTTAGTACTTATGTTATTTCTTACAAGGACGAATTTCTTATTATGTACGGGATTAAAAGAAGTCAAATTTATTTTAAAATTTATTGCGTACACAATTTTATTTCATATCTTACAAAATATTGTTTTATAATTCTAATACGCAACCTTCAAATTACAGTTAGCAATTTTTCTATAAAATGCATAATTTTTCCCTTTGAACATGCAAGTTTAAATCATTCAAGCTGTGTACTTATTACTTAGGCAGCTTGGCGAGTACAGAAGTATGAGAAGAAACCTGTGAGGAGACATTGATGTCCTGATATGAAAAGCGAATAATAATACATTGTACGTTGGAGATATGATCATATTCTCTCCTGTCTCTTTGCTGGTTTTGTACAGGTGCCTTTGCCCCTACCACCACCCTTTACTTACAATATCAGATGCCCTGTCTGTAACAACTCAAACCTGTTAGGCTCAAATTTAAATTCTCTCATATTATATAATGTTATAAAAAATATTTAATAATAATAAATTATTTACATTATTTTATAATAATAATATAGTGTCATTGACGTATCATCACAATTGAATTTATATATGAACAATTTGAATCCTCTCGTGTCATATAACATTATAAAAGAAATTCAATAGTGATAAATTATTCATGTCATTTTATCATAACTATACATGAACATATCATAACAACTGAATCTTTATATGAACACATAACTATTGAATTTTTTTCATAATTTTAAAATAACGATATGAGATTATCTAAGTGCCTCCATTAGATCTAGCCCTTTTCTTTTTGTTGGAAAATTTAAGACATTTCATAAATGGTAGAAATGCAGCAATGGTCCCCATTGTTTACTCAAAAGTCAATATAGTCCCCATTATTTTAAAATGCTCAAAGAGGTCCCCAATATTTGCAAACATGCTCATTGTGGTCCCTATTGTTAAAAATCTAATAGAAAACGTATAAAATGACTAAACTACCCCGAGTTAAATCATAAAATTACGAACTTGTCCTTCCCTTCTTCTTCTTCTTCCACCCCACCCAACTCCACCATTACCCACACCCGCACCCCCGCCGCCGGTCAATACCACCGCCAGCCACCACTTCCAACCTTTGTGAGCCCCCTGAACACCACCCTTACCTACGCAAGCCCACCGCAAGCCACCACTTCCTACCCACACAAGCCCCCATGAAACCCCACCCCCACCCAGACCCACACCCACATCGCCAGTCACCACTACTACCAGCCACCACCCCCACCCAAATGAGCCCACCGCAAGCCACTACCCCTCACCTACGTGAGCCCCCATGAAACCCTACCCCCACCACCGCGAGCTACATAAGACCCCAACCCCTCACAAGCGAGCCACCCCCCTACCTAAGCGAACCCCCATGAAACCCACCCACCCCCACAAACCTACACCCACGTGAACCCACTGTAAACCCCACCCCCACCCCCGCGAGGTTGTGTATGTGTTTTTGGCTTTGTGTGTATTAGTGTATGTATAATTGTGTGTATTAACGGGTGTGTTTTTGTGTGTGTTTGTGTATATTTTTGGATGTGTTTGTGTGTGTGTTTTCGGGTATGTTAGTGTGTATTTTTGTGTGTGTTTGTGTGAGATTATGTATTTTTTAGTGAATTTATAATTCTACCCTTGAAACACTGTTTATATATGTTAAAACTAACTAAACTTTTAACGGTAGAGACCACAATGAGCATGTTTGCAAATATTGGAAACTTCTTTGAGCATTTTGAAAGAGCTGTGGAGGAGATTAACTAACTACATAGAATGATAAAACATATGGTTTTGATTTAAAGAACCTAGTCTAAATTTGTTGACCACTTGGTCGCTTTTGTATTGTAAATATACGTTGTAACACTCTTTTCATTTTGAAATATACACATTTGATGGATTAATAGAAAAAAATGAAGTTTGAGGTAAATAGTCCTTATATCATTCTATATACATGATATTCAAGTTCAACGGGCAGTTTAGTCAGTAACATTTACTTTCATTAATGAAAATAAAAATAACAACGATTCTAGTAATTTTATCATTGTAAACTAAGATAAGGTTAGAGAACTTAATTGTCTCATATTGATAAATAATAAATTTCAAAATCAATATATAAGTTGCTGGACTACTCTACCTAATATTATTAAATTTTAGGATGAAATCTCATATTTCTTATCATGGTATTCGAGAGACATTAATGTATTACAATGTATGCCCAAGAAAATGTCATTTTTGACTTGAACCGTTTTGCTTTGACGAAAAAAAAATGTCATATGATCATAGAGTTAAAAAATGTTAACTTGACCAAGAAAATAATTATTGTATACTCCAATAGTTAAAAGAAGGCAATATATGAACAATCAACAAATTAATTAATCTCTTTTTTCCCAACATCAACTTGCATAGCAAAGCTAATATTAGATGGAAATAGTGTAAGATGAAAATCGGATCTTTAGCTCGTATATTATAATATCATGAAATAATCAAATTTAAAAGATACCTCAATAACCTTGAATCGCTTTAAAGATATACAAAATAGTATATAAACTTAATATATATTACTTTTACAGGTGTATAACTTAAATCACACACCCTATGACTAACTTGGTCTTCTCTGCCATTACTCTATACACTTTTATGTTTTCCAATTAATGGGATAACAAACTTATACAAAATCTATATATTGGTTAGATTTAGTGGAGAAAGGGACCAAAAGTCCTTTATATAGTGCTCTTCCAATTAATTACACCCATCATGGATTTAATTAGAAATGACCATTCATGAACCCACTAACCCCTCAATAAATACACCATAATATGGTTATAGTTAACCTATTAGCCCTACTAAGTTATACCATGGTGTAGGGATATAATAAGTCTACTAAACCCACTAAGTGTACCATAATATTGGGTCATAATATAGGTGAATTCAATACTGCATTAGATTCATGCACTCTTCATATTCCTCTTGTCTTTTCATGAATCCACTAATATTTCATTACGTAGGTTATATATTGGTTAATGACTTTGGTCATTGAACCATGACAATTCATTTTGTATTTTATGTGGTCATGAAGGTCACCTTAACAAAAAAACTTCTTACAAATAGTTACTAAGTGTATTAAGATTAAATTACATATCATATTTATGAATGACCCTATCAATTGAAGTTATCTCTTGTCTTTTTTGCTATGGACACAAGGAGAAAAAGATCACAAGAAGCCATCAATAAATTAGAATGGATTTGGAAACCTTCATTCTAGATTCCCTAAGCATGAGAGTATATCCTTAGTTTTAGGGCTAAATTTTATCTTTCTAATCATTGTCCAAGAAAATAAATAATAAGGAAAAAATAATTTGATCTTTGCTTCTTTACCATAACCAATATAAACTATTATTACAAGAGAAAAATAAGATGTTAAATTCAAGTTTGTATTTTATTTTCAATTTAAAGTTAGACAAAAGATAAATTAGATTATTTTGCTAAGTGGTGGAGGGAGTATGGGGCCAGTGGGGGTTGCTGCCCCAACTGGCCTTGCAAATTTTGTCATACGTATATGAAATTTTGGGTAAAAAAAATAAATTAGCCCCTCACTGAACATTTAATTAATTTTATTTTTCAAAATTATTTAACTTTCATAAATTTTAAGAATTTAATTTACTTATTTTGCACACAAGATTTTACAAATCAAAAATAAAAATAGGAATAGAAAAGTTAAAACTAAAAAAAAAATTAAAGTCAATCACATGAAACAACTCACCTCTTGCTTTTTTGCACTAATATATAATATATTACTTATTACATATCAACCTTATCCTGACAACCCATTACCATGTACCCATAAGTCATATCTTCTTACTTCTTTCTTACCAAAACCGCGGATGCAGACCATCAGGTGCTAGTTTTTTTTTGTTTAATGTTAGTTTGCTCAAATCTATTAAAGCCTTATATAATATACATTTTTGCCAAAAGAAATAAGATTCAAGAGCAAATACCCAAGTGAGATAGGTGCTTCCAATGACAGAGTCACTGTTAAGATATATATAGTAGGAGGCTGCAACCCCTACTCAACTCAAATTTTGTTAAAAAAATGGTGTATTTTTAAGTTAAAAATTAATTTAGACCATACTGAAAAAAATTATATATATATAAGTGTTTAATTGTATGATTTTAGTCCCCACTGAAAAAAAATCCTGACGCCGCCCCTGATTTTGATATTAAACAACAAAAAATATGTTACATAAAACTTCGAAAAATCCGTGTGGCTTCCACATATTTGTACGAGTTCATTTCCTGCTAAATGTATTATGATATAACGATTTTGCTTAGGAAAAATACTAATTTTCATCCACTAAGTTGGTAGCTAGAGCATATAAATGCTAGACTTTAGTTCCTAGATGAAAAACCTACAAAATAATTGAAAAATCTATCAAAGCTTCATTTTTCCATACTCCAAAGACCACAAATGTTTAGTGTGGCTTTTGAAGTCAATCACTAGAAATGTTGTTTTTAATTTCAAGATGAAGTAGGCATTAAATTTCCTCAAAATCATCAAAAAATTGAATTTTTCAAAATATTTCTTACACCTTGTTCTCAATCTATATAAAGGGCTTCTTGATCTCAGTTACAACTTTGTGATCACTCATTTTTTATTACTCATTTATCACATGTTATTGTATGTTTAATTGACATACTAAAATATTAACTTTTTTTGTGTTTCTTTCTCTCTTTTTGACATATAGTTAAGTATATATATAATAAATGATAAACGAATGATGAGAGAGTAGTGATATCTAACAATGTTCTTTTGAAAAATAGCTTTATTGAGCTATAAATGACTAACAAGTAAGTGATTTGACATGTCTTTTTTTTTTTTCTTTTTTGTTTGAATTGTACATGCCTTATAGTTTCTTTAGTGTGTAAAATATTTTCTGCAATTTTCACATTCATGTAGCATAATCTGAAATAAGCAAGCAACAAACTAAACATGTCTGCATAAGAACCAAAAAAAATTAACAAAAGTAACAAGAAAAAGAAATACATAAAATCTCTTGCCAACAAAGATGAAATCCACAACCCTAAACGACATCGCCCCACAAATGATCCTCAGGAGGAACTTTCCCATAAAGTCCAACCTCAATGGCTTTACTGCAATTCTGCAGCTGTCTGCAGGGCAAAAATGGGTAAGCAAAACAAAGTGCAAAATGTTTAGTTGTCCACACAACAACCAATCTCTGAGCAATGCTGGCCTCCTCATCAAGCAGTACTTTCATCGAGCTTTTCTCACCTATACACACACACACACAGAAAGAGAGAGAAAGGAAACAGTGTCTCCTCAAACACACACATACACACACCAGATGCCATTATAGAGAGAGAGAGGGGTTCAAAATAAACTAAACCAAGATTCTGTCTAGTGTTTAAACACAGAAACAGTGGAAGATGTGGTACTGTACAACACTAGGGTTTTTGCATTCCATTGTCACTGTTTGTATTTCACTTCTAAATATCCCATCTCCGAACAGTGATAGATTCACCATTAACATTACTAATTTAATATTTTTATATAAATTTATTTTTTTAATATGGGCTAAATTTAATTTTTAACTTAAAAATAACATTAAAATACACAATTTTTAAAAAAATTTAACCCATACTGAAAAAATAAATTTATATAAAAATTAAATTAAGTTAAAAATTTTAATGTTATTTTTAAATTAAAAATTAAATTTAATCCACACTGAACAAATAAATTTATTTAAAAATACACAAAATTTAAAAAAAAAATTGAGATGAATAGAGGTAGCAGCCCCCTATCACTATAAAGTAGCTACTACCTTTGTCCCAAGCCTAAACATCTCACACATGCTTAAAATCACCTAATCTAACACTGACATGTTCCTAAAAGCCATACAACAACCTCATAAAAGTCTTAAAACTCAAAAAGAATCCCACTTAAACCCACGCACTCTCTCTCTCACACAAACAAAGAGAGAAAAACACAGAAATACACACACAAAGTCTGTGGAAAGCTAAAGTCTTGAAAGGCTGCAGCTTTTGTGATCTCCATAATCTCCTCTCCTTAAAGCTGACAGATTTCCTCCCCTCTCAACCCAAAAGATCCCTTTCCTGAATTCAGCCAAAAATAATGCAATTTCAACTCTTTTTCTCCTATCTACTTTAGTAAAGAATTTACACCTAGTAGTTTATATAAATGCGGTAACTCTTTTCTTGTTTACTGTACACAGATCAAAGTGTGGTTCTTGAAAAAAGCTAAAGGGTGTGTTTGTGTAGTGAAGAGCTAATTAAGTAGAGAAAATGTTGGACTATGAATGGGGAAACCCATCAGTGATCATGCTTTCTGGTGATGAAAACATGCAAGAATCTGACCAAACACAGCAGATTTTTGACCATAGACACCAAAATCAATCCGACACCTTTTTAGAGTCGTCACATAACGGGAATTTTATGCATCGGAATGCCTTTTATGCTGCTGCGCAAAACTTTGCTGAAGCTACGAGCCTTGTTAGCAACCACCCTAATGCTCATTTCACTACTACAACTCCACACCAGCATCATCATCAGCATCAGCATCTCTTTCACAACCCACATAGCCAAGAAGACCAGTCTTTAAACAACAGCTCTCTTTATGATCCATATGCTTCTGTTCATGTATCACAAGCTTCATTGCTTTCTCTTGAACCGGCCGGTCCGACAGGGTTCATGTTGGTTCCCAAGGCTGAACCGGTTGTGGGTGGGGTTGACTTTGGTGGTACTAGTAGTAGTAGGATTGGGTTGAATTTGGGTGGGAGGACTTATTTTTCTTCCTCAGAAGATGACTTTGTGAACCGGCTTTATCGCCGGTCTAGGGCGATTGAGTCCGGTTCAGTCAACGCCCCTAGGTGCCAAGCTGAAGGTTGCAGTGCTGACCTCACCCATGCCAAACACTACCACCGAAGGCACAAGGTGTGCGAGTTCCACTCCAAAGCCGCCACCGTCATCGCCTCCGGGTTGACTCAGCGCTTCTGTCAGCAGTGCAGCAGGTTGATTTTCTTTTTTCTTTTTAAAAACCGTGATTTGAACTTAAAATTTTCAATTATAATACATCGTTATCCAACCATTTCACTAACTGTTAAATGGTTAGTTTTCTTTTCTAAAATATTGCCAAGTCCTTTGAGAATTTCATACACCAAATTACTTTCTCTTACCAAAACAGACTCACCATACACTCACATTTTCATTAGCATTAAGCAGTAGTGCAATTAAGGTTCCTGCAATGGGGTGATGAGTGATATAACAAAAATGCCCTTGGGGTGTTTGGAGGCACCAATGATTGAGTTGAGTCGTACATGGGGTAATCCCGATGGCATTTGTGTCCGTAAATTTTTTTTAATGTATGTTCATGCTTTGTTTTGCTACTTTACGTACTTTTTGTTCTTGCTTATTATAGTAAGTGCAGCCTTTTCAGTTTAAGAATGTGAAATTATTATATGCTTTAAAATCATAGACAAAATCAACATAAAAAGTAGAGTAGTAATCTTTGTTCAGATAGATGTGATTTGAGTTATTGTCACGTTGGATGTCTAGAATTTTGAGTCCGTAAGCAAGACTGATCACGATACGTGACAGATTATATTTAGTTTTGAGTTTTTTCATTTTTTTTCCTGTTAAATGTTCTTCCACCACACAGATTCCATCTTCTCTCTGAATTTGATAATGGCAAAAGAAGTTGCCGTAAGAGGTTGGCTGATCACAACCGTAGAAGGCGAAAATCCCAGCAAGCAAATCAAGAACAAGCTAACAAGTCTCAGGTTGATAATGCCCGAAATTCTTCTTCAGAGAACATTGCAAGTAAGCTTCATTTATTCGTGTTGTTAACGTATATTTAGGGAGTTAATATAACGTTAACAAATGTTTTCGACTAATTATTTTGTTAATGTAGTATATTAGTAGTTAAGGTATATTTAGGAAGTCAATATAACGTTAACATATATTTTCGGCTAATTATTATGTTATTGTAGTATATTACTAGTTAATGTATATTTAATATAACATTAACAAATATTTTCGAATAATTATTATGTCAATGTAGTATATATTAGTAGTTAATGTATATTTAGGGAATTAATATATAACGTTAACAAATATTTTCGGATAATTATAATGTCAATGTAGTATTCTAGTGAAGTATTTTAGTATATTCAATAAATTTTATAAAAGAATATGATGTTCTATTTTTATTTTTAATGGGATTTGATTTCTTGAAACATTTATAGGGTCTCCATCTGATTCTGGGGCACATTTATCATCAGTGACTGTTGCTATATCACCACCAAGAATTTCATTGGATTGCTTTAGGCAAAGATCATATCAGCCTAATACACCTTCTTCTTCGGCATCAGCAAGTTCACTGTTCTTCTCAAACGGGTGATATTTCGAATTAAGCACGAAAATATTAAGCTTAAGCGGACGATAAGCTAGTGAATAAATTAAATTAGCAGAGAAATCTTTTAATTAACTGATATCATAGGTGTTTAATTAACTCTTTAAATTTTCTGCTACATTTCCATCTTTTGCGCAAATATTGGCTTATATATAGCGATGTTTATTATCATATGTGGCATCTAAGTTATTTCTCATTCGTGAGAATTAATTTTGTTTTTTTTTTGTTTTTCCAATTTGAGTGAGGACTTTAATCAATATCCATTATTGCCAAGTGATTTGTATTTGCAAAGGAGAATTGAAGAGAGAACATATTTTTCTTTTTTTATAATAAAGTTCAAAATCGTAGTTTAAAAATAGATTTTTGATTCCAATAAATTATTGCCGAACATTTCACCCAACGTTTTGGTGTGGTGGGGATTCATTTCTGCATTCACTTTCTATTTGGCTATAAGGGTTGGTTGTGGCAGGCACGTTCATGCAGGTCTATTACCATTTCTAGCGTTGTGCATTATTTTCTTTTGTCTGCTACTTTGATACTTCCTGGAAAGTGGTGAATGGCGTAAAAAGCACGGGATTAAATAAACATTATAATATCACACGAACATAACGAACTAATCTTTGATAAAAAGAGAGTGTCGTGAATTTCACCCTAATTACTTTTGTTGGGTGAAGATTCTGAGGTCAAGAAGTCAAGCTGTCTCCTGCACGGAAGCTATTTTTGATCAAGATTTCATGCTGTATGAGGGTCCACCACCCTTGAACAAAAAGATCAAATTAGGCAATGCTACTCTTTAATCATCTCTCTCTTTCAGCTTCCTCTTCATTTCTCAAGATGTTTTTCACTGTTGATTGTCATGCGCGTGAAGGAAGAATGATAGAGATGTTTCCGGACCCACTAGCGAGATTAGTTAAAAAGCTAAACTTTCTCAAGAAATATTAGCATCTGATTGCATGGGACAATTCGAAGTTAAAATTCATTATCAAATTACTAAAATGTCGGTGAGTTTGTTGTTTTAGATAAGCAAGCAGGGGCGTAATTAAAATTTTAATATTAAAGGGGTGTGGGCTCCCTTCGATCCTCTTTTGCCTCCGTAAAAAGCCAAACTTTATCAAGAAGTATTAGCTCAATCAGAAGTTAAAATTCATTTCCAAATGTCTAAAATGTCGGCGAGTTTGTTGTTTCAGATAAGTAAGTAGGGGCGTACTTAAAATTTTAATATTAAAAGGGGGTGTGGGCTCTTTTCAATCCTCTTTTATCTCCGTCCTTGCCTGCAAATGAAATTAGTTAAAAAGCTAAACTTTATCAAAAAGTATTAGCTCAATCAAAAGTTAAAATTCATTTTCAAATGTCTAAAATGTCGGCGAGTTTGTTGTTTCTTTCCACAGCACAAATTAGTGGCTCTTATTTTCCATGGAACTGCCATGGTTTTTATCATAATTTACTACTTTCTAATCAATCAAAAAAAATCATAGTGCTTGAAACAACTAATATTTTGCCGCCTTCGAAGATTGAGTGAAATAATCTGATAATAATTTATTATGATCAAAATTTTAAAGTTTGAAATTATGCCCTTACACGAATAGTACTTGACTTGGAGAACGAGTTGAGGTGCGCTACTATACCATGGGAGTTATAGTCTTAAGATAAATTTAATGTGATCGTGCCAAAAATGAGTTTCTCAAAATAATAATAAAAAAAATGAACGTATATTCGGCCAAAATTATGCATATAGTCCCTATTGTTTACACATATTTTCAAGTTGATTCTAATATTTTAAAAAAATTATACTAGCCCCTAATATTGACAAAAGTGATTTAAAATGGACCCTATTATTCAAAACTAGTTAATTTAGTCCCTCTTATTTTTCAAAAATTTCAAATTTAAGATCACATACAGGGACTAAATTGAATTCTTTTAGAAAACAATAGAGACTAAATTATTTTTTTTTAAAAATAATAAGGACCAAATTGGCTAGTATTGAACAATAAAGACCATTTTGAATCACTTTTACAAATGTTAGAGTCTCTTATAAATCTTTTGGAACATTAGGGACAATATTAAAAAAATATATAAACAATAGGGATTAAATATGAAATTTATCCCTAAAAAAACATAATTAAAACCCTTGCCAGAACGTCCAAAACTCGCTCGTCTGATGTTAAATTAATTTGATCATAAAAAACAGAGGCGAAACTAAAAATTTAATATTCAATTAAGGGAGACTGTTGACCGGAAAAAAAAAAAAAGAAAAAAAAAAGGGAGAACTCATAATTTTTTTCTTAAAAAATAAATACATAAATTTGCCAAAAAAAAGTTAAAAGGACCCTTCGGAGTCCGGACTCTCATTGGTCACTCCCTTGCCTCCGTCCTTGACAAGAAAGTTAAACGTTTTCTCTTTTCCCAGGAGTACATATTTACCTCCATGCGCTCATCGATCGAATTGACAAAACTTTTACCTCTGCATTACACATTTGCTTTGGTAGATATATATATTTTCAATACAATAGAATTTTATATTTTGTAAATTAATATTCTTTTGCATTCGGAATTCATGAAGTCAGGTGGTAGGAGCTCAACTACGGAGATTTAATTAAGATGTTTAAGTCTAGTAACAAATATTGGTCTGAAATTGTGATTCGAACTTAAAATTTCTGACAGGTTATTACTCGACCACACCTTTGGTAGAGCCACAATCTGAATTAAGATGTAAAAATTGGGGCTTTCCTTAAAAAAGATGGTTTCGAGGATATCTATTGCCTATTTCTTGTGCATAATTTGAAGAAGATGCCAGTTCTCTTCCTCTTTTATTCTTTTACTTTTCTTTCCTCATCTCTGAATCTATTTCTTCTCTTTTGCTTTCTCCTTGACAAATAGATGTTTAAGAAATGATCCACTTGAATCACTGTTGAAGGTAGTAGTACACCTGTTGGAGAGAAAAATAAAAAACAAAATATAATAAATTTCTCTAAACAACTTAAATTTTGAGATGAGGTGGTCATTTAGCTCACGTTACTTAATAATGTTTAATTTAAGTCTCGCCACTACTTATATAAAAACAAAAAAACTCTCTCCACATCCAAGGCTGAATAGTGAATCTTCCTTGCACATATAAGGATGTGTTCAGGGACAGATCCATAAATTCTTCTTAGTGGGGCTAAAATACATAATTTTTTAACTATATGAGTACATTTTTTTCAGTGGGGGCTAATTAATTTCTTTTTTGAAAAATATGTAGAATTTTTTACGTTCTTTTGGGTTTGTGGGACTACAGTTCCCGTTGGCTCTTAATTACATCTGCCTTCCGACATGCTAAAGATAATAAACTAATATAATAATTTTTTTAGATGAGGTAATCACTTAATAGAACCCAAATCATTATAAATTGAACACAATCCTTTACTAAACCATTATAGGACCATATTTTTTTTTTTGGTTAACCCGGAAAATATTTTCATTCCAACCAGCTCACGATGCATTGACCGGATTAGATACCACTATCACAGGGACTTTTGGTCCCTAGATGGATCACGCTTGATTTACCACTACTTGACTTAACGATTAAATGTGAACCAAAATCTCAAAATACAACAATCTGATCCAAGATATGTATTAATTTAGTCAAGAGTTTAATCTGTAAAGTGCGTAAAAGAATCAAATCCGGGGTTTCTGAAGTTTTACTACATCCCTTAACCACTAAGGCAACCCCATGGGGTCTAGGAGCTGATGTTATAATAAGTGCAAATTCAACAAACCTTTGCCAGGTGACTATGATTCAATTGTTTTGGGAGTGAAATTGGGTCCCTAGTCTTTAGTGCAACTAATTGTTTTGCAGGTTTACGTGGATGGCACGTGAAAATGAAGAAAGAAGCGTCCTTTGTAGGGACATTAGCATGAATGATGAATAATGGTAAAATGACGTTTCAGGTCTAGCTGAGAGAAATTTCTAAAAATCTCGTGAGAGAGAGTGATGTGGGCTCTAAACTCATGTGGGGATTTATAAGTTAGACAATCGGACAATTTGATAGATGTTTTTTAGCTGGAGCCACAGTAGAGAGAATGCTGACAGAAAATTTGTGCACCGGGTTTAACTGTATTCATAGTTCTACGAATCTGAATTTTCTTCGGACACGCACGTAACAAGAATTTTGTCCCTTGACGCTACAAACTTACTCGTCTCACATTAGTTCTGACGCTTGTACAGTTTGAAGTATGTTAAGTTATGTAACTCCACTCAATACCTCTAAATCTTTTAACTTGATACTCAATTCCCAAACACCTCACCATCCGTGATTCTCATCAAGCAACCTTCTGGGCATATGGTGTTCAAATTTGACTCAATGACTCGAACCCTCCCTTGAATCGCGCTCAAAAGAGTTTCATACATCAAACTATCCTATAGTTGCATTTTAAGTCAACCTGCTGTTTTTAGAGGCTAGAAAGAAATAGTTCAGCCTAAAGGAGCTGGCTGAGTTTTCTTGATACATGTGTTTCTTTCCTGCTATATCTCTCATCATTAATAAATCAAAGCTCATTCTAAATTAAGATCTTTTATTTAATAAATCGATATACACGTGTAGGGCCGTGTTGAAGAATCTGCAAGCTTCTTTTAGTTGGCATTTGAAAAACAAACTGTTGCAAACTGACTTGAACAGAAGCAAATGAAATACTAATCGTTTTCTTCAACTGTTTTTAGCGTTAAAAGGCTTAAAGAACATTGGTCAAACTAGCTAGAACTCTAACAACTTATCAACTATAGGAGGATTGAAATGCAAATTATTGCCTACAGTACCTTCAATAATTGACCGAGAGAACTGAACATGTTTTTCGCGAATCAAGATTTTGAATAAACACAAGAAAACAACAGCCTAATCTATCACAAGGAAATCAGATGTGTCGATATCAATGGTGACTCGTTATTTTGATGAATCATTTCTTAATTGCTCGAAGGCTCAAAGCACGCGCGTGCCTTTGAAAGCACCCCACAGTTCAGAACATTCTTCTTCCTTAGACTTACCTTGCATAGATAAGTAACCAAATGCTGAACTCGGAGTCTGCTTGAGGTCCAGTGTGAGATGTGTTCCAGCATTCACATTCTCCCAACTATGTGGTTCAGTGACCATTTGTTGCGGGCAGCTTTCAAAGGAATTGGACCCATTTTGGAGCTCATCCTGATCCTCAATAGGATGGGACCGCCAATGACAGTTTCTGTCAAGGATGAGCTGCCGAGCAACAATGGCTGCTCTGTTTTCTGCGATTAGTTCACGGAGGGCAGCGCTGCATCGTGCAGAGAGGTCGGGTGATGACATCCATGAATCATTCTTTGATGACAGAAGAGAGAGAGCACCACTGCTGTTCAGAGGTAAGTATGGATATCTACCAGCCATCATTTTATCATCTGTTGATATCAACTGTCAAAAACTTTCCAAGCTAATTGCTAGACTGATGTTTAATATATTCATATGGCACAGTTAAGGTACGGTGAATCAAGAAATTAAAGAAAGCGATATGAGATATAATTTAAGTACAATCACCAGCCCGAGCACGCCTATACATGTTTCTCACAACTATCCAACTTTCGTGCCTTCTCTTCTAGTTCACGGTTACAATTCGCCAACTAATACCAGATAAGCGAAAGTATCTATGTCTGTCCTATGCTTACTTCTATTAACCAAGGAAATACCTGTGGTTGATCAGTGGTTTCATTTATGCTATGACCTGCATCGAAATTCTCGAGGGAGCCATACGACAAACAAGTAGCATGAGCGGTGAAAGTCTTCAATTAGACTTTAGACTAGAGCATTTAGAACTGATATTCTTTTAGAAGGGCAAAATCAAAGTAAATCCGACTTTGCTATTCCAAGTCAACATCTTGTATGAAGTACTTGTGTCTCAACAATCAATTTAAGAAGCCTAGTATTCAACTTTAGGACCTTAAGATTCATAAAACTTCAAAATTTAGTGCCCCTGCGATACCATTATAGGTATATTAGTATTTCTCATTTATGAACTTTGAACTTGCAATTTCTAACTCATATTTTCAATTGGCTCCTCTTTATCTCCCAGAAAATGCAATTAAGTTAGCTTGTAAAAACCTTGAATTGAAGATCAATCTGCCATTTTACATAATGATTAGGCAATTTGCAAGCTTCAGTTACTACTAAAAGTGAGATAAGAAGACCTTTTCTACATAGTTTAATTTGTTAAGGTATGAGATCACATAGCTTTCTTATTAGTATTATACAAAGTTTGAAGGACAAACAAACATGATATGAAACAGCCAACCATTGAAGCAAAACTCAAGCCAAAGTAAGATTAATAATGTTCCAATAGTACATCACAAAAAAGGTTCTCTCTTCAAACATCATAAACGTAAGATGACATTGATTCTACTTGCGAACGTGCAGTAGAAACTTTTTCGCACTCTCATCATGTACAACTAAAAGTTTAGTTTTCTTGAGAATGAACAGATTATTCAAACTTTACCCTACTTTTCTCATCTAAATGTCAAACAATTCTCCTATTTGTAGCCTATAATCTCCTAGGCTTTATCTATATCTCACAAACTCCATTTTAAAATAGAATGTCACTTTCCTGCTAGCAATTAGTTTCTTAACACATATGTTTGCACTCGAGATATCTCTACAAGCTTAAGTTTGTTGAAAAACAAATATCTTTTTCATTGTCAACAATGTCAAAGAGGCAAGCAAAATAGATGCATGTCCAGTAACAAAATGTAAGGCTATTAACTTTCATACCGAATGTAACCCCTCTGCCACACAATGGTTGTAAAACTCTGAAAAAGACCGTGTGTAAAAATGCACGATTTATATATAGGGAAATGAAGGTGTTAAAGTACCTTGTGTCATATTTCTAGGAGTGGAATGATCTTGAGAGCTCTTTCTTCTTCTTTCATTGTGTCCAGCTAATCTTCTCCTACAGCTCCTCTTCGAATCATCAAATTCTGACACTGCATGAAACCTACACCCACAAAAGACCAACTCATCAGCCCGCACAATAATTAGTGTGGCATACAAAGCCATGCGTGTGTGTGCTGAAAAACTAACTAAGCCTTCATGTAAATACTATGTAATAAGGTTTGATCTTATTTATGAGGATTCAGTAAATATTATGTAGGGATGTTATCAGACAACTCTCGGCTGTGGCGTTAAAGCAGGCCAGGCAGGGTGCGGTCGACGTTAACTGGGATTGGGAACTAATTCAATTTTAGTGCCTGGAATGCTTCGAGATATCAGCAGAGCGAAGTAGTACCCTTTCTTCCGTGATAAATTGTTAGCACCAATCCTGCACTTTAACTCATTTTATCTTTGTGGACCGAGAAAAAAAGGGACTCGGCAAAAAGAGGAGTATATTATGAGAGAATAACGAACCAAATACAGCGAGTAATGAGGTCCCGAGTTAATACTGCTTCTTGAGCAATAAAATTGTACTCACTTTTCAAGAATTGAAGGGTTTACTTCGAAGACGTTTTCTGAATAGTAGGAGAAAGCATTTGGTACATGTATATCTTGAGAATCACGTTAAGAAAATTAAACATTTTGAAAATATGACGAAACAAACACGCAATTGAAATTATTGAAATATAGCTGATGGCATTATAATTCTAATAATTCCTCCAAGCCCCGAATTATTTGCCCTTTGACTTTTTAACTCATTCTCCTTCTAATTCAATATACCATTCTGCTTTTCTTTTTTTTTTTTTTTTTTAATTTCTGAAATAACAAGTTTCATGATCTATATTTTTCTTTTTTTTTTGTCAGACAAGTTTCATGATCATATGACTATCTTTGAGCTAATAATTTATATCAAAATTAATTTTACCACTACAAAACATCGTTTCAAGAATAAATTGAGAAGTTCAAAGGATAATCAATTTAGAATAAAGGGTATAAAATTTTGATCTTGGCATAAGTTAAGTGGTCAAAATTAACAAGTAATACACATGTATTTCTGTCTCCCCTGGGACATGTCTAGCTACATCTATATCCACGATTGAAACAAAATTTAGAAAATAAATTTACACTTTTGAAGGTTAAGTTTTGAAATATATAGAAGAATTCCTTATGTCCAGTACCTTCGATTACCCTCGATTAATGCAACCTCAAATGCTATATTACAATTATCGATTCTAATAATAAGCACAAGACTACACCTAAAAGTTTTGCATTACGGGTCAAATCCTATTTCACTAATATCAATAGACAGGGGTGAACCTAGTCCATTTAGTGGGAAACAAAAGAAAAAATATATGTAATTTTTTAATAAAAATGCTAGGCCTCTAATTCAATACATTTACTTATTGTCAATCTTTTTAATTTAATTTTGACCTTTAAGAATCAAATTTATGATTCCGCTCCTGCTAATAGATATTATAACTATGAATCAATAATACTAAAACTTTGTTATAAATTACACTTTTCGTTATTGGGCTCGGGACTAAAATAAAATAATGACGCGTGAAGAAAAACAGTGAACAAAATTCAAGCTACAAGTAGAATCGATGTTGTACAGTCTAAAATGTATTTTTTGGCAAATTAAGAAGCAAAAAGAGACTAGAGGAGAAGATAAAGACTTAACCACCTGCTGCATTGTTGACAAAAGCGTTGTTCAACTCCAAGAACCACTACTTTTGGAGCCTTTGAGTGCACTTCACAAACCTTATGCCTTCTATGATAATCTTTTGCATTTAGTAAAACCACATTGCAACCCTCCACTTGACACCTCGGCGCCATCGCCGGTGCTGCCACAGTCACCGCAGCAGATGTTGAGTGCCCAACAAGTCCTCCTCTTCCACCACCACCACCATCACCACCACCACCGCCGCCAAAACCACCATGTTCATAATAGGGTTTGCCTCTCTTGGTAATGGAGTAGGCTGCAGTCGTTTGTCTGTTTTCTAGAGGGCTAGCATTCTCGAAATAGTGCCTCTTGCCGAGCTTCAAGCACGTTAGATGTGGGTCTGGGTAGTAGCATGACCCTCCTCCATTATAGAAGGATGATGATGATGGTGATGAAGATGATACAGATTGGTGAGTAGCAAACATGAGCGCGTGCATGGCACTTTCTTGTTGGTAGGTAGTGGTGGTGGTGGTCGGTACGGCGGCGATGGCGGAGGACGAGGAGGAGGAAGAAGAAGAAGGGAAGTTGAAGGTGTCTTGGTTGAAAGAATTATTGTTATGGAGATTCCCAAGCTCCCATATCCCCCATGCAGGGTTGTTGTTAGTGCAATTACCATTCTGCCCTCTCACACCACTGCTACTACTACTATTGTTGAACAGGTTCCAACCAGTTTCCATCCCTATCTATCTCTGTGTGTGTGTGTTTTTAGTGTGTGTTTTTGTGGGTGTTTGAGCCTAGAGATAGTAGAGAGAGTCTTGATATAGTAGTAGAGTACTACTACTAGTAGTACTTGCAAAGAATTGGAAGGTGAGTGAAATAGTTTGCGTAGAGCATGATCATGAGGTAACAAGGCTGCAGATAAGCAAAGATCTTGCTTCTTGTCTTTATAAAAGAAGGAAAGATTAGCGGAAAAGAAAGTGGGAGAAAAAGGGGCAGTCCAGTGTGTGTAGTGTGTAATGTGATTAGCGGAAAAGAAAGTGGGAGAAAAAGGGGCAGTCCAGTGTGTGTAGTGTGTAATGTGTAATGTGTAATGTGTAGTGTGTGTGTTGGATATGGTGGGAACAAGGATCTAGTTTGCCAATGGGGGGGGGGGGTTAGAAAAGCTGCATGGTTTGCAGTGAATAGCTTAGATGGATAGATAGATAGGAATAGAGATGGTGGGACCAATGGCCAGGCACTTGGTGTCTTGAAGTGATTTGATTAGAGTCAGCCCCTCTCTCTTATTTTTGGTCAAAAGCCCCTCCCTCATTTATATGTGAAAGACAAACAATAACCAAAGAGATTGAGAGAGAGATTTGAAAAGACTAGAGATGATCTGAAACTAGTTAGTCTGGATGGAGAGTGACTGCTCTCTCTCTTTCTTTCAATAATTGTGTGAATACACATGGTTATGTTTTTTATAATATTATAATATTATAAATAAAATTTATTAATATATAAATTATTTATATTATTTTTTTATAATTATATCAATAATTTATAATAATTAAAAATTGTCCAAATGTGAAAAGTGACTATCCTCTTTCTTTGAATAATAGCAGTGTGAATACACATGTGGAAAGGAGTGAGAATCCTCACGTAACATTTTAATGTAGGGATGACAATGAGTATTCATTTTGTTTAAAATTAATGAGTAATCGCTTAATAAAAATTTGATAATAAAAATTAATGAAAAAATACGTTAGGGTTTAGGTTTTATAAAGAAAAACTGATGGGTAAATCGATAGGTTTTAATTTTTGACGTTAAAAAAAATTGAAATTCGAAACCTAATTATTAATTTAATAAAAAAATATAATATATATATATACACTTAAAATAATAAAAAACTAACTAAAATTAGTAAGTAAAATGATAAAAATTTGAACTAAACTCAATTAAAAAAAGTGAATTAAACTCAAAAAAAAGAGACGAGCTAAGCCTATTAAACCAACACTTATACTCTTAAGAATTGTCATATTTACTTGCCGATATAAAAGAAGAGACGTTACTCGCTCGGCCCTTGGGAATTAATTTCTCTTTGCATAACTTATTGATTTTGATTTTTGCTCATAAAATTATTATGTAATTTATTTCAAGTTTTATTATTGGCTTGAATCTTTTTATTTTTGGTTTTTTTAGATTTAAACTAATTTTTCTTATATTTTTTAGGTTTTTTTATTTAAAGTAATTATTTTTTAGTTAAACGGTACGGTTACAATTAACCGCGATTTTTAAAATCCTTAACGATTATGGTTATTGGTTTTGAAAATCGGTAGATTTTGATTACGATTTTGTTATTTTTCGCAATTATCCGAACCGCTGCCATTATTACTTTTTAACCTCATAAACATATTTACCATTTGTAAATTGTTCGTGTTAGTTTTCATAATTATATTAATTGTTTATAATTTTTTAATTTCACTCATATCATCTATAATAATACGAACAAATTCATTCTCATATTTTTTTATAATTGTATTAATAATTTATAATTATTGAATCTCGCTCATCGCATTTTAAGTTACGAGCAGATCCATCCACATATGATCACACTATTTCTTAATAATTATATAAATAATTTATAATTATTAAACTTAATTTAATAATTATAATATTATGAATAAATTCATTTCTACGTGGAGAAAGAAGTAAATGCAATATGGTCTTCTTACAAGGTTCAGATGTGATAAAAGACCACGCGTATGACACATACTCGGTTGGCATCATACTGAAAATGAAGTTTATGGACGTGTGTAAGTGATCATCATTCTAACAATCTTCACCTTTGTAAGAATAATTAATGCATCTTTGAAAACTATATATTCCAGCGAGGCAATATGGAGTGCTGTACTACAAATTTAACAGTATACAATATTGACTTCCACAATTTATTATTGTTGCAGATAAAAGTGATTATTCTGTTTGTTTTTAATTATATTGAAAAAAATCACTAAATTGTAAATACTTATTGGTTAATATCATGAAAAGAAGCTGTGTAAAATGATAATGCAATAAGTCCACCACTGATTCAATAATTTGTAATTTAATGAAATAATTACGCCTTAATAACAAGACAATCCAAATATTGCTGAAAATACTGAAATAATATCTTAATTTGATATTCAGCTGTAGCTTAGAAATAGATTATTTCTTTTGACAATTTAGAGATTAAGGTTCAAATTTCATAAGGGTAGGGGGTAAAAAAAAAAATCTATTAATTTGTTTAGTTGGTAGATGAAAATGTGGAGGGGTGAAAAACAATTGGAAAAAATTCCTACGCTTGTTTGGTCGGAGGAAAATAAAAGGGAAGTAAATTGGGGAAAAGAAAAACCTCTCCATATTCTTTTACATCTACATTTCAATTCCATTCCCATTTTCCCTTCATCCTAGCAAACAAAGGAAGGAAAAATCATATTCCTATATTTTTTTTTTTTTAATTTTGTTAAAGGAAGTAAAAACACACTATTAGAAAGAGCCAAACAAAAAGGCAACAACTAATGCTATTTTAGTGATGCAACTATATCTATAGTATTCAAATTTAATGATCATGTTTATTTCATATTGTCAAAACTTTTCTAGGCCAATATAGATCAACGAAGCTACTTGTGAGACCGAGAGCGAGCAAATGAATAGGGTAAATCGGTAACTTTATCCTTAATAACCTTATATACTAAAATAAAAAGTTGATAGTTTAGACTTTAGATATAGAGGAGAGGAAAAGTGGTATACAGATCAATTCAATCCAATATCCTAATTTAGGGTCTAGGATACATACTTCTAGTTCATCAACCAACCATAGAGTTCAATATTGAAAGTGTTCGGGGAAAAAAAAAAAAAAAGTTAGTCAGAAAATAAGGCACTAAGACTTCACCACTTGTTGCATTAATTGGTTGTGTTTAATCAAATTTTGAAGGTTGTTATTCAATCAATTCAAATTAAAATCAGTCATTTCACATGAAAGTGAATCTTTTCTAGACCAATATAGATCAAGGAAGCTACTTGTGATGAGACCGAGAGTACGACCTTATATACTACACTAAAGAGTTTTTTTTTTGAACAGTTACACTAAAGAGTTGAAAGCTTAGATATGGAGAAGGAAATATACTACACTAAAGAGTTGAAAGTTTAGATATGGAGGAGGAAAAGTGCCACATAGATCAACTCAATCCAATATCATAATTCAATTATTAAAGGAATTCACTATTAGAAGTTTTTGGGGGAAAAAAAAAAGTTCATCAGAAAATAATGCAATATGACTTCACCACTTGTTGCATTAATTGGTTGTGTTTAGTGAAATTTTGAGTTCGAATTTCAAAGTAGTTCATGAGACTTGGTTATTTTTGCAGCTTTCAATATCTACTTTCAGGTATATATTATTCTAAGTTATCATTTTTATTTTTATTTTTATTTTTCAATTTTAGTCTAGACTCGTTAGATTTTTTTTTTTTTTCTAGCTTTATAATTATATAGGTCATTACCACCACATGCTCACCAAAAATGTTCTACTATATAGATATCTTTTCAGTTAAATGGACTAAAAGAGTTAAAAGATGAATATGTTTGTTTCATGAAACTAAGACTAGTCCTTCCAACATGCATTGTAATATTGAATATTAGATTGAAATATGAAGCTTGGCTTGTTATCAATTGGGTCGTGTTTTGTATTTGAAAGGTTGAAGGTTGTTTGTCACTACAAAAAATAAAATAAAATAAAAAATAAAAAATGATATTTTTTAGAAACCGCTGAACAATATTCTATGGATATGCAAAAGATAAATGTTATTCCACTCGAACCACCGATGAAAACCACACATACTCCACGGCCATTGGCATCAAAATATAGTGCGCCTTAAACATTGTTAAAAACTCATATTTGTAAAACTTGTGCGAGGTTTCTGCTTCAGCTTAGCCAAAAATAAATTGTTGAATGAAGCCCAACCTGGAATTTCAGCTCGAAATTGAGGTTCATGAGCCATTTTAGTTTTCCTTTTGCAATCAATAGCATATCAGATGTTTCAAGTCCCTTCACTTAATGTTGTTATCAACTTCATTGTAGCCCTCGTTACAAGTGTGAGAGATTGTGATATCAATTCTCATAGATGACATCTTTAATATGTATTATACAACTTAAACCTCTTTTGAATAAAAAGATTTTTTTTAAAAAACGTCATTGCAAAATATTAGTGAATGACTGGAGCTTTGAACAATGCTTGAGCAACCAGAGACATTCCAAGAGATATGGATCCTTTTACAACATATAAATTATTAGGAATAGGACTTTAAGATTAGGGGGAGAGACGGGTCTGGGTTGAGCCACAAAGGGGTTTTCGCATTTACAACATCAATTAATGATTAAAAGGGAGGGTGTAGTTAATTACAATTTATAATCAATACTCATAAATAAGAAATAGGTCATATTTTGACATTTATGATTATTCTGTAAAATTGATTCAAAATTTAGAATGCGAAAATAAATTATATCACTCTAGCTGCTCTATTCTGGGATAAATATTGTTATTCTGGCTTGTAAATTTTATTTTTCAAACTATTTCTTGTTCATGGGTGGAAAATATATATAATGCGCATCTTGTTGTTTATTCTTTTTCTTTTTCCTTTTGCAATAAATATCTATTTGTTCTATCCTATACCATTAAAAACTTCCATTAATGACTATCAGGGACAAATCTAAGATTTTTTTTTTTATCAGTGTGCTTATATATATAGAATTTTAAATTATTTTAAAAAAAATTAATAAACAAGTGAAAGATTAATTGATTTTTTAAAAAAAAAAAAAACTAAAACAGACGTAAATCTAAGGTACTTTTAAAGCTATATATGTAAATCCATCTCTGACCAATACATCGATCCACCATGGGTGACTATTTGAGTATCAGAGATATTTATGTGTGAATCGCTGAGTTGGTATCTATTTCTTCAGTTGGGAAAAGGGTAAAAACCATTTTAGTCCCTGAAGTTTATTTTAAAGATTAAATTAGTCTTTTAAGTTTGTAAAAAGATCAAATTGGTCCCTCCAATTAATTTTTATTAGTCAAATATTAATAATTAAAGGGTTGACCGAATTAAAAGACCATTATATCCTTAGGTAACATATATTATAAAAAAAAATTATGATAAAAGTTTAAATCAGTCTAAAAAAACATAATTCACAACATTTGTGCAGGAAAAAAAAAACTAAAACTAAAAAATATCAATTCAAACATAAACAAATTAAATTCAGTAATATATCGTTAAAAAATGAACAATCATTATCGACATAATTAACAGCGAGGGTACCGCCCAGAAAAGAGAATGAATCATGATTGTTCATTTTTTAACGATATATTAGTAACTTTAATTTGTTTATGTTTGAACTGATATTTTTTAGTTTTTGTTTTTTTTTCCTATGCGAATTATGTGAATTATATTTTTTTTAGACTGATTTAGACTTTTATTGTAATTTTCTTTTATAATATATATTGCCTAAGGATATAATGGTCTTTTAACTCAGTCAACCATTTGACTATTAATATTTGGCTAACAAATGTTAACTAGAGGGACTTTTTTGGTCTTTTTGCAAACCTAAGGGACCAATTTGGTCTTTAGAGTAAACCTCAGGGACTAAAATGGTTTTGACCCGTTGGGAAAATGGGGCAAATGGTTTCTATTATTTTTTTAAAATTTTAAATTTGTTTTTATTGTTTAATATTAGTCAATTTAGTCTCTATTGTTTTAAAAAAAAATTAAATTTATCAATTTAGTCCCTATTATTTCCTAAAAAAATTCAATTTAGTCTATATTATTTTCATATAAAATTCAAATTAGTCCTCGATATTTAAAAAAATAAATTGTGACTAAGTTAAAATTTTTTGAAAGATAATAGATACTAAATTAGTTATTTTTGAATAATAGGGATGAATTTAAAATTTTTAGAAAATAATAGGGATTAAATTAATTAATTTTAATTTGAACAGTAGGAATGCATTTAAAATTTTAGAAAAATAATAAGGA
Source organism: Ehretia macrophylla (assembly GCA_037974665.1). Lineage (NCBI taxonomy): Eukaryota > Viridiplantae > Streptophyta > Magnoliopsida > Boraginales > Ehretiaceae > Ehretia > Ehretia macrophylla. The sequence goes on from CM075776.1 coordinate 82,534,182, forward strand.
TCATTTGTGCAATTTTTCCTTCTTCTGTTCACGAAAACTTTTAAGTTTGTTTGTCACAATAGTGAGTTAAGGCATAAACTGCTGAATATAATAAATCAATTTAGTGAACTCTTTTTTAACGATTTAAATTTTTAGACGATGTGCTAATTTGATTAATATGTTATTAGAGTCCACCTTATTAAAATGTTTTGGGTTTAAGTCTCAATATCACTCATTTAAAAACTAAAAAATTATTATGTTCAAAACTAAAAAATGGATGTGGCAAAGGAGATTTAAGGGAAACTGATTTAATGCTGAACTGCGCATTGAGGGTGATTCACTCATTGTTCTCAACAACCATATAGAGAAAATTTAGCACTCCTTGTTTTCCTCACACTTCAAGGAAACCCTCAAATTGTAGTTGGTGTTTTTAAAAGGAGATTGATTTCCCATACTTAAGGAACTTAATACTCCTGCCGCAGCTTGTAACTAATACTGAAATAACGTAAATATTACTGAAAATTGAGTTAAAATTGAGTTATGTTAGTATATTGAATCCACTCAACTATGTTTGGTGGCAGTCATCATACCATGTTGAATGTAATATGCTTTTTATATATATTTGTTATGATGTAAAACTCTTAATGAAAGGTTCTTTAGGTCTAATGATTGGTGTCACACTAGATGATATATGACTCTACTCAAAAGAGATATGATCTTGAGTAGGAACAGATTCAGGATTATTGTTCAGAGGGAATTGAAAACAAACAATTCAGTACTTGTATAAAGATAATTTTTTTCAGTGCAAATAAAATTGATTTTTTAATTTAAAAGTATCTTAAAAATACACATATTTTTAAAAAGTACAATCTTAAATCACTCCTTAATATATTTGCTTTGGGATCAGTGAGTACTGCACCTCCTGTTGACCCCTAAATGGCTCCAGTGTTCATCTAGATTAATCGAAAATAAGACCTACTTAGATTTAGTAAAAAAAATTATTTTTTTAATTAATTCAAATTTAAAAAGTGAATGGGTGTTTTACCTATACCGCAACTACTGTTCCATCATTAATTAGACTATTCCCTAGCTAGGGTTTTAAATGCATGTTTATAATAATACTAAAGGAGCTGATCGGCCTCTAGTCATGTTGAAATTACACGAGCTAGATTGTTGTGATCATTTTGACCAAAGAAAAAAAAAAAGATTGTTGTGATCATGATGAAAGTAAATTTAAACCGTTGAAGTAGATGGGTTTGAATGCACTTATCATGTATTCGAGTGAGAGTGCTCAGGCGAATATGCATGTTTTCATCACTTTGAAGTACTTTTCTTCTTGACAAAAAAAAGTAGTACTTTTCTTAGTTCTATCCTTTCTTTTCATTGAATGCAACACAGTCTGTAAAGTGGAACCACACTGGCCATACACCTGTCCATCCAAAGGTCCCACGTCAAGATCTTTGCCATTACAACCAAGATTGACCAGATTTTCTGATTGTGACCTACCCTTTGCCCTTTGTCCAAAAAAAAAAAAAAAAGACCTACCCTTTTGCCAACCTTATTGAGCAATAGATTGGCCATCAAAAATAAAAGTAATGCTAGGTCAAGATCTCATATTGACAAAAAAAAATGAGCAATATATTGGCCATCAAAAATAAAAGTAATGCTAGGTCAACATATCATATTGACAAAAAAAATTTGACTGGAGGATTTTTTTGCTTATTCACAATTCACTCTTTATTTTATCGTCAGTATTTGATTATTTTTTTAGGTGGATTCATCGATCGGTCAATTGTGTAGCAGACTGGATTTTCCATACAACTAGGATAGGATCTCCCCTTGGAATAGGCTGATGTTATTTTGGACTGTGCTATAATATATCATAATAAAAAAAAATGCTAGTACAATATAAAACAAAATATTAAACGTAGATTTTTTTTAGGGTACAGTCTATTGAGTTTATTGAAAGATTAAACAAAAAAAATGCTAATACAATCCACCCGTAAATACATGTTTGTGCTTGTATACATGTGTGTACGTGTATGTTTATATGTTTATATATATGCGTGTATGAGTGTGTATCTATAAAAATCTCATATTGTACATTTACAATGTTGTATAAATACACATTTACAAGATAATAAACATGGAAGGTAGAATATGTAAGTATTGTGATTGAGGGATTGCAGTCAACTGAGTGAGCCTAATCTGCAGCCTTGTGATTTGTTATAGGCGTGAGATCAGCTTTGGCTTGACTTGAGGAGGATTATGCTCCAATATGCCCCTGCAAGATGGTGTTTCCATTGACAACACCAATCTTTGATTGAAGAAGTGCAAACCGCGTCTTGGGGAGTGGTTTGGTTAGGACGTTGGTAAGTTGATCGTGTGTAGACACATGTGCCACCTGTAGAGAACCGTTGGAGACTTTTTCTCACACAAAGTGATAGTCCAGTGCGAGGGGCTTCATCCATGAATGAAAGATTGGATTTGCGTACACATATGTTGCTCCAATGTTGTCGCACAACAATCAGGGTGGCCTTGGAGAAGGCATTCGTAATTCATGAAGAATATTAAGTAGCCAACAGATTTCAGCAAAGGCAGAGGCAACGGATTTGTACTCAACTTTGGTAGAGGAACAAGCGATGGTGCTTTGTTTCTTAGAGCACCAAGAGACCGGAGTGTTACCAAAGAAGATGATATATGCGAAGATGGAGGTGTAGTCATTACGATTTCCAGCCCAATCAGCATCCGAATAAGCGGTAAGATTGTGACTAGAGGACTTGTTGATCATGAGGCCAAAATTTATGGTACCCTTTAGATAACGTAGTAGTCGTTTGGCTTTGATTTGGGCAATGCATGAACTGTGCAAGTTTGTTGATGGCATAGGCGAGGTCGGGCCTGGTAAGAGCTAAGTATTGAAGGCTGCCAACTAGACTACGATATCATGAGACTTCAACAAGCGGACTACATGTGTCCATGCTTAATCGCACGAGAGAGTTGAGTGGAGTGCAAGACTCTTTTGCATCATCCATGTTGAAGCGGTATAATAGATCTCGAACATATTTTTGTTGCGACAAAAAGAGACCATTGGATTGGGACAGTACTGCGACAACGAGGAAATAGTGTAAGGAACCCATGTATTTGATGGAAAACTTGGCAGATAGTGCATCAATGGTTCTTCGAATGTGTTGCAATGAGGTACCTGTGATAATTAAATCATCTACATACACCAAGATGTAAATCAAATTTGAGTTGTGAGTAAGGATAAATAGTGAGGAATCAGACTAAGAGTTTACAAAGCCAAGCTGTAAGATAAAGTTTTTGAGCTCAATAAACCAGGCGCACGACGCTTGTTTTAGACCGTACAAGGACTTAAGCAAGCGGCAAACATGATTGGGTTTATCTTTGCTAGCAAAGCCGGGTGGTTGAGACATGAAAATGCTTTCATAGAGATGACCATAGAGGAAAGCGTTATTTACATCAAGTTGATTAATTTGCCAACCTCGAGAATCAGCAATAGAAAGAACCACTCGAATTATCGTGGGCTTAACAACGGGGTTGAATGTTTCATGATAATATAGACTAGGGCGTTGATGAAACCCTTTCACAACTAAACAAGCTTTATGCCGAGCAATGCTGCCATCAGGGTTGGTTTTGAGGCGAAAGACCCATTTGCACCCTACTATGTTTTGGTGAGGTTCTTGTGGCACAAATTCCTATGTGTTATTTTTTCAAGAGCTTTTAGCTTAAAAAGCATTGCATTTTTCCATTCTGGTTGTGTCAAAGCTTGTTTAAATGAGGTGGGTTCAAGTGTGGAGGGCATTGGGTGTTTGGTGGCAGTAAAGGTCAACATTTGTTTAGGCTTGAAGATCTGATTTTTGGCATGAGTTTGCATAGGATGCGAAGGCATTGGTTGTGACAAATGAGGATGCGAAGCTTGAGGGGCAGTCGTGTACTCCACGTTTGTGAAGTTTGGGGGCTCGTTGCTGGCTGTAGGATCAAGAGGAGTAGTAGGGGGTATGTCCGTGGTGTTTATGACTTGTTATGGTGATGGTGGAGTATTAGAAGGAGAAGTGACGAGTGGAGAGGTGTTAGGATAGAATGGAATTGATGTAATAAGGGATTACAATATGGGAAAAGGTTGATCAGCTTTGGCATTTGAAGAGCGAGATATAGATGCTTCGACATGGGCTATAACAGAGATAGATGCCCATTTGGTGAGTGTAGCATTTTTGATTTAGTCGTGGGCAAAGAATGTGGGAAGAGAGGGGGAACACAACTCAATAAACTTCACATGCCGAGAGTGGTAGAATTTATGTGCAGTAGGCTCAAAACAAATGTATGCATCATGAACGTAGAAATATCCTAAGAAGGCCCCCAGTTTAGATCGTTGTTCGAGCTTGGAATTGTATGGGGACGGAGCCATGGGTAACATAGGCACCCAAATTTTTTTAATTTTGAGCAATTGGGTGGTTGCTTAAGGAGACATTCAAAGGGAGATTTGTGGCGGAGAAGCGGTGTGGGTAATCGATTGATTAGATAGGTGGTTGTTTTGAATGCAAAGGACCACATTGATAGAGGGAGGGATGCTCGGTATAAGAGAGTGAGACCCATTTCAACAACATGACGATGACATCGTTCAGCGGAGGCTATGTGTTGCGGGGTATAAGGAGGAATAATGAGATGTTCAATGTCGTAGTATGCAAAGATTGTTTTGAGGCCATGATACTCTGTACCACCATCTGTATATATAGTATTGATTGTTGATTGAAAATATTTTTCGATCATGACTTTGATGCGAGGAAATAAGGAAAACACATCTAATTTGTTAGACATAGGAAAAAAAGCCATGTATATTTGGTGAAGTGATCAACAAACAAAACATAATAAGAGAAGCCATCAGCGGAACGAACTGGGGAGGGTCCCTATACATCTGTGTAAAGTAGTTCAAGAGGGCGAGAGCTAGTCATTGTGGACGTGCCAAAAGGCAATCGATGACTTTTATTACAATTGCAGGAATCACAAGAATCTAAACGGGAAGAAGAAGAAGTGGGGAGTTGATTTTTGGTGACTATCTGACTGAGAACACGAGATGAAGGATGTTTGAGTAGATCATGACATTGACCCAAGGAGGTACGAATACTAGTGTAAGCTTGCTTGGGAATAGAAGAATCAACACCATTAGTCCACTCGTTTATGTTATTCTTGTTCCGACGTACCGCGAGAGGTGCCCCCATGGAGATATCCTCACACAAAAAGATGAGGGGTAAAATTCAATGGAGGTATTATTGGTTTTGCAGAATTGAGAGATTGAGATTAGATTTTTGTCGATGTGAGGGACGCAAAAGACATTAGATAAATGAAAGGTGCGAGTGGGTGCAAGAAGAGTAGATTGTCTAGTTTGAGTGATTTGCATACCTGTGCCATCTCCAACAACAAGTTCATGGGGCCCTTCATATGGTTGACGAAGTGAAAGGTTGTTGAAGCTAGTAGTGACATGGTGGAAAGCTCCTGAATCTAGGAGCCAATTGGTTGAAGCATGGTTTGTTGTGGCGGTGTTGACAATTGGTGATAGTGCTTGAGAGAACAAGCGTTTCGCCGTGTAGCATTGCCTTGCGGTGTGTCCACGCTTATCGCAAAACTGGCAAATAATAGGGACTTTGTTGGTCTGTGAATTAGAACTAGATTGCTCAATAGGAGATTGGCGCCACTGGGTTTGATTGGAAAAAGAGAATCGATTATTGCTTTTGTTGGAGGAGGTGGATTTCTTGTTGTTTGAGAAATTGTTGTTTGAAGATAAGGAACATATATGATTAATGGAGATGGTGCCAAAATTGCCACTAGCTCGAAGCTCTTCTTTTTTAAGAAAAGTATCATATTCAACGAGCTTATCATGGAGCTCGTCAAAGCTAATAACAAAGTCCTGAGCACAAACAGCTGCAGCGAGTTCTTTGAAGGCTGGGCCGACACCGTTGAGAGTTTGAGTTATCAAGTACTGTGAAGGGACGGGAGAGCCGACAAGAGCCAATTCGTTTGCGAGGTCCCGAACTTGGGCTAAGTATTCAGCAACAGGCTGAGAGCTGCGATTAAGTAGGGTCAATTGTTCAGTTAGTCCCATTATTCGCGAGGAAGAAGGGTTGGCATAATTTTTGGCCAAACGTTTCCAAGCTTCGACAGAGGTATGACATGACCGAATGACGGGAACAACGTTGTGGCTAAGTGAGCCAATAATGCCTAAGAGTAGGAGTTTGTCTTGCCACATAAAAAATGTATTTGTAGGATTGATAATGGTTTTGCCATCAACAGTGATTTCAACGGACGGACATGGATGAGATCCATCGATGATGCCAAGTAAGTCATAGTTGTACAAAAGGGCGTCAAACTGAGATTTCCATGAAAAATAATTTGTTGCAGTGAGCTTGAGTGGTAATTGATTTGCCACATTAATTGCACAAGATTGGGAGAAAGGAGGGATGGGTTATGAGTTGTTAGTTGCACAGAGGACATTTCTTCAATGGTGGTAGCCATGGCAAGATAGGAGTTGGGATAAGTAGGGTTGGGTGGGTAGAAAAGAAAGAGGATCAAAGATTCGTTGGAGTTTCTTAAGCTCTGATTACCATAAAGAAGAGAACAGAGAAAGGTTTTAGAGGAATCACTCTATATTCACTCATAATATTTGTACATTTACAATGTTGTATAAATACACATTTACAAGATAATAAACATGGAAGGTAGAATATGTGAGTGTTGTGATTGAGGGATTGCAGTCAACTGAGTGAGCCTAATTTGCAGCTTGTGATTTGCTATAGGTGTGAGATCAGCTTTGGCTTGACTTGAGGAGGATTCTGCTCTAATACACTAGAAAATAATTTCCAGTATAATAACCAAATACCAAAAAGTATTCTATTTTTCAGACAAATATTTTTCACTGCAAATATTTTCCTTTATCAACTTATTTTTCTGCAAACAACCAAAGCCGAGGATAATAATTTTAGCTCATATAAAAAAGTACACTTCTTAAATAAAAGTATTTAGGGAATCAATATTGAATAAGTATTAACCTATTTTGGCTTGTGCTAATGAAAATTTGATTCTTTAAATTAAGAAAATTATAGTGCAATATTGGGACATACCGGTACTAATGATGCTTAGACTAGTGAATAGGTTTAAGAATTTGTAATTACGAAGTAACATTCCTTAATTAGTCTATTGTAATAAAACTGGTATTATGTCCAGAGAATTCATGTCCTTCGAAAATAAATCATCAAATGGTTGGCATATTATAGAAAAAATTGGAGATTTAGGTAGTATATTTGATTAATTGAACACTATAGTTAATTTATTTCCTTTTTATTAGTTAGAGAATATAAGGATAAAAGATTTAACGGACCAAACAATCCCTTAGCTTTCTTACAAAAAGTTTGACCGCGTATGTGATTTTGTATATGTTTTGGTCCTTGCATTTTAATTAAAATACTCTGTTGATCCAATCAATGTTTTTTTGTTAAGAACTAGTTAATATGTCAGATAGACGATAACAATTCTAGTGAGGGGAGGAAAAAAGTATTAGCTCTCGATGACTAGAGGGACTTCAAGATATTGAAGTGAATTAGGTCTTAATATAATTCCTCATATTGCGACATTAATTTAGACTTAAATTAATAAAAGTTTAGATTTTATTATTAGATTACATTTTCTATTAGTTAAGTTTTGTATCTCTGGCTACCATATTTTGAGACCTATAAATTAATAAGTTCTCTTACTGTATTTCAAATAACAAAGAATTTAGGATGCAGTTGATATTTTTAGTTTCACTAGAGTCATTGTTGGTGGTGACTCTTATTCTTTACTTCTGCATATATGTATTTTCGCTTTTTCGTTTATTTTTATTAGCACAAGACAATCAATAATTTCTGAAAAGGAAAAAAACATTTTAATCTTTAAAGTTTAATATAAAATTCAAACAGGTCCTTGTATTTTGAAAAAATATCAAACAGGTCTCTGCTTTTATCCACTTTTTAACGGTTAAAAGTTTGACCAGGTAAAAAGACAACAATACCCCTGTTTTTAGTTAGCCGTTGCTGATTTGGATTTAAGGGGGAAAAAAAATGTGTCGTTGCCGATTTGATAAGCGTTCATTAATGATATTTATAGGACTCTGAGCTTTGACATTTATTACTAGTAATTAAATTCTTAACTAATTGTCTGATTCCTTTTTTTTTTTTTTGTCAATAATAATTGTCTGATTCAGAAATAATTTTTTTCCCGAAAGAAATTAGAGATAAGGAAGAATGATTCATTGTCAAGTCACATCAAGACATTGACTTATGTCATTTAACTCACAAACTCACCTTAGACACGACAACATTAAATTATCCTAAAACCATAATCCCATGGAGCAACAATGCACCGTAATGCATATTTTAGAACAGTAAAATGTCATACAATATTTGTGATAAAATAACTTAAATTTTTAAGACTTTTAATTACAACAAACTATTACATATCTAAATAAATAAATAAATAATACACGACTATTCTTTCCAATCCTTAGGAACCATGTCAATTTGATATTTTCTCTCTAGTTTTTGCAATTCTTCACCCAATTTTGAGTCCATAAATGTTGTATGCATTTAATTGGTTTTTGGAGCTTAGTGTATCTAGGGCCTTCTCGTTTTGCTTCCTTATCACTTATGCCTAACGTTACAATATTATGAATGAATTTTTAGTGATAAAATAATTTAAATACTTGTCATTAAAAGAAAAACCAAGAACAAAAGTACCTGAAAATTTGAAATAAATAAACTTTCGAAATAAGTTAACTCGATAACTAATATGATGTTCGAACAAAATAATACAAATTTTTTTTTCCTTAATCCGAAAAACATTAATTTAACACTAACATCAACACAATATTCCTAAAATTAATCAATCACAATAATACATGGTAAAACACAAAGATTAACAATATATATGCAAGTAAACCCGGATCATATAATCTCAAGAAAAAAATAATCCTAAAAGCTAGAAAAAAATTATGTACCACAAATATATCACATGCAAAGCTAATAAACAACAAAATCAAAAATAATATGTCTAAAATAAACTTTAAACTAACACAATATACAATATTATTAAAATTTTTAACAAAAAAACTAAATCCTAAACCTACTAACCTTTTTAATTTGAAGCAATTTCACGTAAAAAAAAATTATTCGGGAATGATCTCTATGCAAAGGCACCTTCAACGTGCATAGAATGCTTCTTCATTTTTTTTTAAGTGGGAGTAGCCGTTTGTGTGGGTTTTTGTGTGTGTGTTTGGAAGAATAAGCTAATAAGGACAGCGAAAAAAAAAAAGAAGTGTCAAATCCCCCATCTAACATACTCTTTTCCCAGCAAAATGGGGAGTGCGGTACTCCCCTGTCCATTCATTTCAAATTTTCAACTTTTTTTCTTTTTTTAAATGAGGGCCAAAATGACTTAAATACCCTTGAAGGAGTTAACTCTAACAGAAATAACTTAATGGCAGGGATCTGTTTGGATTTTTTTCAAAACACAGAGACTTATTTGAATTTTATGCTAAATTTCAGGGATTAAAATGATTTTTTACCTTTCTGAAAACTATCAAGGGAAGAATGAATTGGTTTCCTTCTAAATAGTACCAAAAAAAAAAACTTTTCCTTCTTATTTTGTGAGAAATTAAATAAAGCACAAACAGAAAAGAAAAAGAAGCAGCAGCAATCATGCAGATAAAGGAAACAAGAAAAAGCTGCATTATTATTGTTGTTGCTTTGACTTGGTTAGTGATGGGAAAAAGGTGTGACAATCAGATGACAACCAAACAGAAGAAGCTGCAAATGGTAAAGATGAGTTGTGCAGATCAGTTTACTGGCTTACTGCCACCTCTTGGTTGTGGTAAAAATGGTAAAAACCCAAACGGTAAAAGGTAAAAAAAACTACAAGATATGCAAAAAAGAACATTACTTGAAGAACGCGCCTTGGAATAAACTAAATTCTATGCTACACTCGAGGGTGCTTCAATTGGTGACTTAGCCATAACATTCTTTCTTTGTATTGATTTTATGGTTATTTTTTTCTCTTTGATGGTTTCATTTTGCATTTGGAACACTCTTTTTTGTATAGAATTAAATTACTCTTTTGGAGAATGATAAGAGAGGTGTTGTAACACTTCGAATGATTTTGTAATCACACAGCTCCGGCCTCCTTTGAAGTGAAAAAAAAAAAAAATACTTCTTAAATGATTAGGGTGTTCTTTAATTATGATAAAAGATATTGGATTTCTTCCTCTCACCGCTCTCCTTTGAAATTATTAGGTCAGCTCTAACAGTTTTTTATTTTTTATTTTTTTCCCCATATTTAGGGAATCAAATGTTGAATCTCTGTTTTTAGAGTTCTCATATTCTAGTGCACTCTAACAATCCTCCTTATTTTAATCCATTCCCATTTTAGAAATTTCTTATTTTAGTTTCACTTCAACAGTACTTCATATTTCTTTCTTTGGTCACATCTGTTGAAAGTTTGGGGGATGGACACATTTGGAAAAACTGAATCTTAGTTTGAAGATTCTCTATTTTTTTAAAAATAAGATAGAGAAACTGTTGAAGTAATTTGGGATTAATAAACTTTTCTATATCTAGAAAAATTGGAAATTTATAAATGCTGTTGGAGAAAGCGTTTGAGAATAGTGGAGTTTAATGGAATGATCTATGGGCATTTTCAATTTTGCAATGACTTTAATGGTGCTATAAGAATTCGCGTTTAACATATTGGTCTTTAATTTTTTTTTTTTTTGGTTCTAATTGGGCTTTTAAGTGAACTGAGACCTAGAGAAATTAAAAATATTAAAAGAACGTCTAGCTGCCGAGTCATATTTGTATAAAAAGGTGTGTGCAAACAATGTGTTTTTGTCTCATGACTTTAGAAAAGAAAATGAAAACGTAATAATATACACATTTGAAACTTGAGTGTTAATATTATCGTTATTTTGTTCCTAAAGTGAGCTTCACATGCAGAGAAGTGGATTAATTCATGATCCACATAAGATGACTCAAAACAGCTTTTGACCTAAAAGATTAAAATACATTCACCAACATCAAGTTAAAAAAGAACAACGGATGACTACGCCCATTAAAAATTTAACAATTTAATAACATTCAGTACATACATAATTGTGACATAATTAGTAGGTTAATTAAGTTCGAAAACTAAATAAGTCTATATTTATAATATTAGTTCAGCTACTACGAACAATTCATAAGCCAAGCCAATCTCAAACTTTGCTCCACAGTTCAAAATAATGTTTTAGACTTGTACAATATATGAGTTACTAGGGATGGATCTACAATTTTTTTCTATGATTACTATAACATACTATTTAAAAATTATATGAATATTATCTTCTTTTTCTTTTCAGTAACGGTTAATTAATTTTTCAGACAAAAATATCCAACCTTCCTCAAGCGCATAGTTGGATCCGCCTTTTAACATTACGATTACTATTCAATTAGTCCGAACCGATATCAGTCTTCTCACATGGGGTGAACCCCTCACACATGTGAAATCCCCTTCATTTCTCACGGACTAATGTCAATGCGCAGGGGCGGAGCCAGGCACCCAAGGTTAGGGTGTGCACTACAATATCGAAGTCAGTAACGGGGATTTGGGGCAATCATTTATGCATAAATTTTTATATAAACTATAAAAAAAACTAATGATTTTATGTTTAAAATCATATTTTTATGTTATAACTAAATCAATGCTTAATTTAAGCACTTTATAACACAAATATCTTCAAGATGACTCTCCGCATTTAATTCAAGAAAGAATATAAATCTAGGAATAAATTATTCCTGATGTCATTAAATTATTGTCACAATTTTATTTTGACTATTTAACTATTTTTGGTCAGGACCATTAATTTATTAAATGAGTTATGTTTTAACCACTCCTTTAATGTTTTCATTAAAATTGTCTAACGACTGACTTTATATAGATATAATCATAAAATTATTTAATACAATTAAATTTATGCAACAAGATACAAAATTATTTACAATCCTACTCTAATAAATTTAAATCCTTTACATAAAATAAAATGATAGACATTGCACACCAAGAACCCAACGTTAGAATCTCCACTCATGCTATTGTTTCTATTGACAAAAAAAAAAAAAGAGTTTTTTTCTCAATATTTCAGTGTGTTCCAAAAGTTTTCCTTAACGTTATTTATTTTCTATCTTTCGGTGTAAATGTCATCTTGGTGGTAGTACGTACAACGCCCATTCATGCAAGTTCCAAAAAAGCAGGAAGAGATGGAGGGAGAAAGTTTCTCATGCTTATTGCTTTAAAGTTTAATCTGTACTTCATAATATGGGGGGGGGGGGGGGGGGGGGGGGGGTGGTGGGGGGAGAGATTTTGCGGTGTTCTTATTCGTACTCACAGAATATGTAAACATGAGTGTCAAAATGTCTCTGATTCAAAAGCATACCATATTGTTTCTTTTAATGTAACACACGCAAGAATACAAAGGAAATAAAGAAAAAGAGGGGGACCATTTCTTGATCACTTACTTTATAAGGCCTTTGTTTTTGTGAAATTCAAGAGGGGACCATACATATATTGTACATTCTTTGACGCAAAATTTTAACACAAAGTTATGTCCAAGTTGAGACTGATATGATCTATGATAGGTCAGTTGCTGTGTGCCGACGTTTGTTGATTACTCTGTTGTCAAAATTTGCAGCCTATGTAAGATGATGCTACACAAGCCTTGGACAACGATGTTGATGTTTAAGGTAAATTCTTCGTTATTAGAAAGAGGAAAAAAAGGCGTCGATGCATGTAGAAAAATAACAAGTGACTTGCGACATGCTAGCTAGTTTTATTGTTAAAAATAGTGGTAGAAAATTTTGATAAAAAAGTTGATATTTAAGGTGAGTTTCTCGTCATTAAAAAGAGAGAAAATAAGCATTCATGCATCTATGGAAATAACAAAGCGACTTTAGTAAATTCTAGTTTTGTTGTTAAAAATGGTGGTAGAAAATATTGTAAGAAACAATGTAGAGAAGAAGCCTTACCATTTTAATAATTATGTTCAATAATGTTATTACTTCGAAAACTCTATAAAAAGAAAATCAGAATATCAAAATCGTATGTTGACAGAGGAAGCTAGAGAACGTTGTTAGATATCACGTATTGTTTCATTACTTATTTACCACCTTATGTGTGTATACTTAGTTGGTAAGTTGAATTAAAGATGAAAAGAAATTAACAAAAAAAAATTTAAGCCGATACATCAATTAAGTATATATACAAAAAAAAAAACGTGATAAATGAATGATAAAAAAAAAAAAAAAAAGTGATATCCAGCACTGCTCGAAACCATGACCATGTGCAAAGGTGTGAGGCTGGTTGAAAGTCACTTATCAAGGCTGAGTCATGATGGACCTTACTTCTGCAGGCTTCTATCAATAAAAGGATCCCACATCTGTTGTAAAGTATCTAATTTGGGCCCATTAGCATTTTATTTGGGATAGTTACGTTCTACCATCTAGCATATTGTGAAATTCTTATTTTACCCATGTAGACTTTTACCTTTTCCAATCTGCTAATTAGTAGAATTACTATATTAGAAGGCGTCCAACCAACATTGGATTAAATTATTAGCTCTTTTTTAAATTTGATAAGACAATTTTTTAGTATTGTCATAGATGTAAAAGTACAATTTTATATAAGAACAATAATGTGATTCGATCTCTTTCCTTGTGAGTAAAGTAATACTTGTTTGAACAAATAACCTAGGTCTGCCAACTCGAGCCTAAGCAATATTCCATGCGATGAATATGTAGGCATTACTAATGGTTAAAGACAATGTTATATGAACCACTAAATGTTGTACTGAATTTTGCTAATCGAAACCAAATCCAATTTCTTATAACTGGTCATTTATCAAATTACGCAGTTTTTTAGGTTCAATCATTTCCTTAAAATATGAGGATGCTTGTCTACTAATAATAATTGTCTAATTAAAAAATATCCAGAGCACCCAATCACATATATAGCTCTTTCACCAATCGAGGACATTATAAAGAGTGGTTTTGAATTAGAAAGAAAAAATTAGTTCAAAACATTCTTAGCTCCTAAATCGATTGAGGACATAGGGAGTGGCCTTGAGCTCACAAAATTGTGATTATTGTGATCCCAAAAGTAATTGTACTTCAAGGGCAGCCAAGACTCTCAATTCGATTTATTTGTTTGGCTATCTTACACAAGTAGAATAAGATTGAATTTTATGATTGAATTTTCATCATTGGTAGGCAAACTTCTTCACTTAAATAGTTTCGTATAGCCATAACCATATTGTTATTTCAATCTCCTAGTTAAACTCAAAAACTATACCAAAGTAACAAGAGAGGACTCACTATCTTGCAAAAAACAAGAGAAGATTCGTAGACTTGTATCGATCATGTGTTTTATTGCAAAAGTACTTGTCATTCTTGAGGATTATCCCATACTATCTTCATCATATGGGTCACTTTAACATTACTGTAGAGTTTGATATAGCAGTTATGTATCTAATTTTTTACCTTATAATTAAACCACACATAGATAGTAATTAATATAACAAAAGCAATGAAAAATGATTTTCCAGCTTTGGATGGAATTAATTAAATTATCATGAATTATTTGCAAGCTTTATCTCGTGAGAGGATGAGCTACCAAAAGTACTCTTTTTAACTATTGTTTTCTTGATAAATTGAAATAAAAAAATTTCTTTAATAGAAAGATATTTAAGGGCTCGTGGACTAAAAGTCTCAAGTATGAACCTCCCCTTTAATTGAACAAGTATATATATTGGAACGTACCGGTATCTTCCCCTTGTAAGATGAGATTATTTACATTTCTTTACCTCACAAACATCAACAGAAAACAACTAAGGAATAGAACTGCAAAAAATAGGTTCCATAAAATAGGAATAGTAAAGAGGGAAGATATCTTTCGTGTTTCACTATCAGTTTCTCCGGCCCAAGTGCAAAGGTTCTCCAAAGTGGATCAGGTAGTCTAGATAAACTATGTCCAGTTTATTAATGGACCATTATAAAGGCCTCAAATCTATATTCATTGTGTGTGTGTGTGATTCTTTTTATTTATTTATTTCTTTTCCTTTATTTTGAATTATTTTTCTTGTTGAATGACAAGAATGGTAGACGTCGATTATTTATTCTCAAAAAGCTTTATTAATTTTGTGCTTCTTATGTGTTGAAGATAATTGTTTTTTTTTTTTTTTTGTCGAAAATGTCAATATATAAATTGACACTGAACAAAGTTTTACACTAACCAATCCCTAGTGTAAAACTTGCATCCGGCGGGCCCAAATCTAGAAGTCAACTTAATTTTAGTCAAACAAAAAGTTCTGAATCATGTATAAAGTGAAGAGAAAAATGATCACACGTTAACCCATTATGTTTAGGGATTACTATTACGGGAAAGTTTATATTAACCGGTGAGAAAGCACAAATTTTAAGAAATGTCTTGTTAATCTTCGGTATTTTTAGATTGTAAAACTATTTAATCTCTACTAGTTATATTATCAAAATCACTTTACTTTCATATAGTGGTGAAGTCATTTATAATTGACGGTATGTACAAACACAACTTAACTTTAAAAAAAAAACTTCAAAAAAAAAAAAAACACTCATTAGATATATTAGGTCATTTTAGTTAAGGAACTCCCATTAATTAAGATTTTCATTCGTCACTACCTCTATATAATCACATTAACAAAATATTCTAAATCCAACTCGAATTACTAGTAAAAATTAAGATTTCTATGTTCTTGATCATACAAAGTCGCCATGAACTTCGATGAGAATCGATTTCTTGGGACCACAACCCACTCAATCTCTTTGTTTGTGTGTGATTACGCAAACAGAAAAGTGTGCTCATGTGTGTAACGCACAAACTAGACAAAATCTTGATAAACCCATGCTTGAAATCTTGACTAAAACATAGTTTTATATAAAAAAAAAATGTAGTTATCCTTGATTCTGTCGCCGCTATCCTCACTACACTCATTTGTAAATGGCACATCATGAGAAAAAAAAAAAAAAAAATTGATCGATAGTTGAAGAGCATGTTTAACTTCGATAATGACCTTAAATTCATCTTTGCGCTCCAACATCACTTTCATTGTGCCGCAAAAAATAAAACTATTTACCTCAAAGTTGACAATTTGGGTACTAGTGATGTCCATTTGTCTTGCAAAGAGATCCTCCACGTGTGATATGGTTTTTGAGTCAACATCCACCATTCTCAACCACAAACTTCATTATAAGGGAAGGCTCAGGATCACTACCATTAGAGTTTTGATTTAATAATAATATTATTCGTTATATATATAAGAAGTTGTGAATTTAAATTTCGATAGTTATGTTGTATAGTTTTATGTCTTCTCTAAATAAATAAATATAAAAAAAAAGACTTGGGATCACTCAAAAGGCAGGTAAATGAGTTTAAACAAATGAAATAGTCAACAATTAAGTTATTTGATTGCTGCATCATTTAAAAGAGTAAATTGTTAGAGATGTAGTTATTTTTGACAGTTCGGTACGTGTAGGCAAATTTTTTTTTCACTTTGTATGTAGACAAATTTAATATTTTTAAATAAATGATAACGAAATTTGAACGATCATTTAAAAGTATAAATTGTTAGAGATAAATTATTATATTTATTAGTTATTTTGATAGCTTGGTACGTGTAGGCAATTTTTTTTTTCACTTTGTACGTGGATAAATTTTAATATTTTTAAATAAATAGTGATAAAATTTGAACCTAAAATCTTTTAATACTTACATTCTAATACCATATTAAATAAATACCTTAATCTTTTAAATGAGATTGTAATTTAATACAAGTAAAGCAAAATAAAGAGGTGAAAAGAGACAAAATGTAGTGTGATTCTATTGATGCCCATGTTTACGGACGAAAGAGGAGCAAAAAGCTAGTATCACCCAAAAGAAATGAATACAAATAGTATAGAAAACTCAAAATTCAATTATACATTTTCTCTCAAACTCACTCACTACAAAAAAAACTGCTTTCTGTGATGGATTGTTACCATTTTGTTACTAACTTGGCGACGGTTTGGAGACGGAGTACGATGTCGCCATTTTAGTGACAATTTTGTTATGTTTTAGAGACAACTTACATATGCCGTCCTCACGTCGTCGCCAATAGGCAACAATATAGTGACGATATCATATGCGGTCTCCAAAAGTGACCATATGGTGACTACTTAGTGGCAGATAATGACATGTTGTCTCCATGCCGTCGCCAAGTGGCGACAAGTTGGAGACGGTCCACAAAACGCATCATAATTTAGTCACCCTGCCGTCGCCAAAAATTTATAATTAAAGATTGATGAATTATTTTAATGTAATAATCATACATATAGCTAGTGACTACTAATTTTCGTCTTATAATATCATGAATTGGCGTCTACATAAGTAAGTCGTCCGCATTTAGGGCTTTGATTGTAACAATAAGTTATCCATCATTACTTACAAAATAAAATATGACTTTTATTATAAATAAAAACATATTTACAACCTTTGAACAATTAATGAGACAAATTATTGTCTCCGTGAAGAACAACTTATATAGATGGTTAATATTTAACGTAATTCACCACTATAGACAATTAGTTATTCGAAATCAACAAAACAGAATTAAAATTAAGATTTTTTATTAAAAGAGTTAAATCATTAGAAACATAAACTTAATTTTACATTCATAATTAATAACGATTACATATCATCCTTTATTATACTACAGGAACAAAACGACTAAATAGGAAACATAATTAAAATATTACAAATTAACAGCTCGAAATACATAAACACACCAACTTAATACCTAACATAGTACATCGTGATCACTAAAACTTAACAAGCAGACACTACACATCAAGCAGAAGAACGTAATAACATTGTTACGAATTGTAACAAATAGTACTAATGATGATGTTTCCAATATGATAAAAAGATAGAAATATTATTTAAAAACGTTTGGGCAATAGATTCGTAGCATGTCGTCTTGAACTTTTTGGACTACTTGGGCATTAGAAATGTATTTGTCGTATTTTGGCAGAGCATTTAGATCAAGTTGGGGTTTAACGTATTCGCTGTAATTTGGATACGGTTTCATCGTATCCACCTCTTCATCTTTTCTTGGTCTTGGAAGAGAATCTGAGTGGTGTTGTTGATCCTTACTCATCCTTGAAACAAATTAACTACAATCTATTTTTTGAAAATTCGAGACGGTGTGAGAAAGCACACTTTCGAGTGCTATATATTGGAAACAAGTAATTGAATTATGTTTCGACAGCTTGGTGACGGTAGCGAGACACCTCAGCATTTTATAATATGTTAAGGTATGCACGAATGATTCGCAGTCACGTGGCTGCGTACCATTCGTATTCCATGGGTCAAATAATTTGGGGCATGGCATGCACGCTATTTTCGACATTGAAAAGTTGTTGAATCCATCTACCTTACGAACCGGGGCCCTACCAATTTAATTTCCTTCTGCCCTGTGGTAGAGTACACTATGTTCTTATCGTATGCATGATTCGCGGCCACGTGGCTGCGTACCATTTGTCTGCCATAGGTCAAATAATTAGGGACATGGAGTGCACGTTATTTTCGATGTCCAAAAGTTACAGAATCCATCTACCTTGCGAAAAGGGGCCCTACCGAATCAATTGCCTTCTGTCCCGTGGTAGAGTACACCATGTTCTTATCGTACGCATGATTCGTGGCCACATGGATGCGTACCATTCTTCTTCCATGGGTCAAATAATTAGGGACATGGTGTGCACGCTATTTTCGATGTTGAAAAGTTGTTGAATCCATCTACCTTGCGAACTGGGGCCTTGCCAATTCAATTTTCTTCTGCCTCGTGGTAGAATACACCATGCTCCTATCGTATGCATGATTCGCGACCACGTGGCTGCATACCATTCGTCTTCCATAGGTCAAATAATTAGGGACATGACGTGCCCGCTACTAGAACGAGATTTAAAAGCATCTGAATTATTAATGAATTAACTTTATCTACATTATATATTTATAAAATTTTTATAAATATTCGTTTTAAAAAAATTTAAATTACTAATTCAACTATGTATTAGTTTGATAAATTGAGGTACACAATTGAAACTAAGGATGAATATTAACATGTTATTTTATAATTTATACCAATATATTTTAAAATATCAAATATTAAATAATTATAACCAAAACTTGAAAAAAAAGAAAAAACAAACGATTGGCGACAGCCCAATCCGCCTCCAGAAAATGGAGATGGCCAGGTTCGTCTCCATTTTGGAGACAGACAGGGGCCTTCTTCTCAATGAAGACTGGAACTGGACCAGGTCCAATTTCCATTTTGGAGACGGCCTGATCTGTCTCCATGTTGGAGACGGACAGTGGCCGTCTCCAAAATGGAGAGCCCAGTCTCTATTTTGGAGAGGGCCTGGGCCGTCTTCTCAATGGAGACTGGAACTGGACCAGGTTCAGTCTCTATTTTGGAGATGGCTTGGTCCGTCTCCATTTTGGAGAGCCCAGTCTCTATTAAGGAGACGGCCCAGGCCATCTCCTCAATAACTGGAACTGGACCAGGTCCAGTCTCCATTTTGGAAAGCCCAGTCTCCATTGAGGAGACGGCCCAGGCCCTCTCCAAAATAGAGACTGGGCTCTCCATTTTGGAGACGGCCACTGTCCGTCTCCAACATGGAGGCGGACTAGGCCGTCTTCAAAATGGAGAGCCCAGTCTCTATTTTGGCCATCTCCTCAATGGAGACATTTTGGAGACGGCCTGATCCGTCTCCACGGACCAGGCCGTCTCAATGGGAACCCGTCTAATTGGGTCCTTAAAGACTGGGCGACGGCCCAGTTAGTCACTGGGCCGTCACCATAGGGAACCAGCATAGCTGGTTCCCATTAAATGAATAACTTTTACAGAGCTGCTGCCCTCTTGTAATTCAAAAAAAAAAAAAAAACAAAGTGCCTCCCACCCCCAACTAAAAAAAGCAGAGCAACACCCCTCCCCCCCACCACTCTCGTGTCCCCTACCTCATACTATCCCCTCCCCCCTTTCCCCCCCACCCCCATTGCATTATCATCCCTCAACACCCCCCTCTTGCCTTGAATATTAGGTAAAATCCGAAAATTTAGTACTATTTTTTTCTTTTGCAATGTATGGATATATATATATATATATATATACTATACGTATATGTCTGTATATATATGTGTATATATACATTTAAGTAATGTGTTTGATTTTTTTTGTTATATATATGTATATATATCATTCTATTTATGTCCTTTTTTTGTATAATTTATGTGTTGATATTTTGTTTAGTTTTTGGGTTCAATTTTATGTTTTTTTTCTAGTTTTTTTTTTCAATTTTCAGTATTTAATTTATTTTATATAATAAAAATGTGTGTTTAATTTACCAATACTTTGGTTGAGCAATATTTTTTTTTATTTCTGATTTTTTTTTGTTTTTCGTTTTTCGATTTTAAATTTTTTTTTTGCCAAAAATACATTATGTTAATTTAATGAATATTTTTTTATTATACATTGTATTTTTAATTTTTGTGTTAATATTTAGATTAGTTTTGAATGTTCAGTTTTCTATTTTTTTTCCTAGTTTTATAATTATTTTTTTCAATTTTCGGTATTTTCTTTATTTTATATAATAAAAATGTGTTTTAATTTACCAATACTTTGGTTAAGAAATATTTTTTTTAATTATTTCTGATTTTTTTTTTGCCAAAAATACATTGTGTTAATTTAATGAATATTTTTTTTATTATACATTGTATTTTTTGATTAATACAATGTGTTTGGCTTTTCTTTGGAAGGTTTGGGGCTTTACATATTTGGATGCGACTTATCTAGTTTCAATTGGCTCAAGTGAGTTTGATGATTGTACAAGTTGGAAGTTTTACAATAAATTTATTTGTAATTGTAAATCCATTTAATTAAATTAAAGTTATTGTGATTATTTGTTATGTATTTGATTTTGTATATTATGATAATTGAGTTGAAAGTGTATTGTGAAGATGATGTTTGTGTAAATAGATGAAGGGGTGTTTTGTTGTTGGTGGAGAATTAGTTTTTTGCTGTTGTATTCAGATGTTTAAGTAAAGTTAAGTTCACTCAAGTGAGAAATTAAAGGTGATTAATAAGTAAGAATCCCGATTTGATCTTTCGTGTGTGTCTTGACAATTAAGTAAGTTAAATTAGGTTAGACGGTTGCCATGATAGTATGATATGTTAACTTCCCAATAAGTAATTAAAGTTAAGATAATGGAATAAGTAATTAAATAAGTTAGCTTAATAAATTAAGTTAATTAATAAGTAATAAATATAGATAATTTAATTTCATAAGTTTAGCAAGACAAATAAATATGTTATGTTAACAAACTCAGATAAGTAAGATAAGTAGTTTAGTATGTAAGAAGTATAGGTTAAGTAGTTCATTTAGATGCTCTTTCACTTAAGAAACATAGGTCTTGCATGTATATGTGTTGGTTGAACGATTGTATTTTGAAGTTATAGATTGTATGGCTTGTTAGGTTGTAGTACGTGTTGTAATTACGACCAATTATATACTATGTGTTTTAATTATCTTCAATGCTTGGTTTTGTTAATGAATGTTTGATGGTTGACTTTAGATACAAGAAAGTAAAATAGATTAGATTAGAGTGGTAAGATAAGTAGGGAAAATCTCACATTTAGTCCATATTGTTTACAAAAAAAATTTGTTTAGTCCCTATTGTATAAAATGTCTCAATATAGTCCCTATTGTTGGCTGAGAAGTTTCAATTTATTTCCTAATGTTTAAAGGTATCAATTTCGTCCCTATTGTTTCGACTATTTCTAACAAAATTTCAGTTTTGTCCTTGGATAATATAGACGAATTTAAAACTTTAAGAAAACAATTTGGACAAAATTGAAACTTTTTAAAAACAATAGGGACGTCATATTTACTTTTTGGAAAATATGTTGGGACTAAATTGAGACATTTTAAATAATAGGGACAAAATTAAAAATTTTGGTTAAACAATAGGTACTAAATTGAGACATTTTAAAAATAAGGACTAAATGTGAAATTTTCCCTGATATGTACTACTATTTGCATTTAGAAGAAGTTCATTTAAGATTACGTTAATAGTTTAACTTAAGCTAAGTTAGGAAGTTAACTTAAGAAATAAGTAGTTAATTTGTTACAATTAAGATCTTTATCTACATGGATCTTGGTGAAATAAACTATGTTACATATATTTATCATAAATGCATTTATTACACATAATGTTACATAGAAAAAGGTTCGTGTAACTGTTGTGGTCCCAAGATTATGCTCTAAATGTAATGAAACATCAATAAGTCATTTATTGAATATGTTCATTATTACATAGGAAATTTTTGTTCGATATGGATACAAGTCGTGAATGGATGTATCATCGCCACGATCCTGATGGACATCTTAACAAGGCATTTGTTATTGGTGTACACGAATTCGCAGATTTCGCACGTGGTCAAAGATATTACATGGATGGTGAAAAAATAAGATGCCCGTGTGCCAAATGCAAAAATCGCAGTTTTGAAAAATCAGAGGAGGTCATACTTCATCTTTACAGGAAGGGTTTCATGGTAAACTATTATAAATGGACTGAACGCGGGGAATATATGTCAAATAATTATAATATACGTACGTCAAAATTTTAAAATAATGATTACAACGAGACGATAGAAGAAAGAAATAACTATTGGATAATGGTATTTTACGTTGTTGGTTCGGAATGGTATAGTGATGAAAACTTTTATATAGAAGAACCTAACATTGAAGCACAACAGTTTTTTGAGTTGTTGAAGGCTGCTGATTTACCATTGTATGAAGGTTGTGAAAACTTGACGCAATTATCTGCTGTGTCTCGTTACATGAATGTCAAGGCCGAGCATAACATGAGCGAACTATGCTTTAACACAATGATTGAAACAGTTAGGGATTCATTGCCGAATACGCATACGATGCCTGAAAACTTTTACAGGTGTAAGCAATTAATTAGACCCTTGGGACTAGAATATGTGAAGATTGATGTTTGTGTAAATGGTTGTACCTTATTCTACAATGACAGAAAACACCTGGATTCTTGTCCGCGTTGTCATCATCGACATTTCAAACCAACAACACGTGGTTCAAAACGGAGTAAGTTGAAACCATATCAACAATTACGGTTTTTCCCATTGATTCCAAGGTTGAAAAGGCTATACATGTCAAAGGTGACAACTGAGCACATGCAGTGGCACAAAAATCACCAGGTTAAGGAAGGAAAAATTTGTCATCCCTCAGACTCTGAGGGATGGAAATATTTCGATAATGTATATCCTAAATTTGTATGTGAACTCAGAAATGTTCGGCTTGGTTTGTGCTCAGATGATTTTAATCCGTTCAGTTCAAATGCGAAACCTTATTCTTGTTAGCCGGTCATTTTAACACCATACAATTTGCCACCGTGGATGTGCATGAAAGATCATTTCATATTTTTAACCCTGTTTATCCAATGTCCCAAGAATCCTAGGAAAACTATTGATGTGTACCTAGAGCCTCTAATCGAAGAATTGCAAAATTTATGGTTGGAAGGTGCACCTTGTTATGATGTTGCCACAAACAAAAATTTTATGTTAAGGGCTGCTTTGATGTGGACAATAAATGATTTCACAGCATATGGTATGTTGTCTGGATGGATCATACATGGAAAGATGTCATGCCCGTATTGTATGGATAAGTCTAAAGCATTTCGATTACCAGCAGGTAGAAAAAATTCTTTATTTGATTGTTATCGTCAGTTCTTACCATTGAATAGTGCACTAAGGCGTGACAAAAAGAATTTTATCAAAGGTAGAGTTGAAACTGATCCGGCACCGCCAAGATTAAATGGTATGCAGTTGTAGGAACTAGTGAAAGATTACTTGAAAATAAACGACATGAGAGAAAGCAAATTATAGGGTTTTGGGGATTGGCACTGTTAAGGTGAAAAACTTCCACTGCTCCGAACTGTACTCCAAGTTGGACCAAAACCTGCAAAACAAAGGAACCGAGGGGGTTGCCCGCGGTGTCCACTCCGATGCGCAAGTCAGTTAATGTGGGATGGAGCTTGTAAGTTATGAGAGATGGTTATTTTTCATACCTTTTTCCTGTGGAAATATTACCATTTTATACTTGTGATAAGGAGATTCCCTAAATGAATAAGAATTCCATTAAGATCAGAACTCCTAAGAGTCCCCTTTTGCTTAGCAATCCATGGGGATTATATCATCCACGAATCCTTCTTCATCCAGTCTCCTTGACCTTATCCTTATCCTCATGGCTCCCTTGTTCGCGCGCCTGCCCAGCAGCTCCGCTGGATTCAGGGCTTGAAGAATAATAGGGCTAGTATTTATTACCAGGGCTGGAGCCCGTGCTTGAATAAAGACAGGGTTGACTATTATTACCAGGGCTGGAGCCCCACCCCTACCATCTGCCCCCCCAATCCCTTGAGCTGGCACACAGGTCTGAGGATTGTCACAACATTGAGGCTCTTCATCTTCCTCAGCGGTTACTAGCCGTTGCAACCGCCTACTGTACACGTCTCTCCAATTTTGCTGCCACTTTGCAAGCACGTTTCCTGTAATTCACGTCGCCACTTCCCACGATCCTACGTAGGTCGACTCATTCGTATGTGGAGCCCCGTGGGGTCCTCTATAAAGGGAGCCCTCCCCGGTTCGTGCCCCATTCGCATTCCATTATCCTTCAGCTTTCTTTTACTCTTTTGTCAATCCTTGCTCGCCACACCTTACCACCGTCTAGGTATGCTCTTTCCCTTCTCCTCTACTAATGGATAGGTCCCCTCAGTTAGGTACTGCCGATGTCTCTAGTGACGGTCTCAGAGATGTCCTTAATACCCCTAGAGGTTACAAACCCATCGCTGCCATCCCGATTTACCAAAGTCCCCCTCCCACTAGAGGTACTAGAAAGAGTTCCAAGAGACCTAGATCTAAGCCTTTCCACCACTGTTCAGGCGCGACGCCCTCGGGTCCTGTTAGGATTGATGACCTCCTGGTTTTTTATGCCAAGCGTAAGGTCTATACCACCCCGGAGAAGTCCATCACCCACCTTAGAGGCATATGAGCCATTCCTCCTGACTTCAAGGTTTGTGTCCCGAGTGATGGTAGGCCAGCATCCGCTTGTTAGCCTGGCCCATGAGAGGTTACCTTCTACTACGAACAACTCCTTATAGGTCGTCTACCTCTGCTGCCCTATTTAGTAAAAAATTTCAACTACCTTCAAATTACTCCTGCCAGGCCACCCCCAACAGTTGGAGGCTCATGGTAGGTTTTTACGTTTTGTTAAAGGAGCTGGGCTATACCCCCACTTCCAGGCTTTTTCTCTTCTACCATCACCTTAAGACCACTGACAAATCTTCTGGCTGGCATTATTTTTCCGCCCGTCATCATCCCTTAATCGTTGATGTCCCTAACAATTTCAAGAACTGGAGCCATAAATTTTTCCTTGTAAAGTCCCCCACGGGTTGAGAGGTCAGGAATATCTGGGTTGTTCCTCTTGAGACAACCAAGGACCCCCCACCCTTATTGAGGTTGAGAAATCAGTCATCGAAGAGCTTAAGAGAGCCATCCTTGTTAGATGCGACGACCTTCTCTCATCCAAGAGGGTAACCGCAAGTGGCTTATTTCCACAGCCCACAACGTCGAGAGTTGGGGCTCTTCCTTTACCCCCTTCACACCGTAGTACCAAGGTTGGAGGGAAGGCTCTTACCGCCCTTCCTCTAGTTATTGCCACTCGTCATCTGACACTGAGGGTTAAGTTTTATCATTGTACCTACTTTCACCTTCTTATTTGTTTATGAAGTTCATACTAACTTCGTTTAAGCTCTCATTTGTGAAGATAACATGAAGATCTCAGAGCTTGTTACTTCCGCCAGAGGTGAAAGAGTGACCAGAAGGCGTTTGGCTAAGGTTTTCGGGCAGTCTGTTCCGAAGAAACAAAGGACGACCTCTCCCGGAGGTGATGCGGAGGTGCAAATCCTCGAAGAGCCTTCTGTTCTTGCCCCGGAGAAGCCTGTCTCCATTGAGGGGCACCCGGTTCCTCCCCTGGACTGTCCTGGCTCGCCCACCACTGGGCCTATCAAAATTGGGGCTATTGGTTCCCCACCTTTACCTGAAGTACCACCGACCCCACCTCGTAGGCGTTTGCCGTCTCCGCCCCCATCTCCTGTTGCCCCCAAGGCCCCATTCTCCTCCCCTTAGATCGATGCATTGCGGGAGGAGCAACGTTACCCTCTTGGCGATGCCTATCAGATCAATACCCCACGCCTACACAAGCGTGGTGGGTCCGTTCTACCTGGCCCTATCCTTGGCTTTGACGACGAGATAGAGATTGATAACGGGCAGGGTGGTACCACTCGTGTTACCGCTCGTCGCCTTACTGCTGCTAGGGCTGACCAATAAGTCAGGGAAGCTTTTTACAAGGTAATTTATCCTATTTTCCCCTCACCGGATTACTCAGATTTTTCCTAATATTTTGCTCTTGTATTTCCAGAGCTGGTTAGACTTGAACTACCTCCACGGGATACTCCATAAAGCCTTAGTGGCTTACTACAGGGTCGAGATCAGCTCCTCTTTGGCTGTGATCCAAGCTGAAAGAAAAGCCGAAGCCTATAAACGACGGCTCGAGGAACACCACCAGGCCTGTGCCAAGGCTTTCAACAATGACTTGGGCACCTTCAATAAATGGAAGCCCTGATCGAGAAGCAAAGCACTGTTATCTAGGAGGCTGGACTTTATCAATCCCTTTATGGGGACATCCTTACAGTAGCCCTGAGGTCCCAGTTGTCGGAGGCTCAAGAGACCTGCCGCCGCATCGTTGCCGAACGAGAGCTGTCCCTACAGTCCTGCGAGAAGCTCGAGAAAGAGCTAAAAGAGGCCTCGGCTCGGGCCGTTGGTGCCCAGGCCAATTATGATCAATTGGTGCAGGATGTTGGCTCCCATGGGGAAGTTGCCATTGCCGCCTATAAGGAAAGTGATGCTTTCAAGGCTCTGTTAGGGGAGTTGCTTCGTCCTGCCATTAATAAAGCTGCATACGACATTGAAGTTGCCCTTATGGAGGACGTGAAGGCCTGCTTGCAAAGCCAGGGCATTTAGATTGATTTGTCGGACCTCCTTGGTGAAGCTCTACCTGACCCAGAGATTCACCTGTGATCCTCCCCAAGTCATAGGTGTAGTTAGGGGAAGCCCGCCTTCCCTGGACCTGCTTTATCATTTTGCTAATTTTCAGTTATTGCTTTTACCCAGGGGCTTTGATCCCCTCATTGTACATTCTTTTTTTTTTTTTGATGAACTTTTATTTCCAGGATTTCTTGGGTTATGAATATGCAAACCCTTTTTAAGTTCGGTTTCTCGTTTTCTTCTATGAGTTTTGTTTGTGTATCTTAGTCGTATTTTGACTCTGCTTTATGTATGCTAGGTTCTTTGAACCTCTTAAGCCTTTTTCTTTGGTAGGATTTCCCTTAGATCTCATGATCCTTCTCAGGGACAGCCCTGTCAGTGAAGATGAGTCATTTTATCCACAGAGTGCAGCCCCTTTTTCGGGAACAAACCATTTTGGATCGTGATATCAGATCCTTCAAGAAGAGCTCATAATATAGAGGCAAAACAAAATCTTTTGGAGGGAACAAAGCTTTTATTATTTCAAAGAGCATTACATAGACTTCTATCGAATGCTATTTATTCACTAACATTATTCTGGAGATGTTACATGAAATATTTTCTAAGATGTTCAACATTCCATGCATTAGCTAGTTCTTTTCCACTAGGTTTTTCTAACCTAAAGACTCCTGGCCTGATTTCCTTTGATGCTAGATAAGGGCCTTCCCAGTTTGGCCCTAACTTTTCCTGTCCAAGTTGGGATTTGAAGATGGCCTTCCTGAGCACCCAATCTCTTTCTCGGATATTTTTGAGTCGGACCTTCCTATCAAAGGATCTGGTCATGGCTCTTTTTCCCTCCAGCATCTTTATCTGTGCTTTCTGCCAAAACTCCTCGATCAGGTCGAGATTCTCACAGAGTCCCTGATCATTTATTTCTTCCTCATAGAGTTGCACCTGACTACTTGGAATACCCACCTCTACCGGGAGCACCGTCTCCGTTCCAAATGTTAATGAGTATGGGGTCTCCCCTATTGGGGTGCTTGGGGTGGTCTGGTGAGCCCACAGGACCTCTGGTAGCACGTCCGCCCACATTCCTTTTGTTTGCCCCAGCTTGGTTTTGATGCCCTGCAAAATAGCTCGGTTAGTTACCTCGACTTGCCTATTAGTTTAGGGGTGAGCTACAGAAGCAAATTTTAGTTTAATCCCTAGCTCTTCGCATTTGCCACGGAAGTAACTAGAGTCAAACTGCCTGCCATGATCTGTGATCAGGGCCCGAGGCACCCCAAAGCGACACACTACTGATCTCCAAAAGAAGCTCCAGGCTGCTCCTTTGGAGATTCTAGGGAAGGCCTCAACTTCCACCCATTTGGTGAAAAAGTCAACCGTCATGAACACAAACTTATTCTAACCCTTGGCCAGAGGTAAAGGTCCCAGAATATCCAGCCCCCATTGGGCAAAAGGCCAGGGGCTGACGATGTAGGTCAACTCTGTTGCCGGCTGCCGAGGTATCCTGGAAAACCTCTGGCATGTATCACATCTTTTCACCATTTCCAACGCATCCTTTTGCATTGTGGGCCAGTAATATCCCTGTCGGAGGGTCTTCCGGGCTAACGCCCTGCCCCCCAAGTGATTTTCGCATACCCCTTCGTGTATCTCTCAGAGCATCTGACCTCTTTCTTCTTGAGTTACACATTTCAGCAGAGGCCAGACGTAGACCCGTTTGTACAGCTGCCCTCCAGCATAATAAATTTCGAAGATTGTCACTCTATGCTCTAAGCCTCCACCCAATCATAGGGGAGATCACCCTCCTTCAAATAGGACTTTATGGGTTGTATCCAATTTCTACACACGGCTATGGTTGCAACCTCCAATGCTGGGGCTTGAATTGACGGGGCCTCTATCTTGCTTACTTTTACAATCACCGGGGCTGAGGAACTAACAACCAGTCTTACGAAAGAGTCTGCTCTCTCATTCTCGGATCGCGGTACCTGGCTGACATGAAAATGCTCGAGCCCCTGGGCTAGCTCCTTGACCTTACTAAGGTAGGCTAACATAGTCGAGTCATTCGCTTCATGCTCACCTAGCACCTGATTCGCTACTAATTGTGAGTCTGTAATTATATCCACCTTTCTTTCCCCGAGTGAGATAACCGTTTTTAAGCTTTCTATCAATGCCTTGTACTCAGCCTCATTGTTGGAAGCCAGAAACAAAAACTTGAGCGAGTATTGGCTTTCTGTTCCATCAGGGCTGGTGATTAGAACTCCAACCCCGCTCCCTTGCTTTCTTGAGGCTCCATCAACCTGTACCTTCCAGGGAAAACTGTCTTCCTCGATCTGGTCCCCTGTACATTCTACCACGAAGTCAGCTAGGGCCTATGCCTTAATGGCTGTTTGGGGCTGGTAGATGATGTCGTATTGATGGAGCTCTACGGCCCATTTTAGCAAGTGCCCGGAAACTTCTGACTTTTTTAGCACTTGCCTGAGGGGCATATCCGTCAAAACTCGAATTGTGTGGGCATCGAAGTAATGTCTAAGTTTTCGTGCTGCAGTTAACAGAGCAAACGCTATCCTCTCTAGGGTCGAGTACCTGAGCTCTGGTCCCCATAGGATCTTGCTCACGTAATAGACTGGTTTCTGGAGCCGGTCCTCCTCTCTTACCAGGGCTACAACCACCGCCTTGCTTGAACTAGCGAGGTACAATGTCAGGACTTCTCCCTTTTCATGCCTTGACAAGAGTGGAGGTGATGCCAGGTACCTTTTTACCTCCTCGAAAGCTTCTTGACACTGATCAGACCATTGGAAGATTTTTGGATTCCTCAACACCCTGAAAAAAGGAGCATATTTGTCCGCATACCTGGACATGAATCTGCTCAGGGCTGTTATCTTTTCGGCCAACTTCTGCACATCCTTGACACTCCTTGGGGGGTTCAGATTCAGTATGGCCTGGACCTTGTCTGGATTCGCCTCTATGCCTCGACTGGTAACCATAAAGCCCAAGAATTTGCCTGCTCAGACCCCAAAGGCACATTTTTCTGGGTTGAGCTTAATCCCGTACTGCTCCAAGGCGGCAAAGGTTTCTGCTAGGTCTGCCATATGGGTGTGAGCGTGTTTGCTTTTAGTTAACATATCAGCAACGTACACTTCCATATTCTTTCCAATTTGTTTGTCAAACACCTTATTCACCATACGCTGATATGTAGCCCCGGCGTTTTTCAGCCCAAAAGGCATTACTCTGTAACAGTAGGTCCCCATGTCAGTAGTAAAGGCAGTTTTTTTTCTCATCTTCTGGGGCCATCATGATTTGATTATACCCCCTAAACGCATCCATGAATGTAAGTAACTCACAGCCAGAGATAGCGTCTACTAACTGGTCTATCCGAGGTAAAGGATAACAATCCTTAGGGCACGCCTCATTGAGGCCTTTATAATCAACGCACAACCGCCACTTCCCGGGGCCCTTGGCCACCAAAACCACATTGGCCAACCATTCCGGGTATTGTACGGCCCTGATATGGCCTGCTTCCAGCAACTTTCGGACCTCTTCCCTGATGTTCCTACTCATCTCTTCCCCAAAATTCCTTTTTTTCTGGCGGATGGGTCGGAACATTGGGTCCTTGTTCAACTTGTGAACCATCACAGATGGGTCTTGTAACGCCCCGATCCCTCACGAGACTGGGACTCCTATTTATCATGCTATTCTCACCCAATTCCAAACCCCGGGCACGAAATTTAGGGGAAAACGGATGGAGTCTCCCCTGTTTATAGAACTAAACTGGTACCTGCACAAAGACACCTATGATGCTAGATCCATAAATCGTAACTCTTACAACCGATCCTCCAAGATTTTTATGGGCCACCCGCGATCACAAGGCCATCGGAGCCTTGGAACAACAATTACATATAACATACAAGCAAGCAAAGCATTTCTAATTTTAACTATAGGTAGTTAGATACAACAATAGCCAAGTTCTACTTCCAAGTTTTGTTAATTACACAAGCATGCAAAAGGATAAGTTTACTATGGATTATTACATGTCATTCCACTTCATATCCAACATACAAGATTACAAATTATTACATTCACCAAATATACTCAAGACCCCAAGGTCACAAAAAGGCAACCAACAACAACTCCACGCAAGTTTCACATTTTAGACAACCTTATCACACAAGAAGTCACGAAAATTGCTTAACTAGCACTTCTTCCTCTTTTTCTATCAGCTGGGGATTCACCTCAGCTTCTCCTAAAACATATTAAATGAGGAATGAGCAACAATGTTGCCCAGCGAGGGAGGTGATGCAACATATCAAGCGTGCAATATGATATGCAAACACAAGAAAACACACACACACACACACACACACACACACACACACATATATATATATATACAACATAAACTGGCAAGATAAAAAGCCAAGTATTTAATCACTTTAAAAAGGATACGGTTCCACTTCAAGTCTTCAATCACAAGCCACGAACCACGAACTTTACGAACATGCCGGCAAACCCCAAACACCAACAATTGGGATACTCCGGATGTATTCCGATCCTACGACCCTTTCTCCCGAGGTAGGTCCATGCCCAGCAGGTGAACCACGCCTCTGGGGTAGTGGAGTATGCCTCAGCGAGAAGGGAATAGGCACCATGGTAGTCGAGGGAGCACGGCAAGCCCGACGCCGCCCGTGTTTCTCGACGCTACTATGTCCGAAAAGGTTGCGCAACCCCGAGACAAGTCACAAGCAATCAAGATATCACATAACACGTAAGAGAGTCAACAAAGTAGGCCGCCCTCACATATAAGCACGATATAAGCTCACACAAGCACAAAAATAGCTTAAAGATCCCAAAAGAAGCAATCAACATAAATATTTCCCACGAGCTACTCAAATAGCTTAATTATATCTTAAATATTCAATACAAGACAATACAATCCCACAACAAGTTCCAAATGCAACTAAAACGGCTAAAAACTACTTTTTCCCTTTCTTTAACTGAGTTTTCTTTCTCCTATGCGTGGTTCAAGATTTCCAAATCATATCCTAATCTTTCTATATTCTTAATTAAGCCCAAATACACCTATTAGAATCAAAAAAATCCATTTTAGAAGCAAAAGTTCGGGAAGGCCCCGAACGGGTTTGAACTACATCTATACTAACCGAACCCCATTTTAGTAAAACGAAAGCACCAAATGTACTTTCTTAGCTCAAGGATACCTGAATCAATGCCCAAACTTGCCCGGATTGCTCAACGAGAAAAGTCCCCTTTTTAAAGTTGGCTATTTATGCAATTAAGCTCGGTTTCGAGTGATTCAACCTCACGTGACTTTTCAACTAACTTCACTAGGGTTTAGAGCATCTAATTGAAGTCTCAATTCAAGCTAATTATCAATTTTTATTCAAACCCTAAAAACGTGCACTATTCATCACCTCCTTTATTCAATCTCAAATTCCAACCATAAACATTGTTATTAAGCATCAAAAGTTAACTCTATAGCATCTATTAAGCATGTATAACAAGTTTTAGAGCTATAATCAACAAATAAAAGAAATTCAACAATATGCATAAACTTTAACTTTAAAAAAAAATTGAACTCCCTCACTTGTATGAAGATGTAGGTGTGAAGTAGAAGCTCCTAGGTGCTCAAAAACCTCCCAAAGTCAAGCTAGGAGCTCAAGATGCAAGGTTGATGAAGAAATTTTTCTCCCTTTTTCCTCTTGAAGTAGTCGGCCAAGGAGGGGACAAAATAGGCAATTTTGCAATTGTTTTGATGAGCCAAATGTTTGTGTGGTATTAACCTTGTAATATGTATGTGTATATGTTATTAAATGAGGTCAAATGAAACTAAAAACTTAGTCAAACTAGGCCAAAGTTCAATTACTTGCTAGCTAGTTGAAATTAGTGTTGTTACATACGTAACACTATTTAATTATCACGGAAAATATTTTCCAAACGCACGCTCCCAAGCTCGAATGCCCAAAATAACTAAGTCTCGATTCCTTCTAAATGTCATATGACCTAGGAAAAATATGAAATTTAACTTTCGTGTCGATCGAAAATTTTATGAATAGTGACCTCTAATAAAAGCAATTAGGCAAGAAAGATGATGCACGTAGAAATGCGCAATTAGATATGCAACGGTTATAAAAGAATTTATGATAAAATTCTCGGTCGTCACAGGTCTACTCCTATCATGTCAATCGTACTCCAAGCAAATATATGTAGGTTATAAGAAAGAAAATTGATTATACCTTGTCGTAGGTCCGGAGAGAGGTCCCGACCTATTTTTACTCGCCGGCCCTGTGAGAAGTCTACCTCATCCAATTCCTCAGCTGGAACAAGTTCCTTCCTCTTCTTGCCTTCTGATTCATCGGGGCTCCAGGGCTCCGGGCCTTTTATCTTGAGAGAAGTAGCATAGCAGCGACGAGTGGCCAACTGATCTCCTCTAATGGTGGCCACTCCACCAGGAGTTGAGAACTTCAGGGCTTGATGTAGCAGTGATGCCACTGCCTAGAACTTCATCAGTGCTACCCGGTCCAGAATTCCGTTATACGCCAACTCACAGTCAAGGACAATGAGGTCTGCCATAATCGTCACTTTCTTCTGCCCTTCCTCTAAAGTTATGGGTAAGTTTATGACCCCTTTCGGACGAAAAGCTTCTCTTGTGAACCCTGACAGTGAACCATTCAAAGGGCGGAGCCTCTCACATCCTATTCCCAACCTGTCGAAAGCCTTCAGAAACAACACCTTTGCTGAACTACCGGTATCCACCATCAAGCGCTTGACTATGTAATCGGAGATTTAGGCCTCTACCAGCAGTGGATCATCATATGGGTAGATTACACCTTTGAGGTCATTCGCAGTGAATGCCAACTGCTCTCCAACTCCTTGTCCCTGATACCGAGGCTCTTCCCTCATGGCCTTGGCATAGGACCTTCTTGCCTTTCTACTGTATCTACCAGATGCAAACCCCCCAGCTATGGTATCCACTTCCCCTAAGTGTCGATTACCTTGATCCCTTCCATGTCGGGGGCTACACTCCCTCTCGCGTCAGGGGCTGCGCTCCTTATCTCGCCTGGGGCTCCTTTCTCTCTCTCTCCTAGGCTCTTGATTTCCTGCGACAAATTTATTCAACATCCATTTTCCTTATCAGGACCTCTATCTCGACTTTGAGCAGCTTACAATCTTCTGTGTCATGACCGTGGTCTCTATGGTACCTGCAATATTTATCTTTAGCCCTCTTGTCTGGGTTACCAGTCATCCTAGACGGCCAGCGAAATTCGCGGTGGGTCTGGATCTCATGCAATACCTCTACCTTGGGCATATTCAAGGGGGTATAGTTCTGATCAAACCTCTCTCGGTTACCACTACTCTGCCCTTCGGATCGACCACCCGGGTTTGCCTGCCCCCTCTTGAGCTTTTCCTTTCCCCGCTGCCCCTTTTTCTTCTTCTTTCTTGGCGATCATGACCTTTTCCAAACTGATATACTTGGAGGCCCGCGTCATGAGCTCTTCCAGATCTCGGGGCATCCTTTTTCCCAAGGACGCTTGCAAGGGTCTGAGTGCAAGCCCTCCATGTATACGACCATGGCTACTGACTGGTCGAGGTCTGGTACTTCCAGGGCCGCTTGATTGAATCACTGAGTATAGTCTCAGAGGGTCTTCCCCCTTTGCTGCTTTATGGAGAGCAAAGACGCGGTGAGTCTTAGAGGTTTCTTATTGCTAGTAAATCGGGCAATGAACAACCCAGTGAGTTAGTCAAAACCATGAATTGAGGCCTCTAGCAGGCCAGCAAACCACTTTCGTGCTGCACCTACCAACGTTATGAGAAATGCCCGGTATTTGATGGCGTCCAGGATATCCTGAAACGTCACGTGGTGCTAAAAAATGATAAAGTGATCCTCCAGATCCCCAGTCCCGTCATAAGTCTAGAGATTGGGGAGTTTGTACCCATATGGCATTGGCTCCCGCATAACCTCTCTAGCGAAGGGATGATGTTTCCCCTGTCCCACCAAGACTTGATGCTGACCTCCATGACTACGGGTGTCCTCTGGCCTTTCCTGTCGTAGGGATCTCCCTTGTCTTTCCTGCCCTGGCCTTCCCTGTAGTTCTGCGGAGGATGTTGTATCTGCCAAAAGAGCCGGGACCTGGGGCAGGTTCCCTGCTATCGGGTCTTCCCTTTGATGAGGAACACCTTCTGGGCATGCTAACCCCTGGGTTTGGAGAAACTGGTTAAAAGCTCATCTCAGACCATTGAATAAATGCACCAAGGTGGAAAAATTGACCTGTTGGGATGAGAATGACATATCTCTTGGAACAAATATCGGGGGGACTGTGGTGGTAGTTTCCCCTGGGGCTCTTGTATTTACGGGGACGGGAGCTACTAGATGAGCAATACCTTCAGAAACCTAATGCTCCTCATGAGGGTTTTGATTCTCCCCGGTATTGGCTTGACTTTGTGTATGAACCATCGCAGAATCTCAATGGGGTTATTGGACGTTCCCACAGATGGCACCAAACTATTAAGGTGAAAACTTTCACTGCTCCGAATTACACTCCAAGCTGGACCAAAACCTGCAAAACAAAGGAACCGAGGGGGTTGCTCGCAGAGCTCACTCTAACGCGCAAGTCAGTTAATGTGGGATGGAGCTTGTAAGTTATAAAAGATGGTTATTATTCATACCTTTTTCCTGTGGAACTATTCCTATTTTATACTTGTGATAAGGAGATTCCCTAAATGAATAAGAATTCCATTCAGATCAGAACTCCTAAGAGTCCCCCTTTGTTTAGTAATCCATGGGGATTATATCATCCACGAATCCTTCTTCATCCAGTCTCCTAGACCTTATCCTTATCTTTATGGCTCCTTTGTTCGCGCGCCTGCCCAACGGCTCCGCTGGATTCAGGGCTTGAAGAAGAACAGGGCTAGCATTTATTACCAGGGCTGGAGCCCGTGCTTGAAGGAAGACATGGCTGACTATTATTACCAGGGCTGGAGCCCCACCCCTATCAGGCATAATTGGACGAAGAGAAGTATTTTCTGGGACTTGCCTTACTGGAAGACACATCTTGTCCGACACAATTTGGATGTGATGCATATAGAAAAATATGTGTTTGATAATGTTTTCAACACAGTGATGGCGGTCAAGGGTAAGACAAAAGACAACCTCAGAGCTAGAGTTGATGTATGAACCTTTTGTGACCGTCTGGAATTATGCGGTGAGCATGAATTGAAGATGGGTGTTTACACACTTCCTGTGGATAAAAGGAAAGCATTGCTTAAATGGGTTAGAGACCTATAACTCCCTGATGGATATGCTTCCAATTTATCCCGATGTGTGGACATGAAAGAATTGAAGATGTCACACATGAAGAGTCACGATTGTCATGTATTTATGGAGAGATTGCTTCTGATTTCTTTACGTGAGCTACTACTGAAACATGTTTGGCAAGTTTTTGTCCAACTAAGTTTATTCTTTACCAATTTATGTTGCACAACTCTTTAAAGGACCGATTTGGAAAGGATGTAGAAAAATATTATCGTCACACTTTACAATTTGGAGAAGATGTTACCCCTTAGTTTCTTCAATTCGATGGAGCATTTGACAATTCACTTGGTATATGAAGTCATTTGTGGTGGTCTGGTACAATATCGTTGGATGTATCCGTTCGAGAGATTTTTGCAAAGATTGAAACGGAAGGTAAAGTATAAAGCACACATTGAACGATCAATTTGTGAAGCTTATCACATTCTCGAAACATCAACATTTTGTTTTTACTATTTTGAACCACACGTGGGTACTAGAATAAGAAGTATTCCACGGAATAACCAATATAACGAGGTGACATACCCTGATGGTTGTTTATCTATATTTATTTACCCGGGATGTCCAATTGGGAAGGAAACATAATGAAACTTAAATGATCAAGAACTGCATGCGGCACACATTTATGTTTTGACCAATTGCCGAGAAGTTTCCCCCTATATCTAGTAAGAATAAGTATATTATTTGAAAATTGGAACTCACAATTCCTCATACATTTAACTACATGATTTACCCGACATATTTTAATTTTTTTCCACAGCATGTTCAAGGAATATCTTCGCCAAAACTATCCCAAATTGTGTTCGACGGAAATTCAATATGAAGTGTACAACAATTTTGCGATGTGGTTATATTACCATGTAAGTATATGTTAAGAAGTGTAATTGCTGTTAAATTAGCGAGTTGATTTCACTTTGCATAATAACCTTATTATGCGATTTGCAGTTGATAGGCACTAATGGCATTAATGATCGTGTAAAATGTCTTTCAATGTGGCCTAGTAGATGGGTTCGCAGTTGGTCAAGGTACTTGGTCAACGGTTACCGGTTTCATACATTAAATTTTGGGAAGATAAAATCAACATACAATAATAGAGTGTTTGTTAAAGGGATAAATGATAGTAATACTGAGGATGTTGGATACTATGGAGTGTTGAACGACATTATTGAACTTGAATATCATAATCCAATATTGCAATATACAAGGGTTGTTCTTTTCAAGTGTGACTGGTATGATTCCACAAAGGACAGAGGGGTGAAGTATCATCTGAAGACCGGACAGGTTGAAGTGAACGTTAAGAAAAAGTATCAAGAATATGAACCATTTGTTTTGGCTGAACAAACACAACAAGTGTACTACTGTAAATACCCAGGAGCGAAAAGGGATCGAATGGATTAGTAGGCTGTGGTTAAAATCCGTCCAAGAAATTTATATGACCTATCAAGACAACAGATTGTAGGAGAAGAAGAAATAGCTTTTCAGTCAGATGACATGAATGTGGCCGAAGTACAACCGACTGATGCAGACTTACCTCCACTTTGTCGTGCATCGGGTGACAACATAGAAATATCATCTGAAGATATTAATGATTTACATGCTCAACAAGAGGACGAGGAGATTGAAGAAGAAGAAAAAGATTATGATGATGATGATTTATAAGATGAAGATTAAGAAAATGATGATGATGATGAAGATGGTGATGACGGTGATGATAACGATGCTCATGATGACAAAGAAGATAATACTTAGTTTGGATATTATGTAACAATCATGTTGATGTATACGACTTATTTACGGATGACATTTAAAAATTATAATTCAATTAGCAGAACATGAATATGTATGTATTAATGTGTGTAGCACTGACATTTAATTCCTTATGTATATTTGTTGGGGAACAGATATGGCTGCAGGCAAAGATAACTCTTCAGGAAGAATTTGACGATTCCTCGGGATGGGGTTAGGTCGTGGAAGTACAGGTCGTGGACGTACATCCAGTACGTCCACTGGTGGATATCATTCGACTAGTCGTGGGTCAACAAGAGCACTGAACTCAGTAGGTCATGGGTCTACAGGAGCACCGCATTCAGTTGGTCATGGGTCCATAGGAGCACCGCAATCGGTTGGTCATGGGTTTTCTGTCGGTCAGCCGTCGATGGGTCGTGGCTCATTGTCATCATCAGTAGGTTTGGAGCACGGGATTCTACACAGTTCGTATCCCTCACAACAAAGGGTACATGCTTATACTAGCACGTTTGAAGGGCCCATTGATGCTACATCAGGCCAGGTGCCTTTGCACGTTCTATTACCACCACATGAGAGGTCTACACCTTCCACTTCATCGTCCGGTTTGAGACAAGGTTTAGAGGATTTACACATAAATGTTGATGGCGCGACTGCGCCCGACCCTATGCCTCAATCCGCACCGATTCCTAAACAACCTGAGTCCTCTACCGCAGCTCAAGAACGACCTGCTGGGATACAGCCATGGCAATATTATGGGTTCTCGTCGCACGATGCCTACATCGCATGATTGGTTGATAGACGGACACATTTGACATTCGACGATGGTGGGTAAGTATTTGATTTTGTATTTTTTCCATGGTTAACCTTATCCCAATGCTCCCCCTATGTTACGGTTGTCTAATATCCTATTATTTGTTTTCTTCATGTTTAGTTGGACACCGTACGCAACAACAAGAGAAGTCACTAGAGCAATGAATGCCAGGTATTCTCAGCCTTGGAGGAGTTAGACTAAGGTCCCCGATGATGTTAGGGATAAGTGGTTCACTAATTTTCAGGTATGATAAGTAAGTGTTTATATATTTTATGTAATGATATTTGTTATAATCAATTGGTTGAATACTGTTGAAATAATATGTTATATGCATTAATTTATGGCTGCAGAGGGTCTACAAGTGGTACCCCAGTGAGTAAGTAGCGCTTTGCCGAATGTTTGATTCGAAAGCTGGATCTCGTATACATGACCTCCTTAATAAAGGACAGACCTGTAATAAGAAGCCGAGGTGGGTGGGCAATGGTGCGTGGGATTAGTTGAAAGAAAAGTGAAAAACCCCTGAATGGCATACAATTTAACAGCGAAATTTGAATAACTGACTGCATCGGCCATCTCCGCATTATTTGGGACCTATCCCCTATGAAGAGGCTGCAAGAAGATTGGTATGTAAGTAGGAAAATGTAATGAACAAAATGTCGTAATTAAATTCAATTATATAACATATCATAAATGTTTTTGTAGTTATGTTTTCGTATTGTAATAATTTATAGGCAGAAGAACGGGGGGCACCAGTGACTAGGGCTGATGTTTTTGCAAGGGCTCATCGCAAGGGTCCAGACGGGCCATTCACAGACCCTAGGGCATAACAGACCATGGCATGTGCAAGTTATTGATAATAGAAAAAAAAATATATATATATATATATATACCAACGAAATGTCTAAAATGATTAAGTCAAATGCTCTGTCGTACAGGCTGATTATGATGAACTGGTGCAGCAGGCAACTGTTTCTTCCGAGGCCGATTCAGCAGCGACACCGATAGACTATGATGCACTCTTCCTGCAGGTTGTGGGCAAACCCAACAGAGGGCACATATATGGGGTCAGGTCTTCTGGTTTAGTGTCGTCTGCACATTACAACCCACTAGGCAGACGCCAGATCACAGAGATAGAGATACATCAGGATGTTGCTCGGGCGACGACAACATTGAATGAGAAGCTCGATCTACACATCTTGAAGAATGAGGAATTGCATAAAGCGCAACAAGAACCCACTTAGCGGATTGAACAACTTCAAGAATAACACAATGCTGAACTTCGAGAACTACGTGCATAGATTGCACTGCTGACAAAGATGATGATGAAACCACCTGCTCATCAAGATCCGTCTTAACCCGATAATGGAAATGAAGAATAGTTTCATGTTTTTCTGTTATGTTAATATGTGCAAATAGTATGTTTAATTATGTTTAGGATTTGTTTACTTTATTAATGGTCTGGTACAATATAGTTTTCAATATGAATTAAATATAATTTAGATTATATGAATGCGCATTATATCTTCATTTAATAAACAAATAATTAACAAAAACATAAGATTTAAAGGTTTTATTTGAAAAACAAAAAATTGAATTAAATTTTGAGATTTGTGATTTTGGAGATAGTTTGGCGACGGCTTGGAGATGGATTGGAGACACTATGTTTTTCGAGACTACTTGGAGACGAAATGTAGAGTTTATGTTTTGGAGATCCCTTGGAGACGGAATGGAGACACTACGTTTTGGAGATGGCTTAGAGACGGTATGGAGACACTATGTTTTTGGCGACGACCTCAAGACGGATTAGAGACACTATATTTTTGGAGACGCCTTGGAGACGGATTGGAGACACTATTTTTTGGAGACGACATGGAGACACTATGGAGACACAGCGCTTTTGGCAACGGTGGGGAGATGAGATTTTTGGGACACGATTCGGAGACGAATTTGGAGATGACTAAAACACCGTCGCCAAAGCGATGATATAGCGATGGGGCGACACCTTGGCGATCCTACTTTTGGCGACAGCCAATCTTTATCTCCACGCCGTTGCCCACCATCGCCAATACCTATTTGGCGACAGCATGGAGATGACTTTGGTGATCGCCTAAAGCAGTTTTTTTTGTAGTGACCAAAATATATGTTTTATTCCCATATTAATTAAATATTGTAGGTACATCTATCTATAGATGCCAAAGTTTTAAATTTGTATAGATTATAACCGGTGATTTTTCAAGAAACTAGAGACCGATATGCTGGGAAAAAAAAAACGTAGGCTATAAGGTGGAATTCATGTAGTGAGATGTACTTTCGAGATCAAATAATGGCCTATTATAATTAAAATTTTTAAATTCAAACTACGATTTTAACTTTCGCTATATATATAAATTGATGAGGGGTGATGACTTTAATTAGTAAGTCAAAATGAATATTCAATAATTAAAAGAATTAAAAATAAATATAACAGATTTCACGGAAATCTCGAGGAGGATTGCTCATCGACTTCATCTGAATAAGGCTTCCGAGATAAGAAGGGATGCCTAAGGATAAAAGTTCTCTCAAAGAGCTAATAAAGCTCTTTAAAAGAAACTACACGTGGCAGCAGGTCTTGTACACGGGACTAGGATATATACTCACTCTATTTACAAAAAGGGGAAATTCTCGTTTATATAATCACTCAAATTTTAACTAATGAAATCCTTTTAAATTCGACCATATTGACTTTGCAGCATCAGCTATCCCCCTAATAAATTTCACATCTCATATTCTTCTTCTTTTACATGTATATTACCAAGGAGACAGGTCCAACAAATTTTATCTTAACATAAATAAATTGGGAAGAAAGACTTTTCCAATAACCATGAATAGGAATCATATTTTATGTTGGGGTAAATATTTAATTTGGTCTTTCATCTTTAAAGTTTGTGTCATTTTAATATTTATCTTTCAAAATGTATCATTTTAGTCTTGTATTTTTACCATTTATCCCAACTTAGTCTTTATCTTTCAAAATATATCCTTTTAGTCCCTTATCTTTATCATTTGTCTCAACTTAGTCCTTATCTTTTAAAATAGTGAAAGATTAACGTGGACTATAAAAACAAAAATAAAAATTAAATTGGGACAAATATTAAAGATACGGAACTAAAATAGTATATTTTGAAAAATAAAAATTAAATTAAGATAAATAGTAAAGATACTCAACAAAAAGAATATATTTTAAAAAATTAAAATTAAAATAACACAAATTTTAAAAATAATAGACCAAACTAAGTATTGAACTTTATGTTGTCGATCCCTCATTGTTCCCTAGGTTTTCTAATCCTTATCTTTTTATCCTCCATGCGAGTTACCCTTTTTTATTTGTTTCTTGTGTCCCTCTAATCGACACGCATTAAAAGCGACTTAAATGAAGTACACATATAGCTACATGAGACACACAAGAAGACTATTCAATAGCAGTCTCAAATTAATGTACTTAGGAATTTATTTTATTTATAGATATATACAAGTCTTAATTCCATGTACCAAAATAATATTTCAAGAGAATAAGGTAAAAAGTTACCAGATGGGGCAGCAACTTTGAGAAATTAAGTATCTCTTTTTCCATCCTAACATATTCTCAAGAAAATCAATCGAGAGTGTCCTTGGGAAATTCAAAAAAAAAAATATATATATATATATATATATATATATTTCTAGTAACTATAACACAAGGAAAAACTTACATTGCTAAATACAAGTGTAACCCATAACAAAGAACTCCTCATGATTATCCCTTGGAAATCAAATTACCAAAGCCAAACTAGTTTTTATACTTTTCATCTCTTTTTCTTGGGAAAACAATGCTCTCTCATATTACTTAACATGTGGGGTCTGCAAGGGATATATAAGTCAAGATCAAACAATAATAATCTCTTTGCTTCATTTTTTTGTGTATTGTCAGTTTATAAATGACCATTCTATCTCTACTTTTGACACACAATTAACGGATAAAGTCTCATTCTCATATTTTAAAAAATGTGGAATCCAAATCTTATTTATGAAAACGATAAGGGATCTGAGTCAAAATTACTCATTGGTAAAATATTGGTGTCGAATAAGTTAAATGAACTAAATCAGCACTTGCAGAAATAAGTTGAATCAATCAATACGAAAGGTTGCTTATAATCGAGGCTAGCTCAAAACAAAGCACAGTATTCTATGTCAACAGATAACTGTTCACAACTGCTTTGAAGTTTTCGTTCGACACTTTGGATTGGGAAAAGAGGATGAAGAAGCTATTCACTTGTTCTTTGATTACGTGAAAATTAGAGCATTGCATGTTAGTGTTCATGTGTTCGAAGCTACATGCATGATCTATACATTGCTTGCAAGTTGCACATCAAAAGGCTGTCAAGTCAACAGGACAGAACCAAGAATTTAATATTAAAAAATTAAAATTCAATTAAAAATATTGATGATAAATAAAAAATAAAAAATTAGGAGCTCTAACATTTTTTTTATAAAAAAATCATATATATATATATATATATATATATATATATATTATAAATTATTTTTTTTAAACTTGAAAAGGCCCGAACCCCCTCTAAATGACCTAATTCCACCACTACAAGCCAAGGCCACCATGTGACAACAATAGTTTGGAAACAAAGAAAAGCAACTTCTGATCATAGATCTAACTTGTAAGCCGAATGTTTCATTAAAACTTTCCTTCGTCATCAAATTAGGTTCACATGCACGCATGAAGGTATC
The DNA here is from genome assembly GCA_037974665.1 of Ehretia macrophylla. Taxonomy (NCBI): domain Eukaryota; kingdom Viridiplantae; phylum Streptophyta; class Magnoliopsida; order Boraginales; family Ehretiaceae; genus Ehretia; species Ehretia macrophylla. The sequence goes on from CM075776.1 coordinate 82,578,099, forward strand.
CAGATATATATCTCTGTGGGTGCCTTGAGAGAGAGAGAGCGAAAGAAAAAAAAAACTTGCAGCTTCCACTTGACACTGTGTTAATCTTGAAGTATTATTTCAGAGTGTCGAGAAAAACTATGCTAGGTCGAGAATAATGTGATGTAGCCTATAGTATAAATAAAGTGAAAAAAAAAAAATATATATATATATATATATATAGTAATTAGCTAGGTGACGATTCTATATAGATCGAGAGTAATGTGGTGAAGCCGATAGTAGGGAAAATCTTACATTTAGTTCTTATTATTTGTAAAAAATTTCAGTTTAGTCCTTATTGTTTAAAATGTCTCAATTTAGTTCTTATTATTTTTCTAAAAGTTTCAATTTCATCTATATTGTTTAAAAATTTTCAATTTCGTCCATATTGTTTCCCAAAAAAATTCAATTTTGTTCCTATTGTTTTCAAAAAGTTTTAAATTCGTCCCTATTATTTCTCACAAAATTTTAATTTAGTCTTTGAATAATAGGGACAAATTTAAAACTTGAAGAAAACAATATGAACAAAATTAAAAAAAAATTAAAATAATAGAGACGAAAATGAATTTTTTTGAAAAATAATAAGGACTAAATTGAAACATTTTAAACAATATGGATGAAATTAAAACTTTTGATAAAACAATAAGGACTAAATTGAGATATTTAAAATAATAAAGACTAAATTGAAATATTTTACAAACAATAAGGACTAAATGTGAAACTTTCCCCCGATAGTATATAGATAAAGTAAGAAAGAATTATATTACATATTGGAATTAGCTAAGTGACGGTTATATATATATACTTTTTGTGACAAGAAAGTCACTCTATGTAGAACCACATTAGATCTATTTTAAAATTAAAAATTTCATAATACAGTAATGTGCGGTCACACATAGTTTTAATTAAATTTTTACCCTTAAATTTTACTCTCAGTCTATCACAGTTTTTTATTAACAAATAAAAGTCACCACCCTCTATCGATTAACATGTACTCTGAAATTGACTTAAAGATTATAGACCATCGAATCTACAATTAAAATTGTGTGGGTAACACCTCACAATTCATTTCTAAATATGGCACTATCAACGTGCTCTATCCAAGAGACTTTTGGAGAAGAAGGTGGAAAGAAACATAGGCCCAGCTCAGCTCAACACGTGAAAATTCAGACCCAACCCAATTTAGTTGAAAGTAGACTTGACTGGGCCTAACTCACCACATATAGGTGGGTCATATGATTTTTTACCCAACCCATTTGAGCCAAACACAAGCCTAGATCGAGCCCAAATAAGGGTCATCTTGAATCCAGATAAGGCCCATCTGGAGCTCAACTTGGGCCCAACACAATTTGAACTCACTTATTAAAAGAAATTCAAATATTATGCTTTTTGCATGCAATGTAAGTCGTAATAACTATTTTTTTAAAACAAATTAGCAAGTTGTAGTAACTATTTTTTTAAAACAAACTAGCAAGTCGTAGTAATTTGTTTTAAAATAAATTAATAATAATAAGTAGCAAATTTATTTCTTAAGTTGATATTAAATGATTTGTTATCAAATTTTTTAATATAATATTGTAAGTTTGTAACTTGCAACTTTAAGTCTCTTCATACTTTTTTTTTATTTAAAAAATTAGGTACAATTTTCTTTTTTACAATTTTTATAATCATACATTTAATTTTTTCTATAAATACTTACTGACATAATACTTTAGTCACTTAGTATATTCAACTTTATTTTACTACAAGTCTCCAAATATTATATATAACTATGTCAATGGGAGAAGAAAATCTTTTAGGACGATTACATTCATCAGAGGTTTGGAATCATTTTATATACTTTGAAGAACAGGAGTATGTAATTTGTAACTATTGCCAATGTCAATATATATTTCGACGTAAATTTAGAATTTGGATACTTGTAAGACACCTTGTATCTCAACACCCAAATGTCTCCAATATTTTAATCTTAAAGTGGTTATTTAACCACCGCCACCACCAAGCCCCCTTACCACCAACAGACTCGACACCCGTACAAGGAGTATAACAAAATGAAGAACTTTTACACTAACTTTTCTCAAGCATTTATATAATATTTTATTTTTATATTTATATCACTAATGTACTTGTGTCTCATTAACTTGTAATTTGTTATGTAGTATTTTATCATTTATTTTAATTATTAATGTTATCAATCAACTTGTGTACTATCTCGTTAATAGTTAAATTAATTTTTCTTTAAAATGGTAAGTTTAAATTTTATTTTTTTAATTCTTAATCCAACTATCCGAGTAACATATATATATATATATGTGTGTGTGTGTGTGTGTGTGTGTGTGTGTGTTTGTATATTGGTATATATGATATATATATATATATATATATATATATATATATATATATATATATATTTAGAATACACTAATCACAAAAAAATTAATTGGCCCAACCCAGCTTGCGATTCGTGATAGCAGACTTGTGAGCTGAGTTGAGCTTTATATGCTAATAAATGAGCTCAACCTAACTCAGCGCACGAAATATTTGTGTTGTACCGAACTTAATTTTCTCGGTCAATAATTCGACTGAGCCGTATCTCTAAGGCTGACTGTGATAGGAAACGTGTTTCTCTTCGAATCCGGGGATTGAACTCTATACCCCCAATCTCGCAAGGTGAATCAGGCTTACCATATTGGAGTTGGGTAAGTTTCCAATCGTGGCAGGGCTCTTATCATCCTGGCTGCCATTGTATGGTAGGCTTTATAACGACGCGTTTGTAATTAGAAGTCGCGGTCCTCATGACCTCATCTATCAAAACCCCTGCCGGGTCATGAGCCAGTTACACAAGACCCAACCGAATTTGTGCAAGACAACTCTTCTTAATTAGCCTAGATGCTTACCTAAGTTATATTTTGACCTTTATAAAGATAATCATCAAGTCTACTATAATTTTAACCCGTGAAAACGAGAGAATTCTATTATGGTATTCTAGGTTATGGACTATTGAAAATCACCTCGAAACCAAATGAGAAGAGGCTTGCATAGAGTTTAATATATATGGACAAAACCGATACAGTAAGAAGGCTTCATCTATTAGTTTCCTTCAATACTACTAGCTATTTTCAAGTTTCGACAACGGCGGGTCAAGGGCATATAGCTAGCATGCATTTAGAAAAAGCTTAGACCGAGACCCGAACGAGTGGTCTAAAAGCAACAACCAATTGCTTCATTATCTTCGTCAACCTCCATCTTAGAGTAACTAATTCTCCTCTAACATGCATATAGTAGTACACATTTGAATATTTTTATAACGTTATAACACTATAAGAGTGATTAAATAATGATAGATCGTTCATGAAATTATAATGAAATAGTCTAAATAATTTATCACTATTGAATTTTCTTTATAATGTTATATTATGAGGGGATCCAAATTTAATATAAAACTCCTTATAGTAAATATTTAAACATTTTAGGTGGTGTTTCAAAGACTTCTAATTAGTTCCCATCTTTAGCTATTCTCTCTGTGTGTGTTCGTGTATGTGTGGATATATATACGTCTATTTGTGTAATTTCCCTCATAGGAAAACAATAATTGAGGGTCCTCATAAATATCTTTCATTGAATGTGGAAAAGGTACCAGCTTTAGGTACTATGAATTCTTTGGCAAAAAGGAATGAATACGCATTCAATACTCCTTAAGAGACTCAACTAAGCAACTGGGCTGCGACTTCCACCTTGAACCGCTATGTGACAAAGACAAACGCGTATGCATAAAACCCTACCATATAAATAACGTGTATTGAGATCTTCTCCAAACTAACATTTTATTCTAATATATAAATAAATTATTATAAAGGAGAGGACCGTGAGCCGGATAATTAACTTAACCAAAGACCAGATCAAGAAAATTGTAATCACTATCGCAAGAGCCTATCACAACTTAATTGGCATATACATACTAATAACTACGTACACATGTAATTTTATGAACGAAACATCTTTTAAAATGGTCATTACTTAGTCCCTTGTGTTATGTTTACTGTATTCCAACTTCACCACCTTTTAAACTAAAAATAGAATAACTACTGATTTTATTCACTTGCATGAGTTTTTACACTTGTATAATATTTGATTAATTATGTTGTTACCCCATTATCTCATGTGATTTCATCAAGATCAAGCGATCAAGAACCAAACACCAATGAGGACTTGAAACTAAATAGCATCTTAAAAAAGAATAATAAAAATCATACAAAAACAAAAAGAGATAGGCTACAAAGGCATGCACCATCTATTATAAACAAGTGGCATTAGTTTCTTAACAATTTTATTAGGAAACATAAAAACCCAACAAAACTCATTAAGTCAAAGACAAGGATTAAAAAAGAAAAGAAAAGAAAAAAAAGGCTTAAAAACGACTTACGCCTATCATTAGTAGTAGTATTAACAAAGAGGCCTTTATCACACCTTCCCTCTCCTAGCTACTTCTTCAACACATGACATCCTTGAGAAGCTTGTACCGCCGGGTGGCCTGGCGGGGCGAAGGCGTACCACCCCCCGGATTCTTCCCCCTCTCAGCGGCCGTGCCGGCATCTTCGCGATGATCATGCTGCTGCTTGATTTTGTGATCACCGGAATATTCTGATCTTTTACTGATGCCTACATCATATGAGGACGTTGCTTTTGATCTTGAAGAACCACTATGCCTTGAAGAGCTTCTTTGTTCACTCTGGCACCAGTCACACACTTGAATTGGCTCCGATGCCTCGCTATAGTAGTTGCTACAATACCTATAATCAGGAAGATTATGAATAAGTGATTGTCTGATAATTAACAAGAAATATTCGTCTTTCTGTCAAAACAGAATGTAATGAACTCATAATTAATATTCGTTTTTTTACTAAAATGGGATGTAATGAACTCATAATCAATATTTGTCTTTCTACTAAAACGGGATGTAATGAACTTATCATTCATTAGATACCTATGAATTTATGAACATTTGGATTTTATGAATTAGAATTAAAATACACTAAGAAAAACACATGTCTAATAGAGTAACCATAAAATAATACACAACATGTATGAAAATAGTAACAATCATATAATATAATCATGAATTCATCGTGATGATGGAGTGGTTGGGCAAGGCAGCCTTGGATTGATGTTCCCCTAGCCCGTGGTGATGGTAGGGTTGCTTAAGGTGGTGGTTTCTTTCTTTTTTATACAATAAATGTTGAAATTGGGATTTTAATTTAAAATTTTTAATTAATTCAATAAATTATTTCACCTAACTCTTAAAACGGTTCAGGTGGTGGTTTTGGAGATGAGTGTTTGCCTTACGGTGCCAAAGAGAAGAAATTCAATGATGGGTGTGTGTACCAGTAACGATGATCATAAATACCATGCACACACACCAAACACACAAACAAACAAACAAATTAAACAAACATATATAAATGTGAAGTGAGAGTTGGTGCATACGAGTGTTGGAAGCGATTGTGGCACTTGATGCAGTGGAAGAGCTTGTCAGGAAAACCCACATCACCACACATACAGCACACAGTTTGAAGATCCACCATTTTGATGATCAAGAAAACTACTCAAGAAGAAGTGAAAACCCACCAGAGAGAAATTAGAAACTTAAGGAAAAGGGAAGATGTTATATACACTCTGAGTCGGTGTGTGTGCACCTCATTTACATATACATATTTATATATGCAGTTATATAAGCACATATATATAATATCGTGTGTGTGTGTGTGAATATATTAATGTGCAAGGGATATGCACAGGTAGACCACAGGTTGCTTGCAGTCGTTTTCAGTTAAGAGGGGGAGAGAGGGAGAGAGAGAGAGAGATGTGAACCTTAAAAATGGTGATAGAAAATGACAGTTGTGTCCCTAGCTGAGCTTGCTTGATTTCATGCCTTACCTATTTCTTTGCTTTATTTGTCATTTTCTGTCTTTCTTTGCTTTTTGTGGAAAAGGTAAATTTCGTTTACAAACTCCTTTAAGAGTGCGTGAGATACAATTTCCCTCCTTAGCCCTAGGGAAGGAAACATAGCTATCTAAAAATGGCATGTGGTAGTACGTATATTAGACGTGCTCTAGCAGGGAGTGGAAGTTCTAATCCTCGACAATAGTGAAGTGGTGGGTCAGTAAAAATAAATTTAGTCACCAAACAGGAAATTAAGGATTTATTCGTCATTTTATCATTTGTGGCGGGAGGTAAAAGAACATAATCATATATCAGCCCAAAGTATACATATTTTAACCTTACAACATAGTCTGCAAAACCATAATTATGAAAAGATTTTATACATGGAGTCAACTATATGCATTGGCGAGCGGCTCCATTAATATAGTATTATTAACTCTTGGATAGATTGTGACAACATAATCAAGGATTTGAGCAAATAATTGCAAAGAAAAAGAACTTGA